>CM024336.1:13866171-15066171 GCA_014170255.2 Drosophila triauraria | reverse complement strand
GGAGGTGGCATAGGGGCTATATATAGAGGGGGAGGTGTTGTGTTTGTTCTGCGATTCATCAAGGTTGGTTGCCGCAATTGATGGATGGACGGCCGTTGCATTGAGCGTTGCGAGCGACAATTTGCCAGGCCTTGAACCTCTGATGAAGATGGATCTGTGCCTGGAAAAACGAGAACTCGACACTGAATCTCAGGTCTCGGTCTCGGTCTCAGTTTCACTCTCGGTCTCAGTCCGAACCTGAATCGGAGGCTAGGCCAGCTTTATATGCAAATGAGTGTGTGCGCTGTAAGCTAATTACGTGACACGCTTCGGAGCAGATGAAGTCATTCCATTTCCATTCTTAAACCCTTTATTTATGATTCTCGACTTGGAGCAGGCTGCAAAGGTCGCCGCTTCGCTGGTAGTTGGACCCAGTTCACTGATCTGCCGGATGTCTTCTCGCGTTCTGGCCCAGAAGCCATTAAGATGTAAATTTAATGATCACCTTCGGGCAGGCAGGCGACCAGATTTATGGATGATATTTTCACCTTAACACTCGGCAGATAACACCCACCTAAGAGCAATTGATGTAGCACCATTATTATGTCATTACCTTAGCGGTATATATCTGCATTCTGGCATTTCCAGCTTAATGCCTTTATTAAGTGCTTCAAGCGGATGTTACTAACTGTGACTAAGTGATGTCTAAGCCTGGAAAATCCTGCATGAAGAGTAGTAGCTTGATGATTTAATTAATTATTTAATTGCAGGTTTTTCTATAATAATCTGGGGATCAATGCTGATTTGTAACACCTTTATAAACGTCTTATTTGCTTCAATTGTCTGTTTTAATTATTAGGTTAAAGCTTAGTTGGCTTACCTTCGTTTTATAGGCATTTATCGTCATGAAGAGATATTTTTATGTTAATTTATGAATTATGCCAAGTGTGGGAAATTAATTAGATGTATGATTTAATTATAGGGCTAAAAGATAGCTTAGGAAAACGGAAGTAAAATAGACTTTGATTTGAGGGGCTTGTGCTTTGATAATCCTCTTAATTCCATCTATCTTTTCGGAGATTATCTTTTGATGATAATATATCACTGAGTAGTTTTTTTATTTTTTGATCAAGAGTTAATCCATTTCAAGTCACGATCTTGTGATGATCTTCTCATGACCTTTTGAAGTCTTAAGTCGCCTTAATAATTATTGAATTATTTGAATTATTGATTGAATGAATGCCATAACTGGAGTAATCCCCTGCAGACTTTTTTCTTTTTAAAGCCACGATCATTACCCAGCCAAATTTCCCACCTATTACCTTGTCTCACTTTGATTGATGATTGATCGCCTTTTCACATCTCTTTCTACCCCAAAAAATTAATAATTATTGGTATTCCCGTATCATTGACTTACTTTCATCGCCCGCACACTCATGACACGATTTCAAAGGCACGGGAATAACCATTCATCATTATCCAATGGGCCCGCATTGCAAAAACTGCAATTCACAAATGAGAGAGAGAGACTCGTAACGATAGAGAAATGTAAGCCCCACATATTCATAATTAAAGTGCACAGAAAACCCTGCAATAGCCGCCGATGCCAGGCGTATCTAACTACTTACATATTCGCCCCCATAAGCCAATATAAATTATTTCAATTAGGGCGTTTAAAAAATGATTATGGCATACTTATTATCGAATTACAATTTGAACGCGCCAAATGCAAGCGCTAAATTTAGTTCGGTGCTCGTTTTAGTATTTTTTTTTTTGTTTTTTGTTTCTGCGATAATGTTGTGCAATAAAAGAGATTTACAATAACTATAAGAGACCGGGCGACCGGTCTGCTGATCTGCAGCCTCAGATCTATCCAGCTGCTAACCATGGTACGGGTAATGTCAGCTGGCCCGGCTTCTCTTACTCTTACATAGAGATATATATTTTTGGGCAACATTAAATTAAATCTAAGCTTGACCCAAAACCGTTGCCGCTATTTCGCAAAAATATTTTGTCTAAGCACTTAATTTTTGGGTTTTGGGGGATTGGAACACGAAGCATAACTGCAACCGCCCAGCCGCCTCAGCCTTAGTCTCAGCCTCAGCCTCGGCTTGATAATAAATGATTATTTTCGGTCTAAACTGCGTTAATCAAAGATAATGATAATGCGGTGTAATGCGAGCGTGTGGTGTTCGGCGTTTACTTAGTCGTTATTGATTGTTTTTAATTAGTGAGCAGAACACCCGCGGGCGGGCCGCTGCTCATTACCAGATCGCGATCAAGATCGGTTTTGGGTTTTTGATCAGAAGGAGTGCCCAGAATAAGTACCATGTACACTGAACTAATAAATATACCTTTTGAAAGGATAGCCACCTATTAAAAGTAAAATTTTAAAATATTTATGAACAAATATATTTTTTGTATACAATTTACATTTATTTGTGGTGCCCTTGAAGCCTTTATTTTGTATTCTTTGCTAGTAAAATCACCATAGATTAAATATAGTATCGTTTTATTATTAAGGCATATAATTTCAGTATTAAATAAGACCCAATAAATATTTAAAATATTTTTTTCTATGCATTTCCTATTTCTTTAATGTGCCAAATTGATATTTTAACAGCATTTTACAAGCCTTTGAAGCCTTTTTATTGTGTTCTTTATCAGAAAATCCCATAGATTCACAAAAAGATCCTTGTATTATTAAACCATTTGATTTTAACATTAACTAAGACCCTACAAACACTTAAACTATTTATTTAAGCATTTTCCTAAATCTTTAGAGTGTTAAATTGATAATTAAACATAAAATGAAACCATTGTCTTAAAAGAAATTTAACAATTTTAGAAGAAGTTCCTCAGAGGCTATCGCTTATTTTTCTTTACTATTTTTTTCCCCTACGAATAATATTTATTTCTTAAATAAAGTCCCATTACATACTTTTCTTCGCGTGCACCCCCAAGTACTCGTACATTATAACCGCAGCAGCCCAGAGGAGAGTCCCCCATTCCGAGGGGTTCATTCAACCGGCTGCGCAATTCTGGCTCCATTAAGTCGCAATTCGCGAGAATAAAACGAGAAAAACCTAAAAAAAAATATATATAAAACGACCAAAAACTCAATTCGCGTGGCCGCTTTTTGTGGTTTTCGGTCTATGGGTTCTCCTCAAGTTCAGGGTCGCGTCCACCACTTTATTTGTCGGAAGTGACACTGCCAGCAGGGCGACCCATTGTTACACAAATTCGACTTTATGGCATCTCATGCTGCCTAATAACAGGTCTTGTCAAACTGGAGCTGTCTGGGAGCCATTAAAAGGTTTTCAAAACGGAGCAAAACACGTTAAGATACGGGCCGAATCGAAATAGAGCTGCCTGTCCACGCCGCTTTGATTTCTGTCTTTTTTGGATAATTATGCTATTGATAGACAAGTCTGAGGGAACAAGCACCGAAAGAAATATGAAGATTGAATGTTTATTGTGGCGAGATACATTTATAAAAGGTGTCCAAACACAATTTTAAATGGACTTTACACTGATTACATAGGAAAGATAAAGAAAAGTAAGGTCTTAATTTTTTTCAAGGGTGATTTGATTGAATTTTGCTTCTGTTTAGCTTATTAGTAGTACTTGAAGCTGAAATTACCTTAGAAACTTTAGAAATTAATGTGCTCTTGTCGGGCTATATTTAAAAAGAAGATTCAGGGGCTCGTTAAGGTTACCATTTTCTTTCTTGATATTTTTATAAATTATAGTCATAAATAATGACACAGATTTAACTTTTTCATGATCAAATAATACTTTCTTGGTGAAATTTAATATATTTAAACTATCATCAACTCCCTAACACTATTTTAGATATTAGAATCACAAAGATTAACCCTCTCTGCACCATTTAAGTTTCTTTTCATGACTTAATCGGTTTTTTTTTTTGGCCCATGAATTGAGGCTTTCGACGTAACCCCATTGCGGGATCGTGCGGCGACTAATACCAGCAATTATGTACAACACTTGCCCCGAAGAGGCGGCAGTTATGCTGTCAGCGGGCCCCGACTATCCCCCGATTTGGCTAATTGATTGACAATTTTGCATTGACAAGCATTTATTTGCTATGCGCAATGCATATTGGCCTGGTCGCCGCCGCCGGTTGCAGCAATATTGCCTCGGCTCACATCGATCGACTGACTCTCTGTCAATGCTTTTGTGCAATCATAAAAACGCGCAGAAATCAAGGCCAACTTTTACGAGCCAATGCACAGTAAATACCAATTTTTTTACTTGCCCACTGTGGGGTTGTCATAAAAAAATGGAGAAGCCAAAACGAGTCCAGAAAACCGATGACAGGTAACCACTTTTTAATATGGGTAAAGGTGGTTTACTCATAAATAAAAAAGCGTTCACTTTGGGTAAAATGCTTAAACATATCTGTGGGGCACTCTTGGGAAAATGTTTTAGAGACTAGTTTTAATATTAAATAACTCAGAGATTTTTAAGACTCGTTTTAACTAAATACTTGCTCAAAACCAATAGGATTTTCATGTAAGTCTCCCGAAAGCCTAAAAAACAAAGTAAAATCAATAACCTAAAATACCCCCTTTTTTTTCCAAGTAACATGAAGTAAATCCACCTAATCGGCTGAGAAAAACTCTGACTCAGTTGTAAGCCACAGAATCCCGGTTCGAATTGGCCAATAAAAGTAAATATGAACCCCGAACAGATGGCATCCATACATCACTGTTATCGATGCCATTTTTGGGCGCTGACAAATTTGTGGCCAGATGCCTATCCTCCCGGGCCGGGCCATAACTCAATGCTGTGTGAGGTAACTAATGACCGTATTTAGCCGCAAAGGTTTAGCCCCGGCGGCGGGTCTTGGGTGCGTTTTGCGAGGCGGTCGTTGGGGCGACTCTAAGCGCACACTTCCTCAAGGCTCATTAGTTAAGCAAACAACGACTGGCTGGGGGCAACAACAGAACGAATAACAATAATAAATAATGCCACATTCTGCTTTGTAATCGATTTGAGAGAGAATATCGACGATAAAAAGTGTCAAGCGACGGCGAAAAAACTTGAACCGAATGTAATTAATCAACAATAAATCTATTTGTGAGCAAGTAATTCAATTAACCCAACAAACAGTGTCATAAATATTTATATATAATTGCGACTCATAGGCCAAACATCCGAGCAAAGTGCAAGGCAATAAGCGAACAATAACGTAAATAATTTCTTTGAATATTTGAGCGCTTTTTTGTTCGCTCCTTGAGGCAGCGAGCAAAAAAGGCACAGAAAAACTCAAGCAGCTGCAACAATTTAACACTTGACATTGTTTTCTTAATGGCAGATGCCGCGGCTGCGGTGGCGGTGTGGCGGAGCGGGGCAGTCTCCGCTGTAATTATTGTTATTACATTCAAGTTATTCAAACACACACAAACTGCGATCGAGTTCAAGTCCGAAGTGTTTGTTTTGCCTCAGAATTGATTTGGTCTGCCGTCTGCCAATTTGCCATGCGACTAAATAAAGCGACTTTAATTGATCCTCAAAATCGAATCGGAATCGAAATCGAGGCTGCGTTGATAAGGCAAAGCCGCTTTTATGCCAGGCAAATATATCGTGTGCGATCGCCAGACGCTTAATCTCGATCTGGTGTTACGAATTGGGGGATCTAATTGATATCACTCGAGTGGCAAGCGATCGCCAGACGCTTAATCTCGATCTGGTGTTACGAATCGGGGGCGGTCGGATCTAATTGATATTACTCGTGTTGCAATTTGCAAAACACGGCAATGCGAAGCACCTTCTGGCGAGGATAAATGCTCGAAAAATATATACTTGGTCAATGAACTTTTAATGAGAATAACTAATAATATTATAAGGGGAATTGATGGTTAAATTTAATGGCTTACAATATATAAAACACAAGAAAGACAATAATTTTTAAGGCGAATTTAGAAAACGAAAGCAACAAAACAAAGAAAAGAATTAATTAGGAATTAGAAAAAGAATGATACATTAATAGCTAGAAGTACACAATAGATAAGTACACAAAAGCCTTTAATTAACTTAAAGCGAAACTCCAAGAACTCTTCGGAGAATTGGAATTAAAGAAAGAGAAGAGCTGAAGAACTAAAAATAGTATTACAGCTTTAAGAACAAAAATCCAGGCTCACGATCTTCTAACAAAATTTAAGCGAAATTTACAAAGCACTTGCTGCTGCTCAAACAAAAGACTTGGGCAACGAACTTTTGTCTAGAATAAGTAAGAAAATAATAAGAAAGAAACAAAGAGGAAAAGACTGATAATAAGAATTAAAATGTCAAAAAATGAGAAGAAAATCCTAGGCAAAACTGTATAAATTACTTCAATGATGTACTTAAATACTTAAAAAATAAATATTTGAGTACTTAAACGAAGCATGAGAGATAAGTTAAGGGAAAGTAACTCTCCAATAAAAGAAAATATAGAAATCATATGAAGATAATATCAAAACTCTCTCGTAATTTCTAACCTAACCCTAAGTTGATCTAATTGTTATCAGCAGCTAAGCCATGTAGCAATTAGCAAAACACAAAGCCTGGGATTCCCCACTAACCGATCCGAACTCGTTTTCCAGCTCACTCCTTGCCTGCTGCTAGTCGCCACAGTCGCTGGACTCTGTCTCCAGGCGGAGGCCATCCGGGTGGACTGGGGCACCAACACAGGACCGATATCGCCGCCGCCGCCGCGGACCACACCGCAGCCGCCGCGAAAGCCATACAGGGAGCCAGCGCCCGTCTGGGAGGATCTCAGCGGCGATGTGCCCAACCCCAATCCCTATGTGTAAGCGCAAAACGGGTTTGGAAACCTGAATAACTAGCCCTAAGGTGGAAAAAGTGCAAGCAGGAAGTATATATATTTTTCTCGATTTATTTTCGGCACCTCAGCTACGTCTTGCCGCCGCCATCCCGCCCGAGATATTGGGCCATACCCGCCGGACCCTATGCCCCGCCGAACTACAACAACCTGCCGCCGAAGGGCAACAACTACGGCCAGCTGGCCACGAGTGCGTACAGCGGGGGGGTGACCTCTGTGCCGGGCCTGGCCGCCCAGTATGTGCCCGGAGTGGGCACCAAGTACACGGCGATTGTGCCCGACAAGCTGCAGGGCAAGTACAACGCGAAGACCAAGAAGTACAAGGCGTACGAGAAGGCGAAGTACGCGGCGTATCCCTGGAACTATGTAAGGCAATACGAGGGTCGCAGGCGCTACCTGCGCTATTGAAGCCCCCCCCCACCAGATACCTGATATACCTGATATGCATTTAGAACTATATAAATACACATATAAATTGTACAAGAGATTAAAGCCAGACTCTGACTCACCACACGAATCCCCCTGCTTTTGACACTTTACCTCCGCCGTTGTAAATGCCTTTCAGCCCGAGAGATCAGACACCCACGCCCACTCACGCACTCCAGCTCACTCACTCTCCCTTTCGCAATCATCTTGCCCCATTCGCATTCACATTCACGCCACCAGCATATCCACAGCCACAGCCACATCCACGTCCATGTCCATGTCATAATCGCATGCATCATCTCGTTGCAGTTGCAGCAGTTGCCGCTGGAGGAGAAGGCCTTGGAATGGCAGGCGGAGCTCGAGAAGCAGCTCGACGACGAGCAGGCTCGTTGGCAGTCTCAGGCTCTCAGTTCCTCCACGACGACAAGCACCACTTCCAGCACCTCGACGACTTCAACTTCGACCACGACAACGCCAGCACCAGCACCATCGCCTTCGCCATCGCCATCGTCATCGCCATCCACAGACAGCAACAGCACCTCCACAGCCTCATCCAGCACAGCATCCACCACACAGCCCACAACAATTGCCAATTACAAGCTGGCGCACGAGAAGAGCGCCCATCTGAAGAAGCTCGGCAAGCAGAAGCGGCTCCAGCAGCTGCACTTGGAGCAGGAGAAGCTGCAGATGAGGAAGAAGATGCTGCTGCAGGAGAAGGAGCAAAACTCGTTGTCCAGTTGAGCGGCGGCAGCCGAGGAGGAGGAGGATCGCAAGACAAGAAAACATTAATGCGAAATTAACTTTAAGGCTTGCCCACAAACATGTTGTAAATAACTATTAATAAAATTAAACATCCCATAATAAAACCTAATCGAAATTAAACACAAGTCTTTGGCTGGGCACTAAGGGGTAAACATGCAGCAATAAAAGTTTACTGAAACTAAGGAGTAATTAAGAAAAGGTAACCTACAAAAAAGGGGTTACTTCTGATGGGAAAGGAAGCAGGGTTTTGTGAGGGGAATAACACTAAAATAAATACTAAAAGTGTTTAAAGGAAAGTTTAAAAATTAAACAGGAAGATGAGAAATGTGCTAAGAGGATAGCTTCATTTTAAGGAGGAATTACATTAAAATAAATATTTATAGAGCTTAAATGAAAGTTTAAAAATTAAACAAGAAGATATAAGAAATGGGCTAAGAGGTTAACTTTATTTTATTGAGTTTAAGAAACTTTTTCTGAACTTTCTAAGGGAAATTTAACATCAAATGTTGTATAATTAAAAAAAAAATATCTTGGGACCCATCTTTCGTTTTTAATTTGACAGAAAACCAAGTAAGAGTAAGCGAAAAAGTTGGCCAAGAACGAAACAGCATTAAATGCCACCGAATACCACAAAACCCCCAATAAAAACTAATTAAACTTAAGTAACAACTTCCGCTTGAAACAAAAGACTTGGGCAACGAACTTGAACTCAGGCAGATGAGGTAACTCGAAAGAAATGCCATCTCTAAACACAAAAACTTAACTAATAGAGAGAGTTGCAGGGAAAGATGGTGCCTAAATGGCCTTTTAATTGCCAGTAGCCAGTAGCGGGGGTCAGGCAAAAGGGCAAGTCGCACAAGGTGAGCTGTCAAACGGAATAACGGACCCAACAGCACTGATTGGCACTTTCTTGAGCGACTTTTTATAGCCGCAGGCACTCAAAAACCGAACAAAAACATACAGCAATTAGCCCCGGCAATTAGCGGTGTCGTTGAACGGCGCTCCGGCGGCGGTGGCGGTGGCGGCGGCTTCTGGGCCATCATTTAAGCCATTTGCTGATTGCGGCTGCATTGCTGATCACAGAGCGGCAAGCACAGACGCGGACCCTGACCACGAGACGTCAGCGCGGCCAAAAGGAAACAATATAATTAGCACAAAAGAAATACCAACAATCATTCTTTTTCTGCACCTCGAAAATGTGCGAGCAGCTCCTGGTGGCTTTGGGAGTCGTTAGCCGACTGTCAACTGGTTTCGGCACATTAATTATAATTAAGCTGGAAACTCACATTTAATTTGAGTAGTTAAATTAAGGGCAATTTGTGCCATTACCCGGCTTTAGAGTTATTGCGAAAGGATTGCTATAGAAACCCATAAATTATCCGTGAAGATATCGTGGGATAACAATCAAAATCTAGTTAGGAGACAATAATTTTATTCATTCATTCCGCTTTGTTTATCACCGCTTAAATATTCAAATTTTTTAGGTTTAATAAAACTGACCGCTTACATTTTATGGGCGCGAACCCCTCGCGCCCGAAATCAATTTAAATTTCAAATTAGAAATCCACTCAACAAGTCAGCAAAAGCATTGAAAGACAATTAAACATTTTGCGCAATTTATGGCTGCGTTAAGCGAGACAAATAATTCGTTCGATCTTTGTTTCGGCTTCGGTTTCGGTTCCACGGGATGGAGGAGGCGCTCTACCGGTTTCAAGAGGGACACCCGCCTTAAATCACAAATGCCACTGGCTCGGCGAGGGCCAGAGCCCGGAGCGGTGGCTGTCTCCTGCTGCTCCGGAATTCCAGCGCCTGGTGCACTCGGCTGTTCCTGGTTCGCTGCTCTACGACAGCCTTGAATCCCCGGCCAGGGCCCCGCACCTCGTAGTGCACGCTGCGGATGTGCCCGTCGGGCTCTAGGTGGGAGTAGGAGCCAGAGACGTGGTCACCATGTCGCTGCTCTCGGTGGAGGATGTGCACCTGACTGGCCAGATCGGAAACGAGATACTGATGGGAGTAGCGGAGCTGTGAAGATAGGAAATAAAATTTATTCATTAACAATAATTTAAAAAATTAAGTTAATTTTGGGATAACAGCTTAATTTTTTTTTGAGAGTTCATATTGATAATTAAGTCAATATTTCCTTATTTTTAAATCGTCAAAACAAAATATTTGTGTCACTTCAAAGGTATTTTTAGCAGGAAAAATAATATTTGTCATACTAATTAGCAACTTCATTTACAAGGGCTGATATTTGGGTAAACAATACAGTAAAAAGCAATGATTTTTAAAGAAAATCAAATAAATAAGCTGTAAAATCAATTTATAATGTATAATATAGCTTTGGGTTATTAAATAAATTAAATTAAAATTTTATAATCCGCATTTTTTCCAAAATTGTTAGCAAAAACAGCCTTAAATATCTTACAACATTTATGAGGCAATATAATAACACTAAAATAAATATAACTTTGTAACAAAACACCGAAAAAAAACTGATCTACGTGGTAATAAGATCACAGACTCACCCGCTCCTCGTCGTGATTGCTCCCGTAATCGTTGTAAAACTCAATATGCCCAGCTGCGCCACGCTGCGTATGCGCAATCTGTGTTAGCCAAAGGAAAACGAAACCGAGACAGACTCCGAGTTGGACATCCAATCCATATGCCATGCTGACCGGACACGTGGGCCGGGACGGCTGCCGAAATTAATTTGATTAGAAACATAACGAAGCGATCGAGAAGAGTGGGTGAGCTGGGAGCTGGGAGTTGGGAGCTGTTCGCTGGAAGCTGTAAGCTGTAAGCTGACCACAGATTGGACCCCGAGGAGGAGTGGCCAGGGGTGAAAATCATTTGCACTTTGCAGTTACGTTCGGCAGTTGACTTGAAAGCTGCACTGCTGCACTTCCTAGCCTGCGCCGCGATGCTGATTACATAGTCACGTTGTTAACTACATCTTCACGGTGCTCGGGAGCTGGGAGCTGGGAGCTCGGGCTGGAGCTGGAGCTGGTGTGGATTGGCGTTGCCATGCCGCCATGGTGCATGCCAATGTTGGGCAATCAAATCGAATCAAAGACCAGCATCTTTCACACTTCGTTAGGGGCCAAGTCGCCGTTGCAGTCGGGGCAATTTAGTGTCAAAAAGCGAGCAGTCGATAAAAAAAAAGCAAAAAACAAAGGCCCCGCAACCCCTGAAAAATCTACGCGACTGCAATATGCACATTATGGATGGCCAGGCGTGATCTCCGTCGGGATCTTTGACTGCTGACGGCTGGGGCACAGTGGGTTTGATTTAAAAAATAATAAAAATACATAAAAATCTACTTTAATTAAGTTTGGTACATATTTGAGAAAATAAATAAAAAATGTGGCCAGTTTATTTATTTATTATTTAAATTATTTTATATAAAAATATATCCCACTGTCTTAAAGCTTTAGCCTTTGGCTAACATGCCCCTGCCCTAACGTGACTCGATGCTAGAGCGGATTGGCCTGACCCAGGCACCTGGTGCCGAGTGCTGGTCCCTTTTCCTGCCAATCCCTGCCTTGATCCATGGGCTGGGCTCGGCGGAGATTGCCGTTTATGAGGCCCGAGTGGCCACTTTCTTTCTCTTGCATCATGATGCTTAATTTTTTTTTTCTCTCTCCCCTTTTTTTTTGCCTTTACGAGGCACGTTTTGCGGGAAATGCAAAGATTTGAACAGCAGGTGACGGCATCGCCATCGCCATCGCCTCTTCCAGAGAGGTCTTCCCACTTGGCTGGATGATGCTCGTCGTTAGGTTATAAAAATCAATGCCCTTTTGATTAGTTACAGCTGTAATTGCGGCCGAGGACCGCTTTGTGAAAGGTTCCAATGGCCAGTATAACCGCAAAAAAATATTAAAAGGATAAATATTTTAAAAGCTAAGCTTTGCTCTCTTTAAATTGCAAGAAATTGTAGAAAACTCTTAAAAAACCTATAATAAATTTATATTTTAAATTTATTTCCTTGATTTATTATTTATTCCTAGTTTTAGTTACTGTGTAGCCTCGAATTCTCCGCCAGTAATAAAGACATTGTCTAATTAGAGCGAGAGACTCCCAACTTTCGATTGGCCATGGGCAGCATCACGCATACGCCCCCTTGAATTGCGCAATCGCAGCTAACAAGATGAATCTGGCCGAGCAGGCTGATCTGGCCGGGATCCCCTTTAAGGCACGAATCCCCGTCCAAACTGTCGTTAATTGCAGGGTCGGAACCGGAGTGGCTGACTCCCATAATTCACAGAATCGAACGGATAATCGGCGGCGGGTCAGGGCACGTTTTTGGCCCATCTCTCTCTCGATCGCTGCGAAATGCCAAATGCACTGAGGGAAAAACGAGAAAAGCTGGTCGCAGGATAACTTGTTTTCCTTTAGACTTGCTAATTGCAAAGAAATCAAATGAAAATGAAAATGAAATGGCGAAATGGCAAGCGACAAAGCATTTGCAGTTTCATTTTTATTTTCATTTCTCTTACAGTTAAAAAGCACGCGCTGCTCCATTAGGCCAGACAAACATGCGGCAAATGTTTATTCATAACTGGATCGAACTCGGACTGGGACTGGGAGTTGGAGTTGGGACTGGAGTCTGGGGCCAGCATTCGGTCAGTCAGTCGGTCTGCCAGTCAGTCAGTTGGTCGGAAGCCGAGATGCCGAGATGTTGATGCTTACGACAAAAATAAAAACACTTACTTTTTCTATTGATTTGTGGCCAGATTTCTTGTTTTCCTTGCTTTGTTTACATAATGAACTGCCACCGCCGACGACGAGAGTGGAGACCCCCAGCCCCAGCATCAGCTACTAGCTCCTAGCTACATCTACTGCCCCTCATCCGCAGAGCTCCTCAGCTCCTCATCCCCATCGCAAGCAGCGTAAGATATGCGGGTGCTTGTCGCACACACAGAAAGAAATATTTTAAATTATTTTAAGATAAAGAGGATATGATAAATATAATATTTAGATAGAAAAAAATAAAGATAATCATTTGGCATTTTCTAAGGTAAAATTGATATTCTTAGCTTAGGAATTTTACATTAAATAGGATTAAAGCTATATTTGCTAAGTTCAAGAGGACAACTTTTATATGTCATGTTTATATGATATTAGCCTAATTATTATTATTATTATATTTAATTATTATTAATTATAGACTTGATCTCTAGAAAGATCAATTTATTTTTGTCATGTGCACACACTCGTGGCATTGCTCAATCGCCGCGGCCGGCACTCGAGATTTGAAGCGGGGCTACTTGCCGCTATATATATATACTCGGATTCGCATTCGCATCGAAATATATACATAATCGACGGCCCGGCGTCGTCGTCGTGCCCAGCTCTATAACCTTAGTCAATGCTACGACTATTTGCGGCTATCTATCTCCATGGCGATCGCCTGAGGCTGCAGCACTCGCCAATGTCGTCGTCGTCGGTAACTGGGGGAAGTCACTGCGAACTTCATTTAATTGCCAACGGGGGGAAAAATAAAGGATGAAATGAAAGCCCACCTGTAAAAGGGGGAGGCCGCCAGTGGGAGAAAGCAGGGGCTGAACTTTTGGCCAAATGAAATGTGTCAAAGTTAGAAAGGAGCCCGAGCCCTCCTAGCTAAACAATTGAAAGTCAAACTCAAAGCCTAAAATCACACATTCCAAACTGTCAAATATCTCTTTCTTTTGGTGAAGTGACAAGCTGAAAACTATTATTTGAAAAACTCAACTTAAACAGTGACATTTATGCGCGGAAATGTGCAGAAAATAGCCAAAAACCGAGCCATTATAGTAATAATAATAGTAATAATAGTTTACGTTAGGTTTTCTGCGAAAGTTAGCAGAGAGTTAAGAGAGAGAAATTCGTAACCATGATGATTTTAAGGAAGTCAATAGTGAATAGTTTTTTTCTAATAATTCATTAAAGTCTTAATATCTATTTTACATTATTTTAATTAGAAATTATGTACTGATAAATATGCCTTAAAAATAACTTCAAATTGGGTTTGTTATAAAAAATTATTTTAAAAATCTCCTATATTTATTAAAGGTTTTCCGATAATCTCCCATCTGTCATATTTTCCTTGTTTAAGACACTCTTTAAAGGCAACAACTCGCCACTTTTCCACGTAGTAAACGTAATCTTCCATTTCATCTTCCGCCATTTCAGGCCGATTCTCCTCTTTGACCGTATTCAACCGACCTGGTTCGCTCACTTCCCCTTCTACCAGATCTCGATCGCGGCGATTGCATAATGTCATGTCATGGGTACTGGGTACCGAAGAAGACCGACCGACCGACCGCATTCAAGGCCGCACTGTACGGTTCCCGCTCCTGGTCCCAAAAATGAACCCAAGGCCTTTTATGGCCTTTCCTGGCCATGTTACTGCCTGCACTTCCCAATTAAAATGCATGGCTAGGACTGCCACGAAAGCACTCAAATGCGATACGAATCGCAGAAATGTTGCGAGTGCTGAGCGGCGGCGAACCGACAAAAATTAAAGAAAAAATTCCCCTCTGTTCTGCTTCGTATTTTGCGAACCTGTTTTAAATGCAGCGAATTTACATAATGTGCTTCAAATGGGCAGCGGGCAAATATAAATCTCAAGACAGAGCCGGGAGCCACACGGCCGAATAATCGAAAACAGAAAACAGCCAAAAAGGCCGAAAAGCAATGACAATGACAATTGCATGTGACAATTGCGGAAAAGGCCAAAAGTTGGCCAAAAAAAAAGGCTGAGAAAATCTGGACAGCAGGACAGCTGGCCAAGTGAAGTTCATGGAAAATCAGTTGGGTTATATGAAAGTTTCCTTGGTCAGGCCGACAAAAACGTGAAACGGAATCTGAAAAGCGATATTGATGTCTGGCAATTTATGTTATTGAACTCTTAGCTTTTTATGCAAATTGAAAATCTCTGAGTAATAACAGATTTTCTGGGCTTGTTTTAATAAGATTTTTCATCAACCGAAATGAAAGTCCCGAAATTAAGGAGGGATACCCATAAAGCCAACCACCGGCTTGACTTCCTTCCACAGCTTCCACTTACTTTTGTGTTGCAAGTTGCCTGCTGCTGGTTGCTAGTTGCTAGTTGCACGTTGCACGTTGCTAGGCTGCTATGTGTGGGCGCTGTAATATCAATGGCAAACACTTGAAAACTGAACCACTTGGCTTGGCTGCCACGCTTGCTCTGAAGTGTTTGTTTGGAGTGCTCTTGGGTTTATTTACGACGTGGCGGCTGCGGCAGATGAGATCTGTCTGGGTTTTTTAGATTGTCAACCCCACCAGAGGGGAGATTCTGAGAGCCGGCAGACACGAAAATCGTGGCAAGTCATAATTATATGCTCCTCGGTGGTTGCATTATAAATAAATATACATCTGCCTTCTAATTTTTATTTTGACGAAACAGAAGGGAGTTTAAAAGTGAACTATATATGTAGCATTTACTGGAGATATAAGAAATATATAGAAATAAATAATTTATCGTATTAAAAAAACTTAATTTTGTATTATTTATTACCGGAGGGACGAATAAAATACTTTTAAGTTCAAATTAGAGCTCCCTATAGTTATAATTATGAATTACATTTAAATTATGTTATCCTAGAATTTATTCTATATTTTATAAAGCCTAAATACCATAAAATATTATTAGAAAGAAGGGTTAATTATATAAGCTAAAATATCATAAATTATCATACGAAAAATCGTTTACTCGTAATAAAATTCACCTCTTTTATGAAGGTTATTAAAGTCACAGATACCATGATGTTTCTGTTTAATATTAAAATGTATAATATTTTATCGGCTACGTTTTAGTTTAAAACTAACATTTTAAAATGCAATTAATCCCATTTAAGTATCAAAAACCTCAGTTATTGTATGCACTAATATTTCCCTTTGATTTTCCATTGTCACCTCGGCATTTTCATATTTTTCGCTGCACGAAAATCGTGTTGCAGCCCCTCCGTGTGTGCATAGTGAGTAAATCTATATCTGGGCCTCCAAAAAATTATTAGATCATTCTCCTCAGCGCTGCTGCCCGAGTTTTGCAATTCTTTCCCGACTCGAATCGCACTCGTATGATTTAATTAACTTTTTGCACTCTGCCTGCGGAGCCAACAATCATTGCGAGCAGTGGAGCAGCTCCGTTCCCTGAATCGGATTCAATAACACAAAAGGGCATGATGCCGCACTTTGTGTGGACTCCGAACTCTGAGGCAGCAATCGCGAGTAACCGCAAATTAGTTTCAAACATCACACAAAACCAAAAAACCGAAAAACAGGCAACAAAACTGCATTGGCAGCCTTGCAAAATTCGCAAAATCCAATGCAGTAATAACCAGAGCCCCTTCCTTGCCTGGAAAAAATCGACAAACGATGTTCGCCTTTATTCTGTATTGTTTTTTTTTTCAGTTTTGCCTGCTTTTCAGGTAAGTTTACGAGCAGGCTTAGATTTTTCAGCACAGATAGTAAAAGTGACGCATCAAATGAAGCTGACTGGGAGCTGTAATTAGAGGGTAAAGCGGGGTTATATCAGATATATCAGAATGGGTTTTATATGCATGTAATTGCAGGGTAGGAGGGGAATATGCGATATAGAATGAGTATATTTATTATTAAATACAAGCTTATTTGTGTCTTAATATTTATCAAAAGAGTTTAATATTTTATTTGTTATATAAATGTCGCCTGCCAAATAGGTTTTTGCTTTTCTGTAAGTGGACAAACTCCTTTAAAGTCTCTGGACTTTTACTATCACTTTAATTAAACAATATTAGTGCGTAATGTGAGTGGTCACTCAAGTCAGTTTAAAAATCCATTTTTATGGTTGCATACAATCATTTTGAAGCTAAAACCCCGCTCAACTGGTAAAACAAATATGAATAATAATAAAGCAAATTGCCAATGCTTACATAAGCTTAGCTAGAAATGTTTATTTCACTCGATAAATACTAGTTTTTAAACGATGTTTGACCAAGACAGAGCTGTAAAGCGTTTACTTGCTCTAAAAATAAAGTTTACAGATATTTGCCGGCCAAACTCAATAAGTACCTGCAGGTCCACTCCTTCTCCATATTTAATGTTCTGAGTTGCTGTTCCATGAGTCAATGACACAAACACTGGCTCACAGGCTCACAACACATGTTTATAATTCATTTTGCAATATTATTTTTCGAAAAAGCCAAAAACAAACACAAAAACGTGCCTGCCTGGCTGCCTCATCGCGCGACAACAATCACTTTGAAAGGGTCGTGTGGCTTTGCATCTTTATGGCCAGCTCGCAGCCACATCAATAGAATCGGCTAACAAATACAACAATAAAAAGTAGTTTTCCGAGGATTTTGTAATGCCTGAATGCTAAATTTGGTAACCATCCGCGGCAGCAACTAAACAGCCTCTAACATCAATAATAGATGCCAAAGAGCTCTCTGCTCAGCCGGTTTCGCTTACTTTTATGACTTAATTTTGTGTGCCGCCTCTTGGCATCTCAGCCTCTCTGAAAATACATCGTACATCTTATTATTTGCGGTTTTTACTTTGCAAGAAACAGAGTTCAAGAGAGTTTTGCAAAATAGATTTACCTGCGGTCGCCAGAAATTGTTTCGATCGATGCCGGAGTTGGGCACGTGGTCTCGGGCTCAATTAATATAAGTAACTTAGTTTGTTTTGCCGCGAGACGGAAGTAATCAATGTCGATTATTTTAAATGGACTGCTAATGCCTGGCAATTGGACTTTGGCCCTATCTATCAATTCGTTTGGCTGACCACAGAAAATTAATTTAAAACTGGGAACTGGGTTTATCGCTTACCTTTATTATTATCTTCCTTGGAGTTGGGCTCTTTGCAGAACTTTTCCTTATTATGTCTGGTTTTTTATTGGCTTTAGTTTCATTATATTATTTATTAATAACAATAATATATAATAACAATATATAATAACAATATATAATAACAATATAATAAAAATTTTATTGTTAAATTGCAAGTGGAACTCTCTCTTTATTAACTATTCTTGGCATATATTTTCAATGCAGTTTCTATAAACTTGAATTGGTTTTTCCTCACTTTACCTATCTTTATTAATATTTAAATACTAAATTCAGAGCATCTAGTTAAACTTGTCTGCTTAGATTAATCCATCAGTTTCCAGCTTAATTTATTTTTCATTCAAGACTAAAGCTGAGGTTGCTTGCTTTACTTTGCAATATATTTAATCCAAGAATTTCTAGCATAGCAGCTGGGATTTCCTTTGAACTCTTTTGCCACCCAGCTGAAGCATTTCTTAGCCACGAAAAAATGAGGCTTAAATTATTGGCCTGGCATTTAACATGACAGCCACATTAAAGTGTCCACTTTGGCAACCTGTGCCGCACTATATACACCCCATATAAACCATATATATATATATATATATATTGTTTGGCCATATGTTATATATAGGAGTCAGGCTGCTGCCGCTGCTGGCGTTTGCTATAATTGAGGTTTGACGTCTCTGGTCGGGCTGGGTTCAGACGACGGCTCCGGGGCTCAGACTGAGACTCAGACCCAGACACGGCTCTCGAGGAAATGCAGGCGACGACGGCCTGCCTGAAAATAAAAAACAATTTTTATTTAACAGCCTCAGCCGGCAGACTCAGTTTTTGGTGAACTAATTGTCACTTTCATTGGGGCCCGCACAATCCCAGCAATTTTAATTCAATCCTAATGCGCCCAAATCATTCCGAGCCGGGGGATTGTGCAAGTGCCGGCCTGGACAGTCACAATCGCTGATGCAATCCACAATCCACACTGGAACAAATTATTATAATACTTTGTGTAAGTATTGGCAAATGCAACTCATAAGCCAGCTCGCATCTGAGCGGGCTAATCTGCGTTTTATGCAAAGCAACTCGATGCGAGAAATGTTTGCCCGAGAGACCAGTTCTTGGCCCGTAACCTTGGGCCACAAATGTACGGCGACGACGCTAAGAAGACGCTTCCAGTTAGTTAGCGGCGATATCCACATCCGTTGTGTAATTGCTTAGAGACAGAGCAAAGAACTACTGGAAAAATTAATAAAAATGAACTAGACAAATACCCTGGAAGTAGAACAAAAAGTATATAATATAGGATTAACTTAATCCTTAGACTTACTTAAGGTTTATTATATTTTTTAAGGACTAATTATACCACCTTTTCTATTTATATTATCCTTTTATTAGGCTGCATCGTCAAATTAAAACAAAATATAAATCATAGGGTTCTACAAATTTCAATATATATTTAAAAATGTATAACTTATAATTTTGTAAGTCTAAAAGAATATTTTTCCAACGAAATACAAGCCCAACACACCCCAAAAAACCCGCTATACCTCAGAAACTAAACCCATTGCGTGGCACTCGACAGCTCGACGGCAATTACAACTTGCCAGAACCATTAGCAGTTATTAAGATCAAATCCAAATTCAATTTATTTGTAAATGAAACGATTGGCTAATTCCACGTTGTCTGCTTGTACTCAGATTAGCAACAATCCAGATTACAAACTAGATATGACTGATATTTCGCTGAAATATTAAGTATACGTTGCGGTGGCCAAAGGAAAAATAAAACAAATTGAATAAAACTAAATGGATAACTGTAGAAATGGCTGCTTTGAATTTATGTTTAGCAACCAAAAGTCTGTTAGCATTTCTGAGCCTTAAAAACACCTAAAAGCATGCTAGGAGTATGGTGACGCTTTTAGTGACTTCCAAAACCTATTTTCTGTGGCTTAAGCCCAGCTTTTTCTTCACAAACTTTTATTTTAAACAAAGCTTTTCGATTTTCCTGCTTTTACCACTTTTGACCATTTGGCGGGTCAGCAAAAGCCACCGGAAGAAATGTCTTGAGAGCCAATTAAGTTTATGAAATGGGCCATCCGAAAGAAACTAGGGAAAACAACCAAAACAACACAAAAGTCGACAAAAAAGATGCTTATGTAAACAGTTACAGATTCGCGGACCGTGAAAATCTGGTTTTTTGTCTCTCGTCTGCTAATCTTGGGGAAAACGCCAACGGAAATGGCAAACTTTGAATATTGAATGGCAATATTTTTGCGCTAATGAAATGCAGAGCTTTCCGAGCATTCAATTGGCCATGAGACGCATCGATTAAAGCTTCCCCGAAATGGGTGTAGTTCAAACTGAATTAATGGATGCTGAAGTGTAAATTGTAACGCCAACATGGCAAGCCTGAAACTACGGGCTGCATTTTAATTAATCATCATTAATCTGCTCATTATCTGTATAGAATTAGGTATCATGAAGGGGAAGTAGAGAAACACTGAAGATAGAAACCTTAGCTTAAATAATTGTATTACCCATATTACATGAATATTAATAATTATTTCTGTTCATAAATGAACACATGAAATATTGTCATTTATATTTAATTGAATTCAATGAAAACACGCCCTATTTCAAGGCATTTGAGCCCAGAAAAAATATTTATAATAACTAATTATTTATTTTGTTGAAAAAATAATATAATAATTGATAAACTTTTTGATTTCTGAGACAAACAGCATTTTATTTTTAGTTTAAAAAACTAATTTTGGTTTCTCAATTATATTTTAAAATTATGAAACAATAAATTTCTTGTTCCTTTAATTATTTTTATCCCAAATCAAAGAAAACTCTTTTAATAATTCCACTCAAACATTTTCTCGAATCTTTATTTTACAAAATTTTGTACATAACTTAAGTTAGATTAACCTTTTTGCGTTATCCTCGTTTCGTTGATCAAAGAGCATTGTGGATTTCGAGGAATCCTTCGCAAGTCACACTGCCCGGAGAATCCTTTGAATTTTTATAGACCGAAGAGTACAAACTAAATTTGCTTAAGAAACTATGATGATATTGCTCCTCCTCCTCCTTCTCTTAGTAGTGGCCCGCATAGGGACTCGCATAGTGGCCATAGTGCCCGGAGTCGTGGCCGTAGTCATGGCCGTAGTGTCCGTCGTACTGCGGGATGTACTCGTACTGGCCCTGGTTGTAGTAGCCATCATCGTAGTCGTAGTGGATGGGAGCAGCTGCCGCCGGCGCATAGTGCTTGGCCACTTGAGGTTGGGAGAGATATATTGAGAGACATATAAACTTTAGTGGGGGGCTGCTGGCTTAAATTTATTTCGCTGGCCGGCGCTGTTGTAATAATGACCGACAAAAAACTAAACAGCCGTAACAGCTGCTAACTGTTTGCTATTGTTGGTAAGTAGCTCAGCGAGCGCAAAAAATAAACAAAACAAAACCAAAAATAAATAAAACGAAACATTTCAATGCTGACCGAGGCATTTTCTGGGCAATTTCTTTGCAATTCTCCTTTGGAAATAATTTTTAAGGCACGAATTCGCCAGTCAATTGGTCACAGGTGCTGGTGCTTGGCTTTTCTTCGCCGCCGCCGTTTCTTTTTTTTTTTAGTATGCAAATCCAGCCAAGTTCGTTGCCTAAGTCTTTTGTTTTCGGGGCGCTGATTTCTTTCGCTGTGCGTCTTGCTGATAATTCTCAATTAAAATTGCACCGCAGCACCCACAACAATTATGAGTTTTCACATGCAGCGTGTGTCTACATTTCCCAGGCCGCACCAGCAACCCCAGCAACAGCAACAACAAAGCATTGCGACATTGAGAAAATTAAAGCTGAAGCCTCGCACTCCTAAGAGTTGAAGGGGAGAATGGAAATTGCCGAAGAAGAAACGGCAATTTTCATGAAAAATTATGCTGCGGTGGCTGTGTTTCTGTTTTTTTTTTTTTTTGGGAAAGATGATGCACCTGACATAATCTGTGTGGGAAATTCAAAAACCGAAAGTGCAAGCCGAGTCTAGAAAAACCTGAGCAGACCAAACAAAGCCAGAAGCCAGATCTTTGGATTCCGATTCGTATCAGATCCGGAGCAAAGTGAGGTAACCTGTTGATGGGGCGTGTCGCTGGATTAGTCAACCATGGGATGTTACACACAATTGTAACCCAGTTACCAGTGACTCAGCCTGGCTGGGACGAACATGAGACTAATTGCAATTTATTGAATTATAAAATTGCCAGTGCAACTGCCACCCAAGCTAAGTAGTGATGCGATTACAATGGATTTATGGTGAGGCAGTCTCAGACTCAGTAGGCTGTATAGTAATCCAAATCAAGAGCACCAGCATCATCATCATCATCGTTAACGTCGTCTTCGTCTGGGCGCAATTTGCGATACTGATTGTTCAGATAGCTGGCATGCCGCCTGAACAGCTTTAGCATGCGATACGTGTTCATGCCTGGAAATGCAAGCAGAGAACACACGTGGAAATGGCTGGGTGGGACCACGAACGGGGGGATCAGGGTTCAGAGTTGTGGAAGTGAAGTGAACGCGAAGAGAGTGCCAACTAGGTGCCGCTAAGAAACCCCCAAATACCAGAATAGAACGCTCTTCAAGAGGTATATATCTTTCTAAAACACTCACCGTAGGGCGCCGGGGAAGCCACCACCAGAGGAGCGGCCACAGGAGCCACATGCTTCACCAGCTGCGGTTCGTAGTGGGCCAGCACTGGCTTGTGGGCCACAATGGGCTTGGCCACCACCGCCTGGGCATGGACAGTGGGTCCCGACTTGGTCACCACGGCATTGAAGCCGTGAATGGGATCTGCCGTGTAGTCCACTGTCCGGATAGAGCCATCGGGCTCTACGAGAGAGTATTGACCTAGGGGCGATATCATGAAATGTACAAGATTTAAGGTTAGTTAAGGGATTAGTTACCCTTGACAACATCGCCATCGCGGGTCTCATGTTGGGATTTCACATCGCCCGTGGTGTGATCAGCCACGCCATAATTGAAGGCATATTTGGGATGGTCCTGTTTGAGGGAAAAGGAATATGGGGAAAAGGTTTTATATATTACTGAAATATAGTAATTTTATAATAAATAATAACAAATTATAACATTTTTTATACAGTGCAGAATAAGCAGTTTTCTAAATAATTATTATTTAAAAAATGTATAAACTGAAAGTATTTTAGGTATAAATATACAAATATATAACTGAATATATATACATTTTGATATAAAAGTTCTTCATTTATTTGGTACAGAACAAAAAACAAATTAATTCAAAGGATTTCCTAGAAATATTCACTTTTAATGCTTGCTAAATTGAATTTCAACTTTAAGAAGCCAAAATCATTTTATTTTTCTATAAAAAGGACTTTAAAAATTCGGCAAAAAATAGGCAGATATATTAGCCACAGAATTATGAATTTTAACTTCCATTAGAACATATTAAATTTTTATTTTTATTTAATTATTTTTAAGTAAAGGCAAATAGTAAGTTTGATTCCCTTTCCGCTTACTTTAAATTAGTTTCCTTTCCAAATTTACTTCATAGTTTTAAAGTTGATCTATTTACTTCCTTATTTATTTATTTATTTTATTCCCCATTTTCACTTATTCTTACAACTCACATAATAATCCAAAGCATATCCTGGCCGCGCCACAGCAACACCGGCGCACACAGCCAACGAAAGGATCACGAAGCACATGAAGTTTGCCATTTTATTTATTGGCTTAGAAATATTTTGTAAAGCTTCAACTTTGTAGGAAATATATATAAAATATATATAGTTTGCTAGAAATAGACACAAGGGTAATTCGTAGGCGTGAGAAGACACTTCACAGGAGTTTAGAGTTAAGGTTGTAAGATTTTAAATATTACTTGGAGTATTTCAACGGCACTAGATACAAACACCACCGAGCTGCCCGGAATACTGTGGCGATTCTAAAGCGGGTTTTCCATTAAATAAGCGCGAAATGTGCGAAAGCCGCCGGCAGAGAAGTCGGCAGAGAGGTTGCTTTTCTCAGTTTCTCTGTTTCTCAGCCACTCAGCTCCAGAGATGTGACGTCGCGGCCGAATGGTGAGTTGCCCCCGCCATGTGAATGGAGTTGGCGTTGCAGCATGGATCAGGTCGGAGCAGAGCAGAGCAGACCAGAGCGGAGTGGAGCATATCGCATCCATGGGATATTGCCAAACGCAGCCGGGTTCCACTGAATAGGGTGGCTTGTGGGTCTCGTTTGTCAGTCAGCAGATCAGCGACACATTTCTCAAATCTGTTACCAATCCCACCGCCATTGTCAATGAAGTCATCAGCGATAATTGTCTCTTACCACAGGAGTGGGGGGTTGCCAGTGCTCTAGATATAGTTTTATTTAATTATCTGAGAGAAGGCAAACCCCAAATCCATTATCATAAAGTTCAATACATATTTTTTAAGGTAGAAATAAATCTGTATGCTTATTAAAATAATTGCGCAGCCTTTGCATTCTATTCTCAAAGACCCATTACTAATTATTATGTAAATATAGTATAAGTAGACCTTTCCCTTCCTTATACTATTCCCAAAACCCGTTCATTTTCAACCTCCTACAAGTCAGTGTTACCTCTTAAAGCCCCCTAAGAATTATGCGAGATTAATCATTCCGACTTAATCATTAATTTCCTTGATTTCTGCAAGAAATGATTGGCCTGCTCCAATTTATCTAACAACTTAATTCTCGGCCAAGAAACCGAAACCAAAATAAATCGCTGACGAATAAAGAGAATCTGAATCTAAATCAAAGACAAATCGGGTCAAGTTGCAATTGCAGCACAATGCGGCCCTAGTTATTCGGCACATGCGAAATTCTCAGTGATCTACTTCAATGACAGCCTAGCAGTTGCAACAACTAAAGCTAGTAACAAGTACTAGCAAATACAACTGGACCCCCGGCTTAGGTCTTTGTCTCTCAGCATTCAACTGAAGGTCAAGCTCATTTCGGTTTCAGCAAAGTTGGCTACCATTCTGGGCCCCGAAATGAAAGCAAAGTGGCTTCTAAGGAGCGGAATTTATGACACAAAATTAATCGTATTCCTAAGATCGTTGTGAGACTGACCTTTTAATGGGGAATCGGATTTATTCTAATAGAACAGATGAAGTTCGAATGGGTTAATCATCTAAAAGGATAGTTAGACATATAAAAGGTAACAAATGAGTCAAAGAAATATTATAGCTAATGGTAAGGCTTTAAATTTCTCACCAATATTATGAAGAATTCTGTCATCTTAAACTACAAAGCAAGCCGCGATTAATAATTCAATACTTTTTAAATTCAATTGCTTCAGAGAAGCTTTACAAACTAATTAAATGCTCTACAAAAAACTCGCAAGCACCCAAGGCGGTCTTGGCCCTTAACAAAAACTGTAATTTATGGCTATTGCATACACCCTTGAACCAAGACGAGAACGTGCCAATTGCGGTCTGTCTGGCAGCCAAACAAACTAATTCAAAAAATATTGTCAAACCGCAGAGAGGCTTTAAACTAGAGTTACTATGATTAGAGCTACTAATACTCTAGTAATTTGGGCTAGTTTAGTGTCCAGCTCGGGTATTTTCACACAATTAACGGCGGCGAGGGGCGTGCCAAAGACTCTAGAGAGGAGAGCTTCAAGAGTAAGAGACCTTCAACAGGTCTGCATGGAAACAATTGTCTCTCTTCTGACTTTTTTTTGGCTTCGACTGCGGTTTTTGTAAAACTAAATACTAGATTAAGTCAATTTGCATGCCGCCAAAAAGCATTTTGCTACCTAGACTTGGGAAAATTCAGTCGGCAATTGTCGGCAATGGTTTTCCGAAGGTTTTCCTCCACCTGCAGTCGGCCAGTCTTGGTTTTTGCTGAGTAAGAAGACGTCAAAAGTCACATATGCGTGTGCCGGGCATTGTTTTTGGTTTCTGGTTGCTGGTTGCTGGTTACTGGCTTCTGGCAATTAACTCAAATATATTTAAACTGCGGAAAAACAAAGCGAATTCTTTTGAGCTGAAGAATACTCATAGGCCAAAATGTTCTTAAATGTGGCATTTCAAGGGGGCCAAGTTTATGTGGGATGGGAACTTGGCAACTTGGGATTAAACAAGATTGGTGAGTGCATTCTTTAGGGTTTTAATGCTTGCTGCTATGCTAAAATATTTAAAGAGTCATTTCCCTTTAAGGCTTCTCATTTCGTCTTTTATATTTTTTATTATGAGGATTTCCTCGGCGATTTCTAAAGAGGCTTAATCGAGTTTCAATAGCTGAGCTTAAATATCCTATTCAAGAATAGTACACGGAAAAATACAAATAAATTTTTTTTTTATAAATTATATTAGGTGAATTTTTTTGCTTTGCTTAAATGCTTTAAAGTTTGATATTTCTTATGTAACTTAAAGTATAATTTTTGTTTTGGTCCAATTTATTATTAATAAATTATATTCCGATAAACCCCTTACAATCATTTACAGTCCCTTATCTCTTCTTCCTCTTTTTATTAATTTTTATAAATTTTTTTAAGTCAAACAAGAAGATCTTCCTCCTCTTTCTATATTTAATCCATCAAAATTAAATCGTTTTTATATTTTCCCTGTGCCTTCATAGAATCTGCATTATACAATAAGCTTAAATTGGATTCCATCTGGAACTACTCCCTCTCTCTCAGCACAATGACTTCCTTTGCTCCCATCACTCCGCCTTATTTCCAACGACTTGAATGGATGCTTATTGGCAGATGAAAGATCATTCTGCGAAAGTGCGGCAATCAGGGGAATATTTGCAGTGCCAATTTGGCATGAGGTCGCACTTTTTCAGCCAAATCCATAAGCCCGGATCGAGGCACTCTGGTGACTTTGACTTGGTTTACTTACTTGGTCACCTAATTTTGGCTTGTTTGCCCACCGACTAATTTGACAATGGAGTGCCCATCGTTTGGGGGACTTGCAACATGGGGAATGGACTTCACTCCACTCCAGTCCAGTCCAAGGTGCGGGTGTTGCAAGTCTCTCAGAGGTAACATCAGCACTTGACTGTCATTGTTGTCGCCCTTAGTTGGCCATGGTCCAGTGCCTTTGGACCAATTGGAGGGGCCATTGTTAACAAGCCATGTTACAGAATGACCCGTGGCCAATGCGTTCGCATCCGCGTCGGCGGCGGCGGCGGTAATAAAATGCAAATGAATGGCCGCCGCTGGCCAGGTATAAATTTCAAGCGAATTATTCGCACCTCGTCGGGCAATTTTCTCCAGACTCTCTTAGCCATCATGCATCAAATTAGCGGAGCAACTAATCCAGTTAGCGTTGTTATTATATAATTGAGTCTGACAGTCGCTGGGGCTGATTATGCCCGGCCATTGGATGGGGGCTGTCTTCAATTTATGCGCTTCTGCTACTACCTTACTTTGGCTCAGTTAGTTGCTCAACATTAATCATCAATTAATGGCATTTTTCAATTACGCAGACAAGGGAGACGACATTTAGCATTTAACAGTGGGTTTTAAAAAGATATTGACTAGGGAAATTTAAAGTAAATCATAGAGAGAAAAGAGAGAGGGGAGAAATATATTAACGAATATTTTTCTATGATTAAAATAAAGCAGGCTTAGTAAAGAAATACAGATAAATTATTAAATAAAATTCTACCACAGTCTACCAAGAAATTTACCCTCACACAGTTTTTAAAATCTGGCTTATAGAATATTATTGGCTCTTTATATATTAGTTATTCTTTATTTTTGCAAAAAATACAAAAGTGATCCCTTCCCGCTCTCGGAAAAGTAGTGATCGCAGATCACCCATTTTATCGATTTACTATGGTTATACCTTAAACTTATTTTATAATAAATTATTCACACTTCATATATCTCTATAATATTATGTTTCTACTATGTTCCTAAGATATATTAATAAAGTTCCTACGATTAAATATTTTATTCAGAGACACTGTGCCACTTGCAACAAACAAATCAGTGAGCAAGTCAAGTCCAGCCCCTTCTCGTCGCCCCCAAGCCCGACAAGGTATTTTATTATCTATAAATTGTATCAACTTCGATCGATGCATATCTTAGAGGTAGCATCTTAATGTTGCCGCCACTTACAGATCGCAGATACGCAGATACAGTAACTGCCATCGATGCCATATAGAGAGCACGTGTTGGCGACATCATCGTCTTGAATGTCAACTGGTCGGAGCTGGCAAAAACTGAGAAGATCAATAGCGACTAAAATAATACTTGGACTTTAGTAACTGTCATTTTCCGATGAAGAAGAAGTCGCCGACACTCGAAAGGTTATTGGAGCAGTGAGTAACAGCCAAGTTTACACATTCTGCTTGGCATTGAGATCGGAGTGGAAGTGGAGTTATTTTTTTTCGGGTAAAGTACATAGGTCTAGTTAGCCAGCGGAAACTTGTTCCTTCCGGCATTTCCCACCTCGACCTCAACCGCCTGACCGGAGAATCCGCCCCCAAAGGCGGCGGCACCACCTGTCCGATTTAGTTTCGGATCCGGCAAATTAATGGACACCACGTATGAGAGATTCACCTCTTTGTCTCGGCCTGCCTCGAAAAATGCGCACATTTAAACGCTCCGCTGATCTCTGATGTCTGATAAATTCTTTTTCCCCAGCCAACCGTTTTCCCCGACGTCTCTGTTTTGATAGCTGAGCATTTGTCTGAAACCAGACCACGTTGTGCCCATTAAGAGATCAATATTTCGCTTTGTTTTGTGTCTTTCGCACGTTAAAAGTGACGGAAATGCCAAGATTTGTTGCATGCGGAAGCCTCCTCGGGCTCCACTCACATCATCTCTCTTGTGGCTTATGTTAAACGCTCTGCGTTATTGTTTATTGTTTATTTAGAGGAGAGGCGACGCCCCCGAACTGGTGACCACACCTGGGAGGCACCTCTTGTGGTCTCTTTCCCAGGAGCTCGTAAAAGTAAAAGTGCGTAAGTGGAGATCGAAATTGCGGTCTGCTGTGGATTAGCTCCCGGTTGACCTTGCCAGTTGGCAAGTCTTACTTCAATTACGATTATTGGAATAGTTTTCCAAGAAGGTGTAATAGGAAAACCTTTTAAAAATCTTTCAATACTTTTAGTAAATACGGGGTATTTGCTTTTTATTTCTTTAGTATTAATATTTAACAGTTTTAAGCTCTTGTTATAGATATAATGTCTCCTATTTCTCTTGTCAGTTATTTTATCATAATGTTGTAATTATGTCGTATTTATAATATAACTTTCTAAAAAATCCTAGAAAATCCAGTAGAACTGTTTTGAAGTTTAACCTTTGAAATGTTTTGGAATTATTTGTAACTTAATTATAATATTATAATATCCTGCTTAATGTTTAGAAATTGAATATTATTGCCAAAAACAAAAGCTTAAAAGATGCCAGCTAAAAAAGTCGAATACAAAAAGGCCTAAAAGCTTACTTCGACATCTAACAATAATCTAAGCCAATCAAAAAAGTTTAAAGCTCAGCTTAAAGTTTAAATAAAAGTCTGGGCCTGAAAGTTGTCTATTGTAAAGGTTCAAAAACTCAGTGAAAAAATAAGGAAATCAGTTCTATTTAAAGAAATTTATTTTGTATTTCTTAAAATAAAAATAAGTACATATTATGGCTTTCTTTCTTATTTACTGAATCTGAAGATTTACAACAATTATCCACCAATGTTTTGCCTTTAAGTGTAAATAATCTTTAGTATTATTAACTTTATCTTAAACTTTATTTTAAACAATATTATTACATTTTTTAATTAAATTATAATCAAATTATAATTAAATAATAATCAAATCCATCTCCCAAAATTAGTGTCAAGGCGATGCGAAGCCAATCAAAAGATTGAAATGCACGTGCTTCAATCGTACAGATGTCAGAGTTCTTCGATGGATAAATTATATAATAGATACCAACTGGTTATCGGTTATTGGTTATTGGCTGATCCAATGCTAATCAATTGACAATGCTTACCTTCACCTTTTCCACTGACGCCCACAAATTAACTCACGCCATATAATTGTCAGCCAAGTGGCAGTGCTCTGCCCATCAATTTCCATAACTCTCGTTGGTAATTGCGATCATAATTAGCAATGAAATCAGTGGCTGATTGAAAGTGAAGGCATTCTAGAATAAATATACTGTTAATCGATCGTGATTCTATGATTCACGAGCAGTTAGTTTGAATAAACAACTTGAGCAACCTAAGACTGCAGTTTTCATGTGCTGAATTCAGGACTCCTTTCATGTGCTGAAATCTGTTCATGTGGGAGAATTATGTGCTAAATTTTGTATAGACTTTAACAAATTTTTAATATTAAATTAAATTATAATGTTAACAAAAGTACGTGTCATTTCTATAAAATCCTTTGTAAGATTTTTATGTCTCTGCAGTTTTCAAGTGCTGAAATCTGTGCAGGTTTCTTGTGGCAAATTCTGCATAACTTTCATGTGCTGAAATCTGTGCAGTTTTTTTGTGGTGTATACTGCGCAATTTCCATGTTTTGATTTTACCGACACTTTTTTATTTAAGAAAACAATTACGCTTCTCCCATTTTTGATTTAAATAAATAAACTTTTGATTTGAATTTTTGTAATTCACTACGTTTTGTATTTATAGCATTTGTCAGCAGTTTCAGCTTCAAACTTAAAAGTATACACAAAGTTATTATACATATAAGAAATACGTAAATTGTGTGTGTTTTTTTGTATGAATTTTTTGTTGTTGGTTTGTTCGTTTTTCTTCATCCTTTTCTTGACAGGTTTGCTTGGTTGTTTTGTCGTGGGCGTGGCATGTGATGTAGGCGTTTGTCCTTCCCTCAGCTCGGTGTTGATATGTACAAAAGAGAAGCTTAGTTCACAAACAAAAGAGAGTGGCGCGAAAGCTGAGACAGAGACGGCAGGGGACAGAGGGACAGAGGTGACAGAGGATCCTGGACTGGAATCCTTTAATCCTATTTACACAGGCGATTGAGATGGTCATGACTGGGTACTGGACACTGAGTATTGCAGCAGGCTTCGTCAATCATCCGTTTCCGGTTTCCGTTTTCCGTTTTCCGTTGTTTTTTGTTTTCTGTGAGGTCGTCAACGTGCTTAATAAATTACAGAAGAGTGGTGGTAGTGGTGGTGCTGGTGTTGGTTGGTGGTGCTTGTGCTAGTGATTGCTATCAGCATGATGCTCCTCCTCCCATCTTAGTAGTGGGCCACATGCGCGTGGGCGTTGTGGGTGGCGTATCCGTAGGCTGGGACGGCGGCATGATGCGCCAGGGAGCCGGCATAGGGCACGGCGGGAGCGGCGGCCACATGGTGGGCGATGGCCGGAGCGGAGTGAGCCACCAAGGGGGCGGCATGGGCCACCAGAGCGGGGGCATGGTGCACCGGGGCATGGTGGACAGTGGGGCCGGTCTTGTGGACGACGGCATTGAAGCCGTTGTGGTCATCGGCGGTGTACTCCACGGTGCGCACCGAACCATCGGGCTCCACCAGGGAGTAGGATCCCTTCACGACATCACCGTCGCGCACCTCATGCTGGGACTTGACATCGCCAGTGTGCGAGTCAGCCACTCCGTAGTTGTAGTGGTACTTGGGGTAGGCCTAGGGATAAGTGAGGAAGGAATAAAGGGATAAGAATTTTACAAATATATATTCTCTTTCCTAATTCTTTAGAACGTAGTTATATTTATAAAGAAACTTGGGCTAGGCCTCTACCAAGCGAGACCCGTGAGAAGTGCGGATTAGTCGCGGATTGAGTGCTAATTTTGTGGCATGCCACACGCCACCACCGCGTCATGCTAATGGAGTTGGCTCTTGCTCGTGGGAAAATGGCCAAATGTCAAAAGCTGCAGCGACCCTGGACCGCTGCTGGCCAATTGAGACATGGCACAGATTAACCAACAGAAATATATTTGTAGAAAAATATTATTTTATAATGCTCGGGATTACGTGGCGTATGAGTAATTTTTAAAGAAGATTTGAAAGCTTATGGAATTTTATATTAACATGGCATTCTTGTAAATTCATTTGGCTAGGTCTAAAAATTAGAGTTTACTATTTAAAAAAAAGAAAACTGTAACGTTTGTTGCTTTAAAAAATTAACTGGGGCAACTAGTCGTATGAGTAATATTTAAGGAGTTCGGAAAACGTGTTATTTGCTTGATTTAATGTTCAAAAATGTGAAGTTAGATTCAAAATGCATTAAAAAAATATTAATTAATGTGAATTTGTTTAAAATAATTTTCAAAAACACTAAGGGATATTAATTAATATATTTCAAAGATTTAAATCCTTCTTGTTTTGCCATTACTTTTAATTTCGGAAACTAAAAACTTTCCAGTGTTTTTAATTTATTTTTTCTGAGCTTAGATCCTTTTTTTTGATATTTTTGTTTTTTAGTCAACCAACTTACATGATAGTCGATTCCCTCGTCATGATGACCACCACCATGTCCGGCATAGATGGCTGGGGCGGCGGCGTACAGACCAGCTCCATGGCCGTGCAGGACTCCGGCGGAGGCGGCGCTCAGGACAGCCAGGCAGATGAGGGACTGTAGGGCACGAAGGGGTACATTTTGTGGGTTAGATCACAGGGAGGCACTTTTATTTGGGGGCAATACTATTATGTATATCCTGTTCCACTCACTTTGAAGAATGCCATTGCGAATGGAGTTGGCTTGTGTGTTTATTCTGCGGAGACGCGAATACGGTGTGCGGTGTACGTTGAGCTGGATTCAACTGATAACTAGAACCAAGAAGGAAGCCGCTTTTATATACAAGACAACGCCCGAGCGGCGTTTGGCCCAAACACGATTCAAAGCCGAGCCGTAAGCCGAGTTCAAACCGAAAGCGAGTCGGTCAGCAGTGGCAGCAGCGGCGGCGGCTTGAGTCCAACAACAAGCTCGGCGAAGCCCAAGAAGTGGCCGCCCCTGCAAGTGAAATCCCCTCCCGCTGGCAATTATTTTATGCTTTTTTTGTTGTTTATACGTTTGTACGAGTAACGAGAAAACGAGAGTGAAGTTAAGTTCAGTTGCCCAGAGATGTGGAGCAGCGTGGGGCTGCTGTGGTTTGTCTTTGGAAATTGCCTGATTTGTGAGATAACTCCGTTGGGCATGGCTTTTTGGCTTCGGTATGTAAATAATTGTGAAATGCTCGTCGCTGGCAAAGTAAAAACCTTAAATTAGATAATACCAGCGATATCCGATAGGGGTTCTATCAGCTAAAAAAAGCATAGATAAACACTGACATATCAAATTCAAAGTAAACCCTAATTAATGCATATTAATTATGAAATCATGATCAGAATGAAAAAGGTTAACTATCAATGCATTTCCATCTCCCATCACGATTTAATTGAAATGGCCTCTCCAAGCGGCAAGCGGCAAGCTCCCTCGCAAAAAAACCAAAGAAAATAAAAACAATGTTCAAGCACGAATAAAATTAGCTGCAAACACACAAAATATTTATGAATAAAATAGAAACAATGGCTGCTGCTGCTTCTTGCAGCTAAAATTGCATTTTCTGGTGGGTGGAGCATGTTGCAATTTGTTCGCTCGTCTATTTCGTGGGTTTCCCAGCGAATGTTTTCAATGTTCTATGTTGTGTTTTTCCTCTTATTTTCTTAAGCTTCCAAAGGCTGGGCGTCGTCTACAGAGGCCTCTATTTAATGGTATTGTGCACCGAAAGAAAGGTGCTATAAATCATACAAAATTTAGACAATTACAGGGATCTATAGGAAAATTTATAAAATTTTCTTTTTTACTATAAGTAAGGCAAGGAAAATAATGTCAAATATATTTACATAATGGTGGCCAATTATATAATTTATTTTAACATCATTTAGGCCTGATAGAGCCTTCTTACTTATCTATTTAATATCTAAAAATTAGTTTAGAGGTAATTTAATTGCAGTTTATTTTCCAGTGTATTTGGCTTGTCTGTTCCTACTGCTTACTATTCTTTTTAATTGCCATGTAGGCCGTTTTGCTTATTAAACCAATCTTGGCAAGAGGGGCAGAGAGCCTCTGAAGACGCTGTCGAAGTGGGGCGCAGCGTGTGGCGCCACATCATTATGGCCAAAAAAGCAAAAAAAAAAAGCCCAATGCAGGCCGACGACTCATTACCAGGCCAAAAACTATAAAATATCGCTTTGTTTTGTCATATTTTCGGCGCTGCCTAGCTTTGTTTTATGGCATATTTTCTGGTCTTACTGCGTACTTGCCCTGCTTTGCCTCATTTAATAAATTGTCTCGAATTAGTGAGCTCTGCTCGGAGAGAGACTTGGCTAAAATAAAAACAAAAATTGAAGTAATCATCTCAAGGTTAGCACGACAACGAACGGCAAACGATGTGTAACGGATCACTAACAGTGGTAATTGCAAATACTGGCCAACAGAGGCAGAGATGGGGCCTTAAGGGGGCCTAGAAAAAATCCAATAAAAATAGCAAGCTAAGTAATACATTCTAATATATGTAATAATAATCTTCCTAATAATTTTAATAATTTATAGTATAACAAAACCCTACCGCCTCTTCTACCGCCTCCTCTGTCTTTGATTTCAGTCTTAGCCTGTCCGAATTAGAGCACGATCTGATTACGTCCTTTGTTTACGGAAAATGACGCACCACGGTGCACGCCGAGGCCAATTAATTGAATATTTGCAGTCGAGACCGAGACTGGGCTTAGATTGGATTTTCTGTGCAGCAAATGCAGTAATTGATGGCTTTTGATGAATGATTGAGCCATATTTGGCCAGAGGTAGGGCATCTATGGGAATGGCTTATAGATGATAGAGTATCCCCGATATTTCCTTATAAAATCTAAAAGCTAGAACAAGCTCTAAACTGACACTCGCAGATAGCATTAAACCTGTCTCAATCACTTCCTTGATAGGGGGTTTCGTTTCCTAGATTCAGCTTTAACCCGTTACTTAAGTGTGTGGAAATTCCTTTCGGACAATCATAAACAACTCACAATTCGGACTAGAACTAAGTTGCAGCAATGACAATTACTCGTTGGTCATATTTGCCCGTTTCCTTTTCGCTTTAATTATTCACCCCTTCCGTTATTCATTCCATTCATGATTGCAGTCTATATATTTATCTATCTCCATATGTACTCGGCTTGTGTTAGCCCATAGCTGAACAGTTATGAGTCAGTCGAGGAGCTCCACAGGCACTGGGACCACCCAAGCCAAGTCGTCAGCCGGATTCGCAGAATGCAACGCCCCAAGTGGCCTGCAGCCGCAGTTGCAATCTCGTCAAGATCCCAGCTCCTAGATCCGAGATCCGAGTCTGGTCACTTGAGATTGGTGTGAGACCAGCTGAGAGCTGCTGAGCTGTGAGTGCTGTGCTGGAGTGGCGGAGAGCTGGCGAGCTGGAGATCTGGCCATATTTTCCAGTATGACATGAACAGTCGTCGAGAGTCCGGAGGTGTCAGAGAGCATTTACTTAGCCAGCACTGAGGTAAAAACATTATAAATTTATTTTAAGTATAAAAAATAACTTCAACATTCAGTAAGTAGTTTTACCATCATTTATTAATATAAATTAATATTTATAATTTTTTATTACAACAACGAATTATTAAAGTGATCATTTAAATAACTATTATTGGCCAATTTGTAATTTTAATAACTTCTTTTAATAATAAACAATTTAAGGAATTTAATACCTGTCCATATTAATTATTTCAAAGTCGTTAAGCTCTCCATTTCCCAACCCCCGTTTCTAGCAGTGCCTCAGTGCCTCAAACCCGACTCAGAAAATACCTCAAGTTGATATATTTTCAAACAAATTTGTTGTAATTAAAGCAATTTGTGTGCGTTGCCTGAGCTGCACTAGCTGTTTGTCTGCTGATTGAGTGGCAAGTGTTTGCAGCCTTTCTGGATGGTGTTGTTGTTTCTGTGCAACATGCTCCGGAGTCCGGACTCCGGGGCAACAATGTGCGAAACAAGTTCGTTGCCCAAGTCATTCGTTTGATTTTGAGTCTCGTTCTGTCAGCTGAGCTTGCGCAACGCTCGCCGATTGGGAGGTGAGTTCACAAGTCAACAGAACGATGCAAGGTGCAAGGGAAGGGTAGGGGTGGGGTGCCTAGTGCCTGGCCTAAGTTATAATTTAAATTAATTATGCAAAACTGTATTGTAATTAACATATTGAACAGAACCGGAGTGAAGCCCATGGTCCGGCAATTAACATTTGCTCATGATTTGCTTTGATCACCTTTCGGCCAGCGGCTACCTTGCTTAACAAATGCCACAAAAATGTGGTAAAAACCGCAGAGAAGGGGGAATAAAAAATACGAGCAACAATAGCAAACTGCAGTAATTGAAGAAATCTCTAAATCTCAGCTGACCTTGACCAACGTTGAATGGTGTTCGAATGGTGGTGGAAATCAAACTGCAATCAATAAACCAAAGGGGTTCAGCGGCGTAATTGATTAATGAAATCTTTTTCGGGGGAGAGAAAATAATAATAAATGCTTGTCATACAGGCGGTCCAAAAATCTGATAATAATGCGGGGAAAATCGGTTGACTGAACCGGCCACCTTATCCACTGACACTGGCAAAGTGCACCCACCGAAAACCGAAAAAAATTACACCATCAAGGTCAGGCCTTTGATTTCAAGCTTTTCCTTCCAACAAAACTCACCTCCTAATGCCCAGTCGAAGTGATTTTCGATCTGATCTGGGTTTCAATTCTCTGACAGCTTAATGCCACAAAGAAACCCTCTCTGTTACTTTTGGTGGGCGTTTTGTGGGCTTATCAGCCGTCCAATTACAAAGGCAGCGGGAGGGGTGGGCAATGGCTCAATCCGTGCAATTATGTCGCTCGAAATTTACATAGATCGCCCCGGCTCCAGCTCCAGCTTAGCTCCAGCCTAGCTCCATTGTTGTATGATTTAGATGGAGTTCGACCTTCGGGCGCTGGCCAGGCTTAGAATGGAGGAGGCCCACCAAGCCACCAAGCCGCCAAGGCAATTTGCCATGAGCAGCTAGGGACCAGGTCTTGGCTCTTGGGTCGCTTTTAGCCGGCATTTTGGCGGCACACAATAAAAAAAATTGATTTTAACTTGCTTTTCTATTAATTTATAATGTTAATTACACTATTTAAGTTGAAAAAAATATTATTTGAATTTTAATTAGTGTTAAAAAGTGTTTTCTTGGTTTTCTTGGAATTAATTTAAAGCTTAAGTATTTTATTTTAACAGAGATCATCTTGAACCTATAATTTAAATATAATATTAATATTACAAACCCTTATTTTGATGTCCGAATACATAATCTAGAACTTCATACAATTTATTGTTTAAAATGATATTTTTAACCTAAATAAATGACCAATTCCTTAAATTAATATAAACTTAAGTCAGTTAAATATTTTAAAATATTTTATAAATATTCTTAAGACTATTTTCCTTACTTCTCCCCATAAATATTTTGCCCTGTGTCCAACTTTTGTGCCGGACTTTTCGCAATGCAATAATGCATTCACCGCATTCACAGTGGGCCAAGCAGGGGGCGTGGCGCCTTACAAAATTTCCGCTTTGGATCGAATTGGTTTTTATATGGTTTTGTAATTGTCTGCCCATTGTCATAGCCGATATATATGTACATATATATTTGTTATGGCTGCTTTTCTTGTGGCTGTTGAAATTCGTGGCTCAGTTCGCTGATTTATTGGCTCTCGATAAAGTCTGGGCATTGTTCGCTCTGCGGCATGTCCAATGTTTTTCGGATCGCATTGTTCCATATCCGGCTTAGAACTGTTCCTGCTGTCGCGAGAGAGACACATTACTTATGGTCCATAAGCCACACGTTATTGCAACAACCGAGAGGCGGCGGAGGCAGCCGCATCTTATGATGATCTTATGACTCGGTTAACCGCAATCTGTTGGCAATCTGTTCGCTTCTTGCACAACCCAGACGTGTGTGTGTAATCAAAGATTGAACTCGGTTGCACCTCCTCCGACTCCCTTGGAGTCTGGCCCCGGGCGCTACGTGGGTGTCGGCGCCTGGCTTCTATCGCCGCAGCGTAAATTCAATTTCCAGCCTCTAGTCCAGTTTCGAAGCTGATCCCTGCAGCAGGCGTGTCAGTGCCAGAGGTTGTTTATGAAGATTCTTAAGGCCCCAGAACTCGAGACTCCGAACAATGGACTCCTAAATAAGAGGAATGGCAGTGCTGAAAAATACTCGTAAAAACAATGCGATTAACATTTATTGCCACGTTTTTTGCTGGCTGGCAAATTTACAATAATTTCCTGCGCCAGGGCAAGTTGCTTGGCCAAGTCTTTTGTAAATATATTTTTGCCACTTGGCCAGCCCCGCTTCAGTAACGGATCAGCCATTGTAATGTAGTTCAAACAGCGTACATTCACCCATTAACCCACAATTTGCCGGCGGACAGAGCTTTTCCCCCCGTTTTCCGGCAGTTTTCCATTTCGAGGAGACACACCCAGACCGCTGATTGTGGGCCTCCTTTCGTGGCGGAAGATCTATCATATTTTTCTTTTTCCCTCTTGGAGTTGACCAGGCCGAAATTCGTGCAGAGTTGAGAGTTGGATCGTTGGAAAGGATTATTTATATTTGAGATATTTTAATGACTTTTTTATATGGAGTCGTAGGCCAACACCCTCGCGACAAATGCAGCAGCTTTCGGTTGCAAAACGCTTTCGAAAGTTGCAGCTGCCGCAGCGGCTGTGGATTTCGGTTGGTTACTTGGTTACTTGGTTACTCGGTTAGCTCCACATGACACAATTTGTTAACTAGATTATTATGTAAGGCTCTCTCTCGCTCTCCGTCTGATCAAACGACATGCAAGCAGCCGCCTGCCTGCATATGCAAAAATAACAATTAGCCATCATTTTGATGCCAACACGAGGGGGAAAAAAATAAAACCAAGACTCCACGCCACTCGGCTCCACTCCAAACCAATCCAAGCCAATCCACTTGGCCTGCCGACAGCCAGAGATGATAATTAAATCTGTTGCGTTGATGGGTTGCCGGCTAAAATTGAGTTGACATCTTGTGTGTGAGTACCGAGCGTTAATTTCATTTTATTTCGTGTATTAAACCTCCTCTTAAAAAATCCGTAAATAATTAGAAGCCGTAGCAATGCGGAAGCTTTAAAACCCTAATTTAAATTGTTTTTTCCACCATTAATTATGTGAAAAACAAAAGACATGGCAGCCGCTAAAAAACACACCTCTAATGCCATTTCAATTTCGTGCAGACAGCAATCATAAATAAATATATAGACGAGATCTTGGCCAAATTGATCGGCGGGTTCTTAGCTCATAATCTTTGGGGCTTACTTTCGGTTTCGATATTAAAAGGCAATTCATTTTTTTCCACGCCACGCCACTCCAATTGCGATTGCAGCTCTCCCGGCGGCGGATGATTAATGGAGCTCGGATCTGAATATTTGTGTCTGCCCCGCATCTGGGATGGTCTCTCTAATGGCCCCACAATTGTGGCAATCGCTGTAATTAGCCGGTATTTCTGCCTCAATTGTGTCACTTTTGCAATGGTCTCGCAATCCGCGAAAAATCGTGTCAAGTTCAGAGCCGAGCCGCTGGAGCGTCTCATGAGGAAACTCGCCCCTCGGCCAGCTGGAAATTTATTTATGAGTATTTTTTATGGGTTTTCCTCGAGCTCTCGAGCCCGCCTCGGTTGACATTAAAGCCAAAACGAGTTGTGCGTTTACGCACGTTCCGTTTGCGACTGAATGAATGAAAACCCATTGAATTGGTCAAAACACTTGTACAAGGCACGCGCTGCAGTAGACACGCAGTCTGCCTTTGAAAAAATGTCATGAGTGGTTGAAATATTGTGAAAAATAAGTCGGAAAAGTTGCATATCATAGGAGGAGTTACTTGTATATTTTTTTTAGAATTATTTATAAAGAGTTTAAGTGGAATTTTGTTATTTTCAGATACTCTTTAGGAATTAAACTTTTTTTATTAACTAATATCTTTAGCGATTAGGAAATATTTTTCACTTAAAAATAAAATGTTAAAGGTTTTAAAATTAACCTGCATTTACTTAGGAGTTTAATAAGATTATTATTATATATACAAGATTTAGTTGCAAATATTAATCGTATTTTCAAGAATTCTTCTGAGAGACAAATACACGTTAGAGCCCAACTGAATATACATTTTAATTGGCCACAATATTCAAAGATTGAATTCAACTAGATTGCCTCAATTTAATTTTATTGATTTAATCATTTAACAATTGTTTTATAAACCGTAAATACATGGACAAGCTAACATTCAGGTTAATGCAAAGCCGGTTAAAAAATTAAACTGCATTCGGTAGTCCGCCGTTCGGTAGCCCGTTTTCAGTACCCTCTGAGGCTGGCCTTTATGGCTTCATTACATCAAGGCATCCCGGCCACATAAATTACACATTTTGGAGTACGACGCGGCTCTGCCCGCGGGGCATTCACATGCGACTCCGACTCCGTCTCCGGGCAGCCACTACATCATCGTCCAAGTGTGGCCTTGTCAATGCCGTTTCAGCGTTTCAGCGTTTCAGCGTCTCAGAGTTTTCAGAGTTTCTGCGGGAATAATAATAATAAAAGCCGCGCATATCTGGTGCAGTCGCTCGTATGTAATAAACAATTGCGATTGTCTTTCGGCGGCGTTGCATTTTCCGATGCATTTTTGCAGTTGCGGCTACGGTTTTTTCTCACACGACCGATTGAGTCAGTTATATGGAGTCTTTTGTGTGAGAAGTCCCCACCCATCTCCCTTGGCAATTAATGTTACGATTTCATTTATTCGGTTCTGACTGCTGACTGCTGCGATTTTGAAAGTGCCATTAACACGCGACTTAAACAACTGTATTAACTTAATTAAACGATCGGCAGTTTGCGTATTTTGTTTGCTTTACTTTTACTTTCGTCAGATCAATTCGCCTGACCCTGAAACTTGTTAGGTGCTGCTGCCGCCTCGTAAAATGCCGAGCACTTTAATGCCTAATTATCTCCGATTTGGCGGCTAGAGAGGATGGCGGATTTCCCGACGGGGCTGCTAAAAAATATATATTTAAAGTTTAACGCAGCGATCTTGGTAAATTGGTTAGAGGGCCGCCAGTCCGCCAGTCCGCCAGTCCAGGCCAGTTCAAGTTCGACACGCTAAGCAGATCAAGATTGATGGTGTTAGGAAAACTATTAAAACTTGATAGAAAATTGCCTATTAATATAAACGTGAAGTGGACTTGAGAGTGGAGTATGTGTATTAATTTAAGGCATAGTTTTAATGGTAAATATTAAATTTAATCGTGCATAGATTGGGCTTGTTCCCTTTTCTGAGTCTAACATTTATTCAATAAAGTTTTAATGAATTAAGCACGTTTACTGTAAGATTTTGTAATGGTTCGGAGTGGTTTCAAAAATTTATTGGGCAAGAACAACAAGTTTACAGGCCAATAATTCCATTTTTAATCATTAAATGATTTAATTTACAATTTTTTTGGTTTTTTAATACGTATAGAGCTTTCAGTTAGTATTCTATAAAAGTTTTATGAGCTAAGCACGTTTATTATTAGGTTTTTTTAATGGTTTTCAGTGGGAAAATTTATTTTTTTGGCAAGGAAACCTACTTAAAAGTCCAATAAATATTTGTTTACCTACTTTTATTACTTAATATCATATTTTTATGCAATCTAACCGAATTTCTGGCTCATAACTTGAACCCATCATCATTCGGCGCACCAGAAGCTGTCACTCCATCGCCGTGGGAAGCTCCTACCTATCCACACACGCCCACACACACCCCGATTAGCTCTGGGATCTCTTGGAATTGAAATGTTAGACTCATAATTCTCGAGATCAGCGGCAGTCATAGCAGACACACAGCAATTTGTCGGGCGATTGGAGCACGTTTAATTACAATAGAATTTGCATTGAACAAACAGCGATATATATATATGCAGGTTTATATAGTTATAGGTATATGTATAGCATGAATCACTTGAAAGCGAATGCCGCTGGAATCGCTGGTAATTGCGAATAAATCGAAATGCATTTCGTGTAAAACGTGTTAAAGAGCATAAAATAAATGCGAGGCACACAGCCGAAGGTCGAGCCAACCCATTGAAACTGTAATAGTAAAATACATACTATATGTGTCGTAAAAAGCTATAGTACACACCGATTCAGATACGGATTCAAATTCGGATTTTCCCACAGTGTGCCAGCCGGTGAGTGAGCGAACGAACGCGTTTGGGCGTTTACAACTGCCAACTGTTGGCTTGGCATTCTGGCCAACTGCTTTTTTATTGGCCAACGGCGCCTTCGTCATGACATTAAATGGCTAAGAACGGCTATAAACGCGATCGACTTCTATATTTCATATCCTGTAGACACTTCTCGCGGGGGTTCCGCTAAAAAATGAAAACAAAAAAACGTGCAACGCCCATTCGAATCGGCAGCTTTCGGCTTCGCGGCTTCTGACTTTTCAAACAAATTGCAGTGGCACTTGGCCTTTGCAATCGCGACCTGGAGGTCGGCCAATCTAGAAAGAGATATATAACGGATTTTACACCAGAAGTGTTTGCTTGCTTGATTTAATTTGGGAGCTAGATCTATATAGGGATATATTAACATCCTTAAAGGTAGAAATAATAAAAAAAAACTGTGTTAATTCCATTTTATAATTTATGTTTGTGGAGGATATGCTTTAAAGTTGGCTTTATTAGTCTAGTAGTGAAAAAAATACCTTTTAGATCTGAAAAAGTATCAGTAGTAGCTGAAAAACGTCAATGCCTCTCTAAAAACAATAAATATTCTCGTTCCCACGGTTACAAAGGTCCCATTGAAGACAGCGATCTACTGAATCCATATGTAAATTAATATATAATTAAGATCAAGCGGGTCGAACCAATAAAAACATTTAGTTGCCATTAAATGCAAGTAATAATACACTTTCATTTTTTTTTTTATGGTTCTTGGGGGTTTAATTTCACCATTCTAATCAAGGCAAGCAGAACCAATATAAAAGTCAAAGTCCGGCTAAAAATTACATTCTAAAAAAGTTAAACTTTAACCCTAAAAAGGGAAACTTAATAATAATTTAAGGCAAATAGTACTTACATAAGCTTACATAAGTTTGGTAAAATAAATTAATTCAATTATAAGATAGCAAAACATTTTTAGTAACTCCAAGTTGACTCACAGTTACTGAAAAAGATATAGAAAATTAAAGAAACCCCTCCCCACAAACCCACCTTCCATCCAAAAGCCCAAAAGCTGGCTTTATTTTTTCCTAAAAAATTAGCTCAGCCCCAAAAAGCTTTGAATACTTTTGTGAAAAACGAACTAAAGTCACATTTGGCGCTAAAGATTTAGTGGACCACCTTCGGGTCCTTGAATACCATAATCATATAACATTTATTCAAGAAATTTGGCCACATATCATTCTTGTTTTGTTTTCAATAAATATTTGTTTGTAATATGTAGGTTTTGCCTTAATATCTAACAACATTGTGTTGGTTATTATTATTATTATTTAATGTATTTCGAATACAACAAGAATCATAGATAATATATTTATATAACTAATATGGGAAATACTTGGGTGTGTGCAGCATGTGTGTGTGTATGTGGTTTGTGTGTGAAAGAGAGACGTATATTTTATAAATACATTGTAATCATAATCTCTAATTAAATTCTGCGCGGTTGAGGTTTCTAACTAAAATTAGAACAGTGGACAATACTTGGCATTTGAACAGTGTTTTTTTTTTTGTGACAATGCAATTTCTTATTTTCTTTATACTTTTTATTTTGCTTTGGCTGTATTTTTGTGTTTTTTTATTTTGTTTTTAAGGGATTCTGGCTTTAATTCTCTTCAGTAGGGATTGTAGCTGCCGGCATTGCGCTTGCGTCCCATGTTGCAGATCTTAAAGTGGCAAGGCGACATGTCTAAGGGGATTTATTAAAAAATAAGGCTGGTTAATATAGAGGTTCTGGGTTTTTGAATCGGGTTTCATGCAACACTTACATTGTTTACGAACTAATTTTGGGGAGGATCAAAAATAAATACACATGTAAAAAAATCAAAAGGAAAGCATAAATTAGTTAATCATGCCACGGCTAAGGTTTATGCTAATTTGAAGGTTGCAGAGAGAGAAGAGATCTCAATATTGAATAAAAAGTGTTTGATACTCACACTGCACATTCTTCTTGGTGTTGTGCTCCTTGAGCGAGTGTCCTCCGGGCATCACCTTCTTGCTGGGCACATTGGTCAGATCGTTGACCACATTGTAGCGCAGCTCGTCCCCAGCCCCATTGTCGCTGAGCTTGTGCAGCCTGGCCAGCAAGCGGGAGTTGGTCACCTCCTGCCGCTCCTCGCTCTCCTGGGAGACCCCAAAGTCATCATAGTCGGCGGTGAGGAGGAGGTCCCTCAACGAGGGCCACTTCCGGGCGAAGGAGGGAGGACGCTGCTGCTGCTGCAGTTGCTGCTGCTTCTGCGGGAGTGGAAAGTCAGACCTTTCCTCGTGGTATTTCAGGCTGTGTCTTACCAACTGCTCCCCATAGTAGTTGATGTTGTTGTTGCTGCTGCTGTCCTCGTTACCAACTCCCAGCAACTCGCTGAACAACAGCTGCGTGGGCCGCGATGGCCGGGGCAGGGCATATCCTGGCCCAATCGCCACTGACAGGAGCACAATGGCAATGGCCCAGTGGACGGCCGAGGAGCAGCCACAGGTGGTGGGCGACGACACGGACACAGGCATCGTACTTAACTGCGAAAGGAGGACTGAAAAGTCAATCAAAGACATTAGGTTGAGGAATTTAACAATAGAAGTGATTTATTGTTTAAAAAATAAAGTATTTTAAATAAATAAATAAATAGGTTTAAAAAGAGGCTTAAACTTATAAAATAACCTTTAAGAAAATTGAACTTTTTTAGAAAAATTAGAATTATCTAAGCTGTTAAAGCATTTTTCTTAATTTCTTATATATCTAAAACCTTTCAAAGAGCCTGAATTTGTTGCAAATTATTTTTATGTTTTAATTTTTTAGTGGCTCTTAATAAAATAATTTAAAAATGGTAGGCTTCGCTAATAACCCTCTAAATTTAATTACAAAAATAAAGAGAGCAACATGTATGTGAGTCTAAAGTGTCAATAACAATTAAGCAGGGGAAGGCACATGTCCCAGAGCTAGCCACCCTTTCTGTGGCAACCCCTCACTTTGCTTACGCAAAAGGGTTTCCTATTACAAACAACACAACAAGTTAACAAAAACAAAAAGCGAAGAAGGCTGAGAGCAGAAATATGCGTAAATTGGAGGGGATCTCGAGGGGTTTCGAGTACTTCAAATAAGTCACGTTGCAGTTGGCGAAACAAGTTCTAGCTTTGGCCCTGTCCAGCGGACGGTCCATGTTCCAGTTAAAAGTTTTGGCTTTCCTAATACTTCTTCATGTTCTAAAAACAGACCACTTGGCTTCTTTGAAACCCTCTCGCGGATTCAGGTCACATTGCAATATCATCATTTGATATGCGGCGGAAACGGGACAGGCGCTCCACTCCGTAATTGACATTTATGAAATATTAATGCCTAATTAAGCTGAAGCTCCTCTGACACCGGGCCTGTCCGGAATGCTAAAGGTGAGCGGAGAGCTCATTATCAAATAAGGAGTGGGTTTTTTCTGCGTTTTTTAGGGGGGAGGTGACTTTTAAAAATTGCAAGTCATTTGAGGTGGTTAGCGAATGATTAATGAAAGGGTAAACTCATTTGTGGGTAGCGAATAAGGAGGATTTTAAATTAAGAGAATTGGAGAGAGAAAATTAAAATTTGAACTATTTTATTGGAAGTGAAGAGAGTGCCAGAAATCGTTAGGATAAGAAAACAATTAAATATTGTGTCTAAAAGTATTCTGAAAACCTTCAAACCAACTGAGAACATGATGAAAAAAAAGCAACATTCCAAAAAATAGTTCAATAATGCATTATTTTTCCATTTTCTATAGATTACCACCCTTAAAATATTTACAAAGAATTAGTTTAACACAAACCTTTAAGCCAAAAGTTATTATGTTAAGTGCCTTGCTCAATATTTAGTTTTTCTTTCAATTTTGTACATTAAAGCTATCGTAATTATTTATAGATGTTTGAAGTAGTAAATGCCGAACCTTATCAGCCTCTTTAATAGCATTATTAACTGCCTTCTTTGCTTTGTTCCTCCTGTGTTCTCATTTTTTCTACAATTTAGCGGCGCCACGCAGCTGGCATCGTTTTGCTTCTATTTATTGCAGTTTATTATCAAAAAATAAACCCAAAAGGAACCCAATTTGTTGTTGCCGACCGATCTAGAATGGGGCTGGGCATTTTCTTCTATTTTTCTTCTATTCTATTTTTTCCCCGCTGATTGCCGTGCATCACCTCGTGAGGATCAAGTGCTGGCGATAAACTTTGCCGAGGGATCTGTGACTTACACGCTCCACAGTGTGTTCTCAGTGATTGATGTGTGTGGAATCGCGTAATCGCGCCCAAACGCATTTTAATAGCCCGAATTTATTTGCGATTTGAGGCCGCGAGCTGATAATGCACCAGTGGTCGTGGTCGTTGCTAATTTGCGAGCCCCCGGCGGGGAATCATCTCTATTTCGGTTTCGGAGTCAAGGCCTTGCGCGTATAGGTTTCATTGAACCCTCTTTGGGTTGGTGGCGTTACTTTTTCCCCATAAAAAAAAACATAACTAGAAAAACTACGACACCTGTCGAGTTTATTTGACAGTTTCCCATGACGCGTGCGTTCTTTATTAGAAAAAACCGTGTTCGATAAGCGATAACGAGATGACCAGGGGTGTGGGGGTAGCATAATGGGCCTGACTATATAGCTAATTACCAGAACGAAATCTTTATTGGAAACCGCCTTCAACTAGTTTGCTTTGGCAAAGAGGAGATCTCTCTACAATGTGACTTTCAAAATTTTCTAGAAGCTTTCTCTGTTTCTGAACTTGTGAACGTGTACTTTTAACGAGCAAGTAAAAACCATAAATAAATCATATATAATTTTAAAACAAACTATTTCAGAGGCTTGAAGTTTAAATAATATATAAAGTAAAGATTTTAAAAAGTTTGGAGGCTAAGAATAATACGTTATGGATATATTTCTTCAACAAAAGTATTAAAACATATAGAGGAATGTAAACGAAGCCATTTAAACTAGTTTTATTTGACTTTTCTAGAATCTATAAAGTAATTATTTCAATACAAGATTGTAAAACATCCCCTAATGACTTCCCAAGTATTCTAGAACCTTTAAATTCCCATCTTTAATTCATAATTTCATGCGCAAATGTAATAGCCTAATCTATGCTTCCAAAAAATCTAAAATAAATTGTCAGCATTTAAATAGAAACTAGGCCTGGGGGGTCTCAACTTTGGTGACCCAAAATGGGAATATATAATAATAAAATCGCCGGAATAACAGTTGAGTTTCTTTTCGTTTTTATTTGCTTTTATTTGTCGCTGCCATAAAGTGCGTCATCGGGCACGTCATAAAATATCGGACCACAACCAACATGGAGAGAGCTGCGAGGAGCGCTTTCTTATCACCAACAATAGGTTCAAATCTACTCTGACACGCCCTCTTTTCTTCGCTTTACTGTAAACAAAAGTTATCTCCTTCCGAATCTAAGTTGGAATCCCCCGTCCTCCGTGGAATAAAACTACGCAATAATTTCCGATTCACGAGACTTTTCTTCGACTTCCATTGAAACCTTGTCGAGCTCTATACCTTCGTCTTCGCCCGCAGCCCTGATAAGACGGCTACATTAATTTCTTCTATGTGGAACATAAAACCGCTCATTGCAATAAATTAAAGCGAAAAGCGAGCAATGAAATGACAATTCTGAAAAAATTCTACTGATAATTCGGTGCGGCAAAAAAAAGCATGTAAAAATATATGTTCATTATCTTGGCGCCACTTAGGTGACCCATGAATCGAATTCAATGATTCGATTTAGACAACATTGTGTTCAATGATTATTGAAAACGAAATGAGCTTAATCTCAATAATTAGTTTGTGCACTATAAATGGAAGTATGTGTCAAGTTTGTTGATTAATTAGTAAATCTTATTAAGATGATACGATTTAAACAGCTTAACATAGAATGATTGTTCAAAATATTTAAATATAAATCTCTATAATTAATGTGAACGTCTTAAAAAAGTAGATATTAAACATTTACTATTTCACCCAAAAAATCCTATAAACTATTAAAAGTATTAGTCTAAATATTATAAATACATAATTAATCATTACAGCTTACCTTTTATCAAAGAAACACTCCAATTAATTCAAAACCGCTGCCTTGACACTTAATCTTTCGCTGTGATTCAGTTAACACTTTCCAACACTGTAACTGTACTTTTTACTGTTTCTGTAACTGTACTTTTTTACTCAGTTCAGTATTCAGTTGATTTAGTTTCAAATATTTCTCAATAATTTCCACTTTATTAGTCAAATATACTTTTGATTCCAGAGCTCCTCCGCCTGGCGAATCTTAACCGTTAGGTGTGACAATGCTGAATAAACGCAAATCCGTTGGCAGCATTTGTTTATATAGGCGCTCGAAGACCCGACGCCACAGAAAAAGGGTATAATTCAACAGGTACAAATAAACAGCCGACGACGACCGCGACACGACGCCTCGTAGGTGACAGAAGTCTAATGTTGTTCGAGTGGGCGAGGGCAAGGGGAATGGCAGGGGTTCTCCGCCCACTTTTGGGGTCAGGTTCTCGGGATGGGGTGAACTTCGGGTGCTATAGCACTTGAAATGTGTATTCCTTTTTGAAATTTTATTTCGGCGCGCGTGCTAATTTAGGAACAATCAAGTGGGCAAACTCAAGTTCTCGGTTTTCTTACTGGACGCGTTCTGGTTCAGCGACCAACTAAACTCTCTGGATCGGTTCGGATCGGATCGATCCCGTGTACTATCAATCGTGCCGAGCGGGATCTCAACGGAACTGTCTGAATCAAGTCGGTTTTCGCGTCTTCGGCCCGCGCGATCTTCGTGCGTTTTGTCGGGCCACGCTTTTGACAAATCGCCCGATAAAGCCAAGATTTATGATCAGTGCCATATATAGTTAGTTAGTATACACCCTACATCACTCGCCATGGGTCATATGGGTTCTCTCGGCTCTCTAATTATTGTTCTGTATAATGAATTGGGACCTGGTCTGATCTCTGATCCCAATTCATACTACAATCTAGGCTTTACACCCTCGATAGGTTCACTGCACGTAACCAAGGAGCTTTAGTCAAGGTTCTCTACAATCTATGATAATAATAGGCTGAGATTTTGTTTGAAAAATCTTCCTACATGATCAATGATCCCCACATCACTTTAGTTTGCCGTGTAGGTCATTAAACTCGGAATGATTTAGCTATAATAAAAAGTTTAAAAGTTAATTGGGTCAATGTCGACTGGCAAAATTCTATTTAGCAGCGGATGTTGAAATTTCCAGCGGATATTGCAAGCTCATGAAGATGGATGATCACATGATATTATTGCTTATAACTTTAGGTACCTGTAAATAGAGCCCAACTGTAGGAAACCCTATCACAAATCTGAGTAAATAAATCCAAGCAAACAGAAAGGGGTAAAAATAAATTCACAATTTCCGGAATTCATACAAAAATAGCATGGAAATTTACACATGTCCATCGCAGAGATAACCAGTCTGATCTTATCTTTTATGCTTACTTAATCATCCCCACATCGTGGCAGATCTGAGGTTTATAAAAAGAACCAAAAGAAACAAAAAGTGACGAAATCGCTGGCCGGGATTAAGTCACACAGAAACCCAAAGTAATTGGGGGTGACATACAGATCTTAGAATGTTTCGTTTTTATAAAGATTATACATATTTAAATAGAATATTATTTCTTCCACAGAATCTCCTCAAACAATTATTTACTAATTGAAATGCGTCTCATTTTGGACAAAGTCCCAGCGGACAGACAGTAATTAATTTTGTCTAGGAACAATTTCCGATTATTCCGGCACGCCCGACCTCTTGTCTGATCCGGGAATATTGGGAGGTAGTCCTCAGCTTATCTCCTCGCCCACGCTTCATACGCTGACTTGTGATTAAATTTTTTTTTATGGTTACATCACCCCGAACTTACGGCGGGGGAGTCTCCACCGCCGCTCATCATTTGTCGGTCTGAGATTGATAAGAGGTTTCGCGCATCGCTAATAAAGAATCAAATGGCATTCATATCAGTGCTAATTGACACCTATTAGAACGCGACCAGCCTTGGAATTGACACTTCATGCCGGAACAGAGCCCAAGCACGTGCCGCACAATTATCAGCCATCACGCGACTGCATGACTTTCATCAGGCGGTTTTAGTTAATTGTGGGATGTTTATTGAGTCAGCCGTTTTCCCTCAAAACAATGCACTTGATTGCGCTTCCAAGTAATCTTTGGTGACTTTGAATTGGCGCCATACTGTACTTTAGAGTTTTACAACACTGGGTGATATAGTGGTAGCTTATTTCCTATTCACACTTAACTTTGGCTGTAATAGATAACCTTGAATAAATCTTGGGGTAGAGAATACCTAAAAGGCATAGATGTTAATAACGATTTCCCCATTTAAGTTCCAAATGTAATAATTGATTGGAATTAAGTCCCTATAATTCCAGCTTTCCAGTAAGAACCATGCATTTTCCTTTAAAAAGTGGTAACCTGGCACTATCGCCACCTGGTCACACTGTGTCAGCGCCCGTTGATCTGTGGGGGGCGACGAAAAATAAAAATAATAATCATGTCGACGCTGCAACTGGAATTCTCACAGGCCATGTCCGACTTTAAGAAGATGTTTCCGGACATCGACCGAGAAGTGATTGAGGCCATATTACGCGCCAACCTTGGAGCCGTGGACCAAACCATTGACGCCCTGCTGGCCATGTCGATTGACAACCAGGTGAGGAGGGCCCCTGGCCCTTGTGTATACTAATTTGCTATACTAACAGCTAACCCAACGCTAATGCCACTAACCAATTGCACGCCGCAGAACGAGAAACTGCGCAATGAACTGGATGCTAATGTCTCGCCCCAGCAGAGCCTCATCAACCTGCACGACTCGGACAAAGACCTGCGGCGCACGGGCCAGCTGGTGGACACCACTGACGGCGGCGGCGCGGAGACAGGAGGAGCTACTGCTGCTGCTGCTGCTGTGGGTGCAGTGGCCCCGGGACTGCTGAGCACCACTGCAGGCGCCTCGCCGAATCATCACAACACGGGCGCATCGCCCAAACAGCGTCCGCTGGGGTCGGCCAGCAAGGTGAACAGCCAGAATAATACGCCCACTAAACAGCGCACAAATCGCCGCTGGAATCCGCCGATACTGGGCCCGTTGCCAGCTGGCTTTCTGCGCATCACCCCGGCGCCCGGGCAGCAGGACTTTGAGCTGCCGGACGAACAGTTCGCTTTGATGCTGCAGAACGAGGAGTTTATGAATCAGCTGCGCTGGAATCAGGACTTTATGAACGCTTTGGAGAAGGAGCAGAGCGGCAAGACCAAGGGCGAGGACGATGCCAACTTCCAGGAGCGACTCAAGAACATGGGCAAGATGTCACGCAAAAAGTTCCTGCAAATGGCAAGGGTCTTCACCTGGCAGCGCAACAAGAAAGTAACCACGGCCAAGCAGATTGACTCCTTGCCGCTGCGCGAAGAGCCCAGCGACGACGAGGATCATCACCATCACCACCAGCAGCAGCAGCAGCAACAGCAGGGGAGCCAGCAGCAGCAGTCCAGCGGCCAGCAGCAGGGCCAACTACAGCTGCGCAAGTGAAGCTACGGGCGCGGGTCCAGCGCTGCTTTGTTATCTTATCTCAACGGCCATAACGTGACGATCACGTGCGCTAGTAATCTCTGCTAAGACGTACCCCAGAAACCCAAGTAATCTCTCCAGGCAAAGAACGAAATCTCCCAACCCAATCTCAAAGCGAAACGATTGTATTAGCCTTTAGTTTTAACCCCAAGTGCAATTTCCTAAACTCCCGTGCAATATTCCTTACCCATTACCCATTTTAATTACGTTTTTGTATACGTTTTGTTTTATTTTTTGTTCCCCTTTCGTTGTTGCCAAATTAGCGTAGATTAAGTTTTATCCATAAAGAAAGTTTGCGAGAACCGACGACACTCAACACACAAGTTCGACTGATTATAGAATGCATCACACACCGTTGAATCGGAATCGAAACCAAGTAGAAGAGCACTTAGCTTACCCCAGAAATCCTAGTCATAGAGCGGATCTGGAGCCCTTTATTGTACAGTAATCCCCGTCGCGGCTTCTTACTTTTTAAACTCAACCTCGGCAACTTCTACGATATGCATGCATTATTATTATTATTGTATACCCGCCAATCTCAGAACCACTACGCATATACCATATCAGCTGCAGTTTTACTCTAAAGTCCACTAAACTTCGAATCGAACCTACGGCAGATCTTACCAGTGAATGAATATGCGTGCTATAAACTAGCGAAATATTATTATATTATAATTATAAAAGGCGGCTATATTTGATTGTAATTGTATGTAAAAATATTTGAATAACAAAACTTATATAAACTATTCCAAGTATCAAATACAGATATTTCAAAACTTCAAAAAGAATACGTGTGGTTTTTAAATGAAAATAATATAAGTGGGAAAACATAAACATGTTTATCGATTTAAAATCGATGTTTGCCTATAAAATCAACGAGAGCTTCGATTCCTGCTATACTTTTGTTCCCCAAATAAGTTTGTACTCAGCTTACATGAATTTATTTAATTTTTATTTTGTTTTTGCATTTCCTTTTTAATTTTTTATAAACATAATACATTTATTAATAATTAAAAGATGCTCGAACCGGTTGACCTACTTGACTGCGGCTTCAGGATTAGCCCAGAAGGATGCTCTGATATTCGAATCCCCTGTGGCGGATCCTGAGGAAGCGGCAAGTAGGCTAAACGAGTTCGAAAAAATGGTTTTTCAATTACATTTTTCACACGCTCATATTATTACTTTGTTATGTTATTGTAACGGCTTTTGTTTTTATTTTGTTTATTATGTTCAAAAATGATTTGTATTCTTTATCATATATTTTAAATATATACGCTTGGGCTTAGGTTTTAATCTTTATTTAGTTTTAATGTTGGTTGTTGGCTGTGTTAAGACTTTGATTTAAGGGCATATTGGTTTACTACTCGTACGCGAATTGTATATGCAATGTTTATTTATGAAATATTTTTGTTTTTTTTGTAAATTTACTTCGTTTTTTGGGATTGACGCGACAGTTTTGTTTCTTAAGTATAAATATACTAGAATTTGTGGCTGTCTGTTGTTGATTTTACCTTGGAGGCGGAAGTTGCAATTGCATTCCCACGCTCTCTCTTCTCTCTCTCTCAATTTCGCCTCTCTAATTTCCGTTTCCGCCTTTTGCATTTTTCGCTCTCTCTGAGAGCACGCCGGAGTGTAAGTGTTAATGTGGATGTGTGTGAGGTGTTGTGGGAAGTGGCATGTATGTGTGTGTGCTGTCAATTTTCGGATGCAATTGATCGAGTGTTATTTTAAACAATTACTTGTAAATTTGTTTTAAACTAATTACTAAATGGGCTCATCATTACTTCTGGTTTGTTTGCAACATTTTGACATCATTTGCATACAATATTTTTATAAAATATGTTCCTCATTCATGATTTCCTTTCTCGATTCTCGATTTTATTTTAGCTTTCTTGTGGAATTTCCTCTGGTTTCTTTTCCTTTCTTTGTTAGGCAATACAATTTAGGTTTTTAGCTTAATTTGATTTTGTTTTGTTTTGTGTGTGTTTTGCGGTCTATTTAAAGATATATTGGTTGGGTTTTCGTGTTCAGTATTATAGTAAGTTTTGTGTAGAGTGTGTATAGAAGTGTATAATCGAAAAGAAGAATCAATAAATACGAATGTTTTTAGTTGACGAATGTTGTTTCACTTGTGTTGCATCATAATTTAAAAAACGGCTCAAAAACGAACGACAAATATATTTAAATATGTATAGTATATATCATAATAATTCCCCATATATATGTAGGCATTAATGGTTAATCAGAGAAAAAATAGTACAATCATAATAGTAATAATAAGTAGTAAATGGTAATAATTACAAAAAACTTTGTTGAAACAGTTAAAAAACATTGTCAGCTTTTAGATTTAGTTGTTGTTTTTAGTTTTTCCTTGTTTGTATATGTAATTGGATTGGTTATTCGGTTCAAAAACGTATCGAAACGAAACGAGAAACGGAAAAAAATTGAAAATCTCTTCTTTTTTAACTTTACTCTTAAATTTTTCCCCCTCTAAAATCTGCTCCGTTTCGGTTTTCTGTTTTCGGTTTTCTGTTTTTAGTTTTTAGTTTTTTTTTTGTTTTGTTTTGGAAGTCTTATAGCAGAACACATAGGGACTTTTTCGGTTTCTTCTGTTTCTTCTCGGGCGACTTCTTGTTGATCTGCCTGACCAGGTCGTAGAAAATATCGTTCACATTCACTTTGGCTTTGGCTGACGTCTCCATGAAGGCGCAGTTGAACTGGGTGGCCAGGCTCTTGCCCAGCTCCTTGCCGACGACGCGCTCCTCCTCCAGATCGCACTTGTTGCCCACCAGCACCATCGGCACATCGTCCGTATCCTTGACGCGCAGTATCTGCTCCCGCAGGTCCTGCAGATCGTTGAACGTCGACTGCGCCGTTATGGAGTAGACGAGTACGAAGCCCTGTCCGTTCTTCATGTAGAGATCACGCATGGCGGTGAACTGCTCCGTGCCCGCCGTATCCAGGATCTCCAGCATGCACTGCTGACCGTCCACCTCCACCTGCTTCCGGTAGCTGTCCTCGATGGTCGGATCGTACTTCTCCACGAAGATGCATTGGACAAACTGGACCGTTAGCGCCGATTTGCCGACGCCGCCGCTGCCCAGCACCACGATTTTGTACTCACGCATGGTTCTCTTTCTATCTTTTAATGGTTATTAGCCCAAAATGCAGGTAGGTTTCTCAGGTGGGTTTCTCTCCTCACAAGTCACAAGTCTCCTCCAGTTGCTGTTGTTGTTGTTTTTGTGGTTGTGTTGTTTTGTTGTGCAGAATTTGTTTCTCCTTATCTCCTCTCTCCACTCTCCAAAAAATCACTAGTTTAGGCGTTGTTCGGCGATTGCTTTTCGGTTGCAGTTTCGTGGTTCTTTTAGAACGTTTTCTCCCCTCGTTCTTGTTCTTTTCTTTTTTGTTATTTAATTTTATATATATTTAAAGTAAGTTTGTTGCTCTTGTTGTTGCTGTTGATAACCTTTGTGCCGTGTACGGGGGTGTGTGTGTTCGTGTTGATGTGGAGTGTGTGTGTTGGTGTCGGTGTCGGTGTTTGTGCCTCTCCCTCGCTCGCCCTCTCTCGCTCGCTCTTTCCGCCGAGGTGCGTGCGTTCGTTCAATTGTTGCTTTCAGCCCAGCGGCGATAAAAGAAGTCTCCTGTTCCCTGTTCCGCTGCGGTCACTGTTACCGAGGGTGCACTGTGGGATAGATAAGCGAAAAGAAAACACTTTTAAGCTTGGAAATTCTTTGAGATCCTCGCGTTTTTGATTGGCTTGCGTTTTTTTTTTTTTTGTATGCTGAGAACTGACTCTGCACTCCCTCTTTTCTTCGCTTCTTCATAAACTCGCCCTCTCTGTCGCTCTCGTTCTCTCTATCTTATGATTCATTTACAGGGTTACCAGGCGGCGCACTATAAACGCATTTAAACTTGCAATGCCCTTAACGCAATGCTCTCGAATCACTGTTGTTTTTTTATTAATTAAAAACCACTCCTAGCCACGATTCAAACGATGTGTGTGTATATAACAAAGGGGCAGAGCAGCGGGAAGGAAACAAATTAACGCCATGCACCCGCATGTCGGCAGGGCAACTCTACGCGGAGTGTGGAGCGGAGTTTTACCTTTGTTTCGCACTCGCTGCGGCTGCCTGATTAGCGGTTGTGCCGTTGCGCGCTGCTTTTCGGGGCCCTTCACCTGTCGGCACTCGCGAATTGTTGCACTTTTGATTGATAACGCCGTAATTGCGGAGCAAATAGACAACTTTTTTTCGCCCACAACTAACGAGTGTGACCGCGATGTGACTGTGGAAAAATGTACTTATCAAAACATCGAGGGGACTATCGATAGTTTCCCTATCGATTGTTTTTGGCCACAGTGCAAAGTGTGACCAGAACCAGGAGAGTTCAAAATTTTGGGGATTTCCAAAACAATTTAAATTATTTATTTTTAAAAATGTTTCTACTCCTTAAAACTTAATTAACATTTAATTAAATGTTCTTAAACTATTTTTAAAATAAGTATTAGATAATAATTAAAAAGTCCAGTTCTCCGTGTCAATTCCACAGCTCCAGCGTGTTCTTGATTTAATCAATTCGTACATATAAACTATATTTAGTAAAACAACAAAAGTGAGAATATCTAACTAAAATTTCGTACAAAATTCAGCGTGCGGGCGGAACTCAGGGGCTCAGCGGATCTTGGTGACCATACCGGCGGCAATGGTGACGCCCGCTACACGCAGCATCACACGTCCCAGCTCCTTGAAGTCGGCATACCGCTCGATGCAGATCGGCCGGCTCGTTTCCAGTTCCACAAGGGCACAGGAGTTATTGCCCAGGCAGCGCGGTTTCTTCTTAACCACCTCTCCGGTGCTCTTGTGGATCAATGCTGTCAGCTTGCAAACAACGGCGGGCTCAATCAGGGATTGGTGGTGGAGGAGCACGGGAAAACCCATGGTAATGGGCACCTTTACGTTGAAGACAATGATGCGAGCCTGGAAGCGTGTGGTGACCGGAATAGGAGTCTGTGGATCGCAGATAATGCAGCCTACTGTAACGTTGTTGATGTCCACGGCGGGCAGGGTCACCGAGACCTGGTCGCCGGCGAAGACACTCGTCTGGGGGAACTCGTCCATAGTCAAAGACTTGACCTGCGCCTGCTCCCGGCTGGCACCCACCAGAACCTTGTCGTTGAGGCAAAGCACTCCCGTCTCCACGCGTCCAGAGATGCAGAAGCCAGAGCCAGTGCCCTTGTAAATATCCGAAACGGACATGCGCAGCGGCCTGTCAATGGCTCGTTCGGGGATCTTGAAACCCTCGATGACATCCAGCAGATGGGGACCACTGTACCAGCTGGTCAGAGCGGATTCCTGCGCCTTCTTGGTGAGGTTCTCGCCGGTCAGGCCCGAGCAGGGCGTGAAGGTCACATCGGACTCCTTGAAGCCAGCCTGCTTGAGGAAGGACTTTAGCTTGGTCACAATCTCGGTGAAGCGCTCCTGCGACCATCCAACGGTGTCCAATTTGTTGATAACCACGCCCAGTTGGTTCACTCCCAGCGAACGCACCAGGATGGCATGTTCCCGCGTCTGGCCGCCGAGCTCAAAGCCGGATTCGAACTCACCCCTGGTGGCATCCACCACGAGGAGCGCCACATCCGCTTGCGTGGCGCCGGAGATCATATTGGGGATGAAGTCCTTGTGCCCCGGAGCATCCAAAAGGGTGACAATCTTGGTCTTGGTCTCGATGCGAGACTGGCCCACGTCCATGGTGATGCCGCGGGCACGCTCTTCGCCCGTCTCGTCCAGCACCCAGGCGTACATGAAGCTCTGCTTGCCCAGCTTCTTGGACTCCTGCTCGTGCTTGTGCATCACGCGCTGCGACACGTTCCCGGTGTCGTACAGCAGGTGGCCCATCAGGGTGCTTTTCCCGGCGTCGACGTGGCCGATGACTATCATGTGGATGTGGCTCTTCTGGTCGGCACGCTCCTTCTCGTACAGCTGCCGCGCATTGCGCAGTGCCTGCTCCTTGGAGACCTTGAAGAGAGCACCCGAGGTGCGGGAGATGTCGCCGTCGCCGGTAATGTCAACGGGCGTGTTGCGGCCAGAGACCACGGGCGAGGAGGGAACCTTGGGCGAGGCTATCTCGAAGCCTCGGCGCGGCTCCTTCAAGCTTATCTTTGGCGGCGGCGTAGGCGCCGTCTTGCTTGAGGTCTTCGCGACCAGCGGAGCGACTACGGCGGCGGCAGCCTTGGCCCGGCTTGTAGAAGGCTTCTTCTGGGTCTCCTCGTTCAGGATCTCGTCTAGGATCTTCTGCATGTCGTAGTCGAATTTCATGGAGGTCTCCACAATGCGGCGCTCGGACACGGCATCGCCAACCACGCTTCGCACCTCGTCTACGCAGGAGCTGAGCTTGGCCTGCTCAATCTCGTCCAGCTGCGGCATCTGAAAGCTCTCGGAATCGCGGCGAGCCTTCTCGAAGGCTTTGTCATCGTCCTCCTCATCATCCTCCTCCTCCTGAATGTCTTTGTTCTTGCTGATAAAGGCCGAGATGCTCTGTTGGCCGCGGGCGCGATCATAGAGCCACTGCTGCGCATCTGTGGGGGAGATGCAGTGCTCGTCCTCCACCGAGTGCCCGTAGATATCGTCGTACCCATCGTACTCGTCGTTGTAGTCCATCGTGCGCACTATTCGGTGGCGCGACATCTTTATTTGATTGTTTATTTCACAATTTACGAAAAGAAAGTCAGAATTTCAGCGAGAGAACGAGGAAAATAATACAAGTGCGTGCTGGTGTGACCGTCGCTGCGGGCTCTTTTGGTATTTTCGGTATCAGCAAGACCAGAGGCGTAGTTACAGGGGATCAAATCCTTTTATTTCCCAGGACTGACATTAAACGAAAGGTTTTTAAAATAAAGACAAATACGTGTAATACAAACAAACATCATATCGTAAAAATTATCTTATACATTTTATCAAAATTGTGAATTTTAAGTTTTATTTAGGTTACCGCGACCCAGCAGTATTTTGACACTTGCGTGCGCTGGTCACACTCGTTATTGTCTGCTTCTTTCCGCTGTTCGTCTTTTGTGTCGCGTTTTTTATGTGAAGAGGAAAAACACTTTTGCAACGGTTACGGTTAACAAAAAACAGTGTAACACATCCCGATCTCGGAGTGCACAACCATGCAGACGGGCCAGCGCTAGAACGGAGCTGCACTTTCCCCGATTTCCGTCGCAAATTAGTGCAAAGTGCTGAGTGCGAGGCGAAGGCGAGCAGCCAACGTTGGCAGCCCCAATATCGTTTATTATTAAACAACAGCAGCAGCAGCAGCAGCGGAAGAACCACTAAAGACATGTACAACAACGGGGCTCGGGGCTTCTCCATACACGACGCCTTCGAGGAGGAGACGGACGAGGCGATACGTGTTTATGGCTCCACGGTGATATCCACGCCCATGAGGGGCGGCAAGCAAGGTCGCTCCACCGAAGATGTCTCCATTCGGATTCAGGATCCCAAGTGAGTGGGCCATCGCACCTAAAAAACTGGTCTTCGATTCGATCGGAGCTGACTGCCTGCGTGGGCTGTTATTGGCACCATTTTCCATTTGGCGTTCTGTGTGATTCACGAGCTGTCCGCCAAACAAGGAGTCTGTGGCTTTGTTCCCGTTTCTGATTCCGATTCTGGTTATTGTTATGTTTATTTATATTGGAGCCGACAGCTGTTGTTGCTTCGTCTGCTGTTCTACGATGCACGCCCTGTTCTCGACTCTTCGTTCTCCATTCTCAGTCGCCGCCGCCACTTGGCACTTCCTTATTCCCGCCGGAAGCACCTGAATTAGTTAGCCAAGCGGCGCGTGCGTGCTGGGATGCCTTGTCCATTTCTTAGACGGGGCTCCTCCATTAGCCATGCATGGCGTGTCGCTGAAGCAGCAACAACAAACGACGATGTAATTATGGGGATTATAAATGCAGACGTCCAAGCCTAATTTGGCATTCAATTGTGAAAATCATTGCGCATAAATTTCGTCATAAGGGCTTCTCGGCGGACGAGGAGGTGGCCTTCGCCTGCGGTCAGCTGGAACCAGTTAGGCGGCAGCCCAAGCAGCTCGGCGGCTTGCACTTGTCGGTCTTCTTCTCCTCCCGCCGCCACCGCCGCCGCCGTCTTTGCCAATATAACGCGAAATGTGTAAATGTAAACGCGAAATTGATTGCGTCTCGCTTTTGGCGGCAATCCAACCCCGCGATAACCCCTCCTCTGGCTTTTCGATGCTTGATAAGCGGTCCTAAAGTCCAGTTTGACGAAAAAGGAAAGCTAACTTCGTAAACTGGATATTTCGTGGGGCCAGCCCTGCAGACCCAAACCGATAAAGTTTAAGCCAACTACAAAGAGTTGGTTTCACATTTAAATAATTTAAATCAGATAACTAATCTTGATTGGAATCGGAAATGGAAATGGGAACGGGAACAAAGGTGCATATTTAGTTATATCTGTTACTTAAGGCAACTTCCGGCAGATCGCCTTGAAACCGTAATAAAATTTGATAATACTTTAAAAATGGTTAATACAAAGCCAGGGAAGATTTCGTTTTGCGGCTGTGATAAGATAATGATGGTATACATTAGCCGAAGTCTCAAATATTTAATAAAAAACTATTTATTATGAGCTACTATGAGGTACAAAGATAGTCAGTCTTCCAAAGTATATCGATTTCAACGGGGTATCAAGTGGTGAAATTATATCACAATAAAAACTCAACCAGAAAAATCTGTAATAGATTAGCAATTACAAAAACTTATATTAAAGTGTAATGAAAAACTAAATTCAAGCTAAATTATTATAGTTTCCGTTACTTCCTTCGGGTTTTCGGTTGAGGTATCTCAGTTGAGTTACGCTCTTTAAAAAAAATCCACTTTGTGAGTCCGAAAACGGGGAAATAAAATTAACTTCCTTAATTTATTACTTAGCTTTTTTGAGAATACGTGTAACTTGGAAATGTAAAACATAAATCCTCTGTACTCTCGAAACCTTAAAGAAATGACCATTATACCCTTGACACCATTAAAACTAACTTTATTTCAAGCAGTAACTTTTATTTTTCATATCTCCCAGGGGCTACAATAAGTATGCCGAGGACACAACCTCCCGGGACAGCGATTCGCTCATCCAGGAGTACGGCAACCTGCCCACGGAGGAGACCAACACATATTGCTGGCGGCATCCGAAGGTGCGCGAAAACTGGCGCACAGTGCTGGCCGCCTTTACGCTCCTGGTCGTGGGCACGGGCCTGTTCGTCATGGGCACGTTCGCCATTGCCGATCCGCAGAATACGTCGCAGGGCGTGGTGTTCTTCGTGGCAGGACTTATCTGCTTTATACCCGGCGCCTATCACGTCGTCTACATTTGGCTGGCAGCCAAGGGATACCGAGGGTTCGACTTTTATCACCTGCCGCTGTTCACATAAGCGGACAACTGCTGTCGAGTTCACTGGTTGAGCTGAAAAGCAGACGCGGGGAGACAGGAGCCAGGAGCCACAGATAGAGAAAGATTGCGAGGCAGAGAGTGGGAGTGGGAGTGCAAACAGAGATCCCTCCTCCTGTCTATAAATATAATCTATGTGTTTGTTTATATATATTTGTATAAACAACTTATTTTCTATTATGTGTAAACGTAATTAACCCCGAAACTCGGAACTCGGAAATCGGTTTTTGTGTAACGTACTTTTTGTGTTTAGCAGCAAGAAATTTCGTTTAGACAAACGCCAGCCCCTCCCCAATCCCCTCCTTAAACCCGAATCGAAATCTAGCAATACATATTTATACATACGGTTATACATATATATATATTTTACAATATTTTCTATTATACACTCGGTAATGTGTGTAGCCCGAAGAAGAAGTGCAAAAGATTCATACGTACGTACTCGAAATTGATTTAAACAAAATAGAGAGAAGGGAAAACAAACGAAAGACTTTGTATATGATGCTAACATGTTGAGGGAGCGCCTAGAGTTATAACATATATATATATACTAAACATAAATTGTAATTGTAATTTATTGAAATTTAATTGCACCAAAAACGAAGAGCGAAAATGTTTTACGATTTTCCAAACCAACCAATAACTCAACACACTCAAAACTCAAAAAATAACACCCACGAATCTATGTATATGATTAGTGAGCGTCTGTCCAGGGATGCGCCTTAAAGAAAAGCTAGAACTAGACTTTAGTCAACGTCGAATTATGATTATATATTGTTTAACCTAAACAGTTGTAACGAGAGAACTCTCGATAATACCAAGCTACTTAGTGATGTAAGACGATGCGCCGATATTGCAATACGTTCTTTTTATAGCTATTGATAGTGATGACGCGCCTCTCTTTCCGCTGACCTAACCCCCAGAACCCGAACCCGTCCTCTAATGAAATTACATCTCACACAGTCATCGCATACTTCTTGCAAACTCACACACCTCATCTGCCGTTTAGTTCTTAGTGTTTGTATAATTTCTTTTTTAAGAAATGCTGAATATGGTTGTATTAAAAGAAAAAACAAAAACAGAAACAAACAAAAGAAGAAAAAACTCAAAAAATACAATAAATTTACGTAAAACACACATAAATACGATTAATGGCTAATACAGGACTTTATTTATCCGAAATTTACACACACTTCCTAATTTCCTAATTTTTAGCAATTATTTTGTGACTTTTGTATGTATTTTCCCATTGAAAATGTTGGTTTTTATTCGAATTAAAAATATTATTTTTGAACTGCTCGTTTTTATTTTCCCAGGGTTATATTTACCTCTTTCTGTGGTTTATTTATATGCTTCTGGCATTTATCTTATATTGATATGATTAAAAGTGAATATTTTATCAGGTGTTTATGACTTATTGAACGTGATTTATCATTTCTTTTATTAATTACTTTTCTTTTTTTAGCAGTCTTCTGGGAAGTGATTTAGTTTCTTTACACAGCGCGCGATAAGTTGTATCTTTCATTTTGCGGCATGTCCATTGAACTGTATCAGAATCTCCATCATTATCAACTTCATCCTCCTAAAGACCACAGTGCGATTTGAAACTGAGATATGGAAAACCCACTTCTTATATAAATATTAAGTTGTGGAGTCTTCGAGTAATAACCTTAGTTTCTATAATTATTTGTTTATGTCCCCGCCATAATACCACAGATTACTTTAATCGTTAATGGGTCATTTGCGATAACGTTTCAGTTTCTGACTGACCTTGCTCTATCTCATTTCTGTTAACCTCCCAACAACAAAGGCACTTGCCCTTTGCCCAGTCCAGCTCCAGCTCCAGCTCCTCCCCACCACTCCTAGGTTGCCTTCGGGTCTAATGGCGATGCAAATGAGATGAAGTGGAATGTTAGAAACAATCAAATCGACATTGGAATAGGCTAGATACATACATACTTGCTCAATATACCAAGTTAACGACGGCTAAATTAGGTTTAATTATATTGGTGTTGTGCGCCTCCCGGAATCGATTATTTTTGTAGCTTTGAACTTATTTCGAATTGAATTTGAATAATTGTTGCCTCGATTCGGTTCGGTTCGACAGGATTAAGCTTTAAATGTGCTTAGCGAAGTAAGTGTGGAAATGGAATAAAGTGCATGGAAATTAATCGCCAAAAAGTTTCCTTTTCTTACGACCCCACCCTACCCCAGATAGAGGTGGGAAATCCTTCTGTTGGGCGTTTGTACCTGTACCTGGTACAGTAAACAAACATTGTACCTGCGTTCTTCTATTTTTTGTTATATTTTACTGTATTATTTTATTTGTATTATTATATTTAAACTTTGGCTTGGCGAAGTTAACTTTTTTTGTTAGTTTTCGCTCTGCCGGCTGTAAATGGCCCTTTTCTGGACAGGATCAGGCTCTTCCGGCTGAAAATGGCCAGTTTCTAAGCAGGATCATGCTCTGCCGGCTGTATATGGCCTTTTTCTGGACAGGATCAGGCTCTGCCGGCTTGAAATCGACCGTTTCTGGAGAGGATTAGGATCTGCCGGCTGAAAATGGCCAGTTTATAAAGAGGATCAGGCTCTGCCGGCTTAAAATGGCCAGTTTCTGGACAGGATCAGGCTTTGCCGGCTGTAAGTGGCCAGTTTCTAGACGGGATCGGTCTTTGCCGGCTGTAAAAGCCAGTTTCTGGAGAGGATCGGATACTTCCGGCAAAAAATGGCCAGTTTCTGGAGAGGATCAGGCTCTGTTGGCTGTAAATGGCCACTTTCTGGTGGGCATCAGGCTCTGCCGGCTGTAAAAGGCTAGTTCCTGGAGAGGGTCCGGCCAGTTTTTAGACAGGATTGGATGGATCATCTCCGCTCAAACTTAATATATCTGTTTTATCCCAAATCAAACTGTTACCAGCTGCCATTTCTGTGCGCCTTCTCGAACTGTAAGCCCCTAAAAGTATGAAATTTTAAATAAACCTTTAAAACCGTAGTTCAACCTAAGAGACGCACATTTTTTGACCATATAATTTCAAAAATGCCAAGAAGTATGCAGTGTTTTTTACTTACATAATTTAAATTGACAAAAAATGTATTTTGTTTTTTTAACATATATAACTATAGTAAAACTAACATGAAAATATTATGGAAATTAAATTTTTGTCAACAGAAGTAAACTTGTTTTACTTGTTTTAAAGCCAAATAAAGGCAGAAAGGGTAAGGTCCTGCTTTAAGGCGAAATAACATTTGCAGGTATATTTTCGCTACACCAAAAGTGTACCTCTACCATCGCTGTTGTCCATGCCTCCGACTTCTCCAAAGAGAGACAATTTGTCAACCGCGCATCGATCAAACACGGGACATCTGAGTGGCCTGGCAACGGGCGCCATTGAAACCATGGATGGCAGGCCATAACCGCAGTAGGGAGTGGCGTGGAGTGGAGAGGCCCAGAGGAGCCGCTGCTAATGTCTGGAGTGCACATCCCCGTCCAAGTTCATTAGACTTGAATAGGTGCGGGCGGGAGAGCTGTGCTCCCTAACACGAAATGGAAAGTTTCGGCGAAGCCAGAGCCAAAGCCATAGACACATCCCCTTGCTGAATCGTCGTAAATCGCAGCGCGAAAACGCGTAGGGCTAAAAATACCGCGGCACTCGAAGACAATCGATGTGCCCGCAGCTGGCAGAGATGGGCGAACGCGAGCCGGAGTCGGACGGAGAGGACGCCGAGGTCTATTGTAAGTCGATCCCTGTAAGTTGACAGCAACGCAGCATGTCCCTACTCATGGATTATTCCGCAGTCCTGAAGCCGGTCAACGAGTACAACATTGTCGAAAGGATCAAGGAGGCCAACAAGGAGCTCTTTGCGCTGGAGGAAGAGGGTGCGGTTGCGGGTGCTGGTGCCAACGGCAATGGCAAGGTGACCAAGGTGAAGTTCGCGCTGAATCTGGAGGATTACGAGCCCGCGGGCCTGCCGCCAGGGAAGGACCAGAGTCCCAGTCCGCCGGATGAGCTACTGCAGCAGTTGAAGCAGCTAAAGCTGAAGCCCATCGCTGAAGAGGAGGTTATCCATGCTCCAGAGGCGTCCAAAATTGTGGAGGAGACTCCACCCCCGCCGGTGGAGGAAGAGATCACGGAGGAGGAGGAGATCTGCGAGGAAATCCTGGACTTGACTGAGGTTTCTCAGCAGCCTGCAGTCCAGGAAACATTGCCCATCGAGGACGAGGACGAAGACGACTTCTCCGGCGTGGATGAAGCAGATCTGGATGACGACTCGCCCGTGAAAGATGCCTCTGTGCCCGCATCGTTCCAAGTAAGGCAGATCTCCACCTTTGACCAGGACGATTCCGATCAGAAGAGTCTCACCAACCTGCTGACCGAGTCCGACTGCGAGGAGGAGGAGCGGACCCTAAACGAGGCCCGACAGAAGCTTCGGGATGCGTACAAGAATCTCTACAAGACGTTGGATCCCAAGGAGCAGGCCACCATAGACAGGCTGACGGGGGTCGCGGTCCCAGAGGAAGCTCCCCTTGTACCGCCGCTGCCAGTGGCAACCGCTGCAGCCGAGGCCGATGAAGAGGACGATCTGTCCATAATTGTGGCCAGCTATATTCCCGACGACTTTGAGCTCAACGAGCAGAGCATTTACTACAAGAAGGAGGAGGAGCCCGAGCTGGCTAAGCAGCAGTCCTGCTCTGAATGCCCCAAGGCCACTTCCAGGTCCTTCTTTACGTCCCGGAGCTTCAGCTTCCGCCGGCGGGCCAAGCCCACGCCCACGCCCTCGTCGGCCACCGCTTCTACGACCTCTCCCTCCATCCGGATGAACTACAAAATCTGCTGCGAGCACCGCCACTCGCTGCAGGGCAAGCTGCCCCGGTACACGGGCTACATGTCCGAGTACGGACTGAGTGCCCAGCAGCTGCAGCGGCGGGAGCAGCAGCTGCGGCGCAAGCAGCGCTTCTCCATGGAGCAGACCCTCAATCGCAACGAGCAGGAGCTCAAGAAGATGCAGGACAACGAGCGGGCCTTCACCACCTGGCTGAAGAACAAGATGCGCTATCCGATCAACAAGACCCGCAACATGTTTGACGCCCACAAGAGGCGGGGCAGCGTGGCAGCCGCCGCGGGCAGTCCACACGCTCATCCGCACCATCACAACGAGCAGCAAACGCAGAGAGGGGGAAGCCGGCGCCGGCGTCGCGACAGCGGGGACGAGGACGTAGTGCACGCCTATCGGCACCTGCTCGGCAGCTGGAACAAGTAGCAGCCGTTAGTGTAGCCTTACATCTTAGTTTATTACATAAATGTATCGCGTATTATATTTAATTTGTAATACAACTTTCAAAGTGTGAAAAAGGTGAGTGGGAAGGGATCGGAGACTGACCATGGTAACGGGGAAGTTTAAATATATTTAGAATTCGAAGGGAGGGACGACTTGCCTCCTAATGACGCGACCTCTTCGACTTGTGACCGTTGTCGCGGCTGTCGTCCCGCGAGCGCTTGCGGTCCTTGTCCTTGCTGCTGCTCTTGTGTCCCGACGACGAGGAGGAATGATGCTTGTCCCGGTTGTGGTACTTATCCTTGGACGATTTCGATGGGCTATAACGACAGTGTTGGTTTTTTTGTTATTAAAACATCGGTAATTGCAAGTGGAAAAGTGTTTTTAGGCAAACCAATTTTGGAGCAAGCAAAGGTGTGTGTGATTTTCTTTTTTCCTTTTATAATTTCTGGTAGAGGATTACAGATTATGAAGCCAAAACCAAAGAGATATGTACAGGGAAATCAAGTAAAATGCTGCTTAAAAGTATGCGTCCAAAAAATGTACAACAAATTTGAAAACGTACAGAAATTAAGCAGTTTTTGAAGTGATATTAAATTAATATCGATTTCTTTAAAATCCAAAAGAATAATTTAAGAAAAGAAAACATAAACAAGATTTCCCCCAAACCCTTTCAAAGTTCTTCAGAATTTCCCAGGATATGCAGGATTTCAAAATGTGGGTTTCGTGTCTGTGAAATGATTTGTGAAATGCGCTTGCGTTAGGCCGAATGATTGGGGTGTTATTAGATGTGGTCTTTGCGGGTGTTTTTCGTTAACAAACCTAGATGAGCTGCCATGTTTGGAGCTGGAGGATTTTAAATGCGAAGAGGAAGAGGAGGAGTTCGACTTATGCTTTTTACTGTGCGACGACGACGATCGCTGCTCCTCGCGTTCGCGGCGACTGTTGTTGGGGGTTGTAGAAGTGGTGGAGAACGATTTGATATATATTTAAAGATATAACACAGAGGAGATCTCAAGGCGAGGTTAGGAGTTGCCGAGTGATTGTCTTACCTGTGCTTTGAACTCTTGCCGTCCTTCTTGGGCTCGAACTTTCCATTGCGTGGCTTGTCATCGGTGGCATAGTCATGGTTGCGATCCTCCTCGGCGGCCTCGCGCTCAAGGTCGGACCAGTCCTTGCCGGATTCCTCATCAGAGCCAAGATCGTCTGTAAAAAGATTTTTTGTCAATTAATTTTAATTATTTACAGGCTTTAGGAGGCGTGCTTACCATCGCTCTCGTCGGTCTCATCTTCGGAGGCCTCCGAGTACTCGGAATCCTCGTCCGACTCCTCATCCGTTTCGGCATCTGTGGGATTGTAGGCCTCATCCTCCTCGGATTCGGCCGTTTCGTTCTCGTCCTCGCTGCCCGACTCGGGGTCCAGGAAGGACCAGCCGCCTTGCTCGAAAAATCCCTCGGGATCGTCGGTGATGGTCTTCATGATCTTTTGCCAGTTGAGCGATTGGACGCCCTCCGAGTACCGGATGTCGCAGGAGCTGTCAGGGATACCTTAATTGCAGTCATGCCTTTAATGGTAACGAAGGAAAACTTACTTCAGCCACTCCTTGACGTGGTCCAGCATGTTCATGGGAATGGCATTGACCATGGCCACCTTCTTGTTGTACTCCTTGAACACGAAGATCATGTCAAAGTTGCGCAGGTGAAACTGAACGCGCTCGAAGTGCACCAGCTCGACGTCGTCCAGGGTGATGACGAATGGCGGCCATTCGGTGAGATTGACCAGAGAGCCGGACGTCGGCTGGAGGGTCACGGTGCTGCGGAATGGGGCGCCGGGGAAGCCCAGCTCGCGGAACGGCGTGTCGAACTCCACCACCGACTTGGTCATCGCCTCCACCTTCTCGCAGAAGCTCTTGAAGGCCGTCTTGAGCTTGTGGCGCAGCTCTCGCTCGGACTGTTCCGCTGCCAGGTCGTCGCGGTCGTGCATGTGCTGGTGCTTGCCCAGGTCCGTCGTGATCTCGCCCACCTCCGTGTAGAACTGGACGTCCAGGTGCTTCTTCTTGCCAAACATAATGGCGTACTTGAGGTGGAAGTGGAGCAGGATGATCATCTCGCCGTCACAGGGCTGGAAAAAGGCGCTCTTGATGTTGTTGTACAGGATGTCGACCTTGTCGCCGCGCACGGAGATGTAGCGGAAGCCGTTGGTGTGCGCCTCCAGGCTGCCCGTCATCCGCTTAGTGACGATGTTGGGCCGAATGTACAGGTCCTTTAGCTTGGGATTGCCCTTGTTCTGCGACTGAATGAGTGTGTCCTGCTTCACGAGATCCTCCTTCTCGCGCTCCTCCGCCTCGCGGGTCTTGAAGCGTTTCTGCACCTCTTTGATCAGCCGGAAGGCGTTGTTCAGGTTCGCGGACGGCGCAGCGACCTCGCCATGCTCCTTGACGTTCGAGCTGCGATAGGTTCTGAGGGGAAATAAAAGGATTTTAATATTTAATTATTCCATTTAAAGAAATGGGATACTCACACTTCCTTGACGAATGTGGCCTCCGGTTGGGGGTACAGTCCACCCTCGTTGCGACCCATCGTGGCGCCCGGGTGGAAGAAGTTTATGCGCAAGTACGTATACTCGCCCTCCACCGACTGCGAGATGTTCTTGATGGTCGAGATGTGGAACGGCACCTGGATGCCGAAGACGGGCATGATGACGGTCTCGTACTTCTTGTCCACATACAGCTTGAGCTCCCTGACCTCTGGCTCGCGCGGCATCTGGCTCATGGACTTGTAGGAGACCGTGTTCTTGCGCACCTTCTCCGCCTCCTTGGTGTCGCCCTGCTTGGCCAGGCGCTCCTTGGCGCGCTCGTTCAGCTGTTGGGCCAGCTCGCGCTGATGCTCCTTCCGCTTCTCCTCCGTGTTGATCTCGTTGCGCAGCTTCGAGTCCATCACGGCATTGCGCTTGCTCCGTCCCAGAATCTCCGTGCTCTGGTCCTCCTGGGTGGCCTTCTTGTCGTCCACGTCCTCCTCCTCGTCGCTGTCGTCCTTGATGAAGATGCCCACGTTCTTGATCTTCTTCTTGGACGGGGTCATCACGCTGGCCGGCGACTGGTCGCCCACGAGCACGGTGTCGCCGATGAAGAGGGCGTAGGTCTTGCCTTCCTTGTCGGTGGCATCGGGATTCGTTAGGTTCGAGATGCCAACGTGCAGATTGAAGACCATATTCTTCTTGATCAGCGCCTGGCACTTGGGCCCAATCACTATGGAGTTCTCCCGGAACTCCAGGCCCATGGCGAAGCCGAAACTCTTGGTTAGATTGTCAACCATGCCGGGCTTCTCCTTCTTCACGTACGCCAACGTCTTCTCGTACACCTCGCACAGCTTGGTGTTGGGCACCAGCAGCTTGAGTATCTCCTCCTGCACACTCACCAGGAATGTGTAGTTCTCCTGCATGGCCTCGGTGGGATTGACCAGGAAAGTGCGCGATATATTCGAGCAGTAGGACTTGTAGCGGGCCCCCAGGGAGCACACAATCACGCCAAAATGCAGGACATTCTTATCAGCAGCGGCGGAGAACTTGAGGCTGTAGGCACCGCCCGACTGGATGATGGGTGGATAGGCCATGTCCAGCAGGCGGGGATCCAAGCCGCTGGTGTACTTCTTCTCGGTAATGGCCGACTCGCAGCCATCCGAAAGCTTCGTGTGCTTGACTTTCTGTGGTGGGGAAGATTAATTGGCGCTATTAAATGGATGGAGATAAAGTTAGCTCCCGAACTCTCACCTTGTCTGAATCAATGATGTCCATGATCTCATCTTTCAGATACTTGTTAAAGATGTCCATGGACACCAGAGAGGCCTTTCGTATGTTGTTTATCTCGGACTCATCCTTCGGACACATCAAGTAGGCAATGATTGTGCTGATGTCGACATGTTCGAACTTCGCGTCCATCAGCGACTTTTTCCACGCTTCGCTAAACTCACCGGGAAAGGCGTCCTTGGTGAAGACGCCCAAACGCTTGCCCTTCTTCGAGTTCTGTATGGCCGTGATCAGCTTCTCGTAGTTGCCCTTGTCCTTGTCCGTCTGTGCGGCGGGATAAGCGACGGATTAAACGATTTTCGCGTGGGATTAAGAGGCGACTACACTTACACGGTCTCTCACTAGCAGCTTGATCTCTGGCACGCCCTCCTCGCTGATGTTTTGCGTCTGCTTCAGGAACTCGATCTTCTTCTTGCTGGTCAGGAAGTAGATGGCGTCCGAGGCAAACACGGATATCGTGTCCGTTAGCTCGTAGCCCAGGAGCCAGAGCTGCAGGGCCATGGACTTGGAGTAGATCACATCCTCGTCGGCGCCCACCACGCTCATGATGCAGTCCAAATTGCTCAGGGCATCGTCGTGCCCGATGCTGGGAGCCTGCGGAGAAACGCAGAAACGGAGTAAACGCTGTAGAGTCTCACGGGCATGGTAGACACACGGCACTGATAGCAATCTTCCGCGCCTAACCTAACACGGCGGCTGGCCGAGGCTGAGGGCACATTTCACTCGAAAATGTACCGAATTTCACCATAATTTTTAATACACTTTATCTGCGCTATATGTAAACGTTTCCATGCGCTCGAGGCGGCTCCTGCACGCAGACACAAAAGCCCGGCAGACGGCCGGACGGACAAACTCACCTTCCATTCCGTGTAGAGGCGCTTAACGCGGCGAACAAACGCCTCCTTATCCAGCACAAAGCTTGACATTTTGCTGCCGGAGTCTTTGACGGTAACTGCGATTGAATTCCTCCAGTTAAACTCAGTTTACAATTAATATTCGCATTTGCAAATTCGGACGAAAAAATTGCGCGTTTTCGGCGTCTACGGGATCAGTGTAGCCAGAGGTAAATTTAGCTTTCCCCTAAAAAATCCCAAAGAGGCGATATTTCCCGCTAAAATATCCTGAACAAAAAACATGAAACATCGATGAAATATCGATGAAACATAGATTTTTATGAAAACATCGAAAAACTTCAATCATATACGAGCATATTTGGCGGCGCTTTGGATCAAATTCGGGCTAGCAGAGTAAAAATTTGGGTTAACAGAGTCAAATTTCGGGTTAACATGTGGCCATTGCCGGAACTATCGGTTGCTTGCAGCAAACGAATAGAATTAAAAACTATCGATAAATAGATACATCGATGTGATTGTTAGGGGTAATATCGATATTCTGCCACCACTAGTCCAGCAGACTTAAACTTTTCCCGGGAAACTCAAACGTATATTGGTGCTGAAGATATGGATTGTTAAGCATTAAACGAGTCGCAACAGCCAAGGCAATGGAGGTGTATGTAAATATATCCCAGCTATGACTATGCTATAGCTTTGAATGTGTTATTTCAGGCTAATCTGTCGCGCAAACATAAAATGTTTTCACTGCTCGAAGTCGTTTTTCCAGAGAGAAAATCTTCGGACCCACATCAGAACTCACACGAGAGAGCGACCGCATAAGTGTTCCCAATGCCCCCAAGAATCAAGCATGATTCCCTTCAGAAACACGTCCGATCTCACAATAAGAAAAGGATAAAGTAAAAGAAATCAAATAATATCTCAGCATTAATGTAACCAATGTATTTATCAATAAGAATAAAGACAGCGATGCAGTTCCTTGAAATTGATTTGTTTATTTGTGATACAGTATAATTATATACATTTAAATAAATTCATCGTAAACTTACTAAATAATTGCTTTCAAAGTATACGTCTTACTTTAAGGTAACAGAAAGGATCAGGACAAGGTCCAGTAAAAATGATAGATAGTCTATGTTCTAAAATACTCTTCAGCAGATATAATTTGTTCTAAAGCTTAACCAGTGATTAAAAAAAGACGGGGAAAAGCGTTTCGTTTAAATGTAGTTAAGTTTATTATTGTTTTCCTTCAGTATTATCAACATTTGCAATTACGTACTGTGACGGCTAATATGTGAGTTCGTTGAACTTGATTCATTGGTTTTTTCTATTTAGCAAAGTCTAAGATTCATAGCCGGGGCTAATTCTTTGTGCCCGCCGGGCTGTCGGCCACGTCCGGCCGGGCCACCTGCAGATACTCCTGGATGTCGTAGTCAAACAGCTCAAAGTCGTATCTGGCGAACAGGATAAGAGGTTGAAAGCTTAATATACATAAGATTTAACATCTATAATTCGTAGTTACTTGTAATACTCGTAGAGCTCCAGCATCTCTTGGCGCGTCAGCTGCGCGTAGAACTGCTGCTGGAGCTCGTGCGTCTTGCGGCCCTTGCCCATGTTGCGCCACACGGGCGCTATTACCCGCTTCAGGCCAGTCTTTTCGATTAGATATAATTGATCCTCCGCCAGCGACTCGAACTTCAGTATCATGTCGAATTTTATGAGGCAGGGCGTGCAGAAGGAGGTGGCGGACACAAAGTGCATGTCGATAAAGCTGCCTCGCTTCACCTGGTCGAGCAGCCAGTGGACAAACTCGGGGAACGACGGGAACTTTGTGTTGGCCGCCCGAGCTGCTAGCGAAGGCTGCGTGGGAAAATTAGAAAAGAGAAAATCGGAGGTTAGATTCCTTTCTTGTTTGTCCAAAATAGTTATAAAATCTTCGAATTATTATTAAATGCGCGAATTTGAGGTCTTCTTGGGAGTCTCTTATAGCCAAAAAGAAAGTAAGAGCCAAAAGGCGTTAATTTTCCGATTCGCCAATAAAATCTTAATTGTTAACAATCAATATGCAGAGGACAATCCTAATAAAAACTAGCACAAAAAAGCATTCAAAAATGAAATATATGCATCTTTGGCTTAGCTATGACTTCTTTAAATTAGAAAATTGCAAGGGTTGTAAACTTAGGCTTTCCGAAGTTAGCTTCCTTGCTTGTTTAATTTATGTTTTAAAAATCAAGTAATCTGATAACAAGGCACATTTATGTACAATTAATTGCGTAGAATACTAGGGCACAATATATTCTAGACTTAGCCAGATAACCCTCTAAAACCCAATACTTGATAAGAAACTTTAATAATATAATACTATGTATGTCTGCTTAGTTTGAATGAAACATTCTCAAGTTGAAGTAGCCCAACATGACGCATACTTAATATCGCCACACACAGACCAAAGACATTATAATCTTCAAGAAGATTAACGTCATAAGATTTTTTGGTTGCAACTCTCCTGAAATGTAGTTCAAAAGCTAGCCTGCGGAAAAATAGCTTGCATACTGCAAAGCCTATGTATGGCCGTTCGGCTTCTTAGTGATTATATTGGCCTTCATCTAGACTATGTATGTACTTACCTTCTTGCGATAATTACGCACAATGCTGCGTCCCAACTTATCGTGGAAGGAGTAGGGCAAGGCGAAGACCATTTTGTCCCGATAGGCGCTCAACAGCCGTTCGAAGGGGTCGCGTGCTATGATGAAGGTCAGCGAGTAATTTTGCGCCTCACGCAGCTGTCGGCGAAAGGGAAAGTCAAATAATAAATAGTAACTCAATACGCACACCAACCTCGTCGAGGGTCACACGGGGATAGCGCTCCCTGGCCAGATTGAGGAGAATCTTTTTGGTTTTGCGCAAATAACTGGGTGAGTAGCCGGCCAGGACATTGAAGTTGAACATCCAGGACGAGGAGGCTGCCTTAAAGACATTGCACCTACATACATAAATATTGAGGAAAGAAATTCCATTTAATTAAAATCAAATAAAGAGATTCGCTTAATGAGGTGCCTGAATGTATGTTTTCCAAATTAAATATCTGAAAAGAGATATACCAATGCATGCAAAATCCCTAGCGATTTCGTGGCCTTAAAATAGACGAATTTAACGAAACTGTGAATAAATTCCGCACCCACCATATAATGTGATACTTTTTGTTGACCAGAAACTCCCACGTATTCGGGGTGTGCCACGAGTCGTGACCTGTAAGTAAGACAGACGTGAATAGTGAGTGGGGGGACCGGAAAGTGTGCCCTGGAATTCACGCCACCCACCTAGGACGTCCAGGCCGAAGGCGGAACACTTGTCCTTCAGCCGCTCCCTGCGCTGGTCCATCCGCTGCTCCACCTGAAGCATTTCCTGCGGCGTAAGTGTCTCCACGGCATACTCGGGGATGAGGGGCAGGAGCGTCTGGTTGCTGTCCTGCCGATGGACAAACATACGGAAAGTTTAGCCACAACGGGGAGAGCCGCAACATGGACGACATGCTTGATGGAAATGATGGACGAGTAGAGAAATATGGGAGTGGGAATCGAATCGAGTGCCGTGCCCAAATGCCTGCCAATCAACTTCTGGCTTCTCTGAATTTTACTTTAGCTTTGTCTGCTTTGTTTACATCATTAATTATACGAGCCTGTGAGTTTAAGTGTTTTAGGTGTTTGGTCTTGGTCTTGGTGGTGGTGTTCGTGTGTGCTGTGTGTTGTGTGTGCTGCGTGTACGGTGTTTGTGTGGGTTACATATTTACTTTATCGACATAGCGCCACTTGTTCTTAGTCTTGCCCGTTGCCACCACGGTGAGATCCTTGTTCTTGTTCTTGTTCAGCAGCAGCACCGGATACCGGACCACCGGATACGGAAGCTGGCCATGTTGCTGCTGCTGCTCCTGTGGCTGCCCCTGCTGCGGATGTGGCTGCTGCTGCTGCTGCGGCGGCTGCTGCACATTAAAAGCCTAGAAGATCAGTTGCATTTTGGGTGTTTGGGTTGTAGAGTTTGTTTTTTTTTCTTAGCTCGTTACTATTTTTGGGTTAATAGGCAGAGATGACGTGGCGTATGCGTAATGTACAAGCGGTCTGTCAAGGTCGCAATCTCAATCTCAATCTCCGTCCCCAATTAAAACCGCCAGACGCCAGTGTCAACTGTCGTCCGGGGAATCGCAGCATGAATCAAGTGGTTCCGTGGATAAGTTGGCGTCATCATGGCAGCACTTTGCATTTGACTCGCGTACGCCTCGCTCCCCCAGAAATAGTACTATATACTATATACTATGAGGGGTATATATACCCTTCGAGGGGCGGGGACTTTCACTATGGGGCTTGGGGCGGAAATAAGTCACTGCTACATGAATGCATGGTTCAGATAAGATTGATTAATGGTCATGGCTGAACGGCTGGGGCTGAGTTAGGAAAGCGATACTTTCTAGTACATGTTTTTGGGGGGTTCTATGACTTCACTACAATATTTTGGGGCTTTTAACTAATTGTTTGTCTTCGTTTACGTTTTTGGAGTAGCAATATAAGGTTTATACTGAAGAATTCGTTAAATTAATTTATTAACTTATTTAAACCTTCTAAATAAAGTCTAAAATACAGGTCAGGGTGTAGCAAACTCATCGTTTGTCATTTCCAGCTAAAGTGGCGCTATGAGCATGACGTGAACTGTGCGGAATGCCCCGGGACTGGAGAAGGTTGGGTTTCTGGGCTCTTTGGGGAGTTATGCGAATGCACAGGGGGCGTGACCTCTGTGAGTGTGTGCCGTGTCTAATTATGCGTGTGTGCCGGCCGAAACAAAGGCAATACAACAGCTTAGTTGGAGGTTAACGCGGCGTATGCGTGTTTTACATGTGCTCTAATTTATTTTCATTTCGGGCGCCTGCCTAAGCATTTGTCATTTTGGTTAATGTTATGCAAATTATCAGTGGGCCAGCGTAGGTATGTCTATTGATGGGGGTGAGTGCCAGCGGCCCCGTCCAGGAATCGATCGAATTTAGCCCCCTTGATTACACTTTCATGATGCCACAGGCAATTAAGTGTAATTTGTGCGGAACTTTTGCCTTTTTTGCAAGCCATTTGGCCAAGGCCGACTGCGATGGGGCGGGCGCCCCAGAGTCTCGGGCGACCACGCAACAACGCATTTGCAAGCGATGATTACACGGAAAAAAAGTAGTTACAGCTTTACGTAATTGGTGAATTTACGGCAAGGCCTCGATGGGAAAATAATGTAGTTTTTGGGTACATGTCAATATGACCAGTGTTATAACGTTATGACACTACGCGTTATGAAACGCACCCGTCATTTTGCTTAATGATTTTGGGCTTTCAGTGTCACTAAAACACTGAAGATGGACGATTTAAAATGGTCTTATTATGTTTTTTTAATATTTCAATGCTATTTAAATAATTTATTAACAAAATGCAAATTAAATGTTTGAAATCGAGTTGTATTGCTTCATTTAAGGAATAATCACTTCAATTTTCAACCGTTTCTTGAAATATGGTAATATTATAATATAATTAATATATTTATAATTTTTTTATTATTAAAATGCTTTTAAGGATTTGCGAAGAAATCAAAATGGATTTAAAAACAATAAAAAAGATGCCCAAAACCATGCAATGAATTATTTTATGTATCAGCTTCTTTTAGCAGAATTTTAAGCACACTTTTGGACACACTTTTAATTAAATTAAAACCCTGTACGTCTCATTATTTAATTAAAGACTTAATAACAATTTTCTTCAACTAACCCCTTGGCTAAAAAGAGTTTAGACATATTTATTCTCTGTGCAATCGGCTTAGGCCATGCCAAAAGGGTTGTCCGGGCCAAAACGAGGCGTGTCCGGTGGGCGGTCGGCCAGCTTATGTGATTATAAGCCAAGACCGAACCGTTTTCCGTACCCCCAGGTCCAAGTCCTCAGTGTGTGTGTGCGTTTGTTTCGTGTAATTGCTCTGACGCTTGGAATATTCCGTCTTTATTCGACATTTGCTCGATTTTAAGCACAAATAGGCGATTAGGCCTGCGAAAGTCCGCAGCTAATTTCGAATTAATTTGCACCCTATCGGAGGCTATGCTTAATGCCTAAAAGCCAGTTCAAAAAGCGCAGTCCAGTGCCCAGTTACCACTTCCCACTTGCCTGGTGGGTTCCCGAGGTGAGAATTAAGGCGATAAAAATGTGTGTGCAACGGCGAGAGGCGAAACAAAAAGAATGCTAAAATATATGCTAAAAATCACTAAAAACTCTGATAAATAAACAACAACAAGAAGGTGCTTTCAATTCCAGCTATTTATCGTGTATTTATAGCGATCGCTGCGATTGGTCTGCTAATTTGCCTGTAAGTTATTCTCAGCTTCTAATTCCGAATGCCCTTCACATGCTTGTGAAATTTGTTTATAGAAACACATATGATTATTATTAAGCTGAGAGGATTGTTGATTTTCCACAGATCGCTGAATTGGCTATGCATTTTTATGGTAATTACTTCTAATTGGTTTTTTTTTTGTCTTTTTTGTTGGCTTTTTCTTTTTTGTTTTTCGGTTTCCTCTGTTTTTTTGATGGCCTGAAACTGAGTCAGGCAATCGATGGCCTGCAATTTGTTTGTTGTCAGGCAATAAAGGGGTGGGCGGGGCGGCAACTACAAGCGAGTATATATGTATATCTACAGCTATGGGTACACAGAGAAAAAAATGCGGCATCCTTTCTAAGCAGGTTTCAGGATTTTATAGACATTAATTAGCAGTCAATACTAATGGAAAGTAATTAACTATTCCGGCAAAGCAATTAAAAACTTAGGTGTCCTATAAATCTCTGTTGACGGGTTTTGGTTTGGTTAATAAAGTGTTTTTAAGTTGAGGTTATATATAATTAAATATGTGTTCCCTTGGCTGGGATTGACCTATGATCCACTCTTTATTTAATAGTTATGAGTAATGTTTGACTTTAAAGAAATGTTGTACATCAAAAAAAGGTATTTCTATATTTTTATAAGTGCTTTTATTTTTGCAGAGACTTTAAGGACACCCTTAAATAATTATAGTTCATATTATTTTTTTCTCTGTGCACTCTGTACAAGCGATTTGTCCAGCAGATGTTTGCGCCGGACCCTCAAAGGGCTTCACGAACCACTACTGAGCCCCGAGCATGCTACTCCCCCTTCTGGGGGCACCACCACCTCCACGTGTTCGACTCACCTCGAATCCTCGGATCTTCTGCAGCTGCTCGTTCCACACCAGGTAGACCAGGGAGAGGGGCAGCAGGAGCAGCGAGACGGCCGTGAAGATGAGCAAATACCGCCGGATGGCGCGACAGTTTGCCAGGCTCTTGCTCAATTTCATTTAAACTCGCTGCTTGCTGCATAGGAACTGAGGGGGGCCTGGACCTGGACCTCTCAATCCGCTCCTCGTTTCCGGATTGGAGTGGATTGCAGTGGATTGGATTTGGATTGATGTTTCTTTTGTTTTTTTTTGGATATAGCGTGTATATCTGCTATTGATATTCGTGGGACATTTCCTGCTGCTACGCGGCGGCCGCAAACTTTGCCTGCAGTTGGCAACGGATTTTGTAAGTGCTCATCGCCGGCGTCGTCGATGTGGACGTTGTGCTGTCTAAATTTAGTTTGCTGTGCTAAATGTTCTTGACGAAAAAAAAAAACACGAGCGGAAACCAAAAATATATTGAGTGAGCTTGGGGCGGATGACAGTTTTTTGCTTTATGGTCGAGTGGCTTTCGACCACAAAAAAATTGTGTCACTGCAGGCGGAGAGAGCTCAATATTTCGGGCCAAGCAATTGATTGATTCACTTCCGCTTTTGTTTCCCTGCTTCCCCTTTTTTTTTGTTTTGATTCAACGGGGGTGAGCTTTTTGTTGCAAGTGAGGCCAAGGCAAAAGAACAAAAAGGAAGTCGTTTATTGATTTTCTCCGCTCTTCAAACTCCATTATATTTGCAGTGCAGCTCGAGCTGAGGTGTTGCGTCGGCTAAAAAACCACCCCCTATTTATTTTGCAGGTTTTTTTTCACTTTTGCATACTTTTGCCTTTGGTCTTTGTCTTATTTACTTTTTTTTACACATTTTCACCCCTTATTTATCTTAATCAGCTGTGCTTTTTATCTGTTTATGTTTCCAGCTACACTTTTAGCAAGCTGTTGACTTGTTTATTCATTTATTTAAACTTTTGCATTGATTCTCCTGCTCATTTCAAAGTTTATTTATTTAAATGTATGCTCAAGGCTTTGATTTTTAATTGTTTAAAATTAAAATGCCTATCTTATGGTTTTTATTTTTATATTGTTGATTTAATTAGGTGAATTAGATGTTTTTAGGTATTTTTTATTGAGGAAAAGTAGTTCAAGATTATTATACAAATATTCTCATTTCTTATACCAATTATTATCTTGGCAAAAACATTTATTTTAATTTTATCACCCATACAAATTTATTTATAATGTTTTAAATTTTTTAGCATTTTTAAACACTGTTATTATTCATTTTTTAATACAATAAAATATTTATCAAATAATTATACATTTAAAAAAAATGTTTGATTGAAACTGTTCACTTTTAGCTAATTATTTATCAGTTCTTGTTTTTATTTTATTAGGTTTATGCCTTTACAGCACACTTGCAGGCCAAACTTGGTTAATTTTCACTTTTCATTTATTTTTGGCAGAGGTTTTGGTTTTTTATAATTATTTTATGCACACAAACACACCGAAACACAACAAACTTGGCAAACAAATGCCACTATAAATGCGGGGCGTAAGAGGCGTATACGTAACGTGCTGTCAATTGCCTTGCCTTCTGCTGCCTCCCCTTTGTTCCTCTCTCTGCCTCTCTCAGTCCGCCTCCTCTTTTTTTCACAATAATAAACAACAACAAACACGGGGCCGAGATGAGCCTCCATTAATGGAGGGCAGGTTTTTTTGTTAGTTGTTGCTATTCAAATATTCAATTGTTTGCCAATTGAAGAAAAGCGCGCAATCAATATTAATTCGCCAGCCGTGCTTTTAATATTTTTTTTCCCGTAGCAGGAGAAGGCGCAGAGAGAGAGGACACCAAACAAAAAAACACAAACCGTTAGCGTCATCACAGCACAACGCACATTTCACGAATGAAATCAAATGCGAAATGAGCACAGGCAGCGCGCCAGGCAGCGCCGCTGACGGCGCAGCAGCAGCGCAGTTTCAGTTTTCGGTTTCATTCCGCCAAGTCTTCATTCTTTCCGTTTCCCTTGGCAGCTTTTTGCCAGCGCATGCGATTCCTCCTTCAGCTCCTTTAATCCTTGATTCCGCGACTCTTCCTCGCCAGCTTTGCTTGCCATTTGTTTACCTGAGCGTTCTTTTTTTTTCCTCCTCGTCTTGTGGGGGTTGTTTTTGTTGCTTTTTCCGCCTTTGATTTGTTTATCGCAGGGTGGGGGTGGCAGCACAACAATTTTTGTTTATTGCTGAGCGGAAGAGCCGGTAACGGTAATAGCGTGTTGCAAGAGAGCAACAGCGTTCGAGAGAGACCTGCAGTCTCAGTGAGAGCGGCAGAGAGAGTGCAGTGCGCAGTGAGAGGGCTGGATGCGGTAAGCATCCCAAAGTTAAAATTTTATATATTCTCAATGTTAAAATATTTCCCAATTTCAGGTAAAATATATAAAATATAAATATATAAATATAAAATATCTACATCGAAGACCATGTTGTGGGATGTCGAAATAAATCTTAGAGTGCAGAAAAAGTACATTGCATACTTTTAGGATTAGCTTCGGTTTGAAAACCTAGCTTGTACGTAATGACAAATGGCTATATTACTGGAGGAAAACAATAATAAACCTAGCTAAATTTACACAAATTTTTTCACCTGCTATTGGTTTATTTACTGGTTAATTTTAAAACTTGTAAATAGTATTTTAGACCAGTACCTATCATTTTCACAGGACCTTGTCTTGATCCATTCTGTTTCCTTAAAGTTTGGCATATACAAAACTTTAAAACTAATAAATAAATAAGTGCAAATTTACTATGCCCAGATTATGATGAATTTATTGTATGAATGATGTCTCCTAAGTAGAAAAATACATTTCAAGAAACTGCATCGTTGCCATTATTATTTTTATTGATTCATCCTTTTAATCATTTAGTTGCATTTATGTTGAGGAATTATTTCCCTTCCTAATCTTAAGAGTTGTCTGTTTGGAGAAAAAAATTTGAGCAGTGGGAACACTTATATGGTCGCTCTCCCGAGTGAGTTCTGATGCGATTTGAAGATTTGGCTTCTCGGTGAAATCTAGCAGTGGGAACACTTGAACGGACGTTCTCCCGTGTGGCAATAACAATGCATATCTTCAGCCCCAATATACGTTTCACTTTTCCGGGAATGGATTTGAACAATTTGAATGGCTTTCTCTTCAGTTGAAGCTAGTGGTGGCTGAATATTGATAGTACCCCTAAAAAACACATCGATGACAGTGTTATCGACAGCGGCAATCGATGTTTTGACAGCTCTATCCCGAAGGCGCCAAAAACGCGCCATTCTTTGTCCAAAATATAATTTTGTGGTTGTCAAACTATTTAATAAAAACTGTTTTTAGGCTCCAAAAATATTTGCTTGTCAGTTTTATTTCTATTTTTTATCTTCACTTAGCCCAGGAAAACGAGCCTACGTTTTTTTTAAATCTTTTTAAGCTATAGAAATTACAAACAAAATAAGTATTTCGACATAAAATTAAAAATAAAGCACAGCACATTCTGTGAAGTGGAAAAAGTTCCTAAAATAGCCCACTGATCACATTTTCTCTGTGATTTTCCTATATTTCTTTGATTTCCATAAATAAAACTAGGCTGGCGCTTTACTTATAAGTTGCATTGGCAAATCAAAGACTTTTCTTATTAAATTCAAATATATTGCTTTATAAAAATATTTTTGTGTTTCACAAAATGCTCACATTTTACAGTTGGTATAAAAATTCACTAAATGAAGAGTTGCGTTGAGAGGTAACAGGTAAATGCAAATGTGGAGAGCCTTTGCCACAGTTAGATTAACTCTCAGTACTTGATCAGGGAATGCACTTTTCCATCCAGCCTCTTGCGACCCCCCAGGTCCACGAGCTCCATAACCACTAGACTCTCGACAACAATGCCACCCACTTTACGGACAAGTTCGGAGGCGGCCACTAGAGAACCACCAGTGGCAAGGAGATCATCCACGATGACCACTTTCTGACCGGGCTGGATGGCGGAACGCTGCAGCTCAAAGGAGTCCTGGAAGGTGAGAAAGGGTTTTATAATTAATATATTACGGATTATGCGATAAAACTTCAGTAGCTAGATTTTCTAATTTAAATAAATTAAAATAGTGGAAAATTCTAAAGGAACTACTTTTCTAAATAAATCTGTCGTGTTTGATTTCTGGAAGTTCGACTGTGCTTAGGTTTCTTTTACGAATAAAGATAAAGCTTTACTTCATTATATAACTATCTGACTCTTTTCTTAAGAAACCCAGGTGTTTGCTTTCCAGAAGTTCCATTGTTTTTATGGTGTCAATACTTACACTACCGTACTCCAGCTTGTATTCCACGGAAACCACCTCACCCGCAAGCTTGCCTTTCTTGCGAATGGGGGCACATCCCACTCCCAGCTCGGTGGCGATCAGTAGGTTGAACAGGAAGCCTCGCGAGTCCAGGCCCACGATGATCTCAGCCTCGGGAGCGTGCTCCCTGATGTGTGCCACCAGCAGATCCCTCAGATAGACGCAGGCCTTGGCATCGGTGAGGGCTCCGAAAATGTCGCTACATGAAAACAGAGTGCCTGACACATTAACAACCTTGATAAAGAGCTAGATTAGCTAGGTTAGCAAGCATGTAAATAGTTGGCAGTACAATCAATTGTGCCCCAATCAGAGATAACCTCGTCGCGGTGTCAACTCACCGGAACACTATGCCCGCCTTTGGGAAGTCTGTATATCTGCCGACCTTGGATTTCACGTACTCCAGCTTCTCTGCCGCGCTGATTTCGCTCATCTTTCCGGGTGTGTGTTCTATTTAATCTACTTATTTTTAAGGGAATTTTTACAAAAGGTTTATAGAACCGAGAGCTATGGACGTCAGCAGTCAGCTGCTATTGGGGCTAGGTGGTTGCTGCGGATGGGAGATACTTTATTCGATGAATATTCGTTTTGAGTTCATCGAGGCGGTATTTTTTAAATTTAGATGAGACCAAATAGGAGAGGAAGTGAATATTATTTTATAATCTAAACCTTAGTTGTATTTGTACCTATGTTTCTTTCTGAAGAACGTAGGAATTTAATGGTTTAAAAATATATGTATTAAATATATGTAAAAATTTACCTGAAATAAAAAAAATGTATCTCAAAATCAGGAAACAAAATTTATATTTTTCAGAAATCTAAGAAAATTACACAAACATAAATGTATGTTCATTAACATATTAATATTTAGATTGATTTCAGCAATTAAAAAATTTTATTGCATACTTTTAGATAAAATTTTTAATGATTTCTATTGGTTTTTTAATAAAGTATGTGTTTTTTTTGCTCTGAATGGCTTGAATTAGCTTATAGGCTTAGATTAAGGTTTAATAATTAAGAAAATGACTTACATTTATAATATTGTTATTGTAAAATCTAAATTAATCTTGTACCTTCACACAAATACGTTTCAAAATTAAAAACTTCATCGAATACACACTTATCTCCCAGTTGTGATCATGTTTAGGGATTTTCCTGGCCAAATGTTTGTCTAGTCATTTCCTTGCACAAAGAAAGCAGTCCCAGGAATTCATGCACATCCTGCAGGTAGCTGGCATTGCGGAAAACCTCCCTCGCCCGATAATGCCTCACCTCTCCTTTTTTGACCAAAAGATAAGTGGCGGAGAAATCTTGGCAATTCTTCGAGGGAAAGACAGACATTCAATGCTGCATTATTTATCAGCCGAGCCAGCTGATGAGGCAAAATGATTGAAAAGAAATGCCAACAATTTTCGCTGCACTTATCGAAGGCGGCTTAAGATCGGTGGAACTCTCTCCAGGGCCCTCTCTTTCTTTTGCAGACACAGGTGAGATACAGGTAGGCACCGGTGTGTGTGTGAGTATCTGTGTGTCTTTAGCGCTCAATGGCAGCGAAAAATTCAGTTTGTCTTTCAGCGCCGAACGAGACGGTTGAGCTCAGTTTTAGTGCGGTTTCTTGCGAAGAAGCGGATCGAGTTCTCAGCCCGCGACTTTTTCAATAATTAATGCCAACTCGCGAACCGCGAAACTCGCGCGACAATAGCAACAATAAATTTAAATAACAACAATAATCGACACCCATAAAGCCAAGTTAAAGTCGAAACCAGTTCTCGATCAACGTAAGCAGAAAAGCAAGAGTTTGCAAAATCCTCAAATTAAGCGCGATCTTAACGGCAAAAAGTAAATGTCAGCCAGCGACAAAACTGCGCCCCGTTTTTCTTGCCATTTTGCAAAAGTCGGATAACGACCGACAACAACCGAAGCAACAATATTGCAGTTTCAACAACAAATAACTTCAAAACTAGCAACAAAGTTCAAAGCAAACATAAAAACGTGAAAACCTACAAAAAAATAAAAAGAGGAATATACACATATACACAACATTAGACACAACAGCAACAATATTGTGCAGAAAAAAAGTGCAGAAAACATTCACATTCGCACACACAAACGTGATTACACTCGGGGGAAATACACACTTAATTTTAGAACATTTCGAATGAGGGTTTTAGGGATAAACGATGCCCTTATCACATTTCAAATATCAGGTCCAAAAGTATCTGCTTTTTATTATTATTTTGACATTTTAAAGCCTTAATTAATATTTTTAAATTAAATATAGATTCCAAATAATAGAGATATTAAAAGGTACTAAATTTAATGAAAAATGTCTTAGTTAGGAGTTATGTGGAAAAGAATTAAGGTTCTTATTAGTTAATAAATTAAAGAAGAAGTCATAAAACTCCTTAAAATTATTAAGAGTTGAATTAAAAAAATAATAATAATAATATAGGAGCAATATCATATAGTTCCGGAGAAGATATATTCAATACGTTACCTATTTATATCGTTTTATTAGACTGATCTTATTTCTCTCTCTGTGATCCACACATACACCCATATATCTTGGTAATGTGAAGACGTGCGTATTGACGGCGGCAACAACTGCAGCAACAACTGCTGCAACTGCAACAGCAACTGCAACAACAACTGCTGCGCGCCCGAGTAACGTGAAAAACCAGAAAGAGGCACAGTTTTTTTTGCCTTTTTATTTTCTGTTGGTTTTGTTTTTTCCTTTTTCTTATTTTTGAGGCAAACGAGCATCTCGACTTCTGCGGCTGCGCAGAGGCGGCCTTCGCGGTGAAGGGCATGGAAATAGGGCGCTATGGAAAAACCAGTAGGAAAAAAGGGAAATTTAGCGATAGCTGTAGAGGATAGGATGCCTTCACTTCTTTCTTGCATTTTGCTTAAAGATTTTCAAGTAAAATTATTGGTCAAAAAAGGCCTACAGAGGTTTTCTTCTCCTTTGATGTTATATTTCTTCTAGAAGTGCACATATCTCCTTAAGTAGTTTTTACAAATAGCATTTAAATCACAAATTTGCTCCCAAAAGAACTCTTTTTTGGACTACCCCAAACCGCTCCTGGCTTTCGTGGGGCCAAAGCCGAGTGAAGAATCTCTCGGTGTGAGTTACTATTATGTGTAGAGACCCCCATTGTAGAATTGTAGTTGTTTTGGGCCCTGTTCATGGTGCTGGCTCTTGGTATGCGCGAATGTTTGCTAACATCCAAATCGTGATCTAATAAAAAACGTAGGAAAACCGAGACACATTCCTCCGCCGAGTGAGTGAGCGGACCAGCTCGAATTGGATGGGATTGGATGCGATTGGAGCACCTCTTCAAAGGGGCCTCCGACTTTCGCAAAATCCAAATATAAAAGAGTACGGAAAACACAGACGTCTCTTCCCAAGATGGAAGGCAGCGGTAAAGGCCTGTCAATACAGTGAATAACTGACCGCAAAAACATTTGCCGGTGGTTCTCCTGGACAAAAAAGAAATCGTCAGTCCCCCGAAACCAAATGTATGTAAAAACTTAAAAAAAAATGCTTATAAAACGGTGGATAGGGGGAAAAAAATGGGCAAAGTTGAAAAAGGCGAAACAAAATTCCGAAATACAAAAAACATGGAACCGGAGCCACTTTTAAAGCCATTTCCGCATAATTCTGAAGTGTAGGAACCAGTTTCCATGGTGCTGGCTAAAAATTTAGCAACCAACAAGGTGTTGTTTATTACAGATAGCGAAAAAAACGAGGAATTTTTACTAAATTCCAAGCCAGAAAATATTCAATCGAAAGATTTTCAAACCCCTCATTTTATTAATGATAATTACCTAGTTGTAGGAATATTTATATAATAAATTGATGTATAAATCTATATATTTTGCTATACATTCTCAATCTTTTGTTAGTTTCTCTCTGTGCCTGGCACCTCGTCTTCAACATGTTTTAGGTTCCACTTTGTTGGCTCAAAAACAAACCATAACAAGCCAGTTACAAGAGCAGTCTTATGTGTATAGATGGACTTCCCTGATCGCCAAGCGGAACAATGAAAGCTTTTCCCCCGCTTAGCCGTAATTAGCGGCCTTAAGCTGTACGGGGGAAAAGCTGAAAATGTGAAAATTAATTGCAAGTGCGTGGCCAATTCGGTTGAGGTGAGGGAACCCCCTTGTTTTTTGTTTTTTCAAAGCCAAAAGCCGCTTCAGACACGGTTACTCGTACTCACCTGAGGTGAGGTGTCTGTCTGTCTGTCTGTGCCTAATGTGAAATTTATGTTTATTCGGAGTAGAAAGTCATCTGCCAGAAGCCCAGGGAGATGATGCGCTGACCAATGTAAAAAGAAAGCCCGTACCGATCGGTCTCCCGTTTGAATTGCAGTTTTCGCAACTGCATTTGCAGTGGCATTTTTCAGTTAGCTGTTCGCCACGTTTAAGGTATTGCCATTACCCAACTGACCTTATTTCCCAGCTCACACACGAGCATGTGCAGTCTCAGCTGAAAAGGTGCTGAGACTGCAACTCACCCAAAGCCGTTAATTTCAGCTTGATTTTCGAGTATTTATAATGTTATGCACCGAAAAAACAAAAGATTTTACACGAAATGGGGGTCAGTCTGACCTTATTTGTCAGACAAGAAAAACCAAACAAGATACCAAGTTTGTTTTAGAAAGTAAATTCCTAATTTAACATTTATTTCCATGTAATAAATACATTCATATTTAATCTGATTCAATTTTGACTATTTTATGATAACTGTTACAGAAAAGTTGGGTCGATATGAGAAAAATTCTTTTAAAAATTGTGCCCCATTATTGAACCTATTTTTATAACATTTAAATGCTTCAAAAATAGTTACATAGTAAACACATAATGAATAATATCAGATTGGCTTCCAGGCTTCTGAACTTCCTGGACTCTTCGATCAATATTTTAATATAATGAATATGTTAAGATAAATATTGCAGAAAATGAAGTTCAATATTTTTAAACGTTATGTGTTATTATTTAAACTTGTTTTTAGGCTTAGAAAAAGTTACATTTAGGGAAAATAGGTTATTATTGTAATAAACAAGGCTTCAAGGCTTCTGTAATCTTTTTATAATAAATTCCTAATATTTTTTTGGCATGTGTGTCAGCATATTGATTTAATTCCGTAGTATTTCTTTTCCGTGCAAGTGAAACTCGTCAAAAAATTGGAATACTTGGTTGCCGCCGTCGCCGCCGGCCGGTGAGCGGATGTAACCCAAGTCCGAAACTGAGACCGAGCCGAGACACAACTCCGCTGATTTTGCTGCGTCATGCGAAGGCTCTCCACTCTGGTCACTGGTCACTTTCTTTTTGGTCACGTTCGATCTTCGAATGGAAAAGGCAGGCAGCAATGCAGTTAATGTTTACACGCCCAGCAAACAAGCAAATCACAAAATTACAGCACACAGCGAATACAAACGGAGAGATACCAGAAAATTATTAGACGTTGCGCTGTCTGCGGTGTGTCTGCATCTGGTCGGTACAATTATCTATGTATATACTGGTCGTCCACTGCAATTTTCCCCGGCGAGACTCGCTTTTCCGGCTCTCCTGTGACTCACGGAGGAGAACGGCTCAATATTATCACGTGCCGAGCCGGCAGGAAAGTTTCTTTATGTTACTGGGTTGGGTCTATACGTTACAATGGCTATTTATGTATTTACTTACTTGTTTGTTCTTCACCAGCGACTCTCTCTTTTGTTGTTAGCATTGTTGTGTTAATCGATTCCGCTTTTGCCTTGGACTCAACCTCCAACTTCGACTCCGGCTCCAGCGGCGACTCCGACTCCGACTCCCATAATTGAGTCTTATTCTCTTTGTTTGCCATGGGTTTAATTCACCTTAACGAACCAATCTTGACCAAGTGGACTTCGCCTTTGTTTTGCTTCTCACGAGCGGCGACTTGGTGTTACAGTTTGCCCGGTTTCCTCATAAAAATAAATATGATAAATAAAAGCAGAAGCAAGGCTGGGAAAGCCCCGAGACAAAGCTAATGAAAATGCACATTTTTCTTCACTCTTTCAATGAATTTCTTGGCCGAAACCAAACGGGTTTATAGATTGCCAAGCCAGTTTTCGGCAGCTGATGATGAATCATGGCTAAAATTAGGCATTTGCTCGATAATATTTTGCATAATTTCTCTCTCTCCCTTTGACATAGAATAAGTGGCAGATGTGAGGCAACTTTAGGCTAGATAATTGCTGGCTTTGCATAAGCAAAATCGAAAATATATCCCCCGGCCATATTACTATTTCTCCATGTCTCTCTCTCCTTTTTGCGATTATCATCCGCAGCTGAATTGGCCAAATGCGAATGTGTTTTTTGGAGTCCAATTTGATTGAAGTGAAGGGGAAAACTTCATAAAAAAATCATGCTTAATGGTTTGAAAATGTTTTTGAGTGGACACGACACATGCAGATGGATGGAAGTGTTATATGGCAGATAAGTTGCATCACAGGTCGATGATACGGAATGTAATGATGGAATTTTGCAAACTATGTTGAGTTTAAGTCAAGCTTTTCTCTATTTTATATCAAAGCTTTATATATATAGCTTTTATCGATAAGTATGTAAAAGTATTAATAATATGCAGAATCTGTCATAAATCTACGCTGATATGAATGTGATTTAAATTTCAAAATAAAACTTCAGTAAATATTATTAAAACTAAGTTTAAACTAATAAATAACTCGTAGGTATATAACCAAGGCATTATGCAGACATTTCTATCGATGATTTATAAATGTCCCGCCCCAGATTCATGACTTAAGCCCATTACTCTCCACGAGGTCATAAAACCAAAAGCTGGCCAATTTAATCAGCTTAAAAATAGTGCGCTCACAAACCGATTTATGACCGACAAAAACGCAATTGTTGGCGTTGCCTCGGTTACTTTGGTGCCATCTTCCAATTAATGCCCACGAAGCTGGTCGCTAAACACTCAACCACGCTCCACTCTCCATTCTCCACTCTATTCACAGGCGGACAAAGCAGCACCTCCAGAAAATGGGAACGAAGATCGAGTACGTGGACACCACGCATTTGTACGCCTCCAAGTACATCCGCAACTCCAAAGCGATCGGCGTGCTGTGGGCCATCTTCACCATCTGCTATGCCATCATCGGCATCGTGGCATTCGTGACGCCAGGTGAGTTGCGACTACCCAACCTTTAGCTATGGAACCGATCTAATTTTCTCCTCCTTCTCTAGAGTGGATCGGGGACCCGGACAACGATGGAGCCGGTCGCTTGGGACTGTGGCAGCAGTGCCAGCGAGATGAGATCTTCGACAACTGTCGCCGTCGCTGGGAGAGCATCTTTGCAGTGCCCACATTTTCGTTTCAGGTGGAAAAGCTGTCAAAGAAATTAATTAAATTTATTTATTAATTTAAAATATTGTTTTTCTATATCTTTTTCTGTAGTTGGCCACATTCTTCATGCTGGGTGCCATTGCCCTGGCCTTGTTGACCATCTTTTTCTTGGTCTGCTTGCTGTTTATGAAGTCAACGCGTGTCTTCCACCTTTGCGGCTGGCTGCAGATTATATCAGGTGATGACTGACCTCTATATATCGCTCTACATCTTTTACATTTAAATATATGTATCTAGCGTATCGGAAAACATCACGTTCTCGTGTTTTCTATTGATATTTTCACGTTTCTTAAACTCACTTTTTTGTTTTTAATTTATTTTCCAGCTTTGTGCATGATCGTGGCCTGTGCGGCGTTTCCCTTTGGCTGGAATTCGGATGATTTCCGTAAGATTTGCGGCCCGGAAGCGAATCGATTCGAGCTGGGATTGTGCGGCATTCGCTGGGCTTATCCGCTGGCCATAATCGGTTGCATAGACGGCGTGGTCTTGGCCACCCTGGCCTTCATCTTAGCCACGCGGCACGTGCGTCTGCAGCCGGATCCGATTTATCAGAACTCGCTGTACAAAGGTGGGTTTCAAATGGATTTTTGTAGATTATATTCACATATTCTTACCTTTATCCGCAGGTGAAATCAACAACGCGTACCTCACGGATGCGATTAGCTTGGCGGGCTCCAGAAAATCGAATCCCCGGATAACTGGCCTCAACTTGCAGCCCATTTTGCTGGTGGCACCCCCGAACGAGGACAGTATATCGCAGTTTTCGCGCTATCACTGAGAAAAGCCTTCGACTAGCCGGGACAACAACCGTCCAAGCTTAGCGCCGCCAGCAACCGGGGTGGGAAGCTAGGCTTAGAGTCTTTTAGCCAAAAAGTTGTCGACGGCTTTGACGAAGCTTTTAACCGGATTCAGCAGCAGCAGCTACTGTGTGAGAATGATTTTGAGTGAATGAATGATTTTGTATATGCCACTCTGCCCGACTGAATGCCAATTCGTAGCCCGTAAGCTTGGATCTTAACATTTAAGTTAACATTTCGTGTGAATAGCTCGTGCCTAAATGTATGCTTCGATTAAGTAAACGCAGAGCCCTCTGCCGCCTGTAAATTATATACGCATAAACAATAAACATGTACAAATATTAAACATATAAAGGCAATGTTTATTTCGACCGCAAATTGAGGCGAGCCCAATTATGCCATCATCATCATCAAGGTCAGCAACTTCTGGACTTCTGGCCAAATCAAATTACGACCATTGCCCCGCAAATAAAACCAATAACGGGCAACTTAGCGCCCAATTTGTTTGTTTTTTGCCCAAGTCTGGTCGGTAATCTTCTCCTGCTTCTCCGTCAATAACCATTTGGCACATACTTTTCCAATAAAGTATATACATAGCCGGCAAGGCCAAGATTCCTCCTCCTTGGGGGAGGCAATTGAAATATCCCGGAGCAGAGCCGGGCACGTTTTAATATTCTTGTATAATTCATAAGCAATTCCATCAGCGGCCTAAGTGGCCAACCAGCTGACGCCGAGCAAATCGAGCCCCAGATTCGACAGTCAAGGGAGCAAGGCAGCCAACCCCGCCTCTGGAATTCACTTCACTTCTTGAGTTACTCTACTATCTGAGGGTTTAATAAATCAAAGAAGTATTTTGGGATGGTTTGAAATAAATTCCGAGGGTCACTGAAATAGATATGGACTTGAAATCATTTTATAAGCTGTCTAAAAGTATGCAAAAAATATTTTGGGGCTAAAATGTAAGTGTGAGCTGATAAGTTGCGAAGGTAACAAGATAAGTGCAAGAAACCCGCCCCAATTACTGGCATAAAGCTCAATCATAGACTTTATAATTTAAAATATTTCTGGAAGAAGATTTTATATTCAATCAAAAGGTGTTTAATTTTGTAGCAGACTTGTTGGCAGCATTACAATTGTTTTAAAATCCACAGCGACTTCTGTGGCCTCCCTTCAAATTGCAAATATTTTTTAAGGACTTTTGGGCATCATTATAATTGATTTTAAGTAAACTGCGCCTTTTTTAACCAAAAATAATTATTTATTTAAAATTACCTAATTATATTCGTATAATATTTTATTACATTTCAACAAGTTGAAACTTATTTTTTAAGCATTTCACGTACCACTATTTTTTTAAGGGCACTTTTAAATTCGCCTTGATTCTGCTCATCTCCTCTGATTGTTTTTATTTACTTGAGCCATTTCTTTTGCCATCTTTTTGCCGCCTGCAACATATGGCCGGGAGTTTTTCCCCCTCAAATTTTCCATGCCACCCCCATGCTAAGAGTCACCCCCAAACCGAGACTCCAACCAAAGCCACCCCCGAACCGAAATGGCAATGAAGATCTCCGGCATTTCTCGGTGGATTTTGATGTGCCAATTGGTTTTATTCGATTTTATGGTGCGCCATAAACGAATTTTTAACTTTTGTTGTCCCTGAGGTTTGGCGGCCATTTCGTATTGGGGATATTGGACTTTTTGGCGGGGGATTGCCCAGGGTGGTGGCTATGAGTGTGTGGCATACATTTATGAGGCCCTTGCTGGCATATGTTGCAGGCGAATATTAGTTTATCACTCGCCATTTTATGGATTTCCAAGTGGCTGAGGGAAATGAGCAGGGCATAAGCCAAGTTTTTCATGGTTTATTCGTGGAATTTCCTTGGCAATTAAAAGGCGATGATATTGGGCCACGCCCTGCCACAGAAATTCGTTACAATTTCCCAAAGGCATCGGGAGCCCCTTTCCACGTAGCAGAAATGAATTGCGCCTTTAAGGTTTTCGTTTAAGTGAAATGTCAGCAACAGAAATTGAATCGAAAATTGTAAAATTGGTTTTGTATAAACATTTTTGCCAAATGAAATGAAAACGCTTTTCTTACGACTTTCGACTTGTGCCGCTTGCCTCCTGCCTGCCATGAAATTTCATTCTTTTGAATCGTTTTTCCTCTCTTTCTTTTCTTTTCCTTTATTTTATTTTTATTTCCCTGTGCTCTTTCGCCGACTGAATCCTGCCTGGGCAACATTGCAAAGCATCATATTTCTTGTGCCTGTTTTTTATATTTCCGAAACAAAAGAAAGCTAGAGAACTAGAAGCTTCCTCCTCCGAGAACTTGTGTATAATTTATTGCTCATACGACCCGTGTGCGTGTGTGGAAAAAGCGGAAAATGCTTTGCCCGCTGGAATTGTGGAAACGTCAAAAGTGCGTCAATCAACAAAAACTTCAAGGAAAAGAATAGCCGGCCAGCCAGAGAGCTTGGGATTATTTTGCAGTGCAGTTTTTTATTTACTTTTGATTTATAAGAGTCGGGAATGGTTCTGGGAACAGGAACCTCCGCCTGGAGAATGGGAATCTGTTGTTAGCAAGGAGATTTATGCTTACAGTTGGGATTTATGGGTTCTACACCAAATATTTTTGAAGAAAAATTATAAATCAGGACCAACAACCATTCAATTCTACAGTCCCAAGAAAAGCCAGTCTAATTTCTTTAAAAAATCTCCTTCAATTTATAAAATTTGAAATTTTCACACTTAAATTAAATACACAATAATTTCGTACGTCCTCAGCCTAAACAATATTTAACAAATACACAATATACGTAGTTAAAGTCTAAGAAAAACTAGAAAATGAGCGCTCGCATTTTTCACATTGTAAATATTTTGACTAGTGAATTATTTGTAGCATTTTTATACAAATTCATACGTCTAACTACAGGTTAGTTAGTTACTAGGCAAACCCGTTTTGGCGTTTGATTGATAATGATTGATTGATTCGATGTGTGTGGATAATGCTTACGTGCAGTGGCAAGAACTTCAGGTATGTGTATATGCCACGATTTTGGCCAGAACGAAACTAATACTAGGACGGAGACACACTCACAGGCACCCTTGGATTCACTCTTTCACGCCTTAGTAGCCTAGTTAAGACTAGTCTTAGCAGCTACCACTAAACTATGACTCCCGACTGACTGGTCAGACTCGCATCGATTATGGGCTGGGCGTCCTCCCGCTCCGCGTCGCCCAGGCAGGTGGCCATCGGTCCGTGCCTCAGCAGGGAGTAGCTGTCGCGGTGGTGCAGCAGCAGGCGATGCTGCTGGTGGGCTATGAAGCTGCTGCCGCGCCTCAGGGACCTCCGCCCCATCTCCAGGATCTCCAGCGTCGGGTCCCGGGCGAACACATAGTTCTGGTAGGTCCGCACCACGCTGAACACAATGGCAAAGGCCCCGCCGATGATCATCAGGCAGGAGCCGATGGGCACGGCATGCGGGGCAATCACTGTGCCCAGGTAAATCCAGCGCTTGATGGCCGGCGTCAGCTCCGAGATGCCCTGCAGAAGCGCGTGAGGGATTAGAGTTCCGGGTGTGATGCTTGATAGATATCACTTACCTCTTCCAGCCACATGACCGGAAAGATAAAGTCTCGAAAGTCACGCACTGGATAGACTTCCTTGGCACGCGTCACCTTCAGGTTCAGCTGTATCCGCACTTTGCCCTCCAGCGGCACTCCAAGTTTCTGGAATGGAGAGGGGGAAATTAGAATTAGAGAATAAATAAATTATAATTAACACTCCCTTAAATATAATACCCACCGGTTGTATTTTGAAGTACGTTTCGTGCTTCTCCCGCTCCGGCTTCAGGCCCTCCACGGAATTGAGTAGATCCGGGTGGGACTCGAAGAAGTGCGGATTGGATATGTAGACAGGGGCCCCGTACTGGCAGGGGCTGATGTTCTGGAGGCCCTGCACCGCCTCGTAGTCGTTCGAGTCGTAGCACTTGTTCTCCGGATTGTGCGCCGAGTCGCCGTACGAATTGTTGGGCAGCCTGAACAGATCCGCGGCAATGCCATCCTTCTCCAGGCTCTCCACATACTTCAGCGGAATAATCCGGCACAGATCCTTGTCGTAGATGTGTACCACCTCGGACTTGGTGAGGTCCCGCGGTGGAAAGAAGGATCCCTCGGAGCCGGCAATGCTCGTGCAGGGCTCCTCGCCCCAGTGCGGCAGGTGATCCATGCCATTGAGCGAATCAATGTAGCCGAACTGGTCCATGCTCTCCATGCCCGTTTTGACGGAGGACACCTCGGTGAGCGTGCCATTCCGGCCCAGGAGCAGACCCATCTTCTCCATGGGTCTCATGTGCTTCGGATAAAACCTGTGGGCCAAACTCACCAAGGCATCGTCGTAGCCAAAGGCCAACTGTTCGGCGGTGACGTTGATGAAGGGCTTGAATTTGGCCGCTGTTAACACGACGGATATCGTCTTGGAGAGCAGGTAGCCCAGCTTGGGACTGAGACTCGTGAGGGTCTATTTGGCAAAGAAATAATAAATAAAATACATTTTAAAAGAAGTTTAAAAGATTTATATTCTTAAAGCAATTCTTTACGTATTTGTTATTCGGAAATATTATATTTAGTTCTGATTCTCCTAAATTACTCTTTATTTTTTATATTTTTAAGAACCTTAAAATCTCTCCGGCTTACCAGCAATGGAATATTGGGCGTGACTATGGGCGTGTCCTTATCAATACTCAGTTCAGGAACAAATTGCAGTATCTTCTTATGCTGATATGACACGGTGTAGTTATTCTCGTGAAACTTCACATTCACCTTCTGCATGTCTTCTCTGAAAAGGGCAGAAAAAGGTTGGAAAAATACGTTATCATTGATCGGCACGTGCTGGCCACTGAGTTTCGTGGTCCAAAGTCATTCGGCAATTGAATGTCAAGTTCAGCCTCAGCTTGGAGCCAGAGAAAACTCACAAAAAGAAACGAAACAAACAGACAACAAAAAGGGGGCCACAAATGAACATAAAAAGTAACAACAGAGCGGATGACGGGCACTTTGGGCCACGATTTTTTGTCATTACAGAGGCAGGCATCACTAGTAGCAGCAGCCGTTCCCACACAAATTAATCTTTAAACTCGCAGGTGATCCGATGATTGATCACTTTTGGACCGAGCGAACTCTCCTCTCAGGTTATCCTTCGTTTAAACGGGTTCGCCGGCCGCCGTGCAGGCGTATAATTAAAAAATTGCATTACATTCGCCCGCCGCCGAGCTCTAGATGTTGTAATCTCGCGATCAGCGGAAACTACTCCTCGCTGTGAGCTCACAGCTTAATTGGCCAGCTTAGTTGCCCCGCCGGCTCATGGCTCTTGGCCACTTTGATTGAGTGTTAAAATTCGAGCAGCTAATTCCCATTGTTTGCACTTGGCTGTGGCTTGTGTTCAGGCCTAGTTTAATCTGATTGTTTAGTCAAAAAATTAATTAATAGATTTTGGCAAATTTAAATTATTATTAAGAGATTATCTGGCTCGGAAAACCTATTATTTGTCAAGTGATTAATGAGAAATTATTAGCAGAAATATTTGAGAAATTATTATGGAATTTTGAGGTATCTTTTGCTTGGTTAATCGATTTGTTAAGAATATGGTTCTAATAATAAAGATAGGATTTAAAAAACCATCAATAAGTTTCTTAGTTCATCCTAACGACCTTTTATGCAAATACTACTGGTCAGAAGTTTTCTAAATATTTAGTAAAAGTCGAAGATTACAAACCCTTGCAGATTGCTAATTTAAAAATAGCATAACTAAACCAAAATTGCATATATTTTAATTTGGAGAGCTTTTTTGTGTTAGTTATTATTAGATTAATAAATCTGTATTTTGATATATGTAGAATTTGCATATGGCAGCTCTATGATATAGGTGTGCAAGGCTATAAAAAGTTACATGTAAAATAACCTAATTACAACTGTAATATTTATGCTTTTCTTAATATATTCCAAAATAACTCTGAGTCTACATTTACCTACCGCAACTAATAACTATATTTTGGAGTTGCAATGAAATGCTATAACTCCCTAAAGCCCCGCCGCTAATTAGCCCTTCTAGAAGTTCAATAAGTTAACTAGTGACCACTTCCGTAGCTAATATTTTCCAGCTACTTGATTTGCTTTTAGCCCCTTGCGATTCTAATTACGGGTATTAAGACATCGACTTCCCAGCAAACCATGACCAAGCCGCCATGAAAATGTATCTATTTTACACATAACATTTGTGAAAAATGTTTTCGAAGAGGCGTAACGAATTATTCAATTGGCGAGACTTGAGGCCATAAAAATAAATAACTGCTCGGAACTCACCTGTAGACAAACGGACCGACCTCCTGCAGCTTGGGCTTCTCCCCGCTGAGGAATCCATCTGGATTCGTCACATTGTAGATGTAGAGCTTGGTCAACCGGATGACACCGGGTCTCTGCCAATAATGATAGCTCAGCGTATCATTCCACAGCCTTAAGTTCTGGAGGATAATAGAGATTAACGGAAATTTATTACATTTCCCTGAAGCATTTTCTGTTGAGACTCACCTTTAGTATAAAATAATCCAGCCAGGGTATGGATGATAAAACTATGCCTAAGATTAAGGTAATTATTCCTATGATTATCACAGCTAGTCTATCTGAAAGAATCAAGAAAAGGAGCGTTCATTAATAAAGGGAGTCGGAAATAATGAGCTTTACAAAAAAGTTTCTTAAAGTAAGGCATAAACAATAACTAGAGTCTACTTTGTTTGTAATAAAATCTTACACAAATTTTCCTAGAAGAAATTGAGTCAAAATAGTGACGTGAATGGGATTGTAAGGAGGTGTAAGTTTCAAATAATTAAAGAGAATTACTGTGTTCATTTTATGTACAAATAACACATAGGCGTCAGTTTATTCATGGAAAAAGTTTGTCACCTTTTCCTTAAAATCATTTTGTTTTTGTGTATTTTCGTAAAGTCAATAAAATAAAGATATTTGCTGAATTCATACGAATTTCACGGTGCAATTTCACGGATGTCATCCTCAATTACATCGGTCAACACTGTCGCGATCTCGTAGGCGATATACACCGGTGATCTTGGCCGACTTATCACTGCACCGGACATATGTATGACAGCTGCCAAAAATTTATGGCCCTCTGTTATCACTAATTGAAACTTAATTTTTACTTTAATGGTTAATTGGTTCGTGCACTTAGTCCGGTTAACGTAATTGGACACAGGAAAAAATATTGACGGAATGTGATTGTGGTATTGTTTTATATGAAAATAAAGCAAATAAAATTTTAGGGATCTTATATTAGGATTTTTGCTTTAATAATGATGATACAATTTTCAGTAAATATTCTTAAGATAAACATTTTATAACACAAAAATTATCTTAATATCAGTTTGATTTTTGCTCAATTTTCAGTGATTTTTCTTTCTGTGCTTCATTCCCGACATCACCTTGTTGGCATTTCGGGGCGGTGGGCGTGGCCAGCAGCATGTCGCCTGACTGACTGAATCCGCTGATGATTATGATGATGGGCATACAATGCCAACGGGTTCTGTTCATTTTTTGAGTATGTTTTTGTGGCGGCGGCCGAACGCCCCAGAGCCCCAGTCAACGAACTGATCGCCAGGCCGATCAAGAAAAACTGTTTCGCTATCGGGGTTTTTTGCGAAAAAAAAGCGCCGCTGCCCCGAAAAAAGTGCAAGGTGAAGCTCTTTTTTTTCTGAACAACATAAATTTCAACTTTATTTAATATTTTATAAAATGCAGCGCCGAAGGTGCTTCGATTTTTCTTAACAGGTCACTAAGTCAAAAACTGCGCCGTCAGCGGGATACAGATAATGGTGGAAAAAACATGACTCTAAGGAAGTTGGGGATTTGGAAAACGAATTATAAATACACTACAGATATTTCTGTAAATTACATTTTTAATATAATATTTATTATTCTATATTTTGTTTAAGTTCTTTAAGCTAAAAGATACCAGGTTCTTTAATATTTGCTAAAAAATCATTCTTCAGTTGTGGGTTCATCTTTTGGGTTAAATAAAATATACATATTAATTTCTGCAAGAAATAATAATTCTTTTAGTACATAAATCGTGTCCATGGTCTCTTAGTAATTAAACATTTAAATGACTATCGAATTAGGACTTCCTATAAAGAACTTTTAATTTATTTGTATTATTATAAAAGTTCGAGTAATTAAAAGTTTATAAAGATGAAATAAACCTGAATATTAAATATTAAATGGAAAAAAATATATTAACGATCTCTTTTTAATGTCAATATATTCTAGATAGAGTTTATAAGTTCTGTGAACAAATCCCGCTGTGAGGGTAAAGAAGTAATAAGCGAGAGACAGACATCAACATTGTGAGTGCCATAAATCAGCTTGGAAATTCATTAAACTCGCATTGAAATTGGGCGCGATAAATGCTGTCAAAATATAGACGGATTATGTACTTTTTTTTGTTTCCAGTTCGGGGCGGCGGCTTCTTTATCATCGTGTTCCACTGACCCTGAAGAGACCCGCGTCGGCCATAAACCCCGTCCCAGAGAAAGTTACGCAAAAAGCAAGAAGAGGAAAAGGAGAGTGAAAAAGCGGCTTTAAGAGCAGGTGTCATAAAACGAAGCACATAACATTTTTGGGGCCTTACCGCCAAGGTCAAGGGAAGACAACGGCGACGACAAACGGGCCTCAACGGAAGGCTTTATCTCCAAGTCCGGTTATTCAGTTATTCGGTTATTTGGAGTTATTACTCTTCTAAGCCGCCGGATAATGTTACTGCAATCGAACGGCGATTGCACATCGGGGGATCGGGGACGAAGCTATAGCCATAGCTGTAGCCACAGCGATATGGTCACTAAACATTTGGCACACAATTGATACGTCAGCGACCCGCCGTCCCACCGACCAACTGACTAGCCGACTGTTGACAATTATGCTGATCCCAGTCCAAGCAATTTTCGCTGCCACTCGTCTTGATTTTTCTGTTTTGCGTTATTTGTGCGGCTTGTTTTTGCCATTTCGTTTACCTGTTCGAACGGGCAGTGAAGTTTTTAGTTACAACAAGGCAGGGGTGGGGAAAAAAAGGGGGACTAGGAAATAAGGTAAAGTCTAAGAGTCGGTTTAAAATTTTATCAGATAGAAAAAAAGAAAATACTAATTAAATAAATAGATTAAAATTCAAAAAGATCTTGTCAATTCAAAAGACAAGTTTGCAACTAGAACCAGTTGGAAATTCTTGTATTTAGATCTTAGATATTTCAATTAGGCTTTAGCTACTTTCAAATAATTTATTTACTCCACAATTTATTTATATTTAAGAATTTTTCATCTCTAGCTTGAAAGGAATCCAAGTTTTCGATACTTTTCCAGGCAAATATCGATTTTAAATCGATTAACATCGCTGAAGCATTTATTGTCAAAACAGGCTAGATAGCAATCCCTTTTTAAATCAATAACTTTGGTATTTTATTCTTAACTTTCATTTTAAATTTATTAACTTTAAAGTACAAAGAACGCCCCCCTTTGGCTAAGCCCCTGTTTCAATTGGCTTTAGCCGCTGGTGTCATATGCTCGTTTCTTTTACAAAATTACAGCTGAGCACGCGATATTCACAATTTTAAGCTTCTAGGCTCATCGACTAACTGAAAACCACGCACAAAGGTTGGCCAGAAAAAATTGAGTTTAGAGCAAAGTGAGACAACCTTTAGAGCCATGTAATTGCTGTAGACTTTGAAACAATTTAAGAAACGGATTATATTAATCTCAGCAGGTGTAAATAGCTCGCTACCCTGGGAGGTCTGTTCAAACTTATCCAAAATATAAAGAAATAAATATAAAAAACCCAAATGAAGCAGAGGAAAGAGAATAAGTTACCCAATTGCCTGTTAAAATTAACTCTCACAATTACCGGTGTCCATAGAGCTGCAGCTGCCTCGCAGCTCTTGGCCAACAGCAGCAGCTAGAGCTAAGGCGGCTAAAAGCCAACAAAGCGTGCTGGCCATATACCATTTCAATAGACACTCTCTGCGGCCCGGACAATACCAAGTGCAACAATAGAGCGAAGCTAAACAGTTGCAACGCCAGTCGAGCTGCGATTTCGTTTAAGAACGTGCCGCCGCCTCGGGACAGCACAATACATATAATAATAATAATAATAATAATGATAAAACCCGTGATTCAAGACTTGATTCAAGACTCGATTTTATGGCCATGTAAACACTTTTGTTTAAGCAAATAAATGCCATTCCTTGCGGTCCGCGCTCACTTCCTCGTACGCGCCACAATTGGCATCACGTGTCGCCGTACCACATGGGATCCCTACTGCCCGGTGGGTTTGGTATTAAGACGAGGCCCAATTAGCCGAAACAAAGGGCAATGCTATGGGCATGTCCCACGAAAAACAAATCGCAGCAGCAACCGGTTTCTCGGACACCGGGACGTGCCTTCGCCGCCGATTTTGCATTTAAGTTATCGCATTTCGGCCCTTAATTAAAGCATTTACAACTGATTTTCGCCCTGGATAAGGGCCGGCCGGCCGGCCGAAGGTTAGGAGAACTGGATCGAGATGAAAGGGAAATTTCAGGAAATCCTGGGGAGAAACCCGCAGAATGGAAAGTAAACGTGCGATGGGAATTATCGAGATCGGAAAAGGTTTTTTTCTTTATTTATGGCCTCACTTAAGAGCCATTTCTTTTAATGGTTTTTATTATTCTCTTTTTCCCAGAGTGCGTCTTTTTAAAAAATAAATTTTGTTTACTTCTGCTCGTTGAAATTCTGTGTCAACGTCTTACAAATTCCAACGCAGAGTGGCCAAAAAGCTAAGCACGATCTTAGCAAGGCCTTAATGCCAGCATCTGGTTATATAATCGTACACACACACACGTATGGGGTGTTATTGCCAAAGAGTCCGCTGTGCCACTGGGGGAACTCTTCTTCTAGAGCCACTTGAGCTGCATCGACAACTACCGCGCCTTTTTCTGTTTGAGCTCAGCCAACACGAAAGACATAGAATTGGCCAAAAAGCTAAAGCAAACTATGGTCGGCCCGCCTGCCTGCCTGCCTGCATGTGTTAATTTATGCTCACTCTCCCGGTTGTCCGGCTGTCGGGCATCCATGGCGGCTACTTGATTTCGCACTCGAAGCCACTCCACTCCATGTCGCTATCACTGACCGCTTGAAACCACTCAGGAACGAGCGAGTGAGTTCTCTTTTTTTTCCCAGCATTTGGTAGCTTCACAGAGATGCACAGGAAAAAAGATTAGACAAAAGATTAAGTTAAAGAAATCTAGAAATCTAGAAGATATTAAACCCATTTCAGCATTTCTGCTTAAATATTAATTGATAATTAATTTAAAATATCTTTAATATACAAATAAATTATAGTAAAAATATGTAATTTTATTTTCTTGCCGTGCCTGAGCAATTGATTTGGCAACATTTTCATATTTGCTTTGAATGAGCTTGTGGCTGTTTTTCTTTCGGCTGCATTGGTATGAGTATTCGGCTAATAGTGGCTAGTGTGGCTGGCCACCGGGTTTTCAATTGCCAATTTTAATTTTGCCTTTTGCCTCACTTCTGTTTTTAATGCTGCTTTTTGTTTGTTCGCCTGTCGTCGTGGCCTGTAATGTCCGCCGAGCATTGCATTAGAATTGCCCAAGCACAAGGCATTCGTGGAGAATTCATCTGGCTACAGCTTCCTCAATAAAATATTAATTGTCAAGCTTATCTCGAATTACCCCACTCTTTGTAGCAGCATGAAAGCGAAACCAGTTGGCCATAAATCCATGTATCGTGGCTAATCAAACCTTAGCCGATCATCACGTCTCTTGGAAGTACCATAAATTGGCACTGGCACTGGCAATAGCCTGGCCAATAGTCAAGTGCAAAGCGCTTAAAGCATAATTCTATATAAGAGCGACAGAATTCAATCGAAAAGGCCTATTGAAAACGAAGTGAAACCCAAACCGACATCGAATCGGAAACCTGAACGAAAAAAATACAGAGAAAAGCGAAACGTAAACAAAACGGAGCCTGGGCTCTGGCTCCAAGTCTAAGCCAAGTTCAGAGTGCTGCTGCCGTCTCAGTCTGGCAAACGTTCTTGGCCATGGTTAGTTGGCCTGCTCGCTGTTTGCCTTTGCACACTTGGCTGCCTTCGCTGCGAGTAGCGACTTGGCTTGGCTCACTCGGCGTATACGCAATGTCGGCCATTGCAAAGAACGCTACAAACTCTGCACCTGTGTGTGTGAGCTGAGCGTCTGTGAGTTTCCTTGATTTACATCTGCGCTTAGTTGGCTTTTCGACTTTTAGTTTTCAAGTCTGCCTCTAAATTGTTTATATTTTTTTTACGGTTTTTACAGCCGCTGCTTGGTTTTTCCTTTCAGCCGAAAAAAAGACTCGTTTTCGTTTTCAATTTTTCGGTTGCAGTTCTTGGATGACCAGTTTGCGGTATTTTTTGCAACTCTAATCTGTCAGTCGTCCGTCGTTGTGGTATGGGTAAGTGCAACTAGTTGGGCTTTTTGATTTTGGCCAGCTCGACAAGCGCCTGGCCAATTTGGCCGTTGATATTGACTTTTAGTTGGCTAATTGAGCATTTAATAGCATTTTTCCTTAATTCAATTTTCTTGTCGATTGACGAAGGTGATAAAAGTTTGAAGACATGTCATTGAATTTATTTCCTTTTAGGGAAAGTGAAAAAAATATATTTTTCTGAATTTATGATGATTACCATAATAATAAGGTAGCAATAATGGTTAATTTTTAAATTAGGATTCTTTGGAAGGTTAAAACACAATAAATAAAATTTGTCCAAATTCCTTCGTTAAATATTTGCCACAATTAAGAAGAAATATTAAAGAACTAACTTCGAAACTTATTTTAATTTCAATCAACAATAAATTAAGACTTGTACTGAATTTTAAGACATATATTTTCCATAAATTTTCCATAAATCCATTACAGCCTTGTTGCTTCATGCTAAAATTGTTCCACTAATTGTTTTCTGGCTGTTCTTGCTTTTAATTCCGTCTATCTTTTTAATGCCTCCTCATTATTCTTGGGTATGACTGGCATATTTTTTAGCTATATAATTAAGTGGACTGTACTTACTATTGCTAATCCTAACTCCATGAGATATCAGCATGGAGAGCGGCGTTCCCCTGTGTGTCACATGAGGGCGCGACCTCCGCCCCGTGTCTGTTGTGGCAGTTGTGGATGATCCCTGGGATGGCAGTGGCTGCTGCTGCTGTGGCTGCTGTTGAAGCTGCTGATGCTGCTGCTGATGTTGCTGTTGATGTTGCTGCTGCCGTCGTGTACGCCCACAGGTGGCCCAGTCAAGGATGTGATCTCTGGCGGTGCGTCCATATCGCAGGTAATGTTTTTCCAAGCCCATAATTCAAGTCTAACGGGAGATGGTGCACAGAAAGAAATGAATAAATAAATAGTTAAATAAATAGGTAAAAACGTATGGTAAGTATAGGAATATTCAAAGGCAGTAAAAATATCACTTGCACAGCTCTTCTATAGAAGTATCTTACTTTAGAGGCCATAAACCACATAGTAAATATGGGAAGAATCAATAAAAATAAGGCGCCATATTAAAAAAAATGTCAATTATATATTCAAATAACTTCAAACCGCACATTAAAATAAAAAAGTAATTTTAAAATTGATCGTTAATCAATCTAGTATTGAAATACTTAAAGCATTACCCAAGCTTTATGTTTCTTATAGAACAACCTAGGATTAACGCAAGTATTAACACTAATTAATAATAAGATTTGATAATCAATTTAGTTAATATTATTTTGGTTCTGTGTAGCCATAAAACCCCCTAGAAATTAAAGCTTGTCTAAGGTGGATTAGTTCAATGTAGTAAACCGAGCTGTGGAGAGATATTTATGGAAAGCAATTAAAATCTGATTTAATGCCTACCGTGTCGTCGGCCAAGCACTTTCTGAGGTCAGTGTCTAATCTTAGCCAGGCTGGAGAAGCTGCCACGCAGCTTGGTTCTACTAGCCAACAGGAACTAAAGGCCTTGGCACACTCCTCGGAAGATTTTGGCAGATTAGGCACCGCAGAAACCGCAACAAGTCGTGCCATAAATTTCATTCCAACAATTTAATAATACATATTAGCCCCGAGAGCTGTAAATACATTTGTCACTCGGTCGCTGTACGTGATTGCAGGGGAACCCTCATGGTTGGCAGGTCGTTACCTGAAGCCACAGACAACAATATGCTAATTGGAAACTGCTGTCCGGTTGCCTGGCTGCCCGGCACAGTTTCATTTGCTTACTAATTGAAAATGCAGCAAATAAAATGGAAATTATCAGGCGGTCCAGGAAAACGTGAAGAACGCCGAGTTCTAAAGAACTAATGGCGGAATCGAACTCGGGTTAATGCACGTGAGCTGTAATGCCATTGAATAGGATTCTTAAGGTGCAAGAATGTGGATTTAATTAAAATTTACAATAGAAGATTGAGATAAATGTGACAATAATCCTTTAACAATAATTTCTAAAGAGTTTCTGACCGAAGAAATGAAGTTATTGGCAGTCTAATCATTAGAATAACATTTTTAATGTAAAAAAGCTATAGTAAATGTTCTTTTAAATTATTCTAGAATAGTTTTTCTGCATTTAATTAGAATATATTACATATTTTAAGATAATTAATGGAAATCGTTCAGTGGTTAGAATAGAATAGACGACTTCTGCCTCAGGTCGATGCTCGTGATCAGTAGCCAGGCTTTGTCTTCTTAACGTCTCAAATATGGCTTGAATTAAAGTCACAAAAAATAAAATAAATAGAAAAAGTTTCCATGGAAAGTTTAGTGGCTTTAACAAATGACTCTGGCAACGAACTTTGCGTACTTGGACCTATGCTATGAGTGCTTGGAGTGGACTTTCATTTAGCTAAGCTCTATTTTTGTCGCTCTCCGTGTGAGCTCATAGCCGAGCTTACCAAGACTTCCATTTGGGCCGCATCTCAAGTGAGGGCAAATTATATTTAATTGACTTCTGACATAACTGAAATGTTAGTTAAACATTTTTCGGAGCTGCTGTCACAATTGAGCGATTTTGGTTTATGAACAAAATTGTGTAAAGAAAACAAAAACAAGAAGATAAAAAAAAAACGAAAGAGAAAAATATTTAAACACAATTAATGACATTTATATTTTGTGTACTTTGTTTTGTGGATTTTTTGTTTGCTGTTTTCTGCTGCGTATCTTTTAGTTTTAATTGCAGCCAAGAGTCGGCTGCCTTAATTTGTGGCATTTTGCAGGGCAAATATTTAGCTGTACGCTTAATGAGCATAAAATAATTAAGGCCGCATTTAATTACAAAAAAGAAGACCGCCTCTCAAGGGTATGGAAAGGGAAAGGATGCGGAAACAGGAATCGCAATCGGCGCAGTGCAAGGCTCTGGGACTTAACGACTTCATTCGAAGTTCAACAGTCGGAAGTTGCTTTTATTTATTATCTTCTGTTGGCCGGCCACTCCCCTTACGCCCAATGGGCAGCGTCAATCCATTAAGAAGTCTCCCCAACAATTTAAAAAAAAAAAATAAAAGTTAAACACGTTTCTTTACCATTTTGTGCTTGGCCTGGTCACCTGGCAGGCTCCGTGGCTGGCTGTCTGGCTTCTTTGGCTTATTATGCAATCCCAGAGAGAGACCAGACTGGATTGGTATGGTTAGAAAATCATTAAAAAATAGCACAAGCATTTGCGTAAAGAAATTTCAAAATGCCAAATGCGAAAATTTGATTGACCTAAATTCGGTTTTATAACCACATCGATATCCACATCCACATCCAGTATATATGGCAACTGGATGTGTTGCAATTGCCACATGCCACTGTGCCGCTGTCCAGCAAAGCTTTCTAACGCGACGATACCCAACCCGATTCCAGCACCAGCTCCAGCTCTGGCCAAAAGACTGGGCTTCAGCTTCAGCTTTAGCTTCAGCTTCACTTTCAATTGCAGTTTGCACAGGCCAAAAAAGATATCTACGTGTTAACAATCTTAAGAAGATAATTTCCAAGTTTAATTGCACAAATTTGCAATATTATATACTTAAAAGATCCCTTGGATTTTAATTAAAAGAAGAGTTGATAGAAAGGAATGTCATTGTGATATTTATATACATTCCCGACTTAATTTCTGCTTTATTTTCATATAATATTTTTCTCTGTGCCTTGGCAGAAGTAGGTTGCCTGGCCAGCAGGCTACTAAAGTTAGCCGCTCTGTCTACCTGAATTCGAGAAATACAAAAATAAAGCAGCAGTTCGTTGGCATTTGCCGAAATGTTGCCGCAGTTGCAGTTGCAGTTGCCGCTGTGGATGTTGCATGTAGCTCGCGTGCATTTCTAAGTGTGAGTCAAGAGCTGCGCCTTCTTTGGCGCCCAGGCTATATCGCCTGATTTGTGATAAATTTGCCAGAGAGGATATCTGTTTGGGAAAAACCAACATTTTAGCTACGGCTTCGTGAATTTTAAACGGTTAAAAAGATTAGGCAAAACATTGGCATAAGCTGGGGAACAAAATAATTAATTTAAATAATAAAACAACTTGTTAAAAAGTAAGTTAAGATGGGATAATAAATGTGGCTTTAAAAATGTTTAAATAATGTTCACTTTTATGCATAACCTTTTTAATATAATTATATTTAAGCTACATATTTATTTAACATTATAATAGAGAAGCATTCTTATTTCTATTTATTTAAGGAAAAATTTCAATAAGTAGCAGAAATCAATTAATCACTTAAGCAAGTCGCCTGCCTGAAAAAAACCCGAAAATTTTTAAAATTAAATAAAACTGAATGATTTTAATTTAATAATTGTTCAGGTATTTTTTTTTCTGGGTTTTACCGCTTTACGTATGTATGGATATTACCAAAAATATTTCCCCCTCCGCTACCATGTCGAGTGTCTCTCAAGTTCGCTGCTTTCCTTGACTCATGTTGCCTCTTGCCACACAGTAGCCAGCAAGCACTGGAGATCCAGTGCCTGTTTGCCTCAGTTGTGTCTCTCTCTCCTCGGCACTTGTTTGTTTTGGTTTCTTGACTCTGCAGTTGCCGCTGCCGCAGCTACTGCTGCTGCTGCTGATGCTGATGCTGATTTAATAATTTCACACAGCAGTTACAGCAGTTTCAGGTTGCAGTCTGCAGTAGTGCGAAGGTCACGCGCCACTTTTCTCTTTGCAGGCTCTTGTATTTATACCCAGATCCAGTTTGGTGCGAGAGTGCGATATTTCGGCCTGTTTTATGCATTTTTAATAAATTTCTGCTTAATTTTGGTTGGCAGCCAACGCTTTATAATTTTATAGTTGTTGGTATTGTGTCTTCTTTTTTTGTTGTTTCTCCATTCGTATTTATTACATATATAAAATATCAATTTTTTTGGGAGTCATCATTATCGGCGGCTGCGTCGCTTCCTTGTGCTCCGCCGCCTGATTACAGAGAGGGCTCTTGAATGGCTTCATAAGCCATGGCCAAGTGCACGACGAGCCTGAGAGCCGAAGAGCTGAGCCCTCGGAAAGGGCCTGGCCTTTCATAATTGGCATCGTTGGGAACGCGTTGATTGGCAAATTGTATGCAATTATTGAAACTGCAGGCAGTCCTTTTTTCGGTTTCCGATTTCACATCCCAAAAGGTTCGTTCATCTCGCCCTGCTGTTGACATTGAGGTAAACATAAAAATCTTTACGGAAGTTTCCGGCCGAACCCAGAAGTGGTCGGTTGCTCATTTAGCTCTAATTGCAGCCTGCACAACGGGGCAGGGCATTTATTTGGCTTTGCCTCCATCGCCATAACAGCTGGCTTGCACGGAAAATAAAATTTTAGTAGCGAAAAAATGAGATAAAATCAAGGGAATCGGGATTGGTATTTCCTATATAATTTCTAGAAAAATTCTTGTATGTAAAAACTCTTCAAGGGCATGACAAACATTAAATATTGAGCTATTTTTTTTACTCGCTGCACGAGTTTTCCGCTTGGAAGCGCCACACTTTCCTTAGCCCGGCGTGGAGCTCTTCTTATGCCATATTTTTCGAAGCATCGAGAGCGAAAGCTTTCAGACATACTAGGTTTTACATGTGTTCATAGCTCACCCGGCCAGGCCAAGCGCAACAAATCATTCTCTAAATGGTAGTAGCTGCAGCCATGTAAACAATTTAAATGGCATTAAGTAATGCAACATTCGCCATTCAACTTGATGTAATAATAATTATAATTATTGTTGTTTTAGAAATTGAAAACAACAAAAAATGTAGCAAGTTCAGAGAGAAAATTTGAAACGAAAGACTTAGGCAACGAACTTGACATTGTGGGTTTAAGGAGAATGGAACAGAATGGAAAGGGTTCTCAAGAGATAATGTTAATAATGACTCTTAATGGAGAGTATTGTTTTGAAAGGAAATTTGGTAATTATGGTCAATTATTTCATGCGACTTAGGAATTGTCAAAGCGTTTAGGAGAAGCTATTTAAATATTTCTGAAGCTCAAAGTTCACAGATACTATAAGGGGTTAGTTTAAAGTCTAAGACAATTAGTTCATATCTTACTTTCCCTTTCTAAGATAAATATTTTCCTATTGAAATATTTTCAATATTAAATTGTTGTTACTTTCAATAGTCCCATTAATCAATATCCCTTGTCAATTAAATGCTTTTCAGTTCGTACTCCTCATTAAGCCCTCATCTTCAGACTCCACTTGACTATTTGCTTCGGCATTTAACACGCGCCCAGTTGAAGCTGCGAGCTGAGAGCTGAGAGCGTCGAAAAACATTAACAAGATTATTGCGAACGTCATGGACTCTTGTGGCAGTTGCAGTTTCAGTCACAGACTTGGCCAAAAGCCGTGGCCAATCGCTGAAGCGTGGCCGGCCGCTCCATCAACGGCAACATTATTGGCAAACATTTTCCAATACTCGTCAGCAGGCTGCGTCGAGTGTTGTAATTTATATCTCGCCATCTATTTTTGGGCACATTTTATGGGCCATTTTCGGCGTCTTTTCTTTTTTTTATTTTTGATTTGGCGAAACCATTCGCGAAATGCTCCAATTACGCCCGAGAATTTCCAACCCGAATAAAAACCCTTTTCGAGCACGCACTTCACATAAATTTCGCGGCTTTTGAGAAGGGTCTGATCGGCTTGTCAGAGAAATTCAGCCGGCAAGGTCGTCGTGTGCCTGCACATGAAGAAATTCGAGCAAAGATCAAGTCTGTGATCTTGTAAACTATTATTTAAACTTAATTCATATTAAATTTAAACAAAGGATAGTCAGTTTGATTTTATAAAAGCTATTTATAATTTTATTTTAATTCCAAAGTCACCTAATGATAAAAGAATATACAAATTAATAATCTTCGTTCCTGTAAAGTTATGGCAATATTTTTTTTCGGTGCTTGCCTGCGTGTGGGCCACGGGGCCGGCAAACTTCAATCCTGACCTAAGTCACCGTGCCATAACTATATGGCTACATATTCGCCTGTCTCGCCTGCGGCCAAAAATCGGCGATTGATGGATTTCTCGCACTTTAAGCCGGCAAACGGCAATTTGCCAATTTCTTGCGCTTATCAGGGGGCCAATCGGCTATTTGGTTATTAAAGAGCGTGGCTCGCTCATTATGTAAGCATATTGTGTGCTCGGTTATTAGCAAGTGTGCTTGCTCCGGGCCTCTGCCAAAATGAATCAGAGACCACCAAAAAAAGACAAAAAATACACACATCAAAAAACGTAAGTCAATATTTCAATTTAACGGTTAGGAAAACGCCGCAGCAACAAAGCGATCACTTTGTAGCCTTTTGTGTGACGTCTATTGCTCTTAAAGGTCTCTTCTTTTTTGGCTCTCTGTTAATTTAAGACAACTTCTGTGTCCATGCTCAGGTCTGGCCAATTGGTGGGCGGATGGCTGGAGGGCCAGCTGGATGGATGGATGGACGAGTGGCTGGGATGAGTGACTAGCTAAGTGGTGTAGAAGGCGGGCGCAGACGGCTTTAAAAATTTCGCTTAAATTGTTGTCTGCGGTTCGGCTTGAAAGTGAAACTGATTGGGGTTAAGCGAAGAGTTGGTGTGATTAAATAGGGCTTAAAAAAAAAAGTAGAGAATGAGGAAAGACCTAAAGGGAATTTAGTTTTTTTGTAATTTGAGTTTTGCAAGTTTTAAGGATAGTTTAGGATAAATTTGTGATCACACTTGGGGTCTCCTGGAGGTGTTTAGTAACTATTCAATGCAAATATCTTCAAAATCTGAGCTACATTAAGTATTTTATGCCACGGTGAATATTTTATGAATCAGGATGCATAATTAATTTTAATTTCGTATTTAATTTATAAAAAATATTATTTCAAAGCTTGATTACCAAATCCCTTTTTCTTCCAATAAAACCCCTCAAAGCTGTCCCTAATTGTCAGCTCTTTTTGGGGTCTCAGCCTTCACAGCTTACTCATTTATTTTGCATTTCCAATTCTACGTATGCGCTTGTTGGCTGACCCTAAAATTTCACACCATTTCACACCAGAAATTTCTCAATTTTTATTACTTTTATTTACTTTGTGAGCTGTTTCTTTTTCTGTGCTTGCTGGGGGTCATAAACCGATTGGCAAGGAACTCGTAAACAAATCAATTGTAATAGAAAGATGCTGTGTAAGGTAAATATATCGGCCTTTAAAGGTCACCTTAGGGTCTCACCTTAACATTGACCTGAACTCTGTGTGTGCAACTGGGTCAAACTGAAACGGAGGTGGGGAATAACGCATCATTACCGGACTTCGGTACGTGTCTGCGGTTGCATATTTGCGAAATCCCCTACCTTAAAAAAAAAAACAGATCGACAGACTCCAAAATATGCATTTGGCCAAGAGACAAACACACACAGCACAGACAGTCACTCTCGAGAAATGACCGCTCATAACCACCGCATTGCCGTTATTTTGCATAACTTGCAAAATGTTTACACTTAATTGCAGAGTGCAAAAAACGAGCCAAGAAAACCAAGAAACCCAACCGAATCCGAAACCGAAACCGAAAGACTGTTTATAAATTAAAGCAAACACAAAGCCAAGAGCCAAGTCGTTGGGCAAGGGCTTCTCTGATTAGGCTTTGCGATTTCTTGGGGCCTGCACTTTTCCGTACCTGCCCCGCCTGATAAGGTCGCCCTGCCGCCGGCTGTCTATTTGGCATTTGTAATCAGTTTAATTGATTCGCTCTCGTCGGGGGAATAAAATGAGATTTTTGACAGCTCCGTTAATATGTATAAATCCAATTAAAAAGCGAACATTGAACCGCATATTTTGATTGAAAAGGTGCAGGGCGATGGCTGCCCTATTTGATTAAATTAAATCAAAGGAACTAAAGGAAGTAAAAACAGTCCACTGTAGCAAGGAAAGCTTATTGATTTTAAAATTATATTCTGGCAAAAAATCTAATGTTTATTACAGAAATTCACTAATAGAAAAATATCACAAAGATAACAAAGAATTAAAAGAAATTCAAAGAATATTTAAACGTAACACTTATAAATTGCTGATTTGATGTATTTCAGAATTATTTTGACCACAAAAATATTTAAAATTAAGGTTTAAAGCATTTAATCAAAAGCCCGAAACTATTTTAATATTAAAATGTTGCACTTTTAAATTGTATTTAAAAAATTTATATTTTAGTTTATCGACAAATCATAAGTATAAATTAAAAAATATTGAAAGTAACTGATGACATAAACTTCTTTTAATTTTTCAATTATATTCATTACACCTTTTGACTTATTAAATGCTGATTGAGTTTAATTATTTCTTTCACGACGTAAACCATACAAATTAAAGATATACATTTTTCACATTCAAAATTAAAAAAAAATACTTATAAGTAAGCCAAATATTATTTTATTATAAAAGTTTGGCACTTAAAAAAGGTATATTTCGAACAATTATATATTTAACTGATAATTCATACATATAAATAAATTTCACTATTTATTTATTATTCAAAATAAACTAGAACATTGATTTTAAAATTATAACGTAATTTTTAAATACTGGTTTAAAATTCATATATTTTTATTCAGAATTCTTTTATAAATATATTTATTTCAACAGACAAATGAGCATCAATTAATTAACCCGCACTTAATGAAAACATTACAGTTAATCCACGAAACCTTTTAATGGAAACACATTAATAAAAATTCCACACTTGACATGGAAAATATAATTAATTAAACCGCACGCTCCGATATTATTTATTATTTATTTTTCTGGTCAGAATGTAGCGCCTACGCCCCGTTCTTAACTTGGGGCACATGGGCCAAGATATAACGCATACGCCCCGTTTGACACTTACATTTGCAATAATTCTTTTCAAAGCTGCACGGCTAATCCAAAGTTGGGCTTTCGCTTACGATAGCGAGGGGAATATTTCGGGGAGTATTTCTTGTCTCTAAACTCTGTACATATTCACCACCGACCGACTAATTGAATTTACGCCAATTAGGATAGGTTTTTTACAGGTTCTCTTAATTAAGAGCGCATAGTCGCGATATCCATCGAATTCTGGCTATTTACTTAACCGAATTAAAGTGCATTTAGTGGCAAAGTTTGCTGCGATCGCGCCCGCTGCTGCCGAGAGCATGTGTCGTTCGTTTCGAAGTTGACGCGTCGGAGTGAAAAACTCGCATGAATGGACCGTCGTCTGGGCAAGACGTTTTTGTGTAAAAACCCCGGGCTTGAGGCGGCGACGTCGGCAGCGATCGCCGACTAAGTACGAGCGCTTTTAAAACGGAGCCGATCTCGTCGTCTGTGTATCTGTATCTGTGAGATACACGAGTGCTACGACCAGGTGCTGCAATCCTCGCCGTTTAGACCAGAAATTTGGCAATTTAGCTTTAGCCTAAAACTTCAACTTAAACTGCTTTGAGGTGAGTTTTCGATCGTGTTGGCTTTTCCTTTTCGGCGCCGGTAATTGGCCTCTTGTTTCGGGGGGATTTTTTACACTTATTCTTCGGATTTATGCTGAGTCACAGGCTGTACTTTGGGTTACCTTTTTACTTGTTTACTTTATTTTCTCGCCGCTTTTTTATCGCCTTGGTGACTTGGTGGTTCTAGTTAAGTGAACTTGGCGGACTTTTATTGCTTCCTCTTGGTATTTCCGACTTTTGGGGTTTTTCGAAGAGGGATATGCGAGTCGACAGCCTGGAAAGAGTTGCCTTTTACTCTCGATTTTTTTTTAAGCCACTGTAAGGGAATATTTATAATTTAAGAAACTTGTTCTAGGTTTATTTTTGAATTTATTTCGATATTAAATACGAATGATTACATTAAACCTTTGGGTACAGAGTAGAATTTGTTTAGTACAATTTCTTAAATTTCAATTTAAATTTATAACTAAAGCCATTTGTTTTCAGTGCTTTTGCGATAAAGCCAAGGCTAATTGCGAATGTCTGATCCCATTCAAAAAGCATGCTTTATCAATTACAAATAATAAACCCCGAATTATCCACCTTGAAGGCAAAGAGTTGTGAAAAACTCCCCAACTCTCTACAACTACGAACTAAAGCCATAAACCGAAGTTTAAAATTTTCCACACGGCGCAATTGTTTTTTATGCGCTTAACACTAAGTTGTCTTATCGGGAGCTTGACTACTACTACCCCCTGTAGTTCCCAGACCGTTTTAACTAAATCAAATTGCTGCTAATCAATGAGTAGTAAGCCAAGTGACGTCATAGATACTCGTAATAATACGCGTAAACAAAAGTTACTTGTTGTTGATCTCACCTGCGACGGGAAATGCTGAACTCTTCAATTAGAGAGCTGTGATTGGATGCCAAGAACTTGGTCATAAAATTCAACGAGCATCGCTGGAGGACATCTAGTAGCTAAAACCAACGATCAAGACTTTCTCAAGCTTTAAAAATAGCACCTAATTAGCATGGAATGTCAATTAAGTCGGACTGATCAGTACAGACAACAATACTTAAGCCAATATCATGATTTAACCTAATAAAGATTAGGGTTTTTATTTGAATTTTATATATCGAAAATATTATTTAAATTTCTTACATGTCAATATTTAAGCTGTTTAATTCTTGTAAAGATAAAGTTTTACACTTTATTATTTTTATTTATTTATTATTATTTATTTATAATCATGTTTAATATAAAACTTAATTTTTTTGCAGAGTATTTATTCTACATGCCAATATTTTTGCTGTAAGCCTTATTTATTATGATTTAACTTAATAAAGATTAGATTTTCCATATGATTCTTATATATATAAAAAAGACTATTTCAATTTCCTTTTTATAATACTTAATTTGCTTGCAGAATATATAGTCTACTTGTCAATATGTTTGCTGTGTAAGCCTTATCTCAGCGCTGAGAGATGATGATTGATGACAGCGCCTTGCTTACTTTAGATTTCAGCACACTAAATAGCATGACCGGAACTCGGAAGCTCTCTCTTTTGTGGCTCACAGTGCCGCCACAACAAAGGAAGTTCTCTGGACAGGTCAATGCGAATTAAGGGTCAAAACTGGAGACCACTCAATGCGATCCTCAAGTGCTTGGCAAACGGCGGAGTCCGGAATTCGCACGGCCTACAAATGGCACAGCCAGTTAGTCGGTTATCGGCCAAGGATGCCACTGCAGTTACTTGGCCCCAAAAGACCTTAATCTAATAGCCACGAAGGTTGCAGTTGACAAGAACGACTTAATTGCAGATGTTGAGAAACATAAACTAAAGCTCAACGAAATGTTTTCTGTGTTTTTTTTTCTTGTTTTTACATTTGACAAACCGGCGACACATGTTGTCCGGCAACTTGCCGTTGTCGTCGCTCGTTTTTGGGCAAACAAAATTTTAATTTATATTGCTTATAATTATAATTACCAGCATTTTGCGGAAAAGGCCACTGCGGACATTAAAAGTATTCAAAACAGCCACCGCGGCAGCCGCCGCTCCACTTGAATGGCAAGAGGAATTTTTTACAGAGCCTCCTCATTTTTTACCACTCATTGCAAGTTCAAGTTTGCCTGAGTCGGAGTCAGAGTCAGAGCTTAAATGGGTGATTAGTTAACGGCACGTTCGATTTAAGTGCCCTGCGATGACGATCTTAACTGCATGATCATCTTTAGTACTTGGTACTGAGAGATTTAAGCGACCAAGTGCCAAAAAAAGTGGATTTTAAGACCGAAAAGTTGAGTTTGTTTGACAAATGTGTGATATTACCTTTTAGAGGAACACAAACCTCTTTTCCTTAAAAGAATAAATATTATACAAGTTAAGTGCTTTCGGTAAATCCCCTTTCTTTTCGCATTAATTACTTAAAATTGTCTGCAAACTTTCCACAAAAAGATTTTATGGAAGCTTTTTATGTCACAGAATTATTCATTGGTTTATTTGTTAATTAAACATACTGGAGTACATTTTAAAAGTATTCTTTAGAACTCAGTTGTGGTATTCGTTAAGCTTTCCACTCCCCTAAAATAATAATATAAAATATATATTCTTCTATAATTGCCACAGATTGGTTTTCTACCTTAAAAACTAAAAGAAAAAACGGTTTTAAGATGCACATAAAAAATGTTTTAAGATTTTGTATACCCTTTCGAGAAGCTAGAAATAGTTCCATTCAATTTTCTAAAGTTCTTAGGACACTTTACGAAAACTAACACATAATATACTATTTTCCATCTCGGAAACTATTGTTGTAATACTTTATTTGCCTGATTTAAGCATTTATGTTTCTTTAAATTGACGTAGATGAGCGTATATTTGCTTGTTAGACCTTTTTACATCCCTATTGAATATTCAACGACATTAACAAGATTCAATTCACACCAAATTGCTAACAAGGGGGTTTCGCTAGATCGTTATGGCTCAAATCAATTATCTGGGCAAGAATATACTAGGGCCAAGCCCTTTAAACTGCTGGCCCTTTTAATGAATTATATGTCAAAGCCCTCCGTTTGGAATCTTGGGCCTGAATATCGCACTTAGCTATCAATAGCGAGGGCCGGAATTAAGTACGAACTTTGAACCCGAAAACAAACACTTTTTGTTGAATTTTATTGTGGAACATGGGTGTGACCAGAACGACACACTATTCATCCTTAACATTGAGAGTTGGTTCACCTGTTGATTTAACGAAAACGAAAACAGGTCTCCAGTGTCAAGCCACAGCCTAAAAATCCAGCTGAGAGATCGAGAAGATCAAACGGCGTCTCATTGCCAAGCAAATCGGAAATCAGACAGCACGAGCGCCAGACTCATGAAATATGACCTAGCCGAAAACAATATATGTAGTGACGACCCCAAAATTATTGCCAAAATATGACGTGAAGTGCAGAAATTTTTTATTTTACATATCCATTAATTCAATTACTCACAGCCACACACAGACGGTGAACGGTGAGCGGTAAGCGGGCTTACAAAATATCCAAGGGCCATAATTCACAGACGACTGGCCTAGAAGCCCGAGGAGTTGGCCCAACAACGGAACGGCAGCGTGCTTGTTGGCCAACTTTATATATTTGTTTCTTTCAATTGCCGCTTGAAGGACAACATTGGCCCTGCAGGCCCAGAATACGGCCCAGCAACTCAACTCAGCCCGAGAGCACACAAATCTCTTTCTTAACGCGGCCAAGAAAATGAAAAGTTTTCCCCCTTGCCGTTTGCTGGAGGCGTTGAAATGGAAATAATTACCCGCAGACTTTATGTTTTAATTTGTGGAAAATGCTTTGCATCTTTCGAGGATTTCTCACTTCAGCTTATACATATTGTATATGGTTGGTGAATAATTGTGGCTTAATTGGAAGCGGAAAGGTCGGGGAAAAATCAGAAAAACAATGATGACAGACATATTTAAGGTAATATGCCCAATAAGGAATTTTGTTCTTGTTTAAAAATACTAATATATAATTGTTTGTGCATTTTTTAAATATTTATTCTGTTAAATATTATATATATGACACGGAAAAGACTCTTAATATAGCAGGAAGAGAAAAGTTTAAGTATCTTGGATAAAAAGGTTGCTTAAAAAGTTGTTTCCTTCTTTAAAAACATTAATTTTTATTTTATTATATATAAGACCAATTTATTTATTTCTTTTTTGTAACCTTTCAAATTTTTCTTTTCTCAATATTTAAAAGGGAAGCAAATAAATTTATCACTTAACATGGAACTGTTAGCCACATAATGAGTTTATGTTACCAGTAAACCTTAATTTTGGCATACTTTTAGGCATACATAATTTTAATTTTAATTTTAAAGAGAACTACATAAAAATACGTTGCCAAAGAAATTGTTTTTAATATTATTAGTATTCTGACGTAAACTCGCATTACAAAAAAAATTACTTAACAACAACTAGATGCGGATGTGGTCTGGAACCTACTAATCTTCGACATCGGATATTCCGCCCCTTTATGGACTGGGGGCGTTACCTGCCAGAAGTCGAGATATTGCTCCACAATTCCTATCAATATTTTCCATTGTTGACCTTACTTTGAATTAAATTTCTCCCTTATTATTAACTCTGTGCCTGCACTGCAATTATCAATTACTGTCAAGGCTGCTAATCTTGGTTGTGGACCCTATTTATTAAGGGGATGTACTAGTAGAGCAGACACACGAGCGCTTCTTCATAATTGATCCAACTGTAAACTACTTACAAATGGTCTTAAAATAAAGCATTTCCATTTTTTATTATTTTTAAAACTGGTTTTTATGACGTCAGGCAAGGGCAATATAAAGTAAGATTGCAATGTGCGAGGCGAGGCGAGGCAGACACCAAAACATTAACCCATAACTTCAGGTCGGCGGGTTTTCTGACCTCGATTAAACTTACTGCTACTGCAGGTTAAGGGTCAACAAATTGCGGCAAAGCTCGTTATATTTATTGCACTTTTTTTTGTTTTTATTTTCGACGCCGCACTCAATCAATTGTCATTCAGTTTGATCGATATATATGCACTTCACTCACCCATGGCAGGTCCTTGCCAGCGATGCCGATGATAAACTCTCTCATTGTCAGCTAATTAATTATGCTGCGATTGTTTTTAATGTATTGTGCAATAATTTTTTATATTAATTTGCTCATTACACTTAATTAACTTTACTCTTTGTGTTTTTTAAGAACATTTTTTGCTGGTTGTCTACGCACAAAGCCTCGAAATCAACTGAGTGACATGATGCGGCCCTTGGTTGACTCAATTTCAGATTTCTTTTTGCAAAAAACAGGGGTGGGTTGGGTTTAGAAATTAAAATTAAAAGCTATATCATATAAGGGAAATAAATACGGAAATAATATAATATATATATATATATAAATATATATTTACCTATAAAGTTTGATATATAAAACCCGTTTTCTGCCCTCCTATTATAAAATCTTTATTCTTTTTTTATTAAATCGATATTCTTATAAACTTAAATATGAAAATAAAGTAAATAATCATTTTTATAATAAATAAATGACATAAGTTAGATTATTTACAGATCCTGAATTGTATTTATAATTTTTTTCTTATCCTGCCTAGCTTTTAATTATTTTATGTCTTTAAAAAATGTTTTAAAATTATTTTAAAGGCCACCTTCATTTATTCTCGTAACTTGAAGCTTTAGACACTGAACGCCGCTCCTGGTTTCTCAAGAACATTTAATAAGTCTTAATTGAACTGTGCGGCTGACCTGTTGGCATGCGTAAACCAGCATATATATGTAGCTCCATATATATCAGCATACCAGACATGCCCCGGACGCTAATGCGGGAACAGAGAATTCCATGCTGTCTTCCCTAGTTTGTGAGACATTAGAGTGTGACCTTTAGGTTAGCCTCAACCCAACCAGAATCATTTAATTTGTGTGGCGATTCCAACCTACCTCAAACTAAGCAAACAAATGTGAATACGATGCTCTTCTAATTACAGAAACTTCAACCCTTCGGCTGCAAATGTCAATCAACTGACAAGGTAAATAAAAACTGGGAATTTATTTTGCATAAATGTAAATATTAATTTCCATTTTTGCCTAGGCAAACATTGTTCGAAAAAAAAAAACAGCAAAAATGAAAATTAAATTGTGCAATCAAAAATTGTGATGAGTGAAAAAAAGCGAATGCCAAAGCCTGGCAAATGCAGGAATTTTGTTTGACGCACCTCGTCCGGCATTGTTCGGTCAGAAACAGATGCCAAATGTCCATCAGGAATGCAGCCAATGGATTTGCTAAAAAGTACCAGGTGCTGGCCACCATGGTTTTGGGTTTTTCAACCTGCAATCCACAGGAAGGCGAAGCTCTCTTCGGATTAATTAAAAATGTTGTGCCTCCGGCCGCAGGCCTTCACTCAACGGCTGGCTTCAACGGCTTCAACTGCACTCTGGCAGCCAAGTTAATTGAATTGGCTACTGGTTATCGGGGCTTATTTCTTCCGGGGCTTCAATTAGAAATAGCCTAGAAATAGCTTAAGGAGAGCAGCTTCTATCTTTCATAAATAATCATTTCATATTTCCCTAAGCACGTGACCAAAGCGAATTTTATTTTCATTATCCAATTGCTGCTTCCCGTTGATAATCCCCCGTGCGATCTGAATAAATCGGGGTCACCCTTTCACTAATTTAGCAGCGTGTCGGCGGGCATCCCCTTGTCCTTCTGTCCTGTGTGGTGGTGGCTTTAATATCCAGCCTTTTGCATACATTTCAGCGCAATCTGTTGCCTAACTAGGCGTTACATTGATGCTACTTTCCGGGGGTTACAGCTTCTACTTTGACTCTGAGGGGCGAATATGAATGCTGCGGCGTCAGCTGGCGCAACTCTCTAATTAGTCCTGACAACTTGTTACGAGATCAGGCGAATCGAAGGCTCGAAGTTCCGCCAATTGGGTGACAGATGAGAATATAAATAAAATAAGTTTTGGCTGGCTATATGAGCAGGTTATATGGGGTAAAACTTATTAGAGGATTAACTTTTGAGGGCAATATGGGCTGTCACCCTAAGGTTGATAAATATCTAAGAGTATGAGGGGTTTACTGAAAGTTAGTTGGGAACGTAAATAAGAAAGAGAACAAATTATGGCAGAGACTCGAAGAAATATATTATACTCAATGAAGTTTTTATCATAGATTTTAAACATTTTATTTTCTAAAAACGAATAAAATTCATTACAGATCCAAACTCTTTCCTAATTCTCGAGCCATGGCATTCCGATCACCGGTTCATTCTTACTTGAATGACTTAGCTTGCTTAGAAGATCCCTCGAGACAATTTTATTCTTTCCACGACATCTTTAAATTTCTTGTACATTTATTTTGACTAATTACTCTCGATCCTTCCGATCTATGCCATATAAATTCCCAACTTACTTCCGCCTGGCTGGGCCCACACACACCTTGAATCGAGATTCGAGATTCAGTGCCCGCAGAGAGTCACATAACTCAGCGAGAACACAGGGAGACATACAAATTAATTAAAGGACTCCTTATGCCTCGTCGAGTCAAGTAGCGGGGTCCTTTTCCTGCTTTCACACGTTTGTAGGAAACCGCTCCTCCTCGTCCCTGTTTTTTTTTTTTATTATTTCTCCTCCTTGGCCGCAGCGTCAAGTGATGAGCCTTTTTCAGGAAAGCAACCCTCCTCGAGTCCTGTGGGCTTGCTTCTGTTATTATTGTTTCGAGCTGTCAAATTTCGTTGTATCCTGCTATCCCCTGTGCCTCCTGTACCTCCTTTGGCCTTTCTGCAATTTCGTGTAATTTTATTAATCACAACAACACATTTGTTGCCTGCTACCCTTTTTCGCTGCCGCTGTCTCTGCCGCTGTTATCCTTTTCATTTCTGGGTCTGTGGGCCTGTGTGTCCTGTCATTTAGTTTTGACTAATTATGCAATTTGTATGCAATAAAAAATATTAATTGCCTTTTGCTCGTCCCTCGTTTTCTTTGCCTGCAAATTATGCAACTCTGCTGTTTGTTGCTTTTTCCCTTTAAAGCTTTGTTTATTTATTTGTTGCTGTTGCGATTCCCGGGATTGGTGAAGTCCAGCAGAGTCCATGGGGAAAGGCGAATTTTCCAGCTGGCTTAATCGGTGCCCCCATGCGTACATCAAAAATCAACGAAGTTCATCTGCAAAAAAAAGGGGGGAAAAAGGAGTTGCAAAAATAATAATGCAAAAATATTTTCCTTTGGTCTACCATCAAAAAGCGGGCAGAGTTCAGAGTTCAGGGAACTGCAATGGCCAGTAAAAATTGTAAAGGGATTAAAAATTATGCAAAATAATAACGAAATATAAAGGGAATTTAATTTAAAGTGAAAGTGGACAGACGAAGTGCTTTAAATGTATATTGACATAAAGAAGGTGATACAAATTTTAATTGAAGTGAAATTAAATTAAAATTGAGAAATAATTATATAAAGGAGCAAAGTCAAGTCACAAGTGGCGAGCACAATAGCGACAAAGAAATTGGTGGTTTCCTCCTATCTTTCCATAATTGATGGGTCTATTTTAATAATAAATCTATATATGTAAATATAAAATAAATGTTAACATATATAAATAAATATTTTAACAAATTGTAAGCACCTTTGGCAATATATTCTATCTGAAGATCAAAGGGAATCCTCCAATTATCGAATTTAGAAACCTATATAATAGAAGTGAACATCCATTCTCAGATTTATTCAATATATTAATAATTTAGTTTAAAAATAAATATTTCTCAAGGTTTTAGGTTTTGATTTGAACATACATATAAATAGAAAATATACGAATTAATAAAACCTTCTTGAACGAAGACGTGACCTTGACTAAAAACCTATTAAAACCAGCCTAATTAATTATTTAATTAGCTTATATATTATCAATTATTTGAGGAATTCATTCAAATTAGCCCTTCTCACGTATATTCCATTATTCACCTAACTAGCCGCTGTTAACCACCACTTCACGGCTGAACGAGACACTCTCGTACCGCTTTGTCCAAACACACAAACAAATATGCCCGAGCCACCGCAAAACCACAACTACCAACCAGCCACACACACTCGGCAATAACAGCAACAATAACACACAACCATTAAATGTGTAAATTTCATAAATTAACCAATAAAGTTGGCAATTATTTCCATACAATCACGATTGAGGAAAAAAACCAGTAGAAGCGATGTGCAATCAAATTAAGCGAAATAAAGTAATAAAATAAAATGAGAGATGCAAAATATTTTCATAAACTGAACTTCACTTCATACGGCAATGAAAACTTTCCGCCGAAAGCCAAATAAAAATAAAAATAAAAACCAAAAGGGAATGGGAGTGGGAGTGGCGAAAAACTTGGCAACTAAAAATCGCTTCATTCTAATTACTTCCTTCGCGACTTCGCTGAAGGACTTCCGTCTAGTCCAAGTTCAAGTTAAACTTCACGGAGAGGACAGGACCAAGGGAGAGGCCGAGCATAAAACAATCGTTTTGTAATAAAGATGAAAATTTTATTAAAAGATGTCGGAAACAGATGTCGCCGCCCAGCGCCGAGAACGAGAACGAACTCCGATCCCATGGTAGCTGCGGATAAAACCCACCCACTGGGCAGCAAAAGCCAAGCCCAAGCCCGAGCCCAAGCCCAAAGCCAACGACAACACACACACTTTATAATCTTTTATCGCATTTTTTCTACTTGGCTGACACAAAGAGCGTATTTATGCGACTGTTAACGTTATGAAAAGCCCATAATTTCCCAGCCACCCCATCAGAGTTGAGTTGCTCAGTGGCACTGCCTTCCACTTCCACTTCCCCATCCCCATCCCCTTCCCCGTGGCCGGGGCGAATATAATAAAAATAATAAACGTTGTCCTGAAAATCGATGGCAAACAGAATTCGCATTCATTTCATGGCTGCGAGTGCGCCAGAAAAGTGGGCGGTGGCAGCAGCTGATATCGACAGTTAACTTGGCCGGAATGCTTTTTCTATATCGCCGTCCTTCGCATCGAGTGTCGTGTATAAATGTTTGCGCTTTATTATATTGCCACCGAGCCAGCCATCCAGCCAGCCAGAGAGCCACCCACGAATCCACTCAACCACGCATTTATCCCCGCCCATCTTGCAGCATCTTGTGACATTTTACCTTCTTTTTTCTCTCTTTTTTCCAGGCCCCTGCAAACGACGATACACGATAATGATATCCATATAATGATGCGGCTGTCAGCGGCATTCGATTCCACACATTCCCCATGAAGTTGTTTACCCGAGCTGCTGGAGTGGCATGTGGCATGTGGCACTCTTTGAATTTTTGGCCAACTGAATTTACCTGCAAGGGTATTCCGGCGCACCACTGAGTTCAAAAAGGAAGTTAGCTGGAACTTGTCATGAGTTCAGGGCTTTGATTTCGAAATTGGAAAGGAGTAAGGAGCTCTGGTGATATCTTAAGTACGGCATCATCTGCTTGTGAAAGAGATCAATGGGTTTAATAAGGTCTTGAAAGAGATTTACAGATTAAATATATATCCTTAAAATGGAGAGATTAATTTTGTTTTATTTTTACACAAGAGGCTTTTCTAATTCAATAGGTAATAGAAGTAATTATTTCAGGTAATACAATATATAATATAATTACTTTAGAAAGAAATCAAAATCAGTATTCAATATTTTGAGGTGAGAAAGCAGCTTAACAAATTCCTTAAAAATATTCGCAAGGTCATATTTATCTTAAAAAAAAAATGTATACCTTGAATACATTTTTAATGCATCTGTTAATTAATATACAATAGGTTTACATTATTTAATTTGAATAAATAGTTTCCCTTTGATCTTGAACTACAATATATTCCCTTATTCCTTTCCCTATAAAAAAATACATTTCTTTAATAATTATTAAAGATAATAATCTGTTTATGAAAATAAGTATATAGTTCTGATCTTTTTTAATAAACGAACCCGATCAAAAACATCTACCAAATTACAGGGATCACTTCCCTTGGTCTTTGATCTCTCAAAACTCATAGATTTCACCCATAGATTTCCCAAATTTCTCCCTAAGCCAACCCCAAATGCATTATGATTTCCTCTACAATAAGAGCCATTATCTACAATGTCAAGCTCCTCAAGCTGAAACAGAAAGGGACCCACAAAGCCCAGCCAAAAAGCCAAACGTTAACAGCACAATAATCCCCCAATATGCAGGGCCAACAACATCATTTACATATTTCCAATTCAGCAAACAAATTGAAAAAATAAAAACGAAAATATAAACTCGGGCCATGGCAACACTCTGAAAAACAATTAAAAGTTTGTCTTCAACACTTCCCCGATGCCCCAAACACAGGGAATGATATATATATCTATATATAAATGATGGGGGTTTCCCAACAAAGCCTGTTTTGGTGACCCCTTTCATTTGTCAAAAAGCAGCGCCATGACAATGGCAGATGGAACCAGGAACGGAAGCTGGCTGGAATATCTGGGGGAAAAGCTGCTGCACATTCAACCCACTTATCAAATAATTGTCCTCATATTATGGCAACTACAAAAAGAGATGGAGATAGCGACTCGCAATGGAGAGAGCCACTTCCCCATTTTCTATTTTTCATTTTCCATTTTCCCCATTTAGCTGGCGACAGCAGAAGAAATTGCGGAAAATGGAAAATACTCAGCAGCTTAAGCCATGTGTCGGTGCCAAATAAAAATGTAAGGACTCTTCAGCGCACACACACACACAGTCTGAAAGCGGAATCCTTTGCATAAATGATGATGGCATGATGAGAACTTTTAATCATTATTATCACATATTTATACGCTTATATGAGCATGTTTTATGTACTCTCTGCCAGCAGAAGAAGCGAATCCTTCGGAGGCAGGAGGAGGATGGAGGACTCGGGGGTAATCCTTTGAGGCGTGCTTCATATGAAAGCAAAAAGCCACAAATGGCAGCGCAAAACAATCGCAATTGGAGACGGGCGGCAGGGAGAAGGACGAGCTTTTGTTATCCTTATGCTCGTACTTCTTCCCATTGTGGAGAGCACTTCTGCTCCTTTCAGATCCTGATGATGGCTTTCCAATTCGAGTGAGGCCACGCCCTCCCAAGCCACAAGGGTTGCTCTTCGCTCTCGCTCTCGCACTCGTCTCTTTACTTGTGTGTGTGTGTGCGTGTAGTCCTGGCACAATAGAGGCCAAAAGGACATACACATCCAGAGGCCCCATCTAGCTGCTAAGCTTACATAACCGCGCTGCTCAGCCATTTTCGCATTTACTTGGCTTCCGACCCCCAAGAGTAAATAAGTCATCATTGTCGATAAACTCGATTGTCGTCATCAACGGCGACGAGGACAACTAATTTGCGGTCATAATAAAAGTTAATCTACTGACTCCTTGGCTCTTTGCCTCAGAAATTCTTATTTCTTCTTATTTTTTCTGCGTTCCGTTGGTGCCTGCAACAAATTGCGCGGACAAATTCAAAAGTTGATGGGACTGGCGAGGTGGCGTCCAGCTCAAATTATGGCGCACATTTCCATGAATTTTGTATAATCAAGTTTTTTTTCCTTTAAAATATATATTGCCAATTTACACTGTTACAAGTTGTTTCAGTTTTAAAAGTAAATATTTTTTTTTAGTAATATACCAAATTAATAATCTTTTCTGAAGCATATTTTTGTAATATTTTGATTTCAGAACGTTTTAATCTTTAAAAGGGAATATTTAAATCCACAAGAAAATTAAAAAAATATATAATTGATTGTAAAATATGTATAAAAAATATTATTTTTTTTGTTACATTTCTTAAAACTTGTTATAATAATTTACTTTGGTTTTATAGGGTGTGGCCAAATTTTGAAAGTAACTTTAACTCCGCTTAACCCATAAGAATGTTGCCACCAAATTTGGTAGCTCTAACACTTATGGTCTGTGATATCTAGTATATTATACAGAATAACGGACAGACGGACAAACGGACAAACGGATACACGGACAAACGGACATGCGGACAAGCCTGAGTAGACTTACCTGGTAATACTGATCAATAATATATATTTTACACAATTCTGCATCTCACAAAAAAATACCTGAGATAATGGAGCAAACACCTTTAGATTCGTGATCAGCATGGGAGTTTTTTTTACTAAAATAAAGATTTCAATAAATTTATATTTCTCGCTAGCTTAATTAGATCTTCTAACAATTAAAAATCCAATACCCAAAGATAAAATTATATATAAATTATATAAGCTCAAATTTTTGGCCCACTGTGCCACACTGTGGAATTAACAAGCAAAAATCTAATCAGAACGAAGGGAAGTTCAGTTCAAGGCAGCGAGTGGCACAGGCAAAGGCAACAAAACAAGAAAATTAAATTTTTATTGTTTTCACACAAATAAAATCAAATAAAAAGCGAACAACAATAGGGAGCAGGCAAAGGCTAAGCAGGACACTCGTACAACACGAGAGAGAGAGAGCGAGAGCCTGAGCGTGAGCGAGAGAGTGGAATATATAAGGACGAAAATCACGTGCCGCCACATAAGCGAAGGCTACTGGGCAGGAGAAACGGACCAACCACCGAAGAGCAACCCCCGATAGCATCCTGGGCCGCAGGATGCTGCGTCCTGCGACCTGCGCCTGCCAGGACAACAAAGCAAAGCCAGTTCAGTTCGAATTGAGCACTCGACGCGAACGGCGGGAAATCGGGAAATCCTACGGAAAATCTAGAGAGTTCAGAAATACGGAAAGTACGTTATGTCTACGGCCTTCCTCGTGGACAGTCTCCTGCACGCCCAGCAGACCTTCACGGAAAGCCAGCTGAAGTCCAGCCTGAGCGAGATGCTCCTGTCGCGCCGGGAACGGGAACGGGACAGGGATCCCGCGGAACCCACAGAGTCCGCCGCCTCCTGCGTCGAGGAGCGTCCGAGTAGGAGCTGCAGCTGCTCGAAGCGCGGCTACAAGTGTGATAAGTGCCGCGAAGTCCGGGCCGAGAGTGTCGATAGCATCGAGATGGAGATGGACGAGGATGAAGACTCATCAGCCGACGAAATCGTGGCCGACATAGGCAGCGTCGGCGATGAGGAGCCGCACATGGATTTGGACGAGGAACTGGAGCTGGAGGACGAGCTGGCCGAGGTGGACGAGCCCGCGGCAATCAAATTGCCCAAGGTGGAGCCCAAGGACCCGAGCAGCCCGGCGGTGGGCACCACCATCCTCAAGGATAGCAACAGCAAGCCCATCCTCAAGTTCAGTGTCAGCGCAATACTGGGAGATACCCGAGAAGGTGTCCGGGTCAGGAATGGTGAGTCTGTCGTTTTGGGGGAAGAATATTTAAGCGAGTTAGTTGGATAAAAAATTGAGGATTAATTTTAAGAGAAAAGCAACTTCAAAATTTCCTTAAGCTAGCTTACTATTTAGTTCATCAATTTTAAATATATTAAAGCAGAGTTCATTTATTTAGTTAATTATATATTTATTTTTAAATGTGTCAAATCAGTAAAGAACCCTTTTGTCTTATATTTTATAATATCCCTGCATTATCTTAATTTTCAAGTGGCAACCTAAGATTATTTCCTCCCTGAGATAGCTTCCTCCAATTAGGCTCCTCGCCTCGGGTTCTGCTGTTCTCAAAGGAATACAATTAAAAAGGCTTGGCAATTAATTTGCCGTGGCTAATGCCGAACATAAACAAAACATACAATTGCAATATGAAAAGCCAAAAGAATAACAAATCTGGCCGAAAAGTTTCCTCTCCGTACTTCGCAGTTGCCTCCGTTTTTTACGCCGTGATTTTATTGTGTGTGGCCTAAGCCCTCGGGGCGTTGCTCCGCTGAGCCTCACAGGCTGTAAAAACACAACCAGACCTAATCATGTTTAAATTATTGAGCTGAGCCCCGTAAGCAACAAAGCCGCATAACCAGTTCGGACTTCCGCAAGGACCTGGATTCGGATTCGGATTCGGATGCGGATAGATACAACCGCCGATCCGATCCGATGCGATCCTCGGCCGCGTGCTGCTGCAACGGGGGATGAGGATGAGAACGAGGAATGTGTGGCAGCCTCTCTGGGGTGTGTGTGGGACAAAAAAAAGGAGGCGGAACCAATTGGCCATCAGTCAATGTAACAGCTTTGCCTTGGCTTGGCCTTTTTTTAGCATCTGAATGAAGTCCTTTGCTTTGTTCGCGGCTAGTTTCGGGATTGTGGGATTGTAATTGTCATGTGATTATAGGATCGCGGTTTAGTTTTTTCATATTAATGAGTGGGCCGGTCGCATCATGATTTTTTGTATATTTTATGGCTATTTTTTATGAGATTTTATTGGCCATATTTTGGGGTTAAATCAATGTAGTTATGGTTGTAGGTTTATATGGACAAAGCGTGGCAAAAAAAGGTAGCTTAGGGGTATTAGGGAGAACTATCTTTTGCTATTTATTTTATGTGATAAATGGTTAAGGGAAGTATTTTAGTAAGTAATATATGTTATTTATGGTGGAAGATGAATACTATTATAAGTAGTATTTTCATTGAAGGGAGTCTGATTTTATTTAATTGAAAGAAACCTAGAAATCAGTTAGCTAAGAATTCGTTTATATTTTCTCTTTATTTATTTACTATTTTATTTAAATTAAAAATGAATTCTTAGAATTATTATAACCTGCGCTGAATACTAATAATGCTTTAATGTCTGAAGATCTTACAATATTTTCAAACCATATACTAAGCTCCTACTAATCTAAGTGTTGCTCTCCAATCACTGGCATTTTACTACCATAATTACTATGATATATTCCTCTATAACTATTATAATTACTCCTCCCCAACTTCTCAACTAATTACCAACGCATCCCAATCAATGATCCACTTGGGGAATTTTCCACAGCCAAAACGGAAATTGCTTTTTGCCTAGAAGTAAGCCAGCCACAAAATGAACTTTTTGCAGGGGCCATAAACCAATAGGGCCAAAAAGTTTCCACGGCGGCACAGATGCAGATACAGAAAGTAGTCGGCAAACCGCGCGACACACAGAAAACAAACAAAGGCGAACAATTATAACTTAATTTGTGCGCTCATTAGGCGCACATGTGCCACATCACTGGCAAACACAAGCAAGGATCCAGCCAGGATATAGAAATGGAAATTTTCGGGGGAGCCGCCGCAAGCGCAAAAAGCTGTTGGCCACAGGAGTCGACGCGCACACACAAAACTGCCGAAACTAAAGAGGCGTTAAAACGTTAATTGTTTCGGTTCTCTAATCGAATTAAAATCATATCCCGAATATCCTGCAGCGCCTGTCAGGATGTCAGCAGAGAGAGAGAGACTGGCAATGGCTGCCTTTTTTGGGGGTGTTTAATTAGAAAATGAAATGCAGCCAAAGTGGAGCCACCCCCATTATCCTGATATCCTGCACACACACACACACATCCGACTGCCTGCGCTTCAAAGGCGCCAAACTTGGCTCTCAAGGTGCGAGTGTGCGTTGAGTCCTTTATCCTGGCGCTTGTGTTTGGCTTAATTATGCCAACTTCACACTGACACTTCAAAGCAGATTTCACATCCCATTGTCTGCCTCTGTCGGCGTCTGTGTCTGTGTCAAGGGGGGTTTCCTGTCTGGTAAACTGCCAAGACAGCACATAACACGCTCCAAGGACTCCTTCTCGAGAATATAACCCCGATAAAGGCTTTGGCAGATTTTCTTAGAGGCTGACAATCTGACACTTCAGAGTGGTGCTGGTTTGTGGGAATTACATTAATTTGATAAGTGAAAAGTCTGTGTGACATAATTGTACATGAAGATTTTCTCACAATTATTAAAGCAAGACAACTGAAATCATTTAACATAAAGTGATCAACTAGCGATTAGTTATGCATTTTTAAACAGAGACTTTTAAACGAATTATAATGGTTTATCTTGTGGGAATTGCATTATTATAATGACAATTAAGTATTGTTTGGGAAGTAGACAAAATGAATTTTTAATTAAAAGAAATCTACAAAATAAGAAGACAACTCTAGACACGCGAGAGCTATGGAATAATTAATTTATGAGCCACTGAATACTAAACAAATTTTAGTTACTTAAATACGTTAATATAAATTTACCTCATAATTTAATAATTGCCACTGCTAAAAATGCATTCATATTTCTATGAACTTACACTAATATTCTTTAAGATTGTGTTAATTTCATCCTTATACTTTGATAAATTTTAAAGTTTTTAGCTTAAGAAACTGATGGATTTCTGAGAGGTTCCTTAAAAAATAGATTTATATTTTTTAGACATGGGAAAATATTTTAAAATATTATAGGTCCTTTTAATTTGCTTTAAAAATTTTCTTTAATAAATTGTTTTCACCTGAGACCTCTTTTAGGTAAAACAATTTATTCAAACATACTTTTGGGGATGCTCACAATTGAAGCTCACTCGCAGTGGGGTTAACCCTACCCTCAATGGCTCACTAATTGCTTTAACCACTCTCTCTGATCTCTTTGCCCTCCGGTTACAGAGTTCATGCAACCGCAGCATATATGGCCTTATCTACAACAAAACTTCATGCAGCAGCACACACATCATCAGTATCACCAACACCATCAGCAGCAGCATCAGCATCCACAGCATCCCCAGCATCCACACCAGCAGCAGCACCAACAGTTGCCAGTGCCAGGACATCCAGGACATCCAGGGCATCCGCATCACCATCATCACCAGCATCACCATCACGCCCACTTTCCGCATCCCGCATTTCTAACGCATCAACTGCCGCCGCATCAGCAGCAGCAGCAACAGCAGCAGCATCCCGGCAATAGTTGTCAGCCGCAAACCGCATCCTCGTCGTCGTCACCTGGCAGCACAATTAGTGATAGCGACAACAATCACGGCGGCCCCAATCCCACTGCCAATTCCAGTGCCAACTCTGGCCAGGATGGCCGACCGCACGAGCTGGGAGCTGCGGACGAGGACAATGCCAATCGAAGATTAACGCAAGACAAGCAGCAGCAGCAGCAGCAACACCAGATGCTGGGATCAGCCGGTGGTGGAGGAGGAGGTGGTGGCCATCCCACGCCGCCGCCACCGCCTCCTCCGCCGGTGATTGCCAAGCCCATGCCCAGCAGACCCACACCCTTCCTGCCGCACACCCTCAACCACCCGCACCTCCACTCGCTGCTGGCGCACTGCCGGAATCCCTACATGAGTGGTAAGAGTCGCCGCCAAAGAGTTGGAGTTGGAGATGTGTCCTTGCTATACTTTAAATCAAATTTATAAAAGCCAGAACTTGGAAAAAATATTTCTGAATATGAGGAAATAAATATCAAAAATTCTCCTTGAAAAACAAGACAAAATATCGCTGGCAAAGGTGCTATTCTTCTGGGAATTTTTATTAGAATTTTAACAATTTATTTTAATATTTTTTAAAGTTATTAAAAACCCAAAGAAGTTTCCAAGTAATAGATTTTATTTCCAAGTGTACTTTGCTCCCTAATTGCTGTCCAAATGTGATGCGGACACATCCCCAACTTCTAACCAAATCCAACTAGCCGCCCGCTGTGCCCATTAACAAGTGTTTTGGTATAATGCATTTCCTCTCTCTCTGGACTCCACTCCTCCTCCATTCCAAATTGCAGTTGGCGCCCAAGTGTTTCCCCTGCCTCCTGGCCAGGGCTTTCCCTGGGCCCACTCGACGCGTGGCAAGCCCCGCCGTGGGATGATGCGACGTGCCGTCTTCTCAGGTGCGTAGAATGGGAACTCACAACCCGGAAGGAGAGTGATTAAAATGTTATTCTTGGAACTCTTGCAGATTCGCAGAGGAAGGGCCTGGAGAAGCGGTTCCAGCAGCAGAAGTACATCAGCAAGCCGGATCGCAAGAAGCTGGCCGAGCGACTGGGTCTCAAAGACTCTCAGGTGAGTTTCGTTATCTACTAAACAATACTAAGTACTATATGCTATAGCTTTGGCGGCCTTTGTTGGATTTCGATTTCTATTCAAAAGTGATTCATGCCTTTTGCGAAATTCAATTAGCATTGTTTTATAAACAAGCGAATGGTGTCGAGTATTCCAACTGGGGGCATAGCTCAGGGGTAGAGCGTTCGACTGCAGATCGACAGGTCCCTGGTTCAAATCCGGGTGCCCCCTTTCTTTTTTTTTCATTAAATTTAAATTCTTTATATATTTATTTATATATAAAATATATTTATTTAAGTTAAATAGCAAATCAAATGATATTTCACAAGACAAAGATTTCGCCACATGTTAAAATGTTTCATCATCCCTCTCTTTTATGAATTAATTTAAATACAATAATTATAAACAAAATATAATTGATGAATATGCTTGAAATTTTCTTTGAAATAAACAAATTTTAAGTAATTTAAGAATGGTTAAACTCTTTATATTGACAAAACTTCCTTCAATTTAATACTTACAAATTAACAATTCCCTTAACTAATGGATCAAATGATGAAATATATTAAATACTTCATAAAGTTCTCATTTTCAAACCGAAATCTATTTTATTTTATTCTCAAAAAGAACCTTCTAATGCTCCTAGAAATCCTTTTCATTAAAGCCCTATAAAACCCCTAACATTCCCCCACAACCCTCAATTTAGAAAACACCCAATTAGCATTTCTAAGCGCCTTTCACAAAACAACAAACTTTTCCCACTAAACTCCGTAAATTTCGGTGTAAGCAATCCATAAACAATCTGCTCTCGAGACAAGCAAGAAAATCAATAAGCATAATAAGCACGAAATGAAGCCATTATAAAATTATATGTATTGAAACCGCTTATGAAAATACAGTTTGGCGAACTTTTCGCATCAGCTTTAATAAGCAAGCAGACAACAAAGGGGACGACGACGGGAAAGGCATGCCAGAAACAAAAAGCGGACAAAACTCCGCCCAGGAAAGCTCTCTGGCAATGGCTGCGCACGGGAAAATGGCAGAAAAGCCGAAAAAGCGAAGGGGAGAAATGGGAGGGCGGTCTCTCCTTGAAATGCGCAGTCGCTTTCTTATACATATCCCCCAGATATATACGCATATACGTGTACACAGGCACCGAGTCGAGGTCGAGGTATAATGAAATTATAACGAGCCATAAGAAATTCATGTCGCCTGAGACGCAGACAGCTTTCATTGATTGCGGAGAGGTCCTGGCATCGGCCAGGTCCCCTCCGAGGCATGCAATAATTAAATTAATTTTTGTAAAACTCCGACACAAAAAAAAAAAAGGGAAAAGGAAGAGCGGGAATAAAAACCTTTTTTCACATGGCTGCGAATATTTGCGTGGCCAATTTGGCCTTGTCAAAATGTAATCGATCACAACTCAATCAGGCCCCGGGAGTTGTCACCACCATCCGAGGTCCATCCCTTGTCCCGAATCCCTATGATGCTGATGCTGATGACTGACAATGTCATGCCAAATTAGTGCAGCTCCTTTTTTGTTCTTTGCGGAACTTTTCACTGGCATATGATTCATAAGAATTTCATAATTGCACAATATAAGCGTGTCCAGTTTGCATTCGAAACATGAATTCATCAACTCATTGCATAAGTCACGCCCCTTTTTTTAGAACCCATTTCAGGCGATCGATCATTTACAGCCTAATGATCTTATAATGCCCGCGTCTGGAAAAAAATATATAAGGCGAACGATCATATTTCAAACGTTAAAATATAACAATGTCTGGGGATAGAAATTGTGCAAGATCTGAGTGCTACATTTGCTTTGGACGTTTCTTTATAATAGTAAATTATTTCACCGTGACTAGAGGCTTAGTTAAGCTAAACGTCTAAGATTTATGGAGTTAAGTTAAGTCAATTATTGGCAGGGAAACAAATAAAGAAAGAAATATAGATTGCTTTGTAGAAATCAATTTATATTATGGTTTTCCTTTCGAATAATATAGAGCCAAATAACTAAAAATTAATGCTTTAAACTTACTTCTTTTTTTTAACATTCTATCCAAGACTTGAAATATATATATTTTTTTTGCAATCAGTTAGTCCCATTCAAGTCCATTCAAAAACCATTCCCAGTTATTTTCTCTTGCAACTTCAACTATTATTTTATGATTATTGCCCTCAGCTTGGCTATAAATCGTTGGGTGTGGAGGGAAAACTTCTAAAGCATTCATCAAATGCAGTCTGTCAAAGTGTGAAAATGGAAAATGTCGAAGGCGCGGGAAAAACAAAAGGCCAAGAGGGAGACCGAGAGAACTAAAAGAAAGCTCGTTTGGCGACGGTGGCAAAAAATGTGCAAAAATGTCAGAAAAATTCGCAATCAAATCGCAGCGGGTGTCCAGCTTGCGGTGGCTCCACACTGGACGCAGGACCCTGCAAGCTCGGGTATCCCAGCTTCCTGCACAGAGGATGGGGTTGAGGCAAGTGACAAAGGACAAGGGACACACACACAAAGTGTTGGGCAGCCGGCGGCGATGGGAGCTCCATTAACGAGTGCCACATACAGGGGGGAATGGGAAGTGCAGGATGTGAGGAGATTCTGGGGTCCTTTCGGGCCGTAGTTTGGGTGATGAACGAGTGCGGATATTCACACTCGAGTGTCACAGGTTGAGTGTGTGTGTGTGTGTGTGGGAGAGTGAGTGCTCGGCTCGCTTCGAGTGTGAGTGGCTTGCATTGCGCCTAGCTGTATGCAACATGATTTAAGAGCCTGCCTGCCTCCTTGCTTTTGCTGCACTTTTTGCGGCGCGCTTGTTGTTCACTTTGCTGCACAGTCCGCGTCATAAATATATCCGCAGCACACTGCAGTGGCCTGCAATGCGAGTATCGAGGGATCTGGAAGGGGCCCTTGGCCATTGTCCAGTGAGTGTCGCGTGCCTTGCGGTCTACAAACGTTGCATTGATGATGCCCAGCTCCCAGTTGGCCAGTTGGCCAGGTGATTCATCATTTCGAGTGTTGTTCATTGCAACGTTTATTGCGATTTTTACAAACGCACTCGAAAAATTCCAGGCATCCGATTTATGGGCGCGGTTTCGATGCGTTTTTTTGCTCCCAGATTGGGAATGCAAGTCACGTTTTAGGGGTTATTAATTAGAGGTTTGGGCTAATGGTATTAACTGAACTATATTTTATGAATTCAGAGTAAGAGGTAATTAAATTACCTTTTTTAATTTGGTTTAAAATCTTTTAATGATAAATACTCTGCATTATTTAAGTTCTCTAATATTTTGTTGTATTTGTCTTAATACAATGCTCGAAATCGTTTAATAAAAAAGCCGTCGGAATATTTCATGGTCTTTCCAACATTTTTACACAATATAAAGCACATATTCTATTTTTTTGATTAAATTTTAGGGGTTAAAAATATCAGATCATCAAATAACCCAATTAAATATATTTTGAGCTCTGATATTCATTCCTGTTATTAATTTCCATTTGAATAAATTAATGAAAAGACCAAATACTCCCGAATATAAAGATTATAATTCGATTATGTCCAATAAATAAAAACCAGAGATGAGCTTAACCCCACTCAAGTTCCCAGTGAAACCCGCGCACACTCCAGGCATCAGTCACGCCCTCTTCAAAGGCAACTGCGGCTGACAGTTACCAGCCTCATAATCCGCTGGCTATAAATTTAATTGCCATTAATGACACTCCAAGAGCGGAAAGGCGGGAAAGTGGGAAAAGCGGAAAGAAAGAGCTTGCTCCGCCCGCGGGCGGCTGCCAAAATCATGCGGCGGAAATGAAAACATCTTGAGGCGAAAATGTGATTTGCATTTTTAAATCAATGCACAAAGGAATCGCGGAATATATATGTAAAGGACTAGGATCGGACTAGCAATAGCTATAGCAACCCCCGCTGCACACACGTGTCTGGTACTCTCTCTCTCTTGCCTGGCAACTTTTTAAGTGTCATGTCCAAAACAAATTCGTCTGTTTTTGATTTGTCGAAAAATTGAGGGGAGAAAAAATCACACAGTCCCCGTCGCCGCATCGAATAAAGGAAATTCCCGCCAACGCTTTCGCAATCAACTGTGGAATTTTCAACCATTTCCCCACACTCTCTCACTCTCTTTCACTTTACTCTCTGTCTCTCTGGCACTTTTTGCATTTTCACGTTATAAATATTTTTATTTTCCATTTCGTCTGCCTTGTCTTTTGTGTTTTTTCCCGCACTTTTGAGAGGGGAATCCCACAGCAGCCGCGTGCATCGTTCTGTTTTTTATTTGCTTTGCGATTTCGATTTCGATTTCCTTGACAGAAGCTAGCCGTAGGCTTTAAATCAATCTGCACAATAAATAATCCCTGAATGGGAGTCCGTATTTAACACTCGATCTGGGTTGGTCTTTTACGCTGTTTGCTTTGGTTTTTATGAGTCTTGTTAGCCCTTAATGGTCCACTAGTGATTTAAGATTATGAACTTGAGGGTTGAATGGTTTTATAAGGACATAAATACGTGAATTATATATACTAATTATTAATGGAATGCGTTTTTAGGCGAAAAATAAACGTTTCTAAGGCTGTAGCCTTAAATTCGTCTAGAAAGATATATAATTAATAATCTGCCGCATTCTTAGCCCGTAAGATAAAGGTTTGATCCCCATTTATTAATTTATTTATTTTTCCATAAGTGCAAAATATTTAATTTTAACGATTAAAATTAGACTTATAGTTAGACGCTCTGTTAAATAGAGAAAAAGTCACTTCTCAGCTGCCTGCTTTTTTTACTTTCTAGATTTTACATACAACTTTTTATATATCCCTCTACTTCAGCTTTAACAACGCCACACATCAAAGAACACTTAATGTTGCGAACTCAAATTTCATTTCAATTTGCCAATTTGCAACCCTCTTTGGGCAAAAACGATTGGGGAAACATTAAAAACCATCATTTGCAGCTTTGGTTACAAAATAAATTTGTTGACAAATTGCTAAATAAATGGTTCGCCAAGCCAAGGAATTTTGCAAACACTCCCGAAAGAGATTCCCCCTAAAACAATAACCACAAAAGCGGGCAGGACAGAGTGGAGGCAGTCAGTCCCATCCAGTCCAAATGGACCATGGCCAGTAACCCAAAACGCACTGCCAACTGCTGTTGGAATGACTTTGGCAAATAGTAGCAGACTATTTAATACGCTATTACGCAGCATATCGAATGACATGCCGGGGCCCCGAAAATGGGTTGACAGGCAGGAAGGAACGACTCCCGACTCCCCCTGGAAGCCCAGCCTCATTAGTTAACATATGTTGCCCTCGGACGAGATTGGCAAAAGTCGGGCGGGACGAGACTCTATCCTCCCCCGCAGACAACAGCTTGTGCTCATTGCCCAAAGTCAATTTTCGGAAGGAAAACAATATATATAGCAGAGGGGAGGACTGCTGCCTCGCTCACCCATTATATCCCGACTCCACTGGGTTGGTTTATAAAAACTTCAAACAAATTCTATGCGCGTTATGCTGGCAGCGTGTCAGAAAAATATGTTACTTATCGTTTTGGCTTACTGTCAATGGAATGGGCTCTACTGCGAGTGCTACTTGGGGGGAGTATATTCCCCGGGATGGCTTGGGGTCTTTAACAAAGTGGCAAAACGTTTAGCCGGAATTTGAGATAGCAGTGCTTGAGAACTTCATTTCAGGGAGATGTGATTACATGTTGCCAGCTGAAGAGAAGGAGGTCAGGGTCTTGAAGTTACTAGACCTTTATAATATAATTAGATAAATAAATCAAATATTAATTAGTCAAATCTAGTCAGGAACATTATTTGATATTCTCTTAATCTCTTTAAGAAACCTTCAACACTTAGTTTTTAACACAGAAATGTCTTTTAAATCATTTTAAAATGTTTAAAGCTAAGAAAACAATTTATCTTATTTTTATACATGTTTAAAAAGCTATTTTCCGGTTCTAACCACTTAATTTCTATATATTTTATTATTTATTCTTTTAAATTGCATTTTGTTACAAGTTTATTGTTCAAATATTACCCCTGATTATTCCATAACAAGTCCATTAAGTCCATTAAACCCAAACCCCCACAGCCGCTCCCTTTGCTAATTACAATTCACAACAATTGAATTTTAGTTTTTGTGTCGCCAAACGCAAATATTTGCATAATTTTAATAATTATATGATAACGAATATTTTATGTGTTAGACAATAATTATACATTTACCCAATGATTTTATGGAGAGTCGCTTGAGGGGGGACGGAGCACTGAACACTCATTACATGGCCAATATTTGTTAACAAGCCGGACTAAGCGCGACTCCGCTGGCAGTTAATAATTCTATCATTTCAACAAATGCGGAATTTTCGTTACTAGCTTATTTGTTAGCAATTATAAAGCCAATTGAGTTAACTAGAACAGGTTCTACGTACAATTTAGGGGGCGGAGAGAGCGGCTCTCCTCGCCCAAGGCAATCATCACAGTTTCGAGCTCATTAAACAAGGCAAACGGAAATGTCCAGACGCCGCGTCGCTCCTTGGCATACTAAATTGCACGCTTTATAATTAATTTCCATCAGAAACAGACGATGACGAGATGACGACGGTGGCGCGGTCCAAGCAAGATCCCATTCCTTTTCGGGGACTTCTGGACCCATAATCATTAATCTTATCGCCGCCTGAGCTTATTATTTCAATTGCCGAAGGGTGGGCGGGGCTTTTCCGAAGGACAGACGCTGAAAAAACTCAATGACCGGAAGTAAGCGAAACAGCAGCAAACCAAAAGCCGCAAACATTTTCGGGGGCCACGTGCCACCAGGGAGAGTTGGGCTGCCCCCCCAAGGATACTCACCCGGCCAAGAAATCTCTGCGGTTAATCGCTTGTTTAACATGTCAGCAGCTTTTTGTTGCCGTTGTTTGCTTATTTATTTTTAAATAATCTAATCGCCGGGCAGGGGAGGATCCCCCACCAATTTCACGCATCAATTTGCTTTAAATTTCACATCAAGTCACAATCTAATTGCGAGCAGGGAGTGGGTGTTGGGCCCTCCCCATAAATTGTTGCAAATTGTTTTGGCTTGCAACAGAGTGCGAGTGTCCTGCTGTGTCATAGGCATGCAGGGAAGAGCTCCAGGACGAACGAATAGAACACAACCCCCGGCACAATAACTCAAACACAGCTCTCACGAAAAAGCAGGAGAAGGGCCAAGGATGTTGCCCGACGACGAGTCCTGCAATCCGCTTCAAGTGTCTCTCGCCCTGCTCTTGGCCTGTCAAATGCAATGGGCAGTTGCGTCGCCGGATGAGATCAGGTCGTCCGGGAAAGGGGCACCCGGCACTAGGATGTGAGAAACAAGACTTCCAGAATTTTTGCCCGACCAACTTGACGGCGCCTGCACTGTGGGAGGAAAATAAACGAGGGAATTATTTATTGGAAGTAGTTTACTAGGTTTTTCTAGACATTCTTTAGAGATTAGATTTGATTAAAGTATAAAGTTTAAAAGTGCGAAAAATAATTAAGATAAATATTTGAATTTATTAAAAGTCATCTAGGGTATTATGACACTACATTGTTGCATTCATTTATTAATGGGGGCACGGTCACACTTGATTTTGAATTTAATAAAATATTCACTTACGAATTTAACATGAAAATACATTTTTAATGAATAATGTTGTATTTTGATTAAAAACCAAAAACCTCCCCCCTGAAAAATTCCCCTCTTTTTGGCATTTAAAGACTGCGTTCCACTGTGCAGCCTCTAATCAATTTGTAGCCGCTTTTGGGGAAAATGTCTCTAATTTGCATTTATTATGGATATGGCCAGCGTCTGGCGATGGCAGTGCAGTTCAAACTTTTGCCCCCGGACCCATGACCACGCCCACACACACGACCCTTGCCCAACAGTGGATGGGAGTGTACTGTATATGGATCTGTGTGGGTTTATCCGGAGATTCAATTTGCCACAGAAAAGTTTTTGTCGGATAGAACGGAAAAGTTTGGTTTTCGAGAGCGGACAACGTGGAAGGAATAGGATATACACAGTCCGGTGACCATGAAAAGTTGGGAAACTATATAGACTTGGAGAAAAATAAATTTTTTTTATACGCTTGCAGTGGGTTTTATAATTTTGACGAGAAGTTTGCAACTCAGTGAATTATATAAGTATAAGTAAAAGTTATCATATTTTTCAAAATATTTTCGTAGTCCAAAAATGCGCGAACTTGAGGCCTTCTGGGGAGCCTCTTATAGCCAAAAAGAAAGTAATGGCAAAAAGCCGTATATCTTCCGATTTGCCATTAAAATCTTAATTATTTACAATCAAAATTTTTTTGCCAATTTTTTCAAATTTCTATAAGGGGTTACATCATTAAAATTGTCAAAAAATGTATTGAATGAATGTTGTATACACAATTATAATAATAATTTACCTTTAAATTCCATATTTTTCTCTGCGTGTACCCCAGTGTCTCTGTCCCACTGTCATCCCCTTTTTTTGCCATATAATCCCCAAGTCCTGGTCCGGACAGCTTTCCATCTGCTGGACGGCAGCCCCTCCTCAATTTACCCATTTCAATGAAAATGAAAATTTTAAAACAAGTTTTCGCTTTCATTTGCAGGTGAAAATTTGGTTTCAGAACCGGCGGATGAAGTGGCGGAACTCCAAGGAGCGCGAACTGCTGGCCAGCGGCGGTTCCCGGGACCAGACACTGCCCAACAAGAACAACCCCAATCCGGATCTGAGCGATGCCAAGTGCGATCGTCCGCTGACCCCGCTGAGCCCATCCTTGCTGTCGCCCAATGGAAGTGCCACGCCTCCACCTGCGCCACCGCAAGGCGCTATTGCCAAGGAGGAGCCGCCGGCCGCAGCTGTCACCCCTAAGTCCCCGCAATCCGCCAGCAGCCGGAGCAGTCCTTCGGTGGGCTATGGCATCCAGATCAGCTCTCCGCCGCCGCTGCTCACCAGCAACGCGGCCACGCCCTCCCCGGCGGCAGGCGGAGGAGCCACTGGCAACACGGTTTCATCCGCCACCTCCTCGCCACCAGGCGTGGCCAACAGTGCCGCGGAGTTTCAGGCCAAGATCAGTGCCGAGATGCAGAAGCAGCTGGTGGCCGCCGATCTCAAGTTCAAGCTGGAGAGCAGCCTCCAGGAGGCCAAGCAGCGGCGGTTTGAGCAACTGCAGCAGCAGCTCCACCACTCGCCGCACTTCAGTGCCATGCGGGAGGTGGAGCTGGCCGCCGCCGCAGCAGCTGCGCAACTGCATCATCATCACCAGCAGCAGCAGCAGCAGCAGCAACAACAGCAGCAGCAGCAACACCAACAGAGCTCCGAGTTCATGAAGCTTTACTACGATGACTACGACGACTCCAACTCGGACAGTGACGAGGAGATCAGCGTGACGTGATTCGGATCGTGGACAGGCCGTGTAAATATACTCGTACGTTTTAATTGTAAATTTATTGATCCATTGAAATTATTGTATTTATAATATGTGTATAATATTTTTTCGAATTTAAATTCCCAAGCGAAATAAACTTCTTTGAAAAATCTATCAAGCGGTGTTATTATTATTTTATTTCATAAGTTTTACGAGACTTTAGAAGGTTTGATTTAACAAGTTTTAGGAGACTTTAGAAGGTTTGATTTAACGAAATGAATCTTTAACTTGACTTTCAAACCCAATAAAAAATTACGTTAGCGAAATGGAGATTTATTTCGTTCGGAAACCATCTTTGCTAGCGGAATAAATGCAATTGATTTATTTCGCTTGCAAAATCAAAGCAGTTTTTTCGATTGCGAAATCAAAGCAGTTTTTTCGCTCATCTTAGTACCTGACCGAGCTCTTAGAACAAAATCCAAACCTTACTTAACATTTCATCAAGAAATACTGATTAGGAATATATATTTGCATTTTATTTTATTTATGATGCCTTAAAGATAAACAAAACTAAAGATAAATTCATTTTTCGTAGTAACATTAGTAAGTGTGTGTGTATACGGAATACTGTGTCAACGATCGCTGCCCTGGGCCAGCGACCTCGGCTTGGAACGAACTTACGAACTAGAAATCACTCTTTCGGCTAAGCTAGGACAGTTAGGTTTTGCGACTGGTCTTTGTACATAGAGGTTACAGGTTGCAGGTGAGGAATGCACAGGGGTGAATTCCTTTCAGGACTCTGGGACTCGAGTTCTACTCGTCGTCGATGCGAATGGCGTGGTTCACATGGCCCTCGCCACTTGTAGTCTCTCTGTTATCCGCCGCCGTTGTGGTGGTCAAGGTGCTGCTGGTGGTGTACTGCACCTGGGGATCGCTCTTGAAGACCTCCTCGGAAACGGCGGGATTGTCGATGCCCTTGCTGCCGGTGATCTTCAGCACATTGCGTCGTTGGATGAAGTCGATTATCAGGGAAATGAGCCAGCCCAGGAAGACGGTGAGCAGGCAGCCGATCATGCTGTACCACATGTAGCTCAGGCGGAAGATGGGCCAGGTTCTGTAACACAAAAAATACTTTCATTTAATTCCGAAAAGCAGGTAAAACTTATAAGTTCTTTAACATCTTTTAATTTAACAACAAAACTAATAACCATTTTATGTAATCTTAAAAAACTTACGTGAATCCTCCCTCCTCAACGATCTCCACAGGCTCCGTTAGCAGATTTCCGATGATATTCGTCATGTTGACATGACAATCGCAGTTATCGATGGATGTGGGCAACGAAGGTTGTTCCACACTAACGATTTGGGCCACCACACCCACGAAAATAACCAGGGCTAGGGACAATAAGCCTCCATAGAAGGCACCCTTGGTATTGGCCTGTTTGCAGGCGATTCCCAAGACAAAGAGGCCCAAAGTGACGCCGCCAATCAACCCATTAAGGGTGAGAGTAGCCTGCAGGACTCCGCCAAGATGCTCCACAATAAAGACTAGGCCGAAGGAGGCAATGCCAAAGCCCAGGGACATCCACTTGGCATAGGTGGCTCCCTTTTCAGGGGAGATTTTGATGTTCATTCCATTGACCAGGAGGTCCTCGCAGGTCACAGCGGACAGAGAGTTCAAGGCAGAGGCCACAGTTCTGTTAGGACATTTAAAAATAATTATAAGTAAATCCTAACTCACTCCCCGAAGCAAAAACCTACCCCAAACTGGCTGCAAAGATTCCAGCCACAAAAATTCCCGCCACGGAGGAGATGTGCTCGTAGGTGTTGATCACGTAGTACGGCAGCAGTTGGTCAGTGGCCGTGATGCGTCCTGCCATCAGAGGATCACAGTCCGAATAGTGGGTGAAGACCATCAGGCCCGTGTAGAAGTTCAGCAGGAAGACGGCAATCAATCCAAGAATGGCAAAGCCCAGCGCTATCTTGGCCAGCCTCAAGGACTTCAAGGACATGCACTTCTGAACAGAGGCCTGGTTGGTGCAAAACAGCGAGGTCCAGTAGAAGAAGCCACCAATGACCACCGACCAGACTGTGTGACGGGTCGTGGGATCGGGGTCCATACTAAGGGATTATCAAGTGTTATTAAAAATATTAAATTGATAAGTTTTTAGTATAGAAACTCACTTGAAAAACTCCAAGCGATCGTGCTTGGCCGCAGTCTGAAAGACCTGGATGGGATTGCCACTGTAGAAGCAGCCCAGGCCCACTATAAGCACCAAGGATACAGCCAGGACAGCAGCCTTGAAGGAGAAAAGGATAATAAATCGATATTTGAGAGTAATTTAAAAATTTAGAATATGAACTAAGAGAATATCTTTTTCCTATTTCCTCCCAGCTTTAGCCGCTTGAAAATATATCCTTAAATATTTAATTTTTTTCGTAAGCTCACCTGGAATGAATCCGCAATAACCACAGCCTTCATGCCTCCTTGAGAAGAGTAAAAGACGCAGACCACATAGATCAGGACCACGGCGATTTTGGTGTCCAGACCCGTGGCCTTGGACAGAGCAATTGCCGGAGCCAGGACAGCCACAGCGGTGTAGAAGCACATCTGGAAGAACACACCAAGTTAGTCGAGACTCCTTCCCAATCATAGATCCTTCAGATCGCACCTGTATGACGTAGAGCACTGCACCCAGGATCCGGATCTCCTTGCCAAAGCGAATGCCCAGGTACTCGTAGCAACTGGTCAGCTCCATCTTGAAGTAGATGGGATAGAAGATCTTCACGGCCACCGGGATAACCAGCACCATGGGAATGACGATGAGCACAAACTGGGTGCCCTGGAAGTACATCTCGGAGGGATTTCCCAGCAGCTCGATGGCCGTGATGAAGCTAGTGGTCAGGCTCAGGGTCACGGGGAAGATGCTCATCTCAGAGCCCAGCAGGAACTCGTTAGAGGAGCTGCCGCCCTTCTGGAAGAAGCCGTAGAAGATGCCAATGCCCAGGGAGATGACCAGCATGCCCAGCAGGATCACATAGTCGTAGCCCGAAAAGGTGGCCTTATGACTGGGGGCACTGCACTCCTCCAATCCCTCCGAAGCAGGCACCTGCTGGTTCTTGAACGCCCGCAGGAGCAGGGTGGCGGCATTATCGAACTCCACGTGCTCCTGGGAGCCCGAGGATCCTTGCTGCGATCCTTCGCCGCGCACAATCAGATACTTGTGACTGGGATCCAAGGGAGCTCCGGATCCAGAGCTGGCCGGGGACTTATCCTGCAACGCCAAGGCGGTAATAGAATGTGCCAGGGCGCACAGGGTCAGCAGCTTTAGAATGGTGTCCTGCGTGGCAAACATCCTGGAGCCTGAGGCGGACTAAGCGAGGAGTTAGGATGAGGATTCAGGGAGAAGACTCTCTCCGGCCGACACGACAACTTTTCACCCGGCACCGTGTGTGCAAACTGAAACGAGAAAAGATCAGAAAACGGCAACTTAGATCATTGCAAGATCAAGGTTCGCGATTCGCCAAGAGAAATTGCAGCGAGGCGGCGGCACGACAAAGCTTTCCCAAGACGTGGGTGTCAGTTTGGGTGTCAGCTTTGGAAGCCATTAATTAATTAACGGAACGATCCGATACCAAATACATCAAGAGGAGGGGGAGGCCATTGGCCATTGGCCAGCGCCTCATGTTCAAGTACAAATACATTATTTCCTTAAACAAACAATTCCATTTGAGCGTAATTGCTTTATGATTAATATGTTTTCTTTGCGCGACGCCATTTAAGGCGAAGGCACTTTTCTCGCAGATATTTTATTACTTTTTTTCGGGGATACTTCTTTGGGTCCCCGAGTTATGGGCACTGTAAGAGAGTTACAAGCTGAACTTGCGAGCCTGAGTGCTGCTTCTAACTGGTTGTTAGGCCACTCAAAACTGGTTATATCTGGCCAAAAAGAAATCGCACGGATGGGTGTCTCTGAAGGTGGGGAATTTGATAAACTATCAAGCACTATGCCTTAAAAATGCGCGTTAAATGTTTTATAAATTAAGAAAAGTTACTTAAATTTATTACACACATTCTATTGACTTTCCTTAATTGTTAAATCATAAAAAACACATTTTGCAACCCCGATAACCGATCGCAATCAGAACCCCTTCAATTGAACCCAACACACTCGAGACAATCATTTTTGATGAAACTACAGAAGCCCTGGCGCCTCCTCCTGCCGGGAGCCTCCTCCCACTTTTCCAGCCAATCAAGCTATTAAAGAAAAGCTGCTCCTGTCCCACACGGACATTAATACATTTAAAAAGAGCACAGACACAGATCGAGCAAAGATGAAAATGATAAATGTGTTGTGCTCGCTGTGTGTGTGCTGCGCGCCAATCGAGATTTAAGCGAATTCAACTGGTTTAGATCGGTGGCCATTGGACTGAGCCGGATTGCGCCGGTTTTGGCCAGAAATTCGCCTTAGCCATCGCCTTTGCCTTCGCCTTCGCTTCGGGGGAAGATGCTAAGAGAGCTTAAAGATGGCCACAAAGCAAAGAGTTTGGCGCCGAAAAAAGAAAACACAAGACAGAAGAGAGCAATGGTCAAGAGGGTTCCCTGCACTGCGAGAAATTGTTATAAATAAAAAGAGTTAACTTATTATTTTTAAAGAATGTTTCTGAAATTTTACAATTTGAATATTAATCTAAAGAGTGTGTTTGATATATTTTTTTTTAGCCTTTTAAATAGTTTTTATAAATTATTCTGGGATGAGTCAACAAATTACAAAGAAATTTTAGAATAATATATAATATCTACAAACAAGTGTTACCTACATTTTATTTTCAATATGCTAATCATTCAAGTAATTACCTTTAGTAATAATATTTCAAAGCCTCACTAGCTTGAACCTTATCTCTAGCAACTACTTATAAAATATTTAAATAAAAGAAGTAGCCCTAACTAATTCGTTTTCGTTTTCTTATTTGTTTAGAAACTCCTGTACCCTAGAACTATAACTCGTTTTTCTGGCTGGATCAGTACCACGGGTCGTATGAGTTCCGAGTTCCAAAGTTCTGGTTAATTGATGGACTTTTCCCTTTACGTTTTATTCCATGGCTTCATCATAGACAATTCTGGCATCGCCAATTGGTATGCGTGCTTTGTTTTGATTCTCTCGTTTTTTTTATCTCCCCTCTCCTTTTTATTGTTTTTATTAATTTAAACAAAATCAGCCACCAGTTGACATGATTTGCGGCCCAGACTGTTGGCGGAAGATACGGCTGGCAAAGTGGGTGGGAGCTCTGGGTTCAGATTCCAGATCAATCAGAGAAATTTTCCCTTGGAACAGCTGCAAATATTTCCTAATACTAGAGCCCGAGCCAATAGCTGGAGTCAAGCAATTACTGGTAATTTGTCTAAACTTTTTAGGAATGCCAGTTCGGAATGAGAGTATATTCTGCTGGGCTTAATAGTGTCGTTACAGGGGCGGGCGTTTAGTTTTTGTTTTGCTCTCATAACTCAGGGAGAAATGGAACTTTTTTACCGGAATTAGTCACAAGTCATTTAGATTAAGTTAACTAAGTTTTTAGTGATCCAGCTATTGATTTGCCCTAGTTTGCGTTTATTTATTTATTACCTATAATTGAGGTGTATTTTTTAACAGGTTCCTTACATCGCTCGGTCTAGTGGCCAATGACAACGAGCAAGTCAAAAAATGATCTTCCTGGTTTAATATCACGGAAAAACTGGACTGCTAAGCATATTCACAATTAAACACTTCAATATTCATTAGGTTCCTCACCTTGTTTCAATTATTTTCCAATTAAATTCGATATCCTTTAGTTTTTGTCTTCGTTTTTTTTTCACTCAAATGGAATCACACATATAAAATCCGTATCTTAGAAATGTTCTGAACTGTATTTGCAAGATGGTGCCACGGTTATTTCTGTATTTCATTAACGTGATTTATATTGTTCACAAAGTTAAAATTATCACTCCGAACTATAATCCTTTTCAGATGATCCTTGTGTCCTTCTGAGTATATTCGTTGACTTTGAGCACTATTTATTTGGTTGGTTCTCCTCCTCGATGTTCGAACGTATTGACAACTTTGAAATGAATAAGTTTTGCAAGCGGCCGTTACGCTATTTTATACGACACCCAAGGCGGCGCAGGCAAAATCACAGATCACCGATCTCGGAGCTTCGCTTCGGGAACCCCACTTCTCGACGAACTCGATCTCTCTTCGTCGCGGGGTCTTTGAGAAGCGAGAAAGAGAAGCGGCGAAGATCGAGCTAAGAGCAGGCAAATGGCGAGGCAGAAGACGAGGTCCAAGCCGAAGCTGAGGCGACGCCGGATATGCGATCGCCGATCGTCGATCGTCGCGAAAAGAGAGCGAAATATCAATAGAAAGCCGAAGCAAAAATATAGGCAACTCATTTAAAGGAGCCTTTATCTAAGATCTAAGACAGTTAGATAAATATTTAAATAAATGAACTCTCTATATTGCATCATAGAGTGTTTACCTAGTTGTTTTTTATTTTTATTATATTTACATATTAATAACAGCAAATTAGTAAACAAAAAATTATAGTTAATCTGTTGTCAGCAAGTTGCTGCGATAACTAAATAAGTTTAAGCTAATCTAAGATTATTTAAGAGCCAGTTAGGTGCTCAGAGAAAACTTAGTTATAATCTATAGATGTTTTCAGAGCTTAAGCAATACTGAACCAATTAGTTGTCAAATAAATTCTTCCACCATTAGCTGTCCAGTGATTGAAAGATCATTTAAATTAGTATCTATTTAATTTATTAGTTTAAAGTTTTTCGTAGTAAGTTTAAATATAAATCAAGTTTGTATATAAATTGCAATTGTCTCACCCCATTCTAGGCACCACTTTGTTGACATTCAATAAAAACAAGCGCTCGTGGTTTTAAGTAATCGCGGAATATAATAAATTTCTCGATGTGCTGCAGTGAGGAATTTAATGAAAATATGTTTGCCAAACCATCACATAAAAAACGGAGGTTCAATTGGCCTGCTGCTACCCGGGCGTTTTTTATTTCCAATTTATTTAGGAATTGCAACGCTCTGATTCATTCCGATTCCGTAGGTTTTGATTCTCCGAAGATTACATGCGGAAAATATCCGGTATTTTCCAAACTCCTTTGCAGATATGGGGAACGGAGATCGGAGCGCCATTCGCCAATTGACCGGGGGTGACCAGTGATGGAAATGCTCGGTAAACAAAGCAGAAAAGCTTAATTGCTGGGCACCAAGCACTTAGCACATGCTTTCTGGGCAAGATTCGGTTGCGTGATGGTGTAAATATTTCCATTCGGCTCAGCACCCTTTATTACTTTTTAAGTAACTCGCAACAAAGGAAAAAAGTGCGCCAATTAATAATCTTCGAAACGATTTTATCTCTCTCCGTCGCGTATTTTTTGTGTTTCGTCGCCGCGCCTCAATTGTTATGTCTCCTACTTGGATAACGATAACGAGTTCGATCTGGTACGATTTTGATCAGGCATGACACTCTTTCTTTCCCGCTAATAGAAAATTATTTACAATTTTTTTTTCGCTGCCAGTGTGAGTGTTTAATTTTAATTGAAATGTATTAGCAGCAATTTGAATTGAAACCGCGCGCGCTGGGCGCCGGGCCAGTTCAAAAGGAGCTCTCGTTCCCAATCACAATAAATTTAAATAGTAATAAAAGGGAAATGCACGTGGCCGGAGGAGGGAGGGAGGCCTCTTATGCATCGAAATAAGATCAACGAATTAATGTCGAATTTACGGGGACTTCCCCGGCAAAGACAAGCGGACGGAAAGTCTCCAAATCAACGCTTTTCGGTCTAAGGTCAGTGGAGGTATATCTCTAGTTCCGAAGATCAGCGGGAAACTGCATTTAAGCTGCGAAGCGTGTTGCATTAATTAAATATGCCCGCCATGTCGTTAACTAACAGTCTCTCATGTAAATCTTGGCCATTCCAACTACGATTACTAAGCCCAAGCCGACCAAAAGCAGTTCAAAGCAGTTCGGCAAATGCGTCGCAGCAGTGTTTAGGCCCGAAACGATCCCACTACAACAAATCACTCAGCCAAGTCCAACAAAAACACCAGAAAGTCTGCTTCCACAAATGCAAGCAGCCAGAGAAACGTCACAAAACTGGTCGAGCCTCTTGCTCATCAGGTTGTTCTTTCGGACTTTGGTCTGGTATCTGGGCATCGGCAGATTCCGTTGTAAGAACATTATTATTTACATAACCAGCAACGACTTCACGTGCTGGCTGCGTGCTGTCGAAACATAATAAAAAACAAACGAATATATCAATAAAAGAATAATTTTTGGGAAAGAATTTTTCATTCAAGAATTCTTATACAATTCCGTAATTACACAAGATCAAGATCGGATATGTGCTGCCTGCCGCCCATCAATATTTATGGAATGTCTGGGGAGAAAGCGTAGTAGTCAATTATTGCATTAATGGGGGTGGGCGCTGACATTGCTAAAATAAATGTGGGATTAATAGGTGCACTAAGAAAAAAGTTCTATATTTCAGAAAGAATTTCGCTCTTCTAGAAAAAAAGCCTAAAGTAAGAAGCCTGTTTTGCCTTCAGGCTAGTTTGCTAATTTAAATATAGCTTAGTGATTATTAATCAAACATTTTCTTATCTTAAGTAATAAAACAAACTGTATCTTCTTATTCGTTTTTGTTCTATCTGTACCCATACATAAAGTATATCTAATTTGATCGTTAATTGAATGTCTCAATTAATCGGAAGCTGCCAAGTCATCGCACTTCCTTAATTAATAGTTTTTAAAAGACAATGAGTTCATTTTACTCGAACATATACTATAAACTATGAACCAATATTTGCCAATAACGTTTAAATAATTTTGAAATTAACCGCTTTTCGCGCTTGTGCTGCCACTCTGACTAAATACAGCACGGTCATACTATAAACATCGATGGAGTAATCGATTACATCATGAATCGATTTGATCGATTATTTTCCATCCCTGATGTTGGCGCATTCTGTGAATCCGCCGTTAAAATACTTGGAACTGTTATTCCACCGACACTTTTTCGCTTTGCAAAATTCCCACGTCATAATAAGATATTTCTTCTCTTAATTACTTGAAATTAACTGTTTTTTTTTAATTTAGAGGGAAGACTTGATTTTTTCGGGGGAAATATCGACTCCTTAAGATTTTTTAGGGGGAAAGCTAAATTTTCATCTGGTCACACTGCTTTGAGTAAAAAAACAATTTCCAGCAATAATTGGCAAATAAAAACATAAATTATTAAAATAAAGACAAGATGAGTGCTGCCACCGCCCCCACGGGCATTCAGAGCACCGCTGGAGCCATCCCCGTGCGCAATGAGAAGGGTATGTCCGGGAATTTCACCTCCCCTAGCACTTCCCCACATTTAATGCATTGTTTATAATATTTACCTAGGTGAATTGTCCATGCAAAAGGTGAAGGTGCAGCGTTATATATCCGGAAAGCGACCTGATTACGCGCGAGCAGATTCCAGTACCGAGGAGAGTGACGACGATGACTTCATCGACACCAGGAAGCGCTTGGAGCGCCACAAAGCGGAGCGCCACAAAATGGAGCTCTCCCGTCGAGAAGGCAGCGCTGAGGGTGAAGGCAAGGCTCCGGGAGAGGCGGAGGAGGAGGATGAGGCGGAGGTGGATGATCCCCGGCTGCGACGACTGCGCGCCAGACCCGTGGACATGGAGGACATGGAACGGGAGCGCAGGGAACGCCACCGACACATCCACGAGCCCGAAATCATGGAGAGCGACAGCGAGGACGAGGAGGAGGTGGATGAGGAGGGGCAGGAGCAGCAAAGAAACCTCGAGCGAGGCACCAACAAGATCACCCTAGCCTCCGAATCCGACACAGATGCCGAGCTCAGCGACACGGAGCTAGAGAAGCGCCGTGTCAAGCTCCGGTCACGGATGCTGCAACAGCAGCGGGAGGAGGAGGTGCTCCAGAAGGAGGACGAAAAGCAGACGGAATCCTCCGAGTCGGAGAGCTCCGAGTACGAGGAGGAAACCGAGAGCGAGGAGGACAACGAACCCCGGCTGAAACCGCTCTTCGTGCGAAAGAGAGACCGCGCCACCATCCAGGAAAAGGAACGAGAGGCCCAGAAACAGAAGCAGCTGGAGGCAGAGGCCAAGCGGGCGGCCAAGGAGCGAAGAAGAGCCACCCTGCGCCTGGTGGAGGAGAGCGTCAAGAAGGATCTGGAGAAGACAAAGCCAGAGTCGAACGAGGCCTGCATCGAGGATGTGTGTACGGACGACGAGAACGACGAGGTGGAGTACGAGGCCTGGAAGCTTCGCGAGCTCAAGAGGATGAAGCGGGACCGCGAGGAGCGCGATAAGTAAACATACTTTAGCGTTTTCAAGTAGAATATTTGTCTAAAATCAATTTTATGAAACTTACCCAACAGCAACGAACGCGAAAAGCTGGAGATCGATCGGATGCGCAATCTCACCGAGGAGGAGCGACGCCAGGAGTTGCGCCAGAACCCCAAGCTGGTCACCAACAAGGCCACCAAGGGCAAGTACAAGTTTCTGCAGAAGTACTACCACCGCGGCGCCTTCTACCTGGACGAGGAGAACGATGTGCTGAAGCGCGACTTCGCCCAGGCCACGCTCGAGGATCACTTCGACAAGACCATCCTGCCCAAGGTGATGCAGGTGAAGAACTTTGGTCGCTGCGGCCGCACCAAGTACACGCACTTGGTGGACCAGGACACCACCAAGTTCGACTCGCCCTGGTATGCAGAGTCCTCCAGCAACATTAAGTTCCACACCGAGCGCGGCGGCGGCATGAGACAGCAGTTCGACAAGCCCACGGGTTCGAAGCGAAAGAAGCTGGAGTAGTTGTACGCAATAAGGAAATATATTTGACAGGATAACTAACAACAAATGTTGGAACAAAATAGACAAAAAACAAGAAAATTACAAATCAATTTGTGGTCCATTTACAGCTTCAGCTTGTGCTCGTCCAGGAGTTCCACTTTGTGTTGAACGAGCGCCTGCATCACTCCTTCGGTCTTGATAAAATGCACGTTTTCGTAATTGCAGAGGCGCCGCTTCGAATGCTCGTCCTTCTTGGTGGTCACCACATAAAGTTCCGGGCTGTTGGCCAGGGGAGGCGGCTTGCTGTGAACCCTGCCACCGGCACCAAGAATGATTGCTGCGGGAGGGAGTTGGGTGAATTACTAACGGAGTTAAATATAAGCTATACCGACGTACCCTTCATTTCATTGGCATTTGGTTGGATGCCCTCGCAGAGAATAAAGTTGAAGCCATTGAACAAACGAGGATGCTCTAGAACGCTCAAAGGATTGAACTTGAACGCCCTCTCGAAATTAGAGTCCTTAAACAAATGATCGTCTGTGACTGTGATGCTTTTGGTGGTTTTAACGAACTCCAGCCATTTGGTGCTGAGCACAGGTTTGTTGCAGGCAATTGCCGTCAGAAACTTGTACGTACGCTCGCCCTTGTCCATTATCACGAGGTCGCACTGCAGGGGATCCTCTGTGACCTCAACCACAACTGGAACATAAAACAAGTTTCCACTTAGCAAGTTCCAACTTGGATTTAGTTATTGTACTTACACTTCAGCGCCTTGAGCACAGATTCCAAAGCCTGGCGATTGCACATGGTGAAGGTAATCTTTATTTTCCCACTCGACTTGGCCTGTTTCACGTATTTATTAATGGCTAAGGAAAAGATATAATTCCAAAAGTTAAAGCGATACTTAAAATAGCAAAGACTAGCTTAATTACCTTTAAGGGGGTCCTGCTGGCTCGGCTGACTTAGCCTTGTCTCTGCTGCAATTTAAAATAGTTTTAAAATCCTAAGTTCTTGTTAGATTTCCATCAAACTTACTCGCACCAGATCTGTGCTTGGAAATGTCCTCCTCCACTGCAGTTGAGGCCTTCTTAACGGGAGCGGCGGCGGAGCTAGTTGATGGCCCTTCCACGGAGAGTGTTCTTCTTAAACGCACCACAGGTACTTTTTTTCGCTGCTTTGCTTGCTCCTCTGATGTACTTTCATCCTTGTTTGCCAGTAGAGAATTATTTGAACTTTTATTTGCTGTGTCCTTACTCCTAGGAGTGGAGTCATCTTTACTGGTCAGTCTAGTATTCCTGGTTGACTTGGCAGTTTCCACAATTGAATCTTCAGAAGATGAAATGGCAGCTTTACGCGGTCTGCCAGGTTTGCGTTTTTCCACGCTCGTGTTTATAGATTCCTCGGAGTCCTTCTTGGCACTTTCAATAAGTTTTTTTCGGCCCCTTTTGTTGGCAGGCTCCTTGGCTTCTTCTGTAGCTTCCTCAGAGTTCTTTTTGGCACTTTCAACCAATTTCCGGCCGCCTCTTTTAGTTGCACTTTGCTCAGAGTCCTCTTTCTTAGTAGGCTCTGTGCTGGGTGCCTTTCTTTTCGACCTGATTTCTTCCGGCGGCCGTGCATCGACCTCTTCGGGCTCTAAGCATTTAGTTTGGCGCCTTGTTCTAGGCACTTTGGGTGGCTGTTCCTCGGATTTAGTCTCCATGGTTTTAGACTCCATACGCCTTGTTCTGGTTGCTTTTTTAACCGGCTCCGGGGACCGGCTCTTGGTTTTAGCTTTGCGAGTTGGCCGCTTAGGGACTTTGGGAGCAACAGCCTCATCCTCGGTACTCTGTTCCGCCTTCTCTGACATGGGGACTAGCTTGGGATCCTTGCAAACGCTTTTGTTGGGAGCTGAGGGTTTAGGAAATTAGTAAGACTTCTTTATAAAGTCAAAGGCAGGACTCACGCTCCGACTTGTCCTCTTCCTGCGAGCTTGCAGGACGTTTTCTCGGGCCGTTTAAGGAATAATCATTATCCAATCTCTCCGAATGCTCTGATAACCGACGGTTTTTTTTGGAGGCTGTGTGGAGCAAGTGTCAATATATTAAATACATTATTATACAAGCAAACCTACGTGTTGCGAAGGGCGGCTGACTATCCGTACTGACAATGCGTTTGAGACACCTTTTTGCCTCAACTGCTAGCTCATTTTTCCAGCGGTTTTTATTGTTGACGTTGGGAAAAACGTTTTCGAACAGGAAAACCTAATATATAAACAATTATTTACTTATTTTTAGCTTTTCTTCAGCCTTCAGCACTTGCCTTTCGGTTATGATCCTTGTCCTTGATGACACATGGCTTGACGTACGGGATTTCCTCTTCATTGGGATGTGGAGGGGATGACACCACGGTACCTGAAACCATTTCCTTCAGTATTTCTTCGATCTCATCGCTCCATGAACCTGGAAGAGGCGGCGCAAGTGACAAGAGTTGATCGCTCTTTCCAGATCCATCAATTTGAATTACTTACATGGGGGATCAGATTCCTGCGGAATGTTTTCCTTGTTGGCAGTCCTGGCTTGAAGCACATGGAATGGTTGCGTCTCTATAAAGTCCTGCCCAGTTCGAGAGGTGTTGATTTTGCTGGGGAACGCCTGTGTGGCGATAAAGTCCTGATTTGGCTGCTCGGCTGGCTGGGGAAGCCGCGATGGAAACGCCTGTGTGGCGATTAAGTCCTGATTTGTCTGCTCGGCTGGCTGAGGAAGCCGCGATGGAAATGCTTGAGTTTCCACGAAATCCTGATTTAGTGGCTCCTCATTGTCACTGCCCTGCCCCGCTCGAGAGGGGACGTTATTGCCGGGAAATACCTGTGTGGCAATGAAGTCTTGATTTAGGTTCTCAAGAAGTTCTCTCTGCTGGGGAAGCCGCGATGGAAATGCCTGAGTGGGCACGAAGTCTTGATTCACATCGCCAATCTCTGTTTTGTTAAACAAATTATGACCAGGATGTGGTGGCGTGGCAATCGGGTGCTGATTCTTCCTTGGAGTACTACTGGCTTCATCCTCTTCGTTTTGCGTTGATCTCGGCGTCTCGATGGTGGCCACAACCAGCTGCTTTATCCCGCAAAGCTGCGGCGTGGTGGCATTCGATCGCTCTGCCGCATGCTCCTCCTCATCAGCGAGCATCAAATCGAAAATATCAGGCGTGCTGATGTCACGATTAGCGTCCGCGATAGGAGCGCTCAACTCGGGTGTAATGCAGGCGTCAGCGCGATGTGTCTTATCGGCTTTGGTGCTGTTGAGAACAGTGCACTTTGAATTGGATGCTGACCAATTTAAGGCACTCATCTCTAGGTCAGTAGCGTCCAGCAGATTTTCTTAATAAATGAAGGGTTTATTAGTTGAAAAACTACACTATTTTCCGGCTGCACTTACCCTGTTTCTTCTCAGTTTTCTCCAGAGATTCTTTCGTTGTTTTTGGAGGCCCCAAAGCCATCAGCGCATCGCCCAACATAAGCGAGGAATCAAAGTCATCAATGGCATCCTCATTGAGCTCATTGAAGTCCTGGGTACAGATGCGTATCTGGGAGCCCATGCCGGACGACTCGGTGTCATCGCTGCCACGCGTTGCGTTGTCCTGGTGCAAATCAGCATCCCCCTCCGTCTCAGGAATCATGAAATCATCGCCCAACGACACTCTTCCACTCTTCGTGGGCCTCTCAAACACAATCGCCTGGGTCTCAGGTATAAAGAAGCTGTCCGCCGTGGTGTTAACACTATTATTAACGGACGGAGGCTGCGTTTCAGGTATGCACAAGCTGTCATCGCTCGTGTCCACGGTCCTGTCCTTCAGGCCTTCGCCGAAGCCACTGCTGTCCTGGGCCTGTCAAGGGACATGTGAGTTTAAATAAGAAGGCCTTGCTTAGAACGTTGTGTGCACTCACCTCTTCTTGGGCTTCATTAAACCGAAGACTGGCCTCAACATTGCCGAAGCGCAGTCTTACCTTGCCTTCGGTGGCGTCCTCCTTTCTAATATCTGCCACTTGCTTCTCCTCATTGTTCACAAATATCCTGCCGGCCACGGCGGCCATGCGGACGATACCGCTCCGCAGGAGGCTAACGATGCCATGGGCCAGCTCCATCGACTGTACACATTCGAAGGATTATTAATTCGTCAGATTGTAACATTTTCAACTTAAACTCACCTCATCGGCAATGCAAATCTCAAAACCCACTTGTTTCCCGATCCGGTAGATCTCATTCGGCTTCAGGGAAACAGCCGGCAATCCGTCCACAGTCAGCACACAGACATCTGCCATCCTGGTGACGCTGCGCGGGAAAATAAGTGCGCATTTATCAACAAAACACTTGTCGCAAGCTGGTTTTCGGCTATTTAAATTGTGTGTTTGTAAGTGTGTCCGCCAGATTTTCCGCTCATAATGCCAAAGTTCGCTTCCACGGTAACTGGTCCTGCTAAAATAGCTAAAGAGCGCTCAAGAACAGTGTTGCCCATTTAGCCTTTTTACAGATAGATCCCCTGTCTTTAAATCTGTCCTGTTTTTGCTTTTCAATTTATTTATTTAATTTTATTATACCCTTGCAGGGTATTATAAACTAAACGCAAACTAGTCTCTAAGTTTTTGAGCCATCTGAATAAAATTTGCAGAGCAAGTTTATGTCTGGCGATTGGTTGATTTATATGAATATGTAAAATTCTACATGTAAAATGTGAAATGTGTAATGTGTAATGTGTAATAGTAATGTATAAAATGGTAATGTTATAAGAATGTAAGAAATTTTGATATATTATCATTTTTTCCAAAATTGATCGATTTTCAATAATCTAATTGCAGACTGCAAAGGTATACAAACTTCGTCTTACCGAAGAAAGATTCCATTCTTGTTTGTCCAAATAAGTTAACATATATTTAAAAATATTTTCGTACTCCAAAAATGCGCGAATTTGAGGTCTTCTTGGGAGCCTCTTTTAGCCAAAAAGAAAGTGATAACAAAAAGCCGTATATCTTTCGATTCTCCATTAAAATCTTAAGTACCTACAAGGAAATTTTGAAAAATATCAGAAATTAAAAAAAAAATTTAAAAAAAAAAAAAAAATTTAATTTCTAAACTCATTATGCAGTTTTATTAATCTAATAAAAAGTAGCACAAGAAAGCTTTGCAAATTGCAATATTTGCAATTTTGGCTTAGTTACGCCTTTTTGAATTGGGCCAACTAGGCAGTTTTCTGCGGTTTTCCGAAGCTAGATTCCTTGCTTGTTTTATTTATTTATTTTTATGTTTGTTTATTTACTGTGACTGTAAAAACAAAAGTATTGTGCATGTTACTTTTGTGTAGCAATTTTCTGCACGGGCAGAATTTCACTTTTCCCTGGGAAAACGCCGGAAAACCCCTAATTGCGTATTCAATTTATCGATATCTTAGACTATATATCTACAGCACATGGCAACCCTGCTGCATTGTTTACGCGTCGTCTCTTCACCATAGCAACAACAACAAAAACCAATTGCATCTGCCGCAGGTTTCCGCGGATTAAAGGAGCATCTGGAGGTCGGGACTATGTGTAAGGAATGAGCGACACGGACACGGACGACACCGATCTGTTGCTGCTCATACCGCCTAACTATTACACGGACACCGCCGAGCGGCTGCTGCGGGAGGTGAAGATGATGAGCGCAGGCGCAGCAGCGGACGCTCTGGCCATGCCACCACCCCCGGCGCCCACGACTGCGGCGTACCAGTTCCTGCATCCCAGCAAGAAAACTGAGCTAAATCATATCAACGCCAGGCTGCAGAACATGGAACTAGCAGAGGACGATCGGCATTTCGAGGCGCCCTCCGATATATCCACCATATCCACGAACACGGTGAGGACAGCTACTGGGAGGCAGCACGGCGCCAGGGAGCTGCATGGCATGGTGCACTCCACGCCCAAGAGCGGATCTGTGGAGCCGCCGCAAAGGAACCGGCAACGGCCCGCGGAGGATAATATCCTTCTGGAGATAGACCACTATCTGGACGAGAACGTAGGGAATCGCTGGCAGCGCCAGGATCACCACATTCACCACAACAGCGATGAGCAACTGCGGAACGAGCGAGTACAGGATGTGCATTCGGCGGCCACCTCGCTGCCCAGCATGCGACTGGCATCGTCTGCCTCCGGCTCCTCCGTGGAGCCGGCCAGATGCATCCGCAACAGCCTCGGTCTCGGCGACAACAAACTCATCAGCCTGAGCGAGCTCTGGGGCAAGAACAGCTTCACGGGAACTGTCCTGGACAACAACAACTCGCCCCACCGACTGCTGAGCAGTCCGTCCGTCCTTAAGGAGGAGCAATTGCGGCGACAGCACCTGGAGAAGACGGTCCACACGCTGCAGTCCCAACTGCTGGAGTACCAGCAGCGCATCTCAGTGGCCATCGAAGTCGATCGCTCCAAGGATGCAGCCCTAAGCGGAGCAGAGCAAACAGTCAAGACGCTCAACTATGAGGTTCAGCAACTGCGAGACCGCATCCACCTGCTGGAAGCGGACCGAGGCGAAGCCCATGGCAAGATTGACAACCTGCAGCACGAGCTGGCGCAGGCAGTCAGCTTGGCCACCAAGTTCCAGGAGAAGAACGAGAAGCTGGAGACCGAACTGGACAAGCAAAGGCGAGAGGCCAAGCAGTGGGATGACAGGCTGGAGCAGCTGGAAATCCAGCTGCACAGCAGCAGGAGAGCCGAGGAACTGTCGCATGGCGAGCTGAACAAGCTGAGGGATAAGTTCGCCAAAGTGGATTATCAGCAGGAAAAGGTAACTATCACCTACAACCCTTGGATAACTTACACTAATGTTAATATTTTAGCTCAAGGCCCGCATCGAGGAGCTGGAGAAGGACAAGAGCACGCTGACACATCAGAAGGAAATGCTGCAGGAGTATCATCAAAAGCAGAAAGCTCGAGCTGATTCCCTGGAAACTCAGCGGAAGTCCCTGCAGGATACCTTGGCCAACCTAACAGAGACTGAGGTGACCTCAAAAACCTTGATTTTACTCAAATCCGCTCAACAGAACCCCTTTCCCTTTGCAGACTAACCTTAAGAAGAAGCTAGACGTCCAGCAGAAGTCCCTCAAGCAGTATTACCAGCAGCAAATGGAGAATGTGGTCTCCAAGAAGATGCAGGAGTTTCAGAACCAGTTGGACAAAAGCGAAGAGCAGCTGAAGAACGAGGCTCGCGAGCGCGAAAGACTGATAGCCGAGCGGGCGGTGAAGCAGCTGGAAATGATAAACGAGAAGAACAACCAGGAACTGAATCTCATCCAGGAGAAGCACAACGAAGAGGTTGAGCTCTACCGCCTGCAGCTGGCCAATGCTTCCAAAAAGATCGATGAAATGGACCAGAAGCTCGGCTGCTACAAGACCAAACGGTAGGATTTCTTATGTGATAATCACAAAATATTAAACCAAGTTTTGTTTCCAGTGCTGATATTGCGGAGAAGCTGCATGGCGTGATGGAGGCCCAGTGGCAGCAGGCTCTGGCCATACTCACCTCTCCCAGTCAGAACTCTCAAATCCACAGCTGCGACGACACCACGGACGCAGAGTCTCCAGAGCTGAATAATGCCCGCGTTATCTATCCAGAAACGCCCAAGACGAGCAAGTCGCAGCGCAGCAATAGCACGGAGAAGAACAACCTGGATGTGGTGGGCAAACGGGATCCGCCCTCGCCCATGGACAAGCTGCAGGCCTACATTGAGCTGCTCCTGAGCAAGTCGCCCAGTGACTTTGACAAGCTCGATGAGATCCTGTCGCTGACGGCAGCCAAACAAGGCAGCAAGCAAGGCAAACCAAAGAGCGGGAGTGGCAACAGCAAGCTTCCGCCTCCCTGGAAGTGCTGACACAAGGAGATGCTCCCTTATATATATAACTAAAGTTAGCATTAGTTTTTATACTTTTCTACTTAATAACACTTACGATGTGCATCGTAGTTGTAAATGAGCTCTACTTAAGAATTGTAAAAGTAAATGATTTAGTTTTTGCTAAAATAATTAAAAAGGTGTGTTTATACCCCAAATATTAAATTTATAATGAATGCAAGAGATTGCTTTCAATCCGGGTAAATTTAAAAGGTTTAAATCTTAGTTTTCGCAAAATATATGATAGTTTTATTTGATAATATCAACAATATTGAAGGCAGCGCGCGCATTTAGATGCGGCGCAGGGAAAAACAAAAATACGAAAGGCATATAAATCATAGTAAAAAGTTTTGGTACAAAAGGTGTGTATTTTACAGCTCTATGAGACGTAAGCCTAGGAATCCTATATAGTCTTCTGATATATCCAAACTGAGGCGGCCACGAACAAGAAAACATGTAGGTGTATATATTGATATTTTTTAGAAGGAAACCATATTCTCTGTGACCGCCACACAATGCTTGTTTGTTCTTTGATTCAGTTGCTTTTAAGATTATTATGTGTCTGTCTGTCATTGATATGCTTTGAGTTGAATTTAGTGAGTATGTTTAAACTTGAAGCCGATGCTCATTTGTAGACAATTTGCGGGAACTTTGGGGCGTTCCCGTAGAGGCCCTCGGACTCCCACACCTGGATGTGGGACTCCCGCGTTAGCACCACCAAATGCTGATGTGTCGAGTAGCAGATGCTGCAAGAAAAGGATCAGGATTATTTCTATATATAACTTAGTTCCAGAGCTCGCAACTATCCGGCTTTCTTGAGCCTAAAAACGAGCTCAGATATTAATTTTTTTCACTTGTTAACCCACCTGCGAATTGGCGAAGTGCCCGTGGTCAGTTCACTGACAAAGCTCAGGTTCCAGCTGGACCAGAACCGCACGAATCCACCCTCCACGGCGGTGGCTATCACATTGACGCCCACTCCCTCCTTGATGTATGAGTAGCACACGGCCTGGATGCGATCCTCGTGCACCAGGTGCTGCACGTACCGAGCGTTGACCGAGTGCAGGCGCAGGATTGACTTGCCATTGGGATTCACATTCACATTTACAAAGTCGTCCAGGTTCTCCTCGGTCACCTCGAAGCACTCGTCGGCAACGACAGCCAGGGAGGTGGGCCGTGTGGCAGGAGCTGCTGGCGACTGTGCATCCGTGGAATTCGTGGCTGCTGGCTGAGCTGGCAGTGTATGGACAGTGACAATGTCACCCAGTGTGGGACTGATGGCCACATGCGTTATGGGCGACTGGTGAATCTCAGCAGGACGGGCAATCGTGCGCACATAGCTCCAACTGAAAGAATTTGGTAAGTATTTAAGGATAATCTGATATAAAATGGATTCCTTACTCATTGAGGTCCCAGATAACAGCCAAGCCATCGCGTCCGGCGGTCACAGCTATCTTGAACTCCACGGACAGGGTAATGCAGGTGATCTCGTCCGTGTGCCGCACTAGGAGTGTGGGTCCGAGCCAAGTCAGATCGGCGCCATCGCGCTGCAGGGAATCGCCGCTAAAGGAATTGCCAGCCGAGTTCACCGAAGAGGCCGAGTGTGTAGGATGGAGACTGCCCGCTTCGTCTGATCTCTCAGAGCCCACGACTGCCATGCCCTTGCTGGTCATCTTGCGGAAAGCCGAGTTGTACGAAAGGCTGAAGCCGCGGACATAGCTCTGCCTGCCCTTGGCAGACGCTCTCTGGTGGGCAGAGTCCGGCCCACCGGCACACTTGTACACACTGACGCGGCCGGACTTGTGGCCAAACCAAAGCTGATTCGAGTTTACATCGCAGCCGCAGGCGGTGATGTCGTCAAAGGTTCCGTTGTGCAGCAGATTCTTGGGCTTGGCTTGCGGCTTGTTCAGGGGCTGGATCCTCACAATCCGGTCGTCGTAGCCCCACGAGATCACGTTGTATGTGTCCGGCTCGGCTCCCTGCATGACGCTGGCTCTGGCCGGCAGGGCGTACACCACATTCGTGTTGCTGAAGCTCACCAGGTGCTCGGTGCCGGGTATCTTGTGGATGTTGGCCCAGGAGGGCAGCTTTAGCTGCGGCGATCCCACATAAACGCCCCAGCGCAGGCCGCGTACCGTAGACACTATTGGCTTGTCCACAAGGGCATAGTCCAGCGCCTTGGTCGCGGGATGGGGCGACTTAAAGAGCTGCCGCGGCATCTGGCCATAAGTCTTAACCATCGTCTTGACCGCCTCGCGTTCAATGGGATCGCTGATCTCCGAGTCGAGGAAGACGGCGTAGGTCTGTGAAAAAAAAACCAATTTTAGATCTGTAAGGGATTTCCTTTATTCATTGAACTCACCGCCGGATGAAAGACATTGATGGCCTCCACAGCGCTCTCGCCGCTCTGCTTGTAGCCGTAGATCAGATCAATCCAATTGTGAATCTGATTCCGTACCAGTTCCGACTCCAGAGCCTGTCGGTGGATAAGCACAAAGAGCCGCGAGTCCCGCTGACACCACGGCGGCAGTGAGACATCTTCAACGCGTTCGCCATTCTGCCTGCACCCGAAATTGAAGCGCTCAAAGTTGTCGAACATCTCCGGCAGGCAGAAGAACTCCGGAATGAGCTCCTTCACGTCCGTGGGACTGTCCCGACTGGCCAGTAGCCAGGTGGTGTTCAAGGCATGGAACGTGCGATCGGGCAGATCAAAGTCGTTGTCCTGGTAGCGCAGGAAATAGCTGGTAAACGGGGGAACCCTCACCAAGAAGTGGAGCACGGTCCCCGAATTCGAGTAATGGGAACTGTAGTGATAGGGCTTAAGGATCAGCGAGCCCATGGTGGTGTTGGTACTGTCAATGTACTGGAAGAACAGAGGTTATTATTAAATTTAATTTATAAGCAAAGTTTTCCAGATAATAACCATGTAGTTGCTGATGTAGTGCTGCTCGTTTTCCTCCACCTGCACGGCTATGGGTCGGTTAAGACGCCGGAAGTTGTGTGCCTCCCTGAGATCCAGTATCTCGGAGCTGTAGTTGGCCAGCACCCAGGGGAAAACGGGGTACTGCATGAGATCGTTGTAAGTACGGCCGGCGATCTGGTTGAGGGTCATCAGATACTCCCAGTTGGTGAGCAGCCCCTCGCGCCACTGCTGCGTGATGGCCAGGACCTTGGCCTGGTCGGGCGTGGCCACGATTTTATCACAGAATACCTCGCGCATGATCTTCCAGTCGTCGGCGTTCTGCAGCGAGAAGAACAGCGACTTGTTCGTGTCCAGGAGTATCTCGAAGGCCGTCTCCTGGTGCTGGTAGCGCTTCAGCCAGATCTCCGTTATGTTGGCAATATCACAGTTGACGTTGAAGTACCGGCAGCGGTACGTGGCCAGGAAGTACAGCTTGAGGTCGGTTATAATGATCTCGCCCTCGATCTCGCCGTCAACGGGCAGGAATTTGGCAGCGAAGTTGTACAGGATTTGGGAGTTGAGCGATATGTTTAGTTGCTGATCGTAGCTGGATATCAGGTAGTCCAAGGGACGCATATATGGCTCGGGATCGAGATCCTCGCGTTGCCCCTTTCCCGGTCTGTATTCGTTCATGAAGAAGCGCTTGTCAATGTCCAGGTGGCAGCGTCGCAACCTAGTATGGACTCTAGAGGGTCCCTCCGTGTCGTCAAGTTCCCAGGAGCTAAAGAGAGGGATTACGAATTTGATTTTGTGGATGATTTTAGGGCTTACCTTTCAGCTCTGTCTGCGCAGTGCCAGGGTGCTCCTTCGTGTGTCATTCGGCGTATAATCTCCAGCCACTTGGTGTAGGTGTAGGTGTCATCATACACCTTCATGTGACACATCAGAGCCTTGCGCTCGGCGTTCTTAGTAACAGTAGAAACATCAAATAAATAGGCTTAGTTAACCAATTAAAAATAGAACATATTACCTGCAGTTCGGCCACCTTCCTCGTAGTCACCATGGAGGACTCAATGCAATGCTGCACCAGCGGCTCGAACCTGTATATGGTCTTCTCCAGCAACGTTTTCTGCTTGGCCGCCATGTTGTTGCGGTTCTGGTCGAGGCGATCCAGCTCGTGCACCAAGTTCCACGACGAGTCATTCTCCTTGATGCCCAACACATCGCACAGCCTTTGCAGGTTCTCTATGGGCTCCGCCATGTCCTCCAGCAAGGAGAGCCAGAGCAGGGCCTTGATCATCTTGCCATCGCAAATAATGGCCCGCTGGAACTCATCCTGCTGCTGCGATCGCCACAGGGCATCCACAATGTAGGAACGCAGGTCCCGCGGACGCGACGGCTGCAGGCCCCAGGCGATGAAGTTGTTGCAGCGCTGGTTGCTCGAAATGCCATAGGAAACGAGCAGCTGGAAGAGAGCCAGCTCCTGGGAACTGGCCACGTAGCTGGGTCCCGTGGTCTGCGCCACGCCAACGGTGAAGAACTGCGTGCAGCGGTCGATGAGGAGCTCCACGCGGGTTCTCAGCTCCGTCGGACTGAGTGCAGAATCGCTGCTCGCGGGTGTCGGTATGCGGAAACTGTTTGGCTCGAAGAGCTTGGTCAGCCATTCCAGCTGGAGCTGGGCCTGCACCGTGCGGAAGCTGCGCATGATCTGCTGGGGCTGCTTGTCCTGGTAAAAGACCAGCAGGTTGAGAATATCCCAAACGAGCTAGGGAAGGGGAGAGTGAGCTTTAGAATAGCCTCGATTGTAAGTATGTTAGAGCCACTCACATTGATTTGCCCCACTGACCGCAGGGCGCGGTCTCCTATGCTCGCCAGCAGCTCCACAATGGACTCATCCGCATTGGGCTGACCCAGGCGCAAGGAGTAGATCTTGAACAAGGCCTTCACCGAGCACTGCAGCAGTCCGGACTCAATCAGACATGTCTGATCATCGGGATTCTAAAGGAGCAAAGGTAGATATTATAATTTTTAAGCTCTCGTTGGATCACTCGACACTACCCACCTGCAGGTAGACCCTTAACAGGGCCTTAAATACCCGCTGCGGCTCTGTTGCCTCGGCTATGGCCAACAGAGCCTGCAATCCAAAGCGCTGCCGTATCCTCAACGGTGCCTCGCCGTTCAGCATATCCGCCAGGCTGCCATGCACGCCACTAGTCCAGGCCAGGCAGGCCTCAAACATGGCTATGTCGCAGCCATGGATGGTCAGCTGGTTGGCCAGATGCAGAGGATACAGCTGCTTGGTGGCAGCGTTCAATTCGCCGCTGGCCAAACGCTTCGTAAGCACCTCCAGGAGCTGGATGACGGCCTGCCGAACGGCACAGCTGCGTTGGTTGGCCAGAACTAGGAGCAGTTCCAGCTTCACATAGTGGCGGGTGACCACATCCACGGCGGAGTCCGGCAGCAGGCATAGGAAGTCCTTGAGCAGGATGAGCAGACGCTGCTGCAGCCGGATGATGCCCGGCTGGTCGTAGAAGTCCGTCTTCCTGTTCGGCAGGGACAACTGTCCCGAGCTGGGCGTACTATGGCCGGAAGGCTGCCACATCTTGCCGAGGTGCAGGTGCGGGTGGATGCGCCGCCGCGCTATCTTCAGCGGACTCCTCTTGGGACTGGCCGTGGGATGCCGACGCTTGAACTTCATGCGCCAGCGGGTCGCCTCCACGGGACTCAGCAGCCGCAAGGAGGTCTTGTTCAGGTTCGAGCAGTCGGCCATCTGCTCCAGCTGCTCCCCGAAATCGTTGACCGCCTTTCTGTAGGCGGATGAGCTGGTGTGGAGGCGACGCAGCTTCTTGATTCTCTCTACTCGTTCGGGGTCCAGATCCGGGGGCTGCGGAGGATTCAGTTGCCGGCGCAGGGAGGTGGTGACCCTGCTCAGGTTCGTGGCCACCAAGGACCTCTCCTTGGCCGGCTGCTGGGCCGTCAGCAGGAAGTAGAAGTGCATTCGATCGTGGGTCACATAGCACTCGCTGGGCTTGTGCAGCAGCAGCAGCAGTTTCATGATCTCGTCCAGCATGGAGGAGTCCGGCGGTGATCCCGCGAACACCGCCAGAATCTGCACAAAACACTCGGCGGCATAGGGGGAAATCTGAACCGGGCTGGGCGACTCGATCACGTAGACCTTGCAGAGATTGAGGAGGGCCACCAACAAGCCACATTTCTGCAGCTGTTCCATGTTGAAGTCCCGCTGCGGGTGCTTGTCCCGGGTCAAAGCCAAGATACAGCGAAAGAGCATGTCCAGGACATCGGAGTGGGTGGCCCCGGAGCGGTGCCAGTCCGAATAGCGCTGCAGGACGGCCAGCACCAGGCGGGGATAGACCAGGGTGGCCATCGTGTTGTCATTCACATTCAGGGCGTCGCCCTTCCGGCTGATCAGCGCCTGGGAGCAGGCATTGTTCATAATATTCCGGAGCAGCTGCACATCCTTGCAGCACTTCTCCGATTTGATCACATAGCCGATGAGAGCCAGGTAGTCCTGGCGCTGAAACTCCGTGTAAAGCTGGGCGTCCGAGTGGGCCACCTGCAGCAGCAGGTCCAGGGCCAAGGCCTGGGTATTGGCATTGCCAGTGAGTTCCACAATCTGTTAAAAATAAAATATATATTATTTTAGGAACATACTCCCCAAAAGGACACTTACCCTCGCAAAGAGATACAGCAAGGTAGAAAGGCCGCCGCTGAGGGAGGTGGCCGCCTGGAGGGTCTGCGGCTGGTGCTGCAGCAACTCCCCGTAGAGCATGTGCCCGTGGGGCTGGCCGTAGCAGGCCATGTCCAGCTCCTGGCTGGCGTCGTAGCTCATCACCAGGTCCGGTTGCTGGGCAGTGTACACCAGGACCCTGGCCTGCCTCAGCTGCCGCATGCAGTCCGGATGATGGCCGAAATTCGAGGAGGCCAGCTTGCCCAGGCTCACGAAGCCATAGTTGGGCTTCCAGTTGGCCACCTGGCACTGGGTGAACTCCGTGAAATCCGGACCCATGGCCGTCAGGTTCATCATGAGCGAGGGATCCATCAGGCGACGCCTGAAGAGGATCACATTGGACAGAGCGTAGCGGGGATAGGAGCCATCGAGGGTGGACCGCGAGGAGGAGTTGCTGCCGGGGCTCCTGGTCGGTTGTCCCTCACCCAAGGCGAGCATCTGGAAACTGTGCACCCGCGTCAGCTGGCGGAGATTGTGGAACGGCAAGCGCATGGTGTGCTGCTCCAGGCCATCCAGGAATATGCTGATCTCCAGGGCGTCTCCCTGCTGCTGCAGACCGAAGACCAGATGCATCCACTTGTGGCGTGGCAGTCGCAGGTGAGGCAGCTGCACGGCCGAGCCCTCGAAGTAGCCGCCCGAGGAGTCAGCTGTCGCCGACTGGTGTCCGTTGAGCAGGTGCATCTGCCCGAAGCTGTTGAGCAGCGCCAACTTGGTCTGCTTGAGCGCCTGCCGAAGGGTTCCTCCGTTGGCGGCCGCCTGCGTGTTGGCCGAAATCACGGATGCGGTGTCTGCATTGGCATCCATGTGCTCCTCCCCTCTAACTGGCGACAGCTGCTCATTCGGCTTGACCAGCTCGAAGATAAGCTGCATGTTGTGGCTAATGTAAATGCTGACCATGGCCTGGTTGGTGCCCAGGGAGAGTAAGTGGAGTTTCTAAAGGTGAATTAGGGGTTTTTAGAAGGTAATTAGAGGCTGACAGGGTCTTTAGCTCATTTAAAATTAAATAAGGATAAAATTCCATTTAATTTCAAACTCACAGTTAAATCCTCTCCCGAGTAACGCGTCTCGTCATCGTTGAACTGCATGGAGTTGCGGTGGATATGCTGACCCCTCAGCTCCATCCACAGGGATAAAGTGAGCCCTTCCGGTTGCCAGAGCCGCGTTTGAGTCACCGGAAAAATGCAGGCAGCCCGCGTAAACAGGGTGTTCGTCTGGCATTGCTGATGATGCAGTCGCACCCTCTCGATCTGCTCGCTGACCAGGGGCTCCGAAGTGATCACAATCTTGCCATCTGTGGTAATTGGGAACTCTAGCTCCATGCAGGGCTGAGCCTTGCGCAGAGATCCCGCGGAGATGTGGTGCATGTGTCGCATCAGCAGGTCCACCGGGGGCTGCCTAGAGGCCAGAATGGAGTAGTAGCTCTGCAGGATTTCCGGTGTGTTTAGGTGAGTAATGAGCTCGAGGATGGATTGTTGCAGCTCTGGGAAGGATAATAAAATAAGGAAAATAAATCGAAATAAAAAATTAAAATAATAAGACTCCTGGACAACCCATTATCCTTGAAATTAATTAAGTTTAAGACGTAAAATCCTCGAACTCACCCCTCAATCTCGGATCGCTGCAGCTCAGGATCGGCGCGAAGCCCTTGAGCAGGCACAGTGGCCCCCCAAGATAGTCCCTGATGACAAACAACCGATTGGCCAGCTGGGTGAGGCTCTCGGTCCAGCCATTCGGCTGCTTCATGCAGAGCAGCGACAGCTCGGCCAGCATCTGCACCACCAGCTGGCTGAGACCCTGGTGCATGATGTGGGTGCGATAGCGGGAGGAGGGCTGAAACGGAGTCCACGACTCGTTGGCCGCCATCCCGCCGCCATTGAGCTCGCACTCGGACTCGCTCAGGTCTGCGATCTCGCCATCCGCCTCGTAGCCCTCGTCGGCAGTGAGGTAAAACTCATGCTCGTTCTCACTCAGCTCCAGCTCGCTGTCGGCGGCACAGCTCAAGGAGGCCCGGGTGGAGAAGTAGTCCGCATCCACGCCGCCAGCATTAAGCTCGCCGGAGTTGGGTCTCCTTCTGGGGGTTGGTGGCGTGGCCAGGGAGTTCTTTGCCGGCAGCTTGACGGGCTGCAGCAGGCGGGGCAGCTCCACGCTGCCGCTGTTGAAGGATCTGGCACGTGGTCGTGGCTGCTGCGAGTCCGCCGAGGGACTGCTGACCACGCCCGCCGCGTGTTCCTGGTGCTGGGTGCTCGACAGCTCGGCTATCTTCAGCAGGGTCTGCAGGGTCTGGATCACGGCATTGTCTCGGGCATGCTGCTCCCCGTGCTCCGACCAATTGTCCGAAGCGTGGGCCAGAATAATGGCACGCAGCTTGCGCAGGTGCTTCTGCATCTTCTCCACTGGAACAGGAAACGGAGATTAGCTCGAGATACGATGCTGATAACCTATCTTCCCCGGACGAACTAACTGGAGCAAGCCGTCAGCGCTGGACGAGCGCCAAAGCAAAAGTGTCTGGTCTCTGGTCTGGAATGTATATCTTCCCTCTGTATCTGTAGCTGTATCTGTATCCGTATCTCTGTATCTCCCTCTCTGCGTATCTGCGATGTTGTAACGTGTGTACACATAGAAATTCAATCCCAGCACAGCACAGCCCAGGCCAGAGCCTTGTAAATGCCGCGCATTATACTCGACCGACTGACTAACTGTCTAACTAGCTAGCTGGCTGGCTGGCTTATAATTAACTCTCCTAGTCCGCAGCCACAATCACAACCACAACGACCCGTTATTAGCCGGAGACACAGGGCTTTAGCTCTAGCCGAGAGTCTAGAATCTAGAGCTGGATTGTGGGTGAGGTGAATGTGGGTGCCTTGTTCTAGGGTTTCATTTCTAGGGCTTCTACCCGAGCCGAGTGCTCGTCGATTGTTGGGTATTGGCAACGCATTAGCCGCGGAATGCCACTGGAACCAACCAGATGGGGGGTTTTCAGAGGAAAAAGCTATGCTGGGTTCTGGGATGCCCTATCAAAAGACTCATTTACAATATAAAATATTAATGATAGTAAAAATAACTCTCTTAGACATCAAAATATAAGAACTAAGCGGGACTCTTTTAATTTTGTACTTTAAGTAATACATTTTATTATTTTTTAAAAGAAATATTCAAATACCTTCTAAGGATTCTGAAAGAAAAACTAAAGAATAGTGTCATAGCCCCATTTCTTCAAGGTTTTGAATATTTATAGTATTAAAAATACTAAAAAAATACCTAACATTAATATTTCTATTGTGAAAATGTTACTAGTTCTAAGGAATTTAATAATTAATAAATATATTTATTCATTTATATACATTTTCTATTAATAAGTATATAACTTTGTATCAAAAACGTAGTAAAAATTTCTTAATACCATTTTAAAACCATCTAGAATCTAGAAGTGGAACTAGCCAGATGGGATGTTTGGCGAGGAAAAGCTGTAGTGGGTTCTGGGATGCCCTATCAGTGAAAAGAACTCGTTTTGTCATTAAAATATAGGAACTTTTCTTAAAAGAAAAATTCTAATATCTTTGATAGATTCTAAAAAGAAACCTTATGAATTGTGTCATAACCCTATTTCTTCAAGGGTTTTAAAATGTCTAGTATTAAAAATACTGAAAAATATCATGCTTTTCGATATTTATATTTTGTAAAGGTTATTTCTTCTAAAGAATATAATAATTAATAAATAAATTGAATAATTTGTATACATTTTCTACTAAAAATAAATAAAATTTGTATATAAAAAGTGGTAAACATTTTCTAATACCATTTTATAACCCTTTTAAATCTACAGTCCAGATATTCGTAATACCCCCATTTTGAGCTATTTTCGAGGTAGCCAACCGAACAAGCTCTCTGACACTTACCTTCCTCGTTTTGGAACCCTTTAATGCATATGGCCATGGTCGCCTCGAAGAGTTTGAGCAAGAGTTTCTTGCATTCCCCGTTGGGCTCATACAAGCACAGCAAATCCGCTTCAATATGGGCACTTGAGGGGGAGTTTCCACCTGGACTGCCGCCGCCACCGAATATGGATCCCACAATGTTGAACAGCTTGTTGATTAGGCCATTGGCGGCAGCCACTTCCTCTTTGTTCGACGTGTTCGAGTCCTTGGCGCCGGCTGCTGGCTGACTGCCACGGATGTCGAAGAGCACTATGCTCTCGTCCGGCTCAGTGGAGCGGAGGTGCTCCAGGAACGAGGGCGCGGCCGTATCCCGGGAGTAACTATCGTAGTTGTCAATTACCGAGGCGTAGTCTAGCGAGGAGTCCGCGTAGTCCGAGCTGGCAGCCGTCGTGACCGAGACTGAAGCTGAGGCGGCACCGCCGAGTGGCAGCTGAGAGACGAGCGTTTCCAATGAACTTGAGCTGCAAATGCCGGCGGTGGCGGTGGGCGTGGTTGCGGTAGAGGCTGTGGTTGCCCCCATTGCGGCTTTCGGCAGCATGAGGAAGCATCCCAGGGCATTGTAGTTCAGCTTGAGTATGTCAATGATGTTCTTGTCTCCGTGCCGCAGCTTCTTATCCTCTCCTCCTCCTTCTTCCACCTCCTCGTCCTCGTGGTCCAGCATTTCCACGGGTATCGAGTAGATTTTGGCAAACTCGTTGTAGAACAGCTGGCTGGTCTTGAGCAGCTCAAAGTTCAGGGTCCATTGCAGGGCCGTGATATAGAGTATGTCCGCTGGCTTGTGTCCCTCGAGCTGAGCTAGATTGGCTTGTCCCTCGTCCAGCCAGAACTTGCTGCGCGAGTTCTTGGCACACTTGACCAGCAGGGCTTGGAATAGCTGCGACGCCTTGTCGCTGCTGTTCAGCTGCAGCTGGATGAGGCGCCTGCTCAGCGTTATCTGTTCCTGGCTGTTCTCGCCCAGAAAAGCGATGTTATCAATGCCCACCTTGATGAGATCACACACTCCCCTCTGGAGCTCGGGTATGGCCAACAGATCCTGCATATGGCGAATGTTCTCCTCGTTGTAGAAGGCCTTGACCAGCCGAATGTCGCTCAGGTACATCACGAATATGCTCAGGCACTCGTGGAGGGCCCGGTAGTTGTCCAGCTTGCTGGGCAGCTGCAGGGGAGACAGCTTGCTGCTCCGCCTCTTAGTGTCCCTGTTCTCGATCAGCTCCTTGTGCTGCCTGAAGATGGGCAGGGCCACCTCCGCCAGGATGCCGGCAGCCAGGTCATAGGAGAGCAAGTACGCAATGTGCTTCAGGTGCTTCAGAAGCAACAGCATCGCGGGCGTGTTCAGCAGCGGCTTGTAGTTCTCCTTGTAGATGTTCAGCAGGTCCAAGTGGAACCCGGGTGACTTGAGCTTCTCCTCGCAGCTGGGACAGCCCTGGGGCGCTCGCTTCACAAAGATCGTGTGAAGGACATTGTAGTGGAGGAACTTATAGGCGCACTTTTGATAGCTGCTGGAGGATAGCCGAGTGGCAAGCTGCAGGCAGGTGGCAAAGTTCCGCGCGTTGTAGTGGCAGCAGCAGCTTCCGGTGCGGAGGAGGCTCCTCACACTGTGCTCCTGCAGCTCTGCCTCCAGGCTGGGCAGCAGGTGATACAGCTTGCCCTGGAAGTAGCAGCTCAGCGAACCCCCTCCGAGGCAGTGCAGCTGGCTACTCCTCTGCCTTTTGTGGCGAGTTTGCTGCTTGGGCAGTGTGGTCGAGGTGCTGCTCTCCATAAGACTCTGCAGATGCTGCTCCTGCCGCGACAGGTTGTCCGTCAGCCGCAAAAGCAGCTTGTATATGTGCAGGAACAATACAGAGGTCGAGGTGGCCTTGGCTGCCTCCTGCAAGACCTCGAAGCAGGCGTCAAAGTTCCGCACATCGATCTGATTGAGCTCCCGCACCCCATTGTCCACCAGATTGTGCAGGGTGCCAAACATTATGTAGAGCACTCCATGGGCGAGCAGGGGACTCCTTCGATTGGCAGTCAAGGCGTAGAGGAGTTGCCCGAAGTTGCTATTGAAGTCATGGACATTCGGCTGCTGCTGCTCTAGTATATAAAAGTTATTGACACAATGAGCTATCAGTTGGAGCAACTCGAATTTGATGATCTCGTCGTTGTCATGTGGCTCCTGCTCCTCCAAACTGGCGCACAGATGGCCCAGCGCGAAGTTGTGTACAGTGACACTCAGCTGGGACTCCTGCTCGGCGTCCACACACCGCGTGAGCAGTTGGATGAGCAAGAGGGCCAGGTCATCGCTGCTCTTCGTTGTCTTCTTGAAGTCCTCAAAGTTTTCTTCGATGGAATTGGTCTTTTCGATGGCTAATTGACTTTTATGCGGCTGCTGCTGGCGTCGCGGCTTCTTGCTTTGCGAATTGAGGTAGAAGCTGGCGATGAACTGGGAAATGCTGGTCAGTGGTACCAGCGGCTGGTTGGCGGGGCTCCACTTGCAGTTGGGGAACAGATTGATGCACAGCTGGCAGAGGCTCTTCTGGGAAGCAATGTGCTGTGCAGGCAGAGAAAAAATAGAGGTTGATTGCATACGAGATAGGAAAACGTATGTAAATAAGGCTTGCCTTGATATCCACGCGCATCAGAAAGGCCAGCAAGTGGTGGCCCAACTTGTCGGTGAGAAAGGTGCGCAGGGCGAGTATCTTGTTGCAGTCACTGGGCGTGCTGAGTATGAGCTGGAAGAGAGAGGCACTCTTAGCAAACTGGACTCCATGGCTGGCCAGCTACCTGGACAAACCTGAGCTAGATTGTGTTGCTTGCGCAGCTGCTTGATGCACTTGTCCTGCTGTTCCGGTTCCTGCTCCGGACTGCTGCTCTGAGATCGCTTCGCCTCGCTAATGATCTGGTAGACCTGTTCCAGTAAATAGGAGCAGAGCTCCTCGGGCAGCAGGTTGAAGTGGCTGCGAAAAAAAAGGATTTTCTAATACTTTCACCTCATCTATCAGTTATATCCACCTTACCTATCAAGCCATACATCTTCCAGAGCCACATCGTCCAGAAACTGGAAATTATACAACAACAGCCACAGCCAGTGGTCCTGTGAATGAAAAATAAGAAAAGAAATGAAACCACAGTCACGATAAGGCCTGAGACTATCAATGGGGGCAAAGGAGAATTACACAAACCTTGACACTCGCATCTTCGAGCTCCGAGGCCTGGAGATATTGGGTCCACAGTCGGTTCAGGGTATCCAGCAGCAGTTGCTGCTGCTGCTCCTCCACCTTCACCTCCATCCCGGCCATGGAAAATCACAGATAATGGCGGAGGCGAACGCGAACGTGCCGCCCACCAACAGGCTGCGACGCGAAGATGCTGCTCCGGCTAACCAGCAGCTCCTCGGGCATCGGGCAACGGTGGTTACGTTCTGAACACTCGGAGCGATGAGGCCAAACTGAACGCGGCGGTGGCGATCGAAGGAGAACGCCAGCTGTAATTAAAATAATGCAAAGTTAGTAAATACAGTCGAACTTCATAAGGTGTACCATAAGTAGTAAAAGGTATTAGTAATTGTGATCTTGATCTTGGAATTTTTGGCCCAACCATGGTTTACATCCTACTCTTTTTGGAGTCAATGATTTTTACCTTTAATTTGCTTATAAAATTGGGAATTCAACTGAAGAATAGTTATATTTACAGAAGCTTGACTATATCTCTTTTGTGCGTGAGATTACGTGAGGAAATGAGATGCTGAGGAGGTGGAGTAGCAGGCGTAGGAGGAGAATGAGGAACCCAACAACGACGAGGAGTAGGAGGAGCAGTAAGAGCAAGCAGAAGCCCAAGATTAAGCCGGTGATGTTGATAATTCGGTGTGTGGAGTGGAAACTTTAGTTGTTGTTGCGGGAAAACTATTAAGATTGCTATTTATAGTTGCCAGCACTGGCATTGCATTTGTTCGAACTTCGATGGGCTAGTTGCCAAGCCGGTAATGATAGTTGTTGTGGACGAGGAGGAGAGGTTCCAGAGGTGGATCGGTGGCCGCGTAAACAGCTGGCGGTGATGCGTGTCTGTAACGGCCAGTGAATCCGCGATAAGCGGCATATACACAAACTACACAAATCCGATCCAGAAGAGCAGTCCGTCCTCTGCAGCATCTCGACCATTGACCACTTCAGCATCGAAATCCTTATCAGCGGTGTTAAATTCTCTGCCTTTTTACCACAAGAACTCCTATTTCCCAACTGCGTAGCACCGAATTATTCATCGCATATATAGTATTCGGGGTGAAATTCAGCTCATAAATTAAATACATTTTCATTAGCTCACCGCAAAATAGCGCTTTTTTTGTTGCAGCAAAATGCAACTAATTTTAATACGCCATTTTTCCGTTTTCGTTGCTCGTAAGCCACTGGATTTTGTTTTGTTATTTTGGTAACTTTTCAGCAATTTGTTGTTCTTCTTCTCCGTGCGTGTGTGTGTGTTGTTGTGTGCGGTTGCGAGTGTGTGGGTGCTGCGCGCGTCCGTCACTTCTATTGTTTAGCAGCCAAATAAACAAATTGCAAGCTGTTTTTGTTATTGCTGCAGTCAGCTGTTGGTTTTGTGTCGATTTCAGGCACTACCGATGCGGTCACACTGGATATCGATAATAGTCGGAACATGCTTAAAAATAATGAAAAACTGTAATTTTATTTACTTACAATACTTTCAGATTTTATTGATTATTAAAACAGAAATTTTTTGTTTAAATAATGCTTTAGGGTCGTAAAAATATTATACCAAAATATGGAATCCGGCAAAGGTTTCTATGTCAAAAATTTCCACTTTGCCGTGCCGTATATCTGCCGTATATCTGAAACGAGTCATTTGTCCGGCCGAGTTATGTTTTCGAGTTGTGTCCGGCCACGAAAAAATTGGGCCTACGTAGAAATGATACACGTCCGCAATTTTGTTTTTGACACAAAAAAAAGAAAAAACAATTTCTAGTACATTTTGGATTGGCTCAAATAACTTCTTAATAATTTGAGGTCTCTTCCGGTCTGATTTGTTACCGAAATCGAAGGGTATATAAACTTCGGCATACCGAAGCTAGCTTAATCTAGCTACCAATACAATATTTTGGCTTGTATAGCTTTTTTCAAAGCTTTTTTACGACCCGAAGAGCTGGTAACACTGTTATCGGTACCTGTTGCGCTCTTCAGCTGTTCGGCCTCATTCTTGTTTCTGTTGATTTCGCAAGCAGTTTGCCTTAGTTTTAATCAGTTTTTTTAATTTTAAGTAAAGTTTAATCAAAAATTTTAAAATGCTCTGTCGCTTGGTGAGAAATGGCAACTTGAGCGCCCAATATTCGGCCTCATTCAAGGTGAGAGAACGATGAAAATATCCCGATTAATGGTTGAGATCTTCCAGATAAAGATAAACTGGATTATCTTTATCTTTTAGCTATCTTAATTACCTATTTTAATTAATTAGCATGTGATCAAAAAGTGTTAAACTGGATTTCCAGCAATCATAACAACAGGTGCGATTTGAAGAGGCCACAGAAATAGAACAAAATGAGTAACAGAAATAGAACAAACAGTTTGTTGTGTGTAAATAAAACACTTGCCAGACACTTTTTACTGTATGTGTGAATTGTTTTGATTTAGTGATTGCTCGGCAATTGTGATAAGCACTATTTTCGTTGAAACCACGCGATCAGCCCACTCGAGCCCCCGAACCTGGAATTATTCGACTTAAAAATAGTCGCAAACTTACGTAACGCTTTTGCACAAACAAGCCACTCGCACACGCTCGCTCCCCTATATAGCAGCGGAGAGCCCCCCTCGAATCATAGGCAAAACAGCTTTTTATGCTAATAGTTCTCATTTCCCATGCGATCTGATCTTTCCAGCTTATTGCGTGCTCCTACTCCACGTCGGGAAAACGGCGAAACGGCAAGATCTACGAGAACGCTGCGGATGCGGTGGCCGATGTCCAGGATGGCGCCAAGATCCTGTTCGGAGGATTCGGCATCTGCGGTATTCCCGAGAAGATGATCAATGCCTTGAAGGAGAAGGGAGTCAAGAATATAACCGGTGTCTCCAATAATGGAGGTGAGTTAAATAGCTTTCTAAATTCGAATTTTTGAATAAAATAGGACAGACAATTCAAGTTCTCTAAAATGGAATCTTTAAGGCTGTAACCTTGTCTCCTTTTTACTAATCTTAAGAATTGATTTCTCTGTAAACAAGTAAATAAACTACAGAAATTTTACCCTATTCCAGGCGTGGACAACACCGGCCTGGGTGTCCTAATCAAGGGCAAGCAGCTGTCCAAGGTGATTGGCTCGTATGTGGGCGAGAACAACGAGCTCGTGCGTCAATATCTGGCCGGAGAACTAGCCGTGGAGCTGACCCCACAAGGAACTCTGGCGGAGAAGATCCGAGCTGGAGGAGCCGGTATTCCCGCCTTCTACACGCCCACCGGCTATGCCACTCTGGTCCAGCAAGGCGGTGCACCCGTTAAATACTCAAAGGATGGCAAGGTCGAGATTGCCAGCGAAGAGAAACCCGTGAAGGAGTTCAACGGCAAGAAATACGTGATGGAGGAGTCGATCTTCGCCGATTTTGCATTTGTCAAGGCCCAGAAAGCCGATCCCTTGGGCAATCTGGTGTTCAACAAGGCGGCCAGGAACTTCAATGCCCCCATGTGCCGGGCTGCAAAGATCACCGTCGCCGAAGTGGAGGAACTGGTGCCCATTGGAGCCCTCAGTCCCGATGAGATCCATGTGCCTGGAATCTATGTGAAGCGCATCTTCAAGGGCACCGATTATAACAAACGCGTGGAGCGATTGAGGATCACGGAGCCCAAGGACCCGAGCAAACCAGCCCCGCCTCCAAATCCCGCTCAGGAGCTGCGTGAACGGATTGCCCGGCGAGTGGCTCTGGAGTTCAGGGATGGCATGTACGCCAATCTGGGCATTGGTATTCCCGTCCTCTCCTCCAACTACATTCCCCAGGGCATGAACGTGCTGCTGCAGTCGGAGAATGGCATCCTGGGCCTGGGCCCCTTCCCCACCAAGGATAAAGTGGACCCGGACTTGATCAACGCCGGCAAGGAGAGCGTTACTGTGGTGCCCGGAGCATCCTACTTCGGTTCCGACGACAGCTTTGCCATGATCCGCGGCGGCCATGTAGATATTACTATTCTGGGTGCCATGGAGGTGTCGGCTACCGGCGATCTGGCCAACTGGATGATTCCCGTGAGTAACCATAGCTTACCATAAGCCAAGGCTGCTAATTCCTTTATTTTTCAGGGCAAACTGGTTAAGGGCATGGGTGGAGCCATGGATTTGGTGGCTGCCCCTGGCACGAAGGTGATTATCACCATGGAGCACAATGCCCGCGATGGCTCCCCCAAGATCCTGGACACCTGCTCTCTGCCACTCACTGGCAAGGGCGTGATCGATCTGATCATCTCCGAGAAGGCCGTCTTCGAGGTGGAAAAGGGCGTGGGCCTTACCCTGGTCGAGGTGGCCGAGGGCTTCACCGTGGATGACATTATTGCCTGCACCGGAGCCAAGTTCTCCGTGTCCCCCAATGTCAAGACGATGGGTCAGATTCCCGTATGAGAGATCCCAGACAGAGACCGCCAGAGAAGCTGCAATACCTCACCTTGAGTGATAAACGAGTGCATTTATTTTTTTGTTGATCGTGTGACAAAAACGTTTCTGTTGTATAAATATATATAGATCGTGTCGTAGCCAGGTGTAAGGTAATCCATTCCAGTTAACCTATGGCCTTGGCCATATCCTTGAGAGCTTCCGAGCGATGGGCGTTGCGCATCTGCTTGTTAAGGATGTCGAAGATGCGGTTGTACTTGCTGTCGCTCTCGGTGCGGCAGACGGCGCAGAACTGCGAGGAGAGCACGTGGAGGGGGCTGCGGAAGTAGAGGCCCTTCTGCATGGTGAGGCTGTTCTTGTGGTGCGACATCATGTGCAGGAAGATCTCGATGACGGCCAGCAAGGCGCCGATGAAGAAGTTGTAGCAGAAAAGCGTGGGCACCAGGAACAGCAGGTACTCGTTCCGCTTGTAACCCAGAATGATGTTCTATATAGGGTATTTATTTTAAGCATTTAATCAACATTTCACAACATTTATGATTCTTAAGAAACAAGAGGATTCTTCGCATTAAACTCACACTGCTCACGCCATCCATTTCACAGTAGTCCTCGCGCTCGTAGCCAGGCGTCGCCTTCTTGGGTGCCTTCTTGGGAATGTCGGTGGCGGCTCCATGTCTCACCGTGTTGGCCAGCACGTCGTCCACTTCGTCGCAGAGAGTGCCGCGGAGAAAGTGCTTGGGCACATGGAAGTTGCCGTGCTTCTTGTAGCGCACCTTCATCTGGTCGTGGACCGGCTCACCGGTCTCCTCATCGTACGCCAGCCTCTTCACCCGGGCGGTGTCCGTGTAGAAGTACTCCACCTCGCCAGTTTCGCAGTTCTGGAGGAGATTGGATCGGAACAGATAAGCGAGGGCGATAGGAGAGTGATAAAGAGCGAGGCTAAGAGAATGGTCGAAGAGAAGCAGGTGTCATTCTGCGGTGGCGTGATCATGATCGCTGCTTTTTTGGAGCTAATTTATGGGCCTCAAACGTGGTAGAAATTAGCAAGTCAGATTTCGGGAAGAACACACACGAGAGTCACGTCCAGCTGGGATGAACTATATTTGCTTTGTGAACTGGCAAAGATCTTGAAATAGATTTCTGAGAGCAGGTTTTGGAAAGTTATTAAAGAGTATATTGTTTGGCAAATTCTCTCTTTCGCCGCCAAGTTGTTTATTAAACGCTATCGGCAGGCAACCATAATAAAGACGAGCAGGCCTCGCCAATGGAAATGTTTTGGTGTATTCCGTAAATAGATTCACGTACGCGATTCTCTGATAAAATCTGGCGACTTTAGCCCCCATGAATCACCTGCGACTCGAGCGATATTCAACCTGCACTATGCACTAGCACCTGTCTTCTTACCACCTGCATGGTTTCTTCGGTACTAACTGGGAGAACCTCCCCTTAAAATCGAAAGCGAACAGACCCGAACTACTTATCAGCCTCGGCCGGTAATCGGGGGATATGGAAGTGGCGGCGGCGGCGGACTGATCGACAGACGGCGCTTATCATTTACTACTTATATGGCACTGGCAGGGCGGGGTGACTTATCTCCGACAGCCGCTACGCCTATTAACGTATAATTAAGACTTATGGACGCGGCACAAAATTGTAAATTGCACATGCAATTATCCTCGGCACTGACATTTTTTTCACTGACTTCTGAGCTTGAGTTGCATAAGCATCGGCATTCAGCCGGGAGTGACCGGTTTGCGTGTCAAATGTGATTTGATCGGAATACATATCAAACTGACCCGGGGAGAAATTGCTGAGTCCAAGCACACGCTCCAAGTAATAGAGTAGGTTATTGAGAGGGAAGTCAAATTGACAAGGTATTTTATCAAATTTTCGATCGATTTGTATTCTAAATAGGGTTATTAGTAAGACAAAAATAAAAGGAAATCTTTAAATTAAAAAATAAAAATGAATAAAGCTAAATTCTAAGACGCAATTTACTTGGAAAAAAATAAAAGAAATACTTATTCTATCTAGCTATTCTTCAATCTTATGACTAATGCCTTAATTATAAGGTACAGCTTATAAGAACTGGAGATAACAAACAAATATCTACACAAGGGAAGCCTGTTTCATGATCACTTTTTTAAGATTTTAAGGGTATATGCAAATTAAATTTTTTAGTAACTGAACTCAACGCCATTGATTATTGGTTTGGCCTTGATTATTACAAAATATAAATGCAAGTGTCAGTAAGTCAGTAAGTGATCTTTGTTATGGTACAATCTGAGAAACCTAAACACGCAGTAAATATTAAACAAATTTAACGACTACTGTGAGAAAACAATTGACATATTAGATAGAAAGCTTTTAATGAGTATGAAGTGTACGCGGTAGCCTGATAGCTTGGCTACTCCCTCTTGACTTCAGGTATTTACTTTCAGGTATAAGCACCTGCTAGATGGTCATTTGAGGGTTATACACGGGTAGGTGGAGACATCAAAAAAATAAAAGTAAACACCAGTTTCAAGTGGACGCTTTGATAATTAAAACCAACCATTTTTGTTGTATCTCGATATGATTTCCAATTTTTCTATTGATTAATTCTTGAAATTTGCTTCCGTGTATATCATAGAATATAGAAATATATATAGAAAACTCATTTGTTTTTGTCAAAGCACCATGACTTACAGTGTAATCCATATCTGTATTTAAAGAATCCTTTTCAATGACGTCGATTATGGAAATGGATGTCACCGAAATGTATGAAAACCCTTTTTCCAGCCAATGGACAAAAGACTGTAATGGCAGATAAGCCAGAGGGAACATAAAAACAAAAAAAAAGAAGGCCATCTCAGCTAATCAATGTGAGTAGATAGATAATCGACAGAGTAGTCTGTTTATGAATTTGGATTTGACTGAATTTGTTTTGGCTTAGTCTAGTCCTCCCCCAGTCACAGTTGGCTTAGTGCCGGAGCACTCGGGCAGTAATTAACTGAGATTGCTGGCCGGCCTTTTATGGTCACCTTAATTGCGAGACCCGAAAAGATCTAACAAAATACCCACTGATCCCGTCTCTATTTCTCATTTCTTCTTCGAATTTCGACAAGTAAAAGTACGAAAACGGGTTTACAAAGATCGCAACGCAGATACAGACTCCGCCAGCCAACACACATACGCACCGTTGGCCGTCTCTTTTGGCCGCTCTTCTTCGCTGACGTTTTGGGCACTTACCTTTATGGAATAACCCATGGCTGTCTGGCTGGGTTTTTGTTCACAGTTATGTGTCTGCTGTCTGGCTTTTCGGCTTTATTTGTTTTACTTCCTTTGCCCGAAATTAATGCCACAAACAAAGAACTCACACAATCGACATATATCTAGTGACTAGATATGTGCGTGTGGCTTTAGCAAAAATAAAACACTATAATTTAAATAAATATATATGCAGGCAGGGGAAAACTATGTGACAAGCGTGGAAATTTTGAAACCGGTTAGGCGGTTTTCCTGCTCACTTTGTTGTTTGCGTTTCATTTGCCGATATTTGAGTGTTTTTATTTTGGTTCCAGCTGCGACCTGTTGTTGACTCCCCGATGATTTAGGAGAACCGCAATTAAATTTGCATAGACACTCGAACACTCGCTGTTGTTGTTGCGACTCAAGATATAAATTTCCAAAATCGCGTTCGCTCTGTGGGCTCCAACTTTTTCCACACACGCACACCGAACAACTGACGGCATCCACCAGATGGGAGAGCGCGCCACGAGCAGTATGGCCGTAAAATACCAGAAAAGCTTTTTGAGGGAGCTTGAGGCAGTGAAAAATACAAACAAAATATCAAAAATGTCAACTGATCAAATATGAAATTAAAATAATAAATACCAAGGTGGATCGGAAACTGTAAAATCTGATTTTTAATAAGAACTGGAAAAATAAACTGAATTTGTGAAGGAAAGAATATTTAAAGTGCATAAAATGGTATTATATATTTAAGTAGATATTATAGGACTTTAAATACAATTTATTACATTATTATTATTTATTTATTATATATTTTACATTACTAAAACGCACTCTAAAAAAAACGAAAAAAAATTCCTTATCCTATGTCAATGGTCTGTTTTTAATTTAATTGAATTATTGTTTTAGCTTAAAGAACTAGCTAAAATATGCTACTACCTCTAGCTTTTTCCTAAAAAATCTAAATATTTGAACACTGTGCTTGAGCTTTAAGCAAAAATATAAAGCCAGAAGCTTTCCTCAACCTCCAGTGAATATCTCAACTAACTTTCAAGCTTCGTGGTTGCTGTCTGCGTTTCGCTTTTGCTATAAAAAGTAAATAATTTGTTAATTTTTGATTATTGAACTTTTGGGAGGTTCAAATGCGATCGTCGAAACTGGTTAAGAGGTTTATTCGTGTTTAATTTGTTTTTGTTGCTGCTGCCTTTGTTTATAATGTGAAATGCACACATTATATTTTTATTTGGCATATATATTTCGCTACGCTGTGTTCCGCTTTTCACATTCCCCGCGAAGAACCTACAGGTCTGATTATCGTACAATTATCTTTATAAGATTATCAACATGGTTTACTACGGGAATGAGAGGTGTTGAGCGGCTTCGACCGGGATCCCAAATTTAGTATCCGTCCGTGGGGCCAGGCATGCGGTTCAGATCCCTCCCTCCAGAAATCTGGTTATACTACGAATTAAAAATCGCAATCGCGAATAATATCTTGTCTCTGGTGCGGTTTAATTGCGTGTGATAAAAGATTTATAAGCCTGAGAGCTCAAGTAGCTTTATCAAATACTCGGGTCGCTACTTTATCGCCATGAAGTGAGTCGTCTTCGTGTTCTTCTGGTTTCGGGATCGTAAAAAAATTAGCTAACTGATGACAAAACATGATGCTCCCAACTAAATCTGCGATAAACAATTGTATATATACTTTATACGACTTTTAATTTTGCGAAAAATGTGGCCCCCTCCTTGGGGGCTAATTGTTTTTTTACGATCCCGAACCGAACCGTTTTTATCAATCAATCAATTCGCTTCACAAACAAGTTGTAATTGCTCCTCGATAGCGCCGATATAAAAACTGTGACGGTCTACCCAACAACCGAACTGGAATTAACGACCCCCACAAAGCCAGCGAATGGCAGTAAAGACGATGATTACGATCCCCATCAGCACCGCGATGTCAAGAATCCCACAAAGTAAGTGAAGTATTTACCATTAGGTAATACCCAAGGACTTGTGGAATATTTTCTGTGATTTTTACAGCAACTGGCAGACCTTTGCCCATTTCCTGAAGGCTTCTATAGGCACTGGGGTCCTGGCCATGCCCAGCGCCTTCTCCCATGCGGGCTATGTGAATGGCACGATCCTCACACTGATCATAGGCTCGCTGGCCCTGTATTGTCTGCATATTTTGGTGGGTTTATTACTCGGGGTTTTGTGTAATATATAAGTTAATACCTCTCCTTACAGATCGGCAGCATGTACACCTTGTGCAAGCGTCAGCAGGTGCCGTATGTCAGCTTTTCGCAGGCCATGAATCTGGGCCTTAAACAAGGTCCGCCCTGGCTCCGTTGCTTGGCCCCCATTTCCGTGTAAGTAAATAAGTTAAAAATACAATAACACACGCGATCTACTATCTACAAAACAGTTCATAAATTGTTGTCAATACTTTGATTATCTTTGTAAGTGCTTTTTAATGACGAATTTATTGTATCGTTATCTTTCTGTAATCAGTAGATTTCAATTACTTCAAAACGTGGCCTAACTATCTTTATTTGCTACATAATCAAGTATGTTGACAACAAGAAGGGCACAAATAGGAAGATTTTAAAGTATTTAGTTTGTATTTTATATAATTCAGTTTTTCTTTAAAAAAAATATTTTTACTTAAACCATTTTTCTTCCCACTCCAAAGACCCTTTGTAGATGGCTTTCTGGCCTTTTATCACTTTGGCATCTGCTGCGTCTATGTGGTTTTCATAGCTGAAAGCATCAAGCAGTTGGTGGATGAGTATCTGGTGGTGTGGGATGTCCGCTTGCACATGTGCATCATAATTGTGCCGCTCCTGCTGATCTACAGCATAAAGAATTTACAAGTACTAGCGCCCTTTTCCAGTGCAGCTAATCTTCTTTTGCTCGTGGGTAAGTTATATTATAGGTGAATTATTTAATAACTATTTTGATTGATACAATTAATATTTGCTTTAATTTTTCTAGGCTTTGGCATTATTTTGTATTACATATTCGATGATCTACCTCCGCTTAGTGAACGAGAACCCTTTGTGGAGTTCACACAGCTGCCCACTTTCTTTGGTACCGTGCTCTTTGCCCTGGAAGCTGTGGGTGTGGTAAGTTATAGGAAAATATATCATTTCAGGAACCTTAAAAATGTAATTTATCTTTTTTATAAGATCCTGGCAATTGAGGAAAACATGGCCACCCCTCGAGCCTTTATACGTCCCTGCGGTATCTTGAATACAGGCATGGGTATAGTGCTGGGCTTGTACATACTCCTGGGATTCTTTGGTTATTGGAAATATGGCGACGAAGCCTTGGGCAGTATTACCCTAAATATTCCCCAGTCGGATATGTGAGTTTTCTATAATAGATTATGTTTTATTATTATTTTATTTCCGTTTTTTTTCAGACCCGCTCAGGTGGTAAAGATCTTCTTCGCCATCACCACTTGGATTTCGTATGCCTTGCAGGGTTATGTGACTGCCCATATTCTGTGGGATAAGTACTTGTGCAAGCATTTCAAGGAGTCCAGACAAACGCTATATGAGCTACTCTTTAGGGCTATAATTGTGCTGCTGACCTGTGAGTTATCTTAGATAATTTACCTTAAATTTCATAGATCCTTACTTACTTTTCTTCACTTATTCAGTTGGTTGTGCCATTGCCATTCCGGATCTTTCGGTCTTCCTTTCCCTGGTCGGATCCTTTTGCCTGTCCATCTTGGGCCTTATATTTCCGGCATTACTCCAGATTTGTGTCCAATATACGGAGGGCTATGGCCCCTACCGGATAAAACTGATCATCAATGTGCTGCTTCTGTGTTTCGGAATCTTCGGAGGTGTTGTGGGCACCTACGTGAGCATTCTGGAGATCATTGAGGTGTACAAATAAACAACGAATTTCGAATTTGTGAGCATTAATCTAGCCATAACACACACTCAGTGGAAAATAAACAAAGTGATTTTATGGGCGCTAGCCCTATGTATCAAACTTTACCCGGAGTGAAGTTGCCAAAGTAGACCAAATATTTTTAATTTTAATTAAAAGCTTAGCAAAGGTCTTGGCTTGGTTTCAGGGGCGGAAAACGTGGGCGGGTAAAGGGCGATGCAACGCTGAAAATATGCAGTGAGAGGAGTAGGAACGGCCAGTTGCAACGAACTGTAATTAAATGCAACCGCAATTAACACAAAAGCGCCGCAGGTCAGCAAGCCAGACACAGAACTCGACTCGACAGTGCCCCCTTGCACCGCTGCCATCCGGAATCCTGCTGCATTTTATTTACAATGTTTTGCTCACAGGTTATACTGACAACGCTCCTCGGCTTCCTTCCTGCTTGCCCGCCTGGCTGCCTTCCAACCCAACCCCCATTCCAGGACCTCTTTGGCTGTCTTTTGCTTGTGTGAAGGCCACACAGAGAGAGAAAAAGCCGGACTCAGCCGCAATGACCGCCGGGGCCCTAAGAAGCCAAAGAGAGAAGCCAAATGGACAAATGCCTGAATGCCAGCAGCACGAGAGCAAGTCAAAGAGTTTTGACTGAATAAAATAGAAAAGTAATCCATTTACAGCCTTAGAAAGGGGCATACATAAAAAATTCTTTAAACAAAATAGTATAAAAAGAAAGAAGGCTTGTAAAAGGCTAAACTGAAAATATTTATTACTTAAACCGTACTCTATTTAATCTAAAAAGTCCTGTTTAATAGCAAAAACGAATGTAGAGAATATAAAAACAATTTAAATGGTTCCCAAAAGTCTGCTACAAAATTTTAAATATTTTTGTTGCATACTTTAAGCACCATTTTAGACGATTTTAATTTTGTTTGTATTTATCTATGTCAAAAAAATATCATTAATTATTTTTATTATTGCTAATTTAAGTTGTTTATTATACATGTTCGGAATCCTGGTTATAATTAATATTTAATTGATTATTTATTGATAAATGCTATAATAATAAAATTATTAATGCCTCTGACAGCCTTTTGTTATAATTTTCTGCAGAAATAAATAGAATGCATTTGATATTTTTTGTTGTTTAATATTTTCTGTAATTAACTTTGGAGCAACCCCTCGCTGTTGTCTGCTTCCTTGCCTGCCCCACGCCCCTGAAATGTGTTGAAATGTCGTTTGCTTTGTACGTTTAATTACTCTTTTGACGGAAATAACACAACATTCGTGTATTTGAAATTGGCAACAAGAAAACTGCAACAGCGCGAAGGGAACCCAGAAAAAGTCGGTCTTGGAGTGCGAGAAATTGGACACGATGCAAGTGAGCCAAAAAAAAGTCTTAAGTTCTTCTTCTTAAATTACGCCAACGAATCGGGGACTTGAGTCCAAAGGAGGATATCCCCTTCTATTTAGCTTTCTCCCAGGGAGAGCGGCTCCCTTCATCAATTTCGCTTAGATTCCCTTTTTACTTTGATGAAGCACATTAAATGACAAGTTGTGTTTGGCTTATTTATTTCTATTTTTTTGTTTATATATATTTCCCCTCTAAGGGCTGGAGCATTTTAATTATATTTGTGCAGGCAGGCAGAGGCAGTCAGGCAGTCAGCTTTTAGTGCTTCCGGTCAGTTGATTCTGGGGGTCCGAGCAATTGAATTACGCACAATTCCAGGTAAGGAGTACACATGGAATGGCCCCTCGGCCTTCAGGGCTTTATATCGTTTTTCAGTCTAGTCCATGAAATGCGTAAAAGTTAATTAGAGAAAGCCATGAATAAATTTGCCATGAAAAACTTAATTTCGCTTGGTCCTCTATTGACTGCAGCAGCCTCTCAATTTTCTGTGTGTTTATTCCGTTCGTAATTAAATTCTGAACTTATATCTGTACTTACATATAAATTTCTGAAGTTCAGAAGTTGTCAAGGGATTTATACTTACCTAATAGCTGACTCTACTATATAATTATTTATCAATTTTTTGGTTTTGCCATCTCTTGGTTGATTTGCGTAATGTTAAGCCTTTTATTTAAGGTTTATAAACTCTCGAATTTGCTGTGCATTATTTAAAAATTTAATATGTTCATGCTTCATCTATTGTTTTGTTCTATTTGGTTTAAATACTATTTAATTGTTGCCAGTTTGTCTGTGGGAATGAAATATATTTGTGTGGTTTAGCTTTTGTATTCGATTCTGTTTTCAATTTGACAGACAATGGGAAAGGGATATTTATTTCACTTTAATAAATATTTCTGATGAAACATAATTTGATTTTGATTGAAATTTAATTGGCCGGCAAATATTATTTTATTAGGTGGGAAAAGAGTTTGAGTTTTATCGGCCATAAAAACGTTTAATAAAATGCTCCCTTGAGCGTACATATTTGATTAGATTTATGATTTATGGCCTTTATTTATTGATTTCTTGAATTCCTTAGATCCTAGCCCCTTTCATGTGCTCCTTAAGAAATGTTAACCATGAAATATGTCTTGAATTCTTTCCGGTTTACCTGGAAATTATAAAAAGTTTCTTCACATACAAGTTGGTTAACTTTTACCTCCTTACACCGCATCGTTAACTATTTTGAATTTTTCTGAGTTGGCATGTTTCGAGCTCAACTTACTTTTCCTCGTTTCTCCGACTTATGTTCCTTTTTTTCTGCTTTTATCCCCGGTTAATTTTTCCGCACAATCTTGTGCGCTGTCAGCCACGTTTATTAGCCAGATTTTGGGAAGTCTGCTGCCTTAGCTAAGCCTCAGCTTATCACACACATCCTTGCCCCTGCCACTCGGAAGTTTTCCAGCGATTTCAACTGCTTAATTTGCCTCAAATTCCTCCGTGTACAAATGACTCATTTTTATTCATTCAGCTAATTTTTTGGGGCTTAACGGAGAAGCGGACGAGCAGCTCGCGGCTGGCTGCTGCTGGCAATTTGTACCAGGCTATCGTAACATCTCTATCTCTGTGCAGCCTGCAGAAGCTTCAGCTTCTGCCCTTACTCCTTTTGAATGGAGTGTGTGTGTGTGTGGTGTGTGTTTACCGCAGCAAAATGATTTATTTTACGCTACGCTAAACACACACGTAACTAGAACAAGGAGGGCAGGAGTAGCAGGAGCACTCGGAAAAAGTTAACTCCATTTGATAAGAAATTGAATAATAATTGTATATAATTTTGAGAAAGGTTATATATATTTAAAACATGGTTTTATAATTATTTTAATGAAGGTTTTTGGGAAGAAGTGAGTATAATTGTTGATAAATATTATATTATAATTGAGAAGGTTTTATATACATGATTTTATTTATTTATTTACAAATTTACAGCAAATAAGGGAAAAAATTCCAATTAAAAGTCGGTATTTCAATTAATTTAATTGTATATTATTAAGAAAGGTTTTATATATTTTTATATCATAGTTATATTAATTTATAAAAAGGTTAACAGGAAATAAGAGAAAATTAGACAGGTAAAATTCAGTGTTCTTAAGAATTTATTAATAAGTTTCTTCTCTTTGTGATTAATTTATTAAATTTTACTAAATTTACAAGTAAACCCTGGACAAAGTATAAAGAAAGCAGCTTTTATTGATAGTTTTCTTTCCCTTTTATGAAACACTCTTTGCCAAGTCTTTATATATTCAGTTTTCCTTACTTATGCAGGCTAAAATCAAGTAATTTTTCGAGTGTAAGCCATTTTGGAGAGGAAGCTGCAGAGGCATTGGCAACAATAGCGACAAGCGACGCATTGTTACTGCGGCCGGGGCTTTTCGGGTTCGGTTTTCGCACTGAGGTTTCTGTATTTATTTAAGCCCAAACATTTTGTACATTTCAGGCAGCCAGACAGCAAGGAGGCAAGGACGTCAGCGGGCCGCAGCAGTAGGGGAGCAGGGGGAGGTAACAACATTTGCTATGAATAAATAACGAACGAATGAATGAAGGAATGGATGAATGAATGGGTGCATGTATGGCCGGATGGCTGACTGGTTGGTTGGTTGGATGGATGGATGGGTGACGACACAGCCAGCGACGTGTCTCAACTGCGGGCATGTGATTTATGTTCTGAATACATGGCACTATAATAAGCACTTGAGGGCGGGGTGAGAAAGGGGTGACCTACCAGCTCCCCCGAGGACCCTGCTCATTGATTGTTGGCTAATACAAGGTCCCTTTACCTGGGCGAACCCAATGCTCTTGGGCCACTTTCGCACATTTGCTGCAGATAAAAACAGGCATGAAAAGCTGTCTGGCAAAAAAAGGGATCATTGTTATGTATGCCACATATTCCAACAAATACCCCAGATATTCAGGCTTGTTAAACACAGACAAAAAAGGGTAGGGATTAGCAGGGTTAAGCATAAAAAAATATCCTGCCAGATTTTATTTAATTTTTTTCAAAGCGAAGATAATAAAAAGTAAGCCTTGAAATCAGTTAATTGTAATACCAAGATGAAACTTAACTCATTAAATATATATTTCCTCATCAGCATAACTTTAACCAGGTTTTAGCTAGAGCTTGTTGGCAATTCTAGCAAAGGAAATCAAGTAAAAAGAGCGCCCAAGCCCTAAACTTTAATCCTTTTGAATAAAACGACGAAATTCTTTGCTTTTACTGAAACAAAAATTCATAAAAATATGCTTCAAGTGTAGGTGTTAATATGGAAAAGCCTCGGACCGGGTCTGGCCAGGGTTTTTTGTTTGGATTTGTTTCGGGCCCCAGCCGTTGCAGGTGCGTTAAACATTTATGAGCAACCAAAGCGCTGATTTTAATAGGGATATAGGCGGCGGAGGGATGATAAGGGTAGCAGCACCGCAGAAATGATTATGAATGCCCCTGTGTTATGCATAATTCATAATGTTAAAGTGACCCCGTTGCGTATACGCAATAATCATACGCCATGTGGCACACGACAGGCAGCGCCGCAGCAGCAGCAGCCGCCTTTATTGGGCACTTGAGTTTGCCCCAAGGGTGCGGGTGGCGGGTGTGCTTTAAGGGCTGGGAATCAATCATTGATTAGAGAAAGCCCGCAATGACCTTGGGAGGAGACATAATTCCTAGAACATCTCCCCTAATTGGGTGTGTGCGCTTTCAGTTCCTTGCAGCAGCGTGAATTAGTTTTTGGTCCCTGCACACCGTCGAGTGCTCAACCTGACAGCCACTGACAGTTATCGTCTTCATCAGCGAGACAAACAGACCTCATCATGGGGCAGCCGTAGGCCCCCATCCCTTTTCTACCGATTTCCCTGCAATATATCTATACATACGTATAGAGAGATATATTCCGCCAGCTGTTGCCGCTGACGATGAGCAACTGTCATGTCATGAGCTCGCTGAGCTCGCACTTGGCATGTCAATGCTCTGCTTCCTGGCCCCCCGCCCAAGCCTATAACCGAAACCAAACCAACAGAGCCCAGCAGCCAACCTTCAACCTGCCGCCGGTGCCCTTCCCTTCGACATTGCTTCGCTCTCTTAGAGCCATAATTTATGCCGCATGTTTGCCATAACTCAATGGCTGCGCGACTGCGGCGAGCTGAGAATTTCACAGAGAGGAAGAAAGAAGCGACAGACGGGATGCAGTTAGAAAAAACTTAATTAGAAAAAGACTAGAAAAATACAAAAAATAATCACATTTAATATACCTTCTTAGGTGTTATAATATTATTAAAAAAAACATTTTAGAACTTCTTTAATAATGCTTTATTTTTGATAATTTAAGGGCCAAGATTAGTGAAAACCTTTTCCAGGGAATAAAAATTACCTTAAAATGTGTTTAAAAGTATGCAACATTTTTTATTTCGGTCATTTGATGGAAGTACTTTCTCTTATTAAAAATAACCTTTGTAAAAAATAAATCCAGAAAATTTAAATCACCTTTAAAAGTGTATAAAAGTATACAAGATTTTATGCGTTAATTAAAATAACCTAAAAATGTGTTTAAAAATATGTTGCATATATTATTTAAGCAATTTAATTACATTAATAACATATTTTCCTATACATAAAAAACTTCAGAGAATTGAAATCACCTGAAAATATGTCTAAAAGTATGCTACAATTTATGTGAGACTATATGGAAATGTGTAGAAAAAGTATGTTCAAATTTTTTTTGCACATTGGTATCAAAAGCAATGCTGAAGCTAACTTTTTTCTGCCTAGAAATGTCTGATTCCAATCAAATAGCACAAGTCCTAATTTCATAGTTAGCTTATTATTGTTTTCAGTGTTTTGGAAACCTTCAACTGTGTGTGTGAGCGCGCGGCTGATGAAGTCCAATCGATAAATGCGATTCTCAGGCTTGAGCTTGAGCTTGCCATCTTTCGCCCTCCGCATTCGGTGCTGCGTTTTTGTCGCCGATTGAGCGAACAATTGCTAGATGGCGGCCAAGATGAATTGCCTGCAATTGTGCGCATTGCTAGCCATTTGTTAGCCAACAAGAGCAGAGCCAGGAGCAAGTGCCAAGGAGCTGACGAGCAGCAAGGAGCGGCAGCAACAATCATGCGACCTTAGAGCCGGGCTTAGTTTTAGACCCACTTTTCAGATAAGGCCAGAAAATGGGGAAAATGTAATGCCAAAAACCATTCCCCGGCTCTCCCTCGATACAAGCCCATTAATAATTATGGTTATGGCCCTTTTTTGGCCCAGTGCAAATGTTAATGGCCATTCGGTTGCCTGGTTCAAATCGATTTTCAGTGCCAGAGCCATTTTGCCATTTCACATTTGCCATTTTCACATTTCGCAATCTTTGCGCTTGTAAATTGCAAAATGCACACACAGATACGGGATGAACCACAGGCCACTAATTAGCCAAAAAACATTGTCATAGCCAATGCACATACCATATAACTCCTCCATATGCCCAGTTTATGCATATACATATATATTTTATTGCCTTTGGTCTGGCTTACCGCACTAAGCCCTCTCCCTCTACAGATGTGTAATTCATTAGGCCCAAAAACAAATTGCGGTAATTTGTGTCAGTGGGTTAAGTAGACGCTAATATAGGGTTAATGCCCAACTGTCTGTATTTAATTTTAATACGAATCAAATTGAATTTATAGTGGCTCAGCACTGGAAATGTTTGGGGAAGCCGCAGAGGAAGTGTAGTGGCACTCTAATTAATTTTACAGAATGCAAATATTTGAATTAAATTGAACCATTCGCCTTTTTGTGATTTCAGTGCATCAACATGTCCTTCGTGTAAATCACAGAATTATATCCATTAAATTGGCAACCTCATTTAATATTTTAAGCCCCGACAAACATCGTAATTGTAAATTAGACAGCAGAAAATGAGAGAGATTTACATTTATGGGCACTAAATAATTATAATTGGAGTTACAGCTCACTATTTGAATATTATTTGGGTTAACCTAGTTTATGAGTGACATTTTAAGTTCAAGGGGGGCCTTTAATTACATTCAAACTATTTTGAAATATACTTTGTTTAAATTTAAAAAAACATATTTTTAGTAAGGAAAATTAGAATGAGTTCAATACTCCTTGAGAGCGCATCCTGCCAAAGCTTTATCTTCATAAATCTAACTCCGATCGACTTTAAGAATAAAAAAAAAAATTCTATAAGTTTGTAGCCGGTACTCGAACCCACACCTCCCGGATTAGGGCGCGTGCGAGCAAGATAGATAGATAGTTTCAACTTTATTGTCTTATAACTGCCATGTCCATCCTAGTAATCTCAAATTTTATAAAAAGGTCCACACTAAAGTCTATTTATTATATTTTCAAGTTCTTTCTTTGGAAATTAATGACTATAGCTTAGAAATATGCTTTTGTTGTGTTATTTCTTTGCTTCTTTTCTTTCCTTCCCTGCTCTGTATTTCGTTTTGCATTTAATCCAAAAATAATGTCTGAAATATACAACTGAATTAACCCTTTATAGATGGTCTTACATTCCTTTTTCAAAAGCACAAAATTCGAAGAATGCGCAACCCCTCTAAGTGAGCCTTAAATTTACTGACCCACGCCCTTTGCCGGCTTCCATTGAGTGTAAAATTATGTTTAATTTGTGTTTGAATAAATGTTGGCCACGTTCGTGCCAGAGCACCAAATCGGGTTAAACAAAAACGGAATGAAATGGGAAATATTTGCTTACTTTGCCTATAAATGTGCACACTAATTGAATAATGTGTAATTGTTTTCACATTTTGCGGTAAGCAAACCAAACGCGGTTGTCCGTATATTTGGCGTAATTTAAATTCGATTCGGGATGGCATGTCCGGAAAATGGAAAATTCGTGCTACAAATAATGAGACAAAGCAGCAGCAGAGGAGCGCGGAAGCGGCCACCACATCCAATGAAGTGTAGTGAGTTATTTGGTGAGGCAAATCGTCCAAATGGACATGCCCATGATAAACTCTAGCATTTTATTGCAGGTCAAATCCCCGGACATATCTATGAGGGATCTCCTGGATATCTTGCTCCCTATTTATCTCCCGCTGACTCCTCGCTCGCCTTAACAAATAAGCATTTTCCTTTGACCAGCCTCGAGCCGGGATGCTGCTGCTACATTTTTTTTTGTAGTTTTATTTTGGCATAAAGCCAAAGATAAATGGCGAATTCCAAATGCCAACAAAAGTATTACCAAGCGGGGAAGGTCAGCTGTGGGGGGCAAACGAGAACCATAACAAATCTTGCGCTGCTTGTGCTCCCAGGAATCCCCCTTTTTCGAGGGTCGGATTTATGTGCGCTCATGTCACTGCACACAAAAAGTTAAACAGCGCGCAACGGAAGTGCGACAACGACAACAGACGCAGTCGGAGATATGGGGCAGGAGCCGGGCACGGAGCTGAATCTGGGATCTGGACAATCAGGAAACAAGTCCGGACTGCAATTGCTCTGGCTGTTGGAATCCCCGACGTGCTCTCATTATCGTGAATCACCAAACTAAATACGCCGAGCATAAGTGTATCAAGGACCAAAGGCAGAGGCAGGAAAAAGCAAACAGAAAATTCTCTACAAAACAAGAAGAGTCTGTAAGGGTTTCGGGAAATTTTAATCCTAAATCAAAAACCTAAATTAACTTTAAAGATTATTTGTTTAACTCGTAAACGCTCGATTGTGAAAAATGTTTATGTAAGAGGCGGGTTGCTTGAATAATTTCTAGTTTATTTCGTATTTTAAGGGAATATTTAAAAACTTACCTGATTTAGAAAATCTTTTGCTAAAAAATTAGTTTATTTCTAACGTATATCCCAATTTATTTCCAATATAATATAATCGTTTTTCCATGCAAATACACCTTAGGTAATATCCCACTTAAAATGGCAAATGAAAAATCGCCAAATGAATAAATAATTATGGCCTTAAGCCATTTCAGTTCCTTCATTTCCTCTTTGTCTATATCCGAAAAAAATCCCAGACAGTTTTGTCCGTAATTTGAATAACCTCCCTTGTACCCTCCACCCTCATCCCCCCTCTGCCAAAGTGTGTCAACTAGTTTTATCTCGCCTTGAGCGGCGGCAAAGTCAGGGGAGGCGCTCCATGCCGGCAAAGCCCACCGGCGGCATTACCTGATCCCCAGCGCCATTGCCAACAGCAGGGCGTATGTGGGCCTCACAAAAAAAAGGAAGAAAGGAAAAATTTGCGAACATTTTCGCTGTTGTTCTCGCTTTTTTTTTTGTTACCTGTTTTTATAGCTAGAGCCAACTTCCGTTGCCTGTTGACATATTTCCACTTCATTGGAACTAACAGAGTCAAATGAAGAGACAGCCGCGAGGCGAGTCGAGTCGAGTCGAGCCAGGCCTGGTCCCGAGCTCAGGATCCAACACACCTGGGGGACTCATTCAGGTGAACATCGTTAGGTGGAGATGGAGGAATAGGAGGAGGCCGAGGCCGGCAACGAAGACGGACGGAAGCTTTGGCTACACGGCTCAGCGCTCGCACTAACGACAAATATTTGACACGTGTGCTAGGTGATGTGAGATATAGGAGGGACATTGAGAAAAATATTTAAAAAATTCAAATTTCAAGAGATTTAGGGTAGGGGATTATCAAAGATTTCCTTACAGTATCATTACAATTGTAAAACAATTCAAAAGACATTTTAACTTATCTTATGCTTGTCTTATGTGGATTATAAATTTATACTGGAATGCCGCAGAAATTGCTGTAAGCACTAAATCTATTCAAATGGTCTTTTAATATATTTTTTCCCAGTGCAAATAGAGGCGCAGTAGCGCGCCTAAAATATGCGAGACATGTGCCAGGAGACGCGTACCAGGATGTGCGTGTTGCGGCTGGGGATGGATCTATGGCTCCCACTCCAGTGACTCCTCCGGTGGTACCCCATTTCCGAGGCAACCCTTGTTCCTTTATTTTTTTTGCACATTTTAATTTGTGTCAAATTGTTGCTAAAATGCAAAACGCATTGTGCGCCAGCAGCAGCAGAGACATCTCAACCCGTTCGGGGGGCATTCCATTACCAGCTCCTTGTGAATGTCCTTATTCTTCGCTTGGTTTCTACCTCTCCATCTCCTCCTTTGGCCCGATCCTTCTTCTTTTTATATATTTCTTTATTTTTGCTTTCTTTTCCCCCTCATTGTTGTTGTTGCCTTGTTAACACAGTTTTGTGCTTTTGTTTTCATGTGTTTGCCTCTGTGTGTGAGAGGAGGGCTTGTTGTTTTTATTTTCTCCTTATTGTGGCATAACAAAAACACGGCCAAACAATGGGGGGAAATGGGGAAAATGGGGGCAGAAAATGGCGAAAAGGGGGGACTGCAGCTGCTGCTGTTGCTGCTGCAATGTCTCCATGTTGCAAAAGCACAACAATAAAATGTTGTTACAAATTCATTACCGAAGGCGTTAAATTTGACACAGTTTTGCATGGAACAAAACGAGAGAGCGAAGAAGGGCAGGATGGGGCTGAGAAGCAGGACATGGCTACAAAAGAAGGCTGTCCGCTAGGGGGGCGGGGGTCGAGAAAATGCAGCAATTAAATTGTTTTTTATTCCTTCGTTATTCAATGAAACCTTTGTCTCTTCGCCTGCAAAAGGTCACAGCTGCGAAAATGCGAAATTCCAGCTTTTGCCGAAGAATCAATTGGAGATGGATTGAGACTTTTGCGAAGAAAATAAATTAAATCCTAGAATAAGAGTAAGAAAATAAGTAAAGCGTTTGGATAATTTATTAGAATTTGTATTTATTTTTTTAAATTTCAATAAACTATAAAATATGCTTTATTTATATGGCTTAAGTCTTTATTTAAATAATTTTCGTAGTCAGAAGTTAAAGTTACAATACTTTCACAGCCGGGACTCAAACCTACAACCCGCAGTTAAAAAGAAACAGAAAGCAAACCAGATAGGAGAAGGGTTGCCACTTTATTGTCTGATTTGCAAGATATTTATCATCCAAAAGTAGTCAAATTTCAGGAAAACGCCCATTCAATTCTATTCTATTTTATTATTATATACATTCCTTTCTTCCTATAATATATAAAGTTCAAATTGAAATAACTGTGTATTCTTGACATAATTTCTGCAGTAAAAAAACAAAACACTTCTTGAGATAAAACTTCCCCAATAAAACCTCAAGCCTTGCCATCGCTTGCCTAATAATTTCCGCCCACAAGGACATGTCTTTTCTGTATTCCACGATTTTATTAGCATTTCCATTATTTAAATATACTTTATTGAGGCTGTAGCCGAAACATTGCTGTGACACATTTTATAACTCGCGGAGGCGTTAACAGAAAAAGATTATTATCCGGTGACGTCTCAGCTAACACGATTCCTTTGGCACTTTGCATCTAAATCGAAATTACAGGCACACGCATGCATGAGCATGAGCAGGACGACAAGGGCAGACATAAAGAATTGAGGGGGCGTCACTTCCGTTTACTGTTCATGGCTGCTCCCACTGCTGCTCCCGCTCCTCCGCATTATTTTCTCCATTTATAAACAGAATTTATCTGCTTGACATTGCTATGCCTTTTGTTGTTGAGTGGCATTAACCTTTAGGGTTTAATTTGTTGCGACTTCCGTTCGCTCGTTCGGCTGTCGGCAAATATGGGAAATACTCAAATTGCGATTTCCGCTGATTTTCCAACGCCTGAGGCATTTATAAGGAAAGAGATTTCCTTTCATTAATAGCAAAGTTTGAAAGTTTAAAGTTGAAACATCACTTAAATAATATAGGATATTTATAGCGTGTGAATAAAGTATCAAAAAAGAAATTAAATTCAAGCATTAAACTCTTATTAATTGGAAAAACTGATTTTATTGCAAATATTTGAGTAAATTCTAGTAAATAAATTCTGTTTGACTTATTAAAATGTCATTATATGAAACGAACAAAAGTTCACAAACCTCCCCCTAAGGGGACATTTTGAGCTCGATTTGGTTATCGTACGCTTGGGCAATTGTTAATCGAAAATCGCATATTCAAACAGGAGCCGGAGCAGCTTGGAGTGTGCTGCCCGCTCAGCTGTGAAAATTACTCGAAAAATGTAAGAACAATGAAAGAAAACCCACACACTCGCACACATACGAATTCTATTCGCATTTAACCTTTGGCAGCCATTACCAACTGGCGGCCACCAAATGGACAATATCGATTGACCCCGTTTCCGTTTTCGATTGCAATTCGTTTCAGTTTCATGCACTTTGCACCCAGCTTCCCTCTGCCAGATCCCTGGCCTGCCCTGCTGCAAGCGAGCAAAGAAAACATAATTTACTTCCGCTTGAACGGATTGACTTTGAATTTCATTTAGCGTAGGACCTCCGAACCCTGCCCTCTACTCCTTATTCAACCTCCCTGGGCTCCCAGCTGCTGACCATGCTTAAATGCGGCTCATTTATCAATAGCTGCTTAGCATGGCCGCCGAGGGCAAAGGACACTCAAGAAAAGTCCTAGGGATATCTAGAAATTTGATTTAGTAAAATATTACCTATTAACTAGAACGGCAGTCTTTAAGCTATTTTCCAATATATATCTATTCTAATAAACCATTCAATTAATTATGAATACAAAATATAATAGATAAGCATAAAAGGACTGTAACTTCTTTGTTTCCTCGCAGTTTTTTTTTATCAGTGCATGTTACCACTTATCAACCAGTTGCTGGTCAGCTCTAGGGCGTGGTCCTGGTGGCCCCTGCATACCGTTGAGAAGTATGGGCGACGAGGGGATCGAGGTCAACAGCAAGTATCCTTCTCTTTCTCTGTTTCTCGGCTGGCGTTTCCGATTTCCGCATGGCGCACACTTCAAAAATTGACTTTTACAAGAAAACAATTGCAGCCGCGCGCTGATAAGTGGCCGAGAGCAATGGACAGGCCATGTCCGCGTCTGTGTCCACGCTCTGCCAACAGTCAACATCCCAGTAGCCAGCAGCCATTCGCCTCCTTGTCGATTTCGTTTTCGTCCTCGAAGTCGTCGCAGCTGTCGAATTGCGTCGAGTAAGAGATGAAAGCGGCGAAACCGAGGCAAATAGAATATATTCCTTATTGCAACGAACGTTTGATGCACTCGCTGAACCGATGGAATTTCTTTATTTCTAAGTTAAGCAGATTAAATTCTTCACCGAAAATTCTCCTTGGATTCTTTAAGAATTATTTCCGGATTCTTCTTGCATTTTTCTGGCTTTAATTTTGCTGGCAATAAAATACGTTAAAAAGAGCTTTTTGTTAGAATTAAAATTGCCGAGAACTATGCAGTGATAGAAATAAGTAATTTACCTATGCCAGCGAGCTGTAATAATTGCATTGTTTAAATAAATATTATTGTAACTGTCAAATTTGCAATTTCGTTTTGAATATAGAAACTCACCATATTAGGTTTTCTTTATACAATACAGTAATAATAAGCCTTGACATATTCAATTCAATATTTCTCTTTACGTTCTTGTTCACTTACGTTGTAGATCGTTACTTTTTTGCTCAGGATTTTTTAGGGGGAAATATCAACTCCTTAAGATTTTTTAGGGGAAAGCTAAATTTTCATTTGGCAACACTGGTTCCGCGAGTTAAAGTGAAAACCGCGTAAAAAGTAGTAAAAATACGTGAAAATCGTTGAAAAAAGTCGGGCAGTGCAGTGTATAAGTGAAAAGTGTGTCTTGCTAGTGAAATTGCAATGTTTTTGCGGTTAAAGTGGCTTTCCTTGTTGGCGGCAACAAAAACTTCGTTGGCCCTGCGACTTTCGTGTCCGTGTATGTGTGTGTTTTTCCAACTGCCATTTGTTTTATGTTGGCAAACCAATATGATTTCCCATCAAATTGGAAGTTTGTTCAGGTGCAGGTATGTATGTCCGTCCACATTCCATATTCCATTATTTCAATATTGTGATTGGACATGGGGTTTTTTTCAGCAAACATGCGACTTAATTATGATTTTATTGCACACACACACTAAGCAAATGCACAAGGCGCACAAGCACAGTTAGACAGTGGCGGTCAACATTATTGGAAAGTTGTAAATTAATTACTTTTTACATGGAACCCTTTAATATATTAATTAATAAATAAGGGAGTAATTAAGTATAAAATACAATATATGAATTCATGTACTCGTTCCATTAATCAAAGCATTACCACTATTTTGACCCCTACTCGAATCTACCGTTTTTCGAGATCGACTGGAAGCGCGTAGGTAGTGTGAAAGGGAGATGGCAATATATTGGCAGCGTGCCCTGTCCTCTATCTGTCCCGCTCCCGTCCAATGTAAATTTCATTTGGAAAATTTGTTATTGAAACATTTTGTACAACTAATGAATTGCAACACAAACGCAGCAAACCATACAGAGTGGCAGAGGGGGCAAATCCGTTCATGGCCCAGTTAACATGGTCAGTTTGTCTGGCTTTTCAGTTAGGTAATAGCCCTCAATATTTAATGCCAATTTATGTTGTGTGCTCGGCTCCTAGTATCCTTTTGAATCCTTTGTATTTGTATCTGTTCTGGATATGCTGCATCAATTAAAGGTAATTCATTCATATGAATATTGCATGACAGTGTGTGTGTGCGTTCTTAGTTCCCAAGTTCTCCTAGGAGCCAAATTCTTCTCCCCCCGGCACCTCATCTTTCCAATATCTCCTTGCTTTCCCCGTCTGGGTGAGTGTTGGCAGGCAAATCGATAACTGTAAGTTTCCTTTCATTCCATGCACTGGGAAAGAGTGAAGTCGATCTATAATAAACCAATAAACTTTTTATTAACGGATATTTTAAACTTAAACCTTTTAGCAGTAAATTTATAGGTTACATTAATTAACGGGTAAAATATTAATTATGTATATAAATACATAATATAAATAAATAATATAATAAGTTAGTTGGTTTCTTGTTTTTAATATTATTATTATTAAAATAAACATTTTATTACCATAAAAACTCAAAAATGTCAAATGCAGATTCTTTTCTGTCTCTGTTCCTGTCTATGCAAATGTCTCCTCGGGGAGCGGGGGTGGCGTAACAAAACCCATTAGGCTCCGCCGGCTGCATTTGCTCCTGACGCTCCTGCCAAACTCCTGGGCGGGCCAAAATGTAAATGTGCATCTTAATGCAGATGTAAGCATTTCGCACCTGACGTCGGTTTATCTTGTCCAGTTGATAATTTGCCAAGATTGTCCCAGGGAATGGCTTAATTTGCCCCAAAGATTATTGCCTGTGTGCTCGCTCCTCCATTGTGTGGGGCTTGATATGGTGATATGGCTTCCGTTCGAGATGGGGCTTAGTTTGCGCAGTTATTGTCTGAGGAATTTGGTATCAATGAAGCTGAGCGATGTACACGAGTGTTTGAACAAAAGTAATCTAATTAGGAGACATGTCAAAACAGCGTGTGATTGGATTACGAGGTGAACAATGCTTGATGAGCTTTTGAGATTTCAAATTGCTTGGCACAATTAAGAAAATTCTGGTGAATTGAATTTTACTGAACGTCACATTGGGGCTTATGAATATCATTCAATATCAACTTTAATAAATGCATATTTTTCACTCTGTGTTTAACCTATGTATGTTCTAATCAACTGTTTTAAAGTTTTCCTTCGCAAATACAAGCTCCAAGTAAAATCCATAAATTAAAATCTGCAGCCTAGATAACGATTTAATTATCAAACACTAAAAGCTTAATAAGCTTTAGCAATATATTTTCATAATCTGATTGCCCTCAATGGCCTTCAGTTTTGCCGCCTTTTCCTGACACTAACTGGTTCATTGCCTTCGCCTTTCAAGTTTGCCGCCAACTTTACCTGCACTTTCTTTTGTTCTATTACGAAATATGTGTTGTTTAGGTATACACGGGAGGCATACCACCTGCTGTTGAACTCTCCTGGGGGGAGCCAGGCATTTGAGGTCACGTCGCTCCGGTTCCTCTGACAATTTCTAATAAAATCAAAAGCTTCAAAAGCGCCCACGCTCAATATCCGTAACAGGCATACAAACAAACTGAAATGTGAAATCTGCGAGTGACCCAGCTGCGACATGGACACACCGGCGCAAAGTAACTTGCAGAATAAATAAAACTCAATGTTTGAAATATAACCAAGCTAGAGATGGGAAAGGTACCATTGTTTAAAAGAGAACAACTCTTAAATACTAAAACCAAATTAAGGATGTTTTCTTAAAAAGTATTTTCTCTTTGAAATGGATTAAACTGAACTTAAGATATGCCGTGATAAGAGATACATAGGATATACCTAAATTCTTTATATATTCTTTAAATAGCACATTTTTAATATATTTAAATTTTAAGAGCGATGATCGAAATAATCATTTAAAAATGAAAATTTATTCTAATTTGCGGTACAAAATCCAAGGGATATAAATGGATATAGGTACAATTAGAAGCTCTTTGAAGTATACCTAAGAAACACCCATCACCTTTACTCAGGCAGCAGGGAGCAGTTGAAACTTTTGTTCACCTGCCGTTGTTCCTACCTGGCTCGCTAGCTCGCCTGCCTGTCTCCTGCCATCTACGTGGAAATTCGCAAAATATTTGCATGCAAAACTTTAGTCATAATTTCAATTCGTGGTAGCGACTGGGTCGAGAGAGGGAGCGGGACTTTTGGTCTACTAGCCACTTCTCCGTTTCTATCTGCGTTCGTGTTTGTTGGCGCATGGGGAAAAGTTGGCTTTTCCTTTGGCTTTTCTTTTTGGTTCTGCATGCGCCTGCGGCAGCGGCTTCACTTTCATCATCATCATTGTTCGCATTGCCTACTTTCTTCTTTCTAACGCGGGTCTATTGATTTTTATATTTTTTTTTTGGTAGAACGCAGTTTCTGCATCCCGTATTCAGCTGTTTTTTTTGGCAGTTTTTTTCACAGAGAAATTGAGAGTTGGCAAGCGAAACGGTGCAGGTTCAAATAAAAATTTTAGTGAGCTAAAAGCTATTGAGAAGTGGAACTACAAGTGTGTGACGAGTCAGCGAATTGGGGATGCTCTTAGATATAAAATATATATATTTAAATATTACAACAATTAATTAAGAATTAGTAATTTTTTTTACGAATTTTTAAGTAAGTATAGATGGCGGAAAAAGTTACGAGCGCATAAAGTTTGCTATGATCAACTCGGTGTATGATTTTACAAGTGCTTTTAGCATTTTGCATACCACAAACTCTTATCCTTTTAAACTCCTGTACGAAACTAATTTTAAACTTTGTGAACTTTTCGCAAAATTTGAATAGACCCTTGCCAAACTGCAGGATACATGAGTTTTCAGGTCTCCGGCTCTATTGGTGTGTAAAAAATGATTTTTGTTTTTTTTGGGACTTGTGCGCCGCACTTTTCGGTAAACATGAAAGCTGGCATTTGTTGGCCATAAATGTTTGTGGCCAGGCCGTGTTTGAATGGTGCCGGCCACAACAGCCGAATGGATATAGAATTATAAATAAACCCAGAGCACACTTTTGGGCATTTACACTCCAGTAAACAGGTGCACATCCCATACACACCTCTCCCGGCAAGTGGAGCCCTTGTAAAAGAGTTTTTCGGCCACAAGAGCCATAATTTTTTGGTTACTTTCCATGCAGCGTGTTCTGCCAGGCCCCCCGATTTAACCCTATCCGCCACTAAAAGCACTCAGCACTCGGCCATTACACGGCTGCACTCCTGGAACTCACACAATTTTAAACTGCATCGCTTTCTGTCTGAGCCCGCTCTTCCTGCCCTGTTTCACCTGCACTTCAGCTGCTCGTTTTTTCGGTAATCAGACACACCGAAATTTCCTGCGACCTTGTGGCCAGGTATGCAGGGGGCAGAGACTCTCCAAGAAAGTTTGCCCCGAAAACTGCATGCAAATTCGAGTGTGTGTGTGTGTCTCGGTTTCCGGGAGGTACATTGCACTGAGAAAAGCTTTTAGAAACAAATACTTTGTCTGTAAAATAAGTGAGCAATTTAAAAATCTCATAAATAACAATAATATTTATACAAAAATCAGAAAAGTCTGAAATTCTACCTATTTCTGGTTTTATATAATAAATCAATAATAATTTATGCTCAAAGTACAGATGGCAATCTCTGCTTTGGATTAGCATTTTTCCTTGTGCATCCTATCCCCTCCTGTGTCTCCAGAAAGCAGTTGGGTCCTTGAGGCTGCCAGGGCATGCCTTCTAGCCAACTAAACGAGAAGGAGAGGCGACAGCAGGCGGCAGGCAGAAAGAAAGAAACTACTCTTATGCATATTTTTTTGGCACGCACTTCGGGATTGTGGAAAAAATTGGAGTGGGGAGCGGTTTAAAGTGCGATGGGGTGAGGGGTCAAGGGTTAGTTCTCTAACGTTTGTGGTCAGGTTGAGTGTTTGGGCTTTGTTTCGGTTTTGTTTGGGTTTTTGTTTTTCCACTTGCGTTTGACATGCATTGACTATGCATAGACCCCGTTTTCCCTGGTCTCCGGAGGAGGGCTCTCGGCGCCTTGGCGACGTGGCAAAGGTTCTTGAGATGGCAATCTTTATGATCTTTGGCAGGGTGCCAAAGGAAGCAGCAGCAGCGGGAGGGAAAGCAGTGGGAAAACCCCCAAGTATACTTGTAATTCGAAAATGCAAAATGCAAATGCAAATCGTGGCTAGGCAGAGCCGAGCCAGAGCAAAAGCAAAGCACTTCCTTTGAGTCGTTTTACTTTGTGTAATTGCATGTAACAGGCAATAGAATTATGCATTTTTTTAAATGCGACTCGCATGGCTTTTGCATTAGGGAAATGCCTTGCAAGTTGAAGCTTCTATATATCAGGGGATTTAATGGAAAGAAATGGCGGGTTATTGAGTGGGACTTTAAGAAGCTGTGATTTAAACTTGAATTACGGAAAAAATAGTTAACTTAAATATCTAAATTACCTTGAAGCTGAGCACTCCTATTACCTATCAGAAACTTAACTTAAATTACCCTTGTATGTATGCCTGTACTATGGTGTCAATGGATTCTGTTTATTAACAAAGTCATTGCACATTGGAATGAACTAGAAAACAACCCATTTGTCCTTGATTATAATTGGCTAATAAATTTTGTAGCAGTCTATATCCTCTATAATTTCAAATTAATTTGCTTAAACCACTTTAAACCAATCCAAATTGAATGATATCTAAATTCCCGATGACACACAAATTGGCTAATAACGTTCATACATTATTTGAGCACGTCGACGTCAATTTTCTTGGCCCGACTGTCATTTATTCCTGCTAGGAAGTTCTCTCTTATTGAACAAATTGTGCCAACACTTGAAACCCTTTTTGTTTGCCCGTCTAAGTGGCTCTGTGTGTGCGCTGAAACCAGCTAACGCACACAGTACCAGTAAGTTGGCCCAAAAAGCGCCCCTCTGCTTTGCCCCCATCCATTTGCGGTTGCCGTTGTGTCTGTGCGTTAAACACATTTCCGAATTCATGCGAAAAGTTTCCATGTTTTACTTGCGCTTGCGTTGTTTTTCTTTTCGGGTTTTTTTCTTCCGTTTTTCCTGTTCTGTGTGGGCAAATAAAAGTTTTTATCAGCCGTGTGCATGACTGGGAATGAATGTCACAGCTTGTTATCGCTGAAAATGCGCATAATCATAATCATAAAATTGATTTAACTAATCAAACAAATATATAAACAAGTGGGTGGGCGTGGCAGTGCAGGAAAATTAACACAACATTCAATGGGGATTGTCAAAGCATTTGGCAAATCAGTACCTAATTCATAAATCTCGCTGGCAAGTTCAAAGGCCATCGACAAGCGCTAGGGAAACTTTCCTGCCATCCTGCCGGAGCCGACAAATTGGCAAATTGAATGTCAACATGCGTAAAAATATCGCAGCCAGTCGGCGGACGGAGGACGTTGCTCCTGGTATATGTCCCATATCCTGCCAGTGAGCCTAAGCCTCAGTCTGAGCCTGGGCACATACGCGTGTCCTTTTGGATTTGTTTATGACGCACAAGGCACAGACGACTCCGGGCGGTTGGGCGCAGTTGTGAAGACATCTAGGAAATGCTACAATCAAATATAAATTACTCATACGCACGTGTCGCACTCGGAACGCACTCCTCCTTCTAGCGTTCTCCTATCTGTCTATATCTATATCTACATCCATATCTATATCTAGATCTTTATTTGGCGGAGCAAATCCAACGGCAACTAACATTTAAAGTCACATCCATCCAGCGCCATCGATTTATCATGCCAGGCACGGCCAAAGGCTCAGTTCAGGCTTGGCTCACATAACATTTTGTTTAGCATACTTATCACACTCGCACACGGGCTTATGCTCCCTCCCTGTCCCCTGCTCCTAACAATCGACGGAAAACCCTGTACACCCTCCCACGCTTTTTTTGTGCACCCATTTTCCGGTCTCTAGCCAAGTTCGTCCAGTGATTGATTGGTCCTCTTGGCAGCTGACTGGTGGGGCTTCGATTACGTGCGACCATCTGAAAGCTGAGACCGCAAAAAACTGCAAATTAGCCGTGGGGGAAAGTGGGAAGCGGAAAAGCGGGATGAGGTCCTTGATTCGGCCGTTTTTGGACAGTTTTCCACCTTTATGGAAAAGTTCAGAGAACATACTTAAAGGATAAAATGTTTAAATAGGTTTAAAGTATTTGGAATTTTATATTTTAACTAAACGAAATGAATAATTATATTGATAAGGAACAATTTCAACGCTATATAAAGGATATTTTCACTTTTTCTTAATCCTTTATTACTATGAAAATATTTAATTGTCTTAATCAAAGGTTGTCCTAGACATCGTTTACAGCAACCTTGTTGCAAGTTGCAAGTTCATCACACAGATGACACATTCTGATGATGCTGCTGATGCTGCTTACAATCCCCACAGCGATTGCAATGTCACAATTTGTTGTTGACAACACTCTCATACATACATAAGTACTCGGCGCACAGAGAGGCAAGTTTTTGCCAGATGGGCGGCTTTCACGATGGCTTTATAGTTCATTTTTTCTTCTTGCGATTCCTCATGGGCCAGATGCAACTCCTGATGTTGCAGCAACTGCTGCTGTGTCAGGTGAAGGACATTGTAACAAGTAAATAAATGGGGTTTATTGCAGTTTTTAAACGCTTTGCTGATTTCGCTTGCCAGGCAGAGGCATCAAATGTGTGTTGGCAATGGAAGAGCGAGTTCACTGTAGTCAAGTTGCAAATGTGAGAAAGTTTGTCAAGTCTCACAGGTGAATTAACTTTTCCGCTCCAGTCGACTGTTACTTGAACCTGCTGCCTGCCTGCCTGCTGCAGGCCAAACACAACTTTTGGGCCAAGTCAAGATGCATTTTCTGAAACTTTAGCCAGCAGCAGGCAACCCCGTGAATTGACAACCGCAGCAGAAGCAGAAACAGAAGCAGCACCAGGACGTAAAAGGTGGCAAGTGGCGGCAGGTGGCATCGACGAGGCCTTAACACTCGACTGCCCGCTAAGCCAATGCCCAAAGTTATGCCACCAAGAAATTGTATTTAAATTGGGGCCTTAATGTCGCTTATTTATCGATGCGAGATCTGGGACATTTGCGGTTGCGGCTGAGTGTCGTTGAGAAATAAAATGGAATAATAACACGTTGAGAAAAATTTGTAAAGACAAGTCTGTTTACATATCCTCATAGTTTAAAACGCAGTTGAAGTAATTTTAGATTTTGCTTATTAATAAATTACCCATTGAGCTTTCGGTATTAAATAAGGCACATAATATAATTATAAACAAGAATACCTTCTCCAAATAGGGTCGGAAAAATATTGAATATATTAAAAACAATTATTTTAAAGGTATTGCTTAAACATGGCGAAATTACTATTTATGTTATTTCTAGGTGTACTTAGTTTTTACATTTTTGGTAATTTTTTTTCTCAGTCTACCATTCCGAAAAGCCAGACAATGGCGAACCGGAAGTGACCGTTTCGAACCACCGAGAATGACGCTCAACAATTTAGCTTTGTTTATTTTTACTTAAGTGACGGGACTGCCTCTGACTGACTGGCGGAGAGAGAGGAAGTTGTTGGGCAAATAAACCATAAAAGAGCATAAAAAATGTTTCAATTGTCGCCAGCTGAACACTGCAACCAAATGATATATATGTATATATCCAAACAGGCAATGAAAATATTTGCGCAGACAGACGGAGCGAGGAAGTTCAGCTCGACTGCAGAAGCGGTTGAAAAAATACCAAAAAAAAAAAAAAATAACAACAGAACTCGGGCAGAAACAACAACACGTCTTCAGAAGCTGTAACGCTGTGGGGTAAAAAAGTGTATATAAAATTCACAAGGAGGGAGTTCCATAAAAAATTAAATCAGTTTGCGGAAAATACTCGTGCACACTTTTCTTTGGTCTCGGTCCGGCGGCATTCAGCATTTCTGCTCTATATTTTTTTCTTCGTTTGCCGCGGCGCCTTTAACCCAGCAACGCCCTTGGCCTCGTCCTCCCGCCACCATGATTTCAATGAAACGCACGCGCGCCATTTTGTTTGAGTGATTTTGTCTTGCAGAACGCGTAATTGCAGCGAAAGTTGAAACTCAAGCTCAAGACTGAAAAAAAAAAACCAAACTGGGGAAGCTGAGAAAATGGAAAGAAAAACTGTTGGTTGCCAAGATAGTTATCATGAAGCTTTCTGAAATGGACCAGGTTCAGGGGCGTTATCGGTAAACACAAAAGTCATGGGCTAATAAAGAATTTATGGATGAATCCTGATGGCATTTATTTGTTTAAAGTTAGAGATAAATTATAATTTAATTCTTATGTCCAAAACCATTAATACCCTCAGATACGCCTCAGTTCGAACTTGAACTGCGAGTGAAATCGCGATAGAAAGAGGGCTGCAACTTAAATATCAAATAACTTCCATAATTATCATCCAATTGCACTCAAAATTTAGAAAAACGATCTATAGGTACTGGGAGTGTCTTGGAATAACCTAAAAAGTTTAGTTTCCTATAATGTTTGTTAAGTTTAGTTTGCCGTAAAACGATTAAATTCTTGAGAAACTAAGCCCATATTTAAGAGTCGTAAAAGATCGTTCCGAAACAATATAATTTTTAAAACTATCCAAACTAAATTTAAGTCCCGTTCTTCAACAAATTCCGCTCCTGCTCTTTGGCTAGTTATTGTTTGTTGTTGTTGTTGTATGTGTGCGCTCGCCATCATTTTGAAAGTTGCACAAACTGTTTTGCCTTTTGCGAGGCGCTGTGGAAACTTTTCCAAGCAGCATCATTTGTCAGTGGATAAATAGTTTTCCAGTAAGTAGCCAAAGTTATGCTTTTCAGATTATGTGGCCGTGTCTGATAATTTTTCATTGCGAGAAACTTTAAATGCGGCACACCACCAGCCACCGCAGTCAATCTGTCCGCACAAAAGACATTATCAGCCGGCGATATCAGAGAGATTGGAAGGGAACCACCGCCCAAGGACGAAAGACTTTGCAGGCAATAAATTCAAATTTCGTTGTGTATTTGGGAGAAACCAATTTAGTTAGTCGACAGACAAGACTTGGGACTTAATGTGTAATGTGTAAGCCGCAAACATAATAAATAAGCTTAAGTTTGGTCAATTTGACAAAATTGTTTGAGCTTAGCGAAGTATTGCTGTGGCAAGGTGCGGCGGGGATATAGAGGGGGGTACTAGGGTGGCCCCGAAATAAATCAGCTGCCATTTAATCTGCCAGCGTTAGCCATAAGCGAATTTATTACGCACTCTGAGGATGAGTGAGGTTCAAGCAGGAAGCTATATGTAGCCCTAGAAAATATTGATGAGCAGAGGTTTCCGCTTCTTTTCTTTTTTCCTGAGTTGCGTTGCGTTGCTGTGTTTGGGCTCGCTCTCCTTTCCTAATCAAATTTAACATAAATGATTGAATAGAATTTTAACCATAAACTCAGCAATGTTGTCATTGATTGAGCAGCAGCCAGCCCCACAGTTTTAATGCAGTTAACAAAAAACGCAAAAGGAAACCCGAAACCGAGAACGAGTCGACTTTTTCCTTGATTGATGAACTTAAAGTTCGTTGTCCGCTTCAGTTGCCATAATACAAAAAATACAAAAACTTGAAAAGGGAAAAAAGTATACAAGGAATAGGAGTAGTAGGAAAATCGGTACAAAACTTTTGCTGTAATGTATTTTGAAACCACTTGACAATAAATGTGAAATTGCAATCGGAGTGCACTCCATTGTGGACCAGTCCCTGTGTTCCCTGTGTAAATGTAGCCACGCAGCTGCTCTCTTGTGACCCTCCACTTTCCTACCGTCGCGGCCGTGCTGTGTTGTGCCCCTAGATCCCCCTATATATATACACTCCGATCCGAATCCCTTTGCTCTTGGCATTGTCAGAGAACATGGCGTGGGATTTAAACGTTGTGTCAACGGTGCAAAGGTAATAAAAGTAGCGCACTCGCTTTCTCTGGCCCTGCTGCAGCGGAAATTAAATATTAAATGCATCCCTCTTGGAATGCTGATAGCTGTAAGGGGTTTAGGCGATGGCGGAATGAAGTGGTAGCGATTGGTAGGATAGAATGCGATACGGAGCGGATTGCAACATGTATTTGTCACTTGCGCTAAGGTAGAGCAATCTCCTTGATTGGAATAGAGATGCGAAAGCCGGTGAAGTGCAAGGTATCAGCATAAATTCCTTGTTTTTACTGTATCTACTACACTGTTGTTGCAAGCTCTTTGCTCCGATTGCATTTAATTAAATTAAGTATATTCTTTGTATTAGATAAGACAATTGGTGCCGTTGCTGCATAAGTTTAACATTCCTCTAACGAATATAAACAATAGGTTCCGAGCTCTTTGTATCACTCCAGGATCCGAATCAACGCCCTCGCAATTGTCATTTAAAATCTATAAAAATAATCCTCAAGCTCCATTTGCCCGAAGCATCTTCTTTTTTATTTTCCAACCCAAAATGAAAGCCAACCTCTTAGCGTTGTCAAAAATTTAGCTGATGATATCTATGACATGGCCGAAACGCCATAAAATATGCTAATTTTTTTAATAAAATCTCACATAAAAATACCTTAAATGCTGTTTTGCTGCTGCTGGCTGGGCGGTTCTTGTCCTGCGCGACAAATTCGATATCCTTGGCACGTCCCGAACGTTGCGTTATTAACACGTATACGCCGCGTTGTACCGCAAGCCAAAGAGGAGATGCGGCTGTGAACAAAACGATTTCGCCGTGAAATGACTTTAACTTTGATGTGAAGAATTGCTGTTGAGGCTTTTGAATGCGTTTCTGTTTGTTTGTTGTTCGCTCGGGAACTTGTTAAAGTTTAGTGGGCCTCAAAATGTCATAAAATGTAATGCCCGCTCAGTCTCTGAATCTGACCGCGGTCATTTGTTTGTGCGTAGGTTATGTGTTGTGTGTGAGTGTGTGGTATGTGAGACGTTGCTTGTTAGCGACCAATGCTGATGATGGCTTTTTGTCTTTGAGCGAACGCCCGTTTTTATGCCACATCATAAAAGTGGCTTGAAGGCGTTACGCATTTCGCCTGCCGTCCACTCCTTTACACTTAAAAATATATATATATATGTATATCTTTTAAATTCGCTATTGATTGTTTTTTTTAGGAAAGTTCAACTGATTTTTAATTTAAGTAAGAGATAAACGAAGAGACAGGGTAAATCAATTCGCCTGCTTATGCTGATCAAGAAAATATTTCCATTAAAGGTCGAATAAGTCCTAATAAAGCTTTACAAACATTTTTCCAAATTTATTGGGGTGTTCCCTATACGTCTAACTGACTAACTGACTGAATTTATCGAATACAAAAGTATAATGGAAAACAGCTTTCCCATACAAATTGAAATTTTCGATATATTCAGTGAGTTAGCAACCCGGAGGCGGCTGAAAATATGGTTTAACTAACTTCCTTTTTTAATAAATTAACCACAGCAACCCTTAATCAAACATTATCCATGTGGAGAAAGAGGTAAGTAGGAAACTACCCAGAAAAATTCGTCTGCTGACTTTGCAAACAACTGATTTCAAAGGCTCTCTGTTTCTGAAAATAATCGAGGAAAATGCCTTTTAAATGCAAGAAAGCAGAGTTGTTTGAGCTGGTAACAGCTAAATTCATATCTGAGCTGCTTTATTTGCAAATAATGGACAAATACAACGGTAAGTAAGAAAGTTATTTAGGTAAATTACTAAAAAAGAAAGGCACACCATCTTTTCAGTCAGCCGCCTCCGGGTTGCTAACTGACTGAATTTATCGAAAATTTCAATTTGTGTGGGAAAGCTGTTTTCCATTCGATAAATTCAGTCAGTCAGATACTTTTCAAAGTTTATATATAGTTTATATTCTTTTCCACAGTGCATTCGTGAAGAGGTTTTCTATTCGTTGTTGTGAGTATATCAGCTCGTTAGTCGCGCTTGCCTATTTTGAAAAATTGTTGCTGCCTGCCCGAGCGTCTCTCTGTATGTCCCCGAATCTGGATCGAACTTCGCCTTCAGTCTGTCTGATTGATTAATACATCAATTTGTTATTGAGCCATCTATATCCAGCACAGTCTGTATTTTGCCCTGTTTTTATCAGACGGTTTTGTGCCTGCCTGCCGCCTGGCGTCTCGTCATCATCATACACTTGACACAGTTTGCAGCTCATTTAATCACCACAATACCGCATAAAAGCTAATTGTGCAAATTTCTTTTCTTTTCTTTGCCTTCTCCTCGACCCATCACTCTGCTCTTCGGCTTAACCGCAAAAACTTGCCCACACAAAAACGAAGACGGCGACAACATATGATGAAAGTTCTCCTTAATGACACACACACACACTAAAAGGAAAAGGGGATGATCCGAAGGCGTTTGTGTGTTCTTTTTTTCTTTTTTTTCGGTCGGCAGAGTGTGAATGGGAAAGTGGAAAGGGATGTCAATTTAAGGGTCGACTACGTGTTTCCTTGGCTGTCTGGAGGAGCGATTGAGATAACAGAGTCGGGGAATTCGAGGAAATTTTAAAGTCCTTAAACAAAAAAAGAAAACGATTTCAGAGTTCTTTAATTTTATTCATGGTTTCCTGGACTGTGTTAAACGGAAATGCAAATTTAAGGCAGGTAGAATTGTATGACTTGGCATTTAAATATACTATTAGTAAACTAAAGCATATTAATTACAAATAAAATGATTAAAGCAAGTTAAACTGGCACTTAAAGAGTGATTTAAAGTATTTATTGTGATTATACAGTGGTATATGCCTTCTGTTTCAAAATCCTCAGTTCATAATGTAACCATCAGATATTATAAGAAGTCTCTCACCAATTTTTATGGATAGTTAGCAGCCAGTAAAGTGTATATACTCCCTTCATTCCCATAAATTAAAACGAGATTACCTACTCATTTCTCAATAGAGGGTACTTGGCGCAGTTAGTGCACTCTTGGAGCCTGCATTAAATGCCCTTTGTCTTGATGGCCCCCACTAACGCCGGTCTGCGGTTAGCTTCATCGATTCTTGTGTTAAATTTTAATTGGTTTTTCCCTCTTAACCGCAAAACTTCGTTTAGCACAGAGTCAAAGACTTAAATTGATTGCCCCAAAACGCCATGAACTTTGTGTCCCCCCTACTGGTTTCTCTCTCTTTTATCTGGACCAATATCTCGTTTATTTTTTTTTTCCTTGCTAAAAAGTACACACTGGCACCGTGGTGCAAGAAATAGGGAGAGAGTATCAATAGAGGGTTTTAGGCAATTGCCGCCTGACAGGGAGCGTCATAAATTATGCAGTTTATAACGGTTAGGAGCCACAGAGACGTCTGTGACAGCATTCAATATGCATAGTTAAGCAAGTTGTGCAATTTGTTTGATTGATTGACTGCCTGATTGAGTCGAGTTCAGTAGTTCGGTTCCTAGTTCAGAGTTCAGCGTTCAGCGTTCCGAGTTGAGTTGAGTCGTCAGTTCGAGTCGAGTGCAGTTCTGCAATGGCTTTTCTTGCGAAGGGAGGAGGGGAGGTTAAAGGATGATTGCCTCACCGCTTCAACAAAAGTCAAACTTTCGCTCCATGACTTTTTGCACGAGACAAAAAAAATTGTGCTTACAACAAAGGGAAAATAAATATGATTTATATAAATATAATTATAAGCGAATTATTAATTTGGTGACATTAAAAATAAATGGGCACCGAATTTAAAGATCGGAGCGTCACCGATAAATAAAATAAAAGGGAAGTTAATATTATTAATAATAATTCACTCTTGATTTCTTGAATGATATGAAATCTGTTCTCTTAGTATATTTTTTAGTCACAAGAAGGTTATGCAATCTTTAATGTTAAATTAGAGTGTAGTTGCTATCTTAAAACCCTTGATATTATTGCAGTGTGCATATTGCATGTGGCATGGCGTGGCGTGGCGTGTCCTGGCGCAATTAAAAGCCAATGAAGAATCACGCTTTTTAATTGTTTGCACTCGCTGCCTTTGATTGGCGCTTTAAATGTTGAGGGCACATCAAAGTTTAATCGCTCGGCGCCCGCACGAAATCGAGCATAGGCAAGCCTAATTTACAGATAGCCAGGGCCGTCCTGCCATCCTCAGCAAATTGAAACGTTTTCGGCTCGAATTTCAATTCTCAGTCAGCCAGAAATTCAAGTATTTTCTTATCCTAATTGCTGATGAAATTAATTCACGTCGATTGATTGCCATAATTGGCTTGGCTAGGCTTTGATTGGAGTGAATGCATTTAATTTGAACTATACTTTCTGGTTGATACTTGAGCAACTCTTGAATGGCCATCAGTTAGTCATTTTTATGACTGCCACAATTGAGTTAAGTTGCCAAGAGTTGCTAAGTTGCCCAACCCTGACTTTATGCAGTTTCAAGTCTGCTAATGATTTTATGCTTTCCTTTTATTTCAATTTCAGCAGTTGCTATAATTTTATTTTTCCTTCCGTTGCGCGTCGTAAAATCAAGACCGCAACACACAAAAATTCACGAAACAAATTTTAAGCATTGCTTCCTTTATGAGCAAGCCGCAACCCCGTTCTCGTTTTCCCCCCTTGCAAGCCGCTCTTAATGTTGTTTTTCCGTGTAAATTTATAATAACTTGCATAAATTAAGACTGCCGCGCTTGCAATTGAAAAGAGTTCAACTCCACCACGACTGCGACGGGGTCTCGAGCAGGGGAAACTTGACGAAGGTGCGTGTGTGGTGGGTTTCGTTTCCCCTTCTGTTGAGGGTGAACTTCCCCTGCGAATTTCAAACTTTTCTTGGGATTTTGGCCTCTGATTCTGTTTCTTGTTTCCGTTTATTTTTTATAAATCTCACATAATACCCGTGTATGATACAAAAAATGGGCCAAAGGACTCTGGCTCCCTCGTCCCTGGTCCGAAAATTGGCAAATTTTATGTATGATTAGCTAAACTGGCACATGTTGCCTCGTGATGTCCAGATGTAACATAACATTTATCTGTGGCGAGCCAACGAACAAACTAATGAGGGTCAGCATTTCTGACATCGAGACACGCCCACATTCACTTTCCATCCGAAAAATGGGAATGGGCCACAGAACGAACAAACTTTGACATTGAGGGCTTGCCTTGGCTTTAAGTTCTCCCTCCTCCTCCGTTCTCGTGGCGGCAACTTTAAATTTGCATTTAAATTTCCCGTGCTCTCTCTTTTCGGTGCCGCCTTTAAATTATGCATCAAAATAGTCCACAAATGTTTGTTCGTTCGTACTCGGAGTGAAAGTGAAATGAGTGAAAAGGCGGCGGTGGCACATAAAGCGAAAAAATAAGTAGGCTTTTTGGCAGCGGGTGTGGGGGCGTGGCATTTTTTGGGCGGCTTGCAATTTTTGTGATAAAATTGTGAGCTCAATTTTTGTTGTTTTTTTTTTTTTTTTGGTCGGTTCATGCACATAAATTTGCTTTAATGCGCTTACCAAATGTTGGCAGTTGGCCGGAATCTCCTCTTGCTCTCTCTCTCTCTCTCTCTCTCTCTGTCTGTGTGTTCCAGTCTATCTGTCTTTATTAGGACGGCACATAAATCGAGCCGAGAATTTTGATAATGACACGCAGGCCTGATTTCCTTTTTATGTTGTTTTCGGTTGTCATTTCCCGGTTTTTTTTTCGGCCCAAAGAAATCTAGACAAAAACAAAAATTGTTTAATTAATTAGGGAGCAACATTTTAATTAGGCTTAAGTGCTGCTGCTGTGGCGTCAGGCAAGTCCAATCATTAAATGAGCAAATGCTTTAAATGTCATCAAGCCAAAAATGCGAGGGTTGCTTCTGGGCTTTTGTTCGCTTGCTCACTTTTTGAGGGAAACACAATTTGGAAAAGTTTTATCGGGATAGTTTTTGAGAGATGGTAAGGGGAAGCAAAGGATTTTATTCTATGTATTTAATTTAAGGTTAAACACAGAAAAAGCAAGAAAATGGAGGGCAATGGTATGCCAAACCATTTCAGCATTAAAAACCGAGTCTATCTAGCCATGTGATGATGTCCGTTAGCCGTCTGTCCATTTAATTGTTTCATCGCAATAATTTCCATATTACATCAAGACAGAGTGTTTTTTTACAAATATAAAAATATGGTTTAAATTTTATAAAAATCAGACGGATATATAATTTAGCTTTCATTAAGAGGATCGGAAAACTAATTGGACTTTGTTGTCTGCTTCATTTCTAGCTTTTATTAAAACCCCAACAAGATAGCATACTTTCAAGGGCTGATTAATGAGAAGAAATATCTCTCGAAAAAAGTCTCGAACAAAAAAAGCTGCTGCTTAATCAGCTTTAATTTGCTGCCGTCACTCTATGGCTCTCATGGCAATGGCGAGTGAGTGAGATTTGGGACAGGAAAACGTATCGAGTAACCCATTTGGAGCCGCAACTAGAAGCTGCTGACCCACTGAGCGAGCATGCAAACAAAGGCGTGGACTTGCGAGCCAAGACAATGCTCATGGCATTTGGCGGCATGTGTGTGCTCGCCCGCCCGAATGTGTGTGGTGTGTGTGCATCTTGGCCAAACAAGCCAAACAATGTAGACAATTGCTTTTAGAGCGTTGACTGATGACAATCGCAATCACTTTGCCGCCCACTCAACCTAGATTTTCACCAGCGAAAGCAAACACGGCAAGGCAAGAGTTTTTGGCAGAGCCAAAATGTTGGCTGCTGGATGCTCGATGCGGGATGCTGGTACTGGATCCTGGGACCCGACGCCCCCGATCCGATCTCTTCTTCTTTGGCAGTCAGGTAGCATTTGCCGGCGCTCAATTTGTAGTTTTCGGCATGGATTACACATACGCCGTGTGGTGCATTCAGCGCGCTTGTCAACTTATAATTCAATTCGCCAACAGAAGCAGCAGCAGCAGCAGCTGTAACTGAATACACATAGAGCCGAGCCGGAGCTGTATCAGCTGCCCTAAATTGACAGGCAAACTGCATCTATCCTTCCTTACACCGTGTACCTGGCAAATGGCATTAGCCGTCAGAGGGAACTTTTACCTTTGATTGTGTAATTTATACAAAGATTTGACCTGCACTCGCTTTGAGCTTAGATCTCCTTTCGTTGATACTTTTCGGTATCAAACGTGAATGAAGCATTCTTTGCTCGGATCAAAGAGAAAGTTCTTTGACGTGGAGATTGAACAAGAACTAGAGGATAAGCTCCGACAGTTAATTACCTTTTAATAGTATTCCTTAATAAGAATATTTAGAAATTAAACATGTGTAAGTATTTTTACCCTTCTTTATGTAGACCTATATAAAAAAGGGTAAAACCCTAGCATTGTTCAAGGATTTACCCGGACCTTAATGCAAGCCATTCTGTAGTTGTCTCGCATTTCGACACTCATGCATGACAAGAATGAGTTCAAGTTGCTGTCAGTGGCAAAGATTTAATGCTGCTTGCTCTCGCTCTCAGTCGCTTGCTGCCTTTTTTTTTGCTGCTTGCTCCCTTTATTGAGAAACAGCTGCCATCATAATTCAATATTTTACACTTGAATGTACACGGAACAGAACTTGACAGCGACAACAACAAGGATCTGAGCAGCGAATGAAAATGTTTACACGCTGCTGAGTTGCTGAGCTGCCAAGCTGCCGAGCTGCCGAGCACTTCGCACGCCAGCCAACTAACTGAACTGAACTGAATGAGTGACTTACCAAAGGGCCGGAGAAGGGGCATGGGACAGGCTCTCAAAAAGGCGCCAGCACGTCTCTCGAATGTCCTCCTGGGTGACCGTAAGGAGCTGCGCGTCAGCTGTAGCCGAAGGCTTGAAGTTTTCACTGAAAGTAAACTACAATTTAAGGTGGGATTTATGCTTATAAATATTTTAAAAGAGTTTCCTTAATGGGTATATAACTTAGATAATATATTCTAGCCTTTGAGTCATAGATCGACCTTGATAAAGGTGTTTGTTCTATGATTTAAAGTCAGTAAATCGATCTACGAGGGTAAACCTTTCGCTCAGTGCAAAAGTGAAACCACAGCAACAGGCAGGAATCGCCAAGACAAGTCCGCACAGATTGTCGTCAAGGTAACCCAAGCTTAGTTGGACAGCAGCCAAGGCCTTTGTGAGATGTTGTCTTCCACTGGTCGCCGTGTGTTTGAAATAATTAGGCTGGTGTAGCTAATAATTACATTTTAAGCCTCTACCCGTTTTCCGGCCTTCGTCTTACGCCTGCCGCAAATCATGAGGTTTCGTGGCATGGATGATGCCATGCCACGTCTCATTTAACATAATGAACCAAACTACATTGCTGCGTGGGGGGAATGCCAGAAGCCTGCCAGCCACCCACAAATTCAATCAAAGATTCTCACACAGCAGCTCAACTGCAGTAAAATGGTTTACCGCAGATGCCAAAAATAAGGCCAGACTTGCTTGCAGGCGAGGAGAGGCAGCACCTGAAATTGCCGGTGGAACAGCAAGCGAAACCACAGACATGGCAGCGAGCAGACAGCTGTTGATATAATCCATTTTGTGTCGTCGGGGGAGAACCCTTGCAAACTGCATTTTGAGTGGAGATTACCAACGAACCCTTTTTCAAACAAACACTTTTTTAAATTCAATCAATTGAAGGTCACAGGCATTACCTGACTTTTAATCTCTTAAAGCCTCTGACATTTTACGACTTTGGCTGGTGTCTGGTCTGTGCAATTTGCTGTCTGACATTTAAACGTCGGGACACCTGTGCGTATGAGCAATAATTTTGCACAGAATATCACGCATAAGAGGCATTTAACCTTTGCAAGAAATTGTACACTCTAAAAGCATTTTAAAGTCCTATTATACACAACAAAAACAACAATAACGTCAACAATTTATATAGAACAGCAAAGCTTTCTCCCCTATCTGAGGAAACCGCAGTGCAAAACGGAAAAGTTTTTGAAGGCTCGATAAGAGTTTTTTAATTTGTCTAAAAAGGGGGACAGGGGCTGCCGACCGGGGGCTTTCGGCAGGTGTGGAGCCAGGAGTATGCTGTGCTGAGTGCTCTATATACGCAGGTATCGTCGAGTGGGGGCGTTGCTGCTGCTGTGTTGTGTGGGGCGAACTTTTTAGGCGGCGTAATTTATGCACAATGAAAGCGTTTGGGATTAAGGACTCTCACACACACACACACAGTCAAAACGGGGCGTGGCAAAGGCGTCGTCTGTGGCGCGGCATAAAAAAGCAAGTGCCAAACTGCTACCCCTCCTCCAGCAGGCTGACAGGTGTAGCAGGCAAGCCGGAAAATTAGCGGAAAGCGTCAAAAGCGTTCCCCAAACGGCAATGTCGCGGCATGTCTAACCTTAGGAAAAGTCCCATGCCCCTACCCTGCCCCCCTTGCTTTTACCTGGGGCCCAGACCTTTTTTATTTTGCATAACCACAGAAATACAGGGAGAAAAGGAACGTACTTCTGTAGAATTTAATATATAAATATTTATTTAATAAAAGGAATTGGATTTGATTTTGAAAAGTACAAAATTCAGCTTAATTTAATATAACTTGAGAAAACATTTGAAAAATGTATAAAATCTTATCTATATATTAATAGGCTAAGCCTTTTTTAGTAATCCCTTTTTCCCCTACTTCCCGTTAACCGATTTTGAAACGGAATATACCATTCGATTCGTATTAATTTGTAGATGTGCAGAATATGAAAAAATTGAATTTGACAATGTTACCTGTTAAGTGCAGGTAAACGAGAAATACGTATATGAAGCATACGAAACGGAAACAACAACAATTTAACGAAGCAAGCATTGGAAATCTTTTCCGTTCTATTGCGATAAATCAAAAGTTGTTCAAATTTAAGCAGAAAAACTGGAGAAAATTGGTGAGTTTGGCAAAAGTGAATTGTGAATCCAAAGAACGTGGTTATTTTGAAAAGATAATTTCAGAATTGCGATTGTTCAAGTTATTCGTTATTCACATCGTAGAAGCGTCAGTCTAAAGGTTGTTTCGGTGAGTGTCTTTCATTCTATCACATCGATTAATTGTGGTTTTCAATTGAAGAATTTAGAATTTCGAACGCGTTATGCCTCGCCACCGAACATTAACAGGGAGGGGGGAGAGGAGAGCTGTTAGACAAAGCGTTGCTTCTCACCGCAATGTAATTAATCCAGATATTACTTATGATGATGATGAAGTTCCTTTCGATGAATTGAATGATAGTTACAAAGTTGCATTAAACGTTATTCCGCGTAATTTCGATAGTTATTCACTCGGTCGACTCGAATTATATTGTAGATTTTGCAATGCGAGACATTTTGCATGTGAAATAACGTCAAATTACAGAACCGCATTCACACTCTGTTGTCACAAGGGCAAAGTCGACATTCCATTATTGACACAAAATGAGTATTTCAATCGGTTTTACCACGATCTAAGCCATTCAAATCCAAGCGTTAAGAGGCGATCCAAACATTATTTTGAAAATATACGGAAGATAAATTCAGCGTTCGCAATGATTAGTTCTGAAGCTAAAGTATCTGACTCAGTTGCACGTGGAATATACCATTTTAAAATACACGACGTATTCTATCATAGAGCGGGTCCAATGACTTCCGCTTATGGGCTTGATCCGTGCTATGCACAACTATATTTCTACGATGTCGATACGGCGACAAATTATAGAATACGTCGACAAACGAATTCGGAGTGTGATAGTGTATTGATGCGCGAAATATCAGTTGAGCTTCATCGCATAAATCCTTATGTACGCTCATTCGTAACGATGAAGGAATATATTGAACGATTGCAAAGTCCGGATACAGAAGTTTGTATGGTGATAAAAATTAATCAAAATTTGGACATGAGACGTTTCAATGACGCTACCCAAACAGATGTCGCTGTCATTTTTAGTAGTGTTGATGGCGAGCCACCGTTTGAAAGGAACATGATTTCCTTTCCAAGAACAAATGGAACTATTCGAGTTGTTTCCACTTTGGATTCATCCCTTGATCCATTAGCTTATCCTCTTCTATTTCCTAATGGAGATCCCGGTTGGCATACACGTATGATTCATAATATCCAAAGAGCATCCACAAGTAATGCTCCTCGAAATAAAGTGAGCCATTTACAGTATGCTTCTTATCGCCTCGCGATAAGAGATGATTTTAGCTTACTGCATCATTCTCAGAAACTATTTCTTCAATGGATAGTGGATATGTATGTACGGATCGAAGGTGAACGATTGCATTATATTAGGAAGAATCAGGCAAATTTACGGAAAGAAGTCTATAGCAATTTGACAGACCATTTAGAAATTGGTGATACTGGACCTATTGGGCGTCGAGTAATTCTGCCATCATCGTTTACTGGGTCTCCCAGAAACATGTATCAAAATTATTTAGATGCGATGTCGATTGTGCAGCATTTTGGCAAGCCATCGTTATTCATAACAATGACCTGCAATCCGAATTGGGATGAAATTGTGAATAGTATCGATTATATTGAACAGCCCAATTTTCGTCCTGACATAGTTGTGCGTGTTTTCAAGGGAAAGCTGAAGGCATTGATCGATGCGATTGTGAATAAACAAATATTCGGAAAGGTCGAAGTCATTATTTATACGATTGAATTCCAAAAAGAGGTTTACCTCATGCACACATTCTAATAACATTAGCTGAAAATGATAAAATCACTGGTGCAGCTGAAATTGACAAAGTTGTTTGTGCCGAAATACCGAATATTACAACTCACCCGAAGTTGCATGAATATGTAAAAACACATGATGCATGGACCATGTGGAGCTCTCAATCAAAATGCTGTTTGCATGAGAGACGGGAAATGTTCTAAGGAATTTCCAAAACCATTTAATGAATTTACTCGAGAAACGGTAAATGGATATCCATTGTATAGAAGACGGGACAATGGCATTAGTGTAGACGTCAGAGGTCAATCACTGGACAATCGATATGTTGTACCGTATAATCCATATCTACTTGCCAAGTTTAATTGCCATATTAATGTCGAAGTGTGCACAACTGTAAGAAGTGTGAAGTACATTTACAAATATGTGTACAAAGGGTATGACAGTGCGACAATACAAATCGGAAATGAAGCAAATGATATGAGAACAGATGAAGTGACCAATTTTCTGAACGGACGATATGTTGGTTCGACAGAAGCACAGTGGCGAATTAATGAATATCCAATGCATTTCCAATCACACGCCATTGTTCGGCTTGATCTTCATTTACCATCAAGACAAACCGTATACTTTGTTCCAGGCAACGAAAATCGAGCCGTTGAAAATGCACACAAAACAAAGTTATTGGCATATTTCGCTTTGAACTCGATTGATACAGCCGCGCATGCGTATAAATATCCGGAAATACCATTGCATTATACATGGCATGATAGAGAAAAATGTGGAAACGTCGGCTACGTGGTGGCGACAAAATAATTTCTAGAATGTATGTTGTGTCACCGAAAGACATTGAACTGTTCCATCTGAGATTATTATTGCTTCATGTTTGCGGACCAAAGAACTTTGCAGATGTTCGAACATACAATGGAATAGTATATGGGTCGTTCGTTGAAGCATGCCATGCACGTGGCATAGCATCCAACGACAATGAATGGCGTGAATGTCTGCTTGAAGCTATATCATTAAAATCTCCGAAGCAATTGAGAGAATTGTTCGGATTCATTTGTTCATTGAATGTGCCAGCCAATGCGGCAGCACTTTGGAATGAGTTCAAAGTTGATATGAGTGAAGATTTTTGCGCACTCAAGATGAAGTCACCTCATTCAATCGAGCTCTTCTTGAAATCCAAGACATTTTGATTTCAAATAATGTTACATGTGAAGCGCTTGGCTTACCAACACCACGAATCTTGACAGATGGGCAAGATTTCGACAATTTTGATCCCATGGAAGAACAGTTACTATTTAATGAATTGTATGATCGAGCAAACGACGAACAACGTCGAATAATTGATCAAGTTATTCGTGAAATCCAATTTCATGATACAGGCTCAAATGTATATTGCCTCACAGCATATGCAGGTTGTGGAAAGACGTTCATTCAAACTGCAATCATACATAGATTGAACGCACTTAATTTACGTGTCATTGCGACTGCGTTCAGTGGAATTGCCTCGACATTATTGATAGGTGGTAGAACATTGCACAATGTCTTCAAATTACCGATTCCAATACTCGATACATCGGTTTCAAATGTTACTCCAAATAGTGGTCAAGGACGTCATATCAATTCATCGTCATTGATAATCATTGATGAAATTTCAATGTGTCCAATTGGAGTACTGAAAATAATCGATAGATTATTGAAAGATCTTTGTACCGAAGAGACAAACAAGAATAAACTATTTGGAGGCAAGACGGTATTGTTATGCGGTGATTTTCGGCAAATTTTACCCGTCATTCCACATGGTTCACGTGCAGTGTTGGTTGAGAACTGTGTTACAAGTTGGCATGAATTCCCATCTTTTCACCATGTAACACTTACTCGCAATATGCGAGCATTGCCAAATGAGAGAGAATTTGTTGAATTTTTAAAGAAAATCGGGAATGGAGAGGCTCAACATTTTCCACAATTTGGGGATGATATGATCGAAATTCCAACTGAATTGATTGGAAATGAAACCGAAATTATAAATGAAATTTTCGGAAATATCTCAGAAAATCTACTAACAGAACGAATGTTAAATTCGGTTATTTTGTCACCAACAAATGAGGTGTGTGGCTTGATTAATAATCAAATAATGCAACAGATACCTGGCGACCAGGAAAGAATTTTCTATAGCTACGATAAGGTGAAATGTGATAATGTGAACGAAATCAATAATTATCCCGTAGAATTTCTGAATTCCTTGAATGTCAGTGGCTTACCGCCGCATAAGCTGATTCTAAAAGTCAATTGCATTGTATTGCTCATTCGAAATTTGAACACTGCGCAAGCATTAGTGAATGGGACCAGAATGCGTGTCAAATGCATGTATAACAATATGATAGATTGTGAAGTCCTTACAGGCACAGCGCGCAATTCACGCATATTGATACCTCGCATAAACTTGACATATTCGGGAACAATATTGCCTTTTGACTTCCAACGTACTCAATTTCCCGTGATTCCAGCATTTGCAATGACCATAAACAAATCACAAGGCCAAACATTCAGTAAAGTTGGTTTATTATTGAGGGAGCCAGTTTTTCACACGGGCAATTGTATGTAGCGGCGAGCCGTGTTCGATCGTTTGATGGTTTGAGAATCTTCATAAGCGAGCATAAATGGCAAGGTCACTTAGCTCGAGATGACAGAGTGTTTACCAAAAATATTGTATATCGCGAAGTATTGCAACATTGAAAGTCATTCATGAGATATCAAAATAAGATAATGACTGAATCAAGTTAGTTGTAGAACACGTTCGTCATGAGGCTAATTGAGAGGTAATAAGTTCGGAACTGTACAATTCACATTTTGCTCACATTAATCAATTCAATTTGTATTTCAGGAATGTACTTCACCATTTATGATCGGTATCCGTGCAATGAAATTCTATTGGAATTGGCTCTCAGCAAGAGAATCCAAACTTGCGAAACCGATGGCAAGATCATTGTCACTAATACCAATTTTCATGTGGACAATACCGATTTCTTATTAGAAGGTTTTGATATTGCATTTTGATCAAATCGACTTCAAAATATTCGGAAGTTCCAAAATATCATTTTAATTCTTAATTGGATGTTACTGCACATAATCAGGGAATGTTTCAAATCTTCATTTTAATTCTTGATTGGATGTTACTGCACATAATCAGGGAATGTTTCAAATCTTCTTTCATTCAAAATAAAATGTTTCATTTGAAATAGAACATCGTTTGTTTGCATTATGAAAAGACGTCGACAGTTGGTAGAGTGGGGGATTTTCCCCCACTGGGCGATCCTAGTAACTATTAAGTTCTTGTAAATATAAATGTTTATATGTTAAAAATTCTTCTCTCTTATCTGAAAATTTCCTGCAAGTCTCTATTATTTTTCCTTTTTTCGTAGTGCATTAGCTACACCAACAACGCCAGTTAACTAACTAACTGGTGCAAATGAGAGCACAGTTTATGGCTTATTGTTGTTGGTGCCGCTGCCATTTTCGTGTTGACAAATTCGCCGCCGGCCAACTTCTGGGTTTTTGTCTCCGCTGTGTGCCTGTATTTTTAGTTTGTCTATGCGTTTGGCTTCTGGCCTGGTCGTGATCGTGGTCCGGGTTCTGGTCCAGGTCCGTGGCGTAATTACCTGGACTCTCTTGCCTCTAATACGAACACGTTGTTTTGGCAGAGCTGCCTTACGGCCATATCGGCTCACAACAACAAGGAGCAGTAGCTGGAAAATGAGCGTTTTGGGCATGATAACTTTGTCCTTAAACTTGTGAATAGTGGAAATGTGCGATGGGGGAGCCTTTGAATTGGTTTCGAGGATAGTTAGACGCACTAGCTGGGGCTGAAAACACTTTGATGAACTTTAAAGTATGGCACATGCATGTAAAATGGTGTGTTATCGACAGTTTACTTTGTTTACGAAATGGATTTTTAAATTGTTTAAGTTTGGAAAATAGCGCGTTGCTATCTAGTTAGTTCATGAGGGTTTCTTGGGTAGGATATTTGGGCTAATAGTTCTATATAAAGTTTGCCCTATATCGTATATTTAAGTTGGCTGACTTTGCGACCTTTATTTGCTATTTAAGCTTATTGAGGACTCCAGGTCTTAGTTGACTAATTTTATCCATATAAACGCGACTATTATGTCAAAACCACACAGAGATCAGATTATTTATTAAGCAATATATGTATATGCTTTTTAAATCCATTATTATTTTGTTTTTTTATGTATTTAGGGCATTTACAATTCGACATTTAAAAAGCCAAGTGGGTTATTGTTGTTGATTCCACTTTAAACGTTTAATTTGAGCCACAATTTAAAGCTGTTATTGTTTGAGGTTGTCTTTATTTTCGTTATGATTTTTTGTCATGCATATCAAACGCTTCATGGCCAGTGGATATCTACACCCTCCTACAGCCAAATCCTCATCTACGGCGCTTAAGTAGCCATTGTTTTTAGTGTTGTGTATTGTGCAGAGTTTTTTTGTTGCTTGTTTGTGTTATTTTTTGGTTTATTTTCTGGTTTAGCCTGCGGCTTTGGGGCGGCTTAAAATTGGATTTGCGTTTTCGCTTTGACATTGCCTGTTTTTGTTGCTCACTCATCCTCGTCGTCGTAGTCGCTGAGAGTTTGTTTCCACCTCTCCACATACACTTGTAAAAATGTCACTTTAATAACTTTGTGCTTTGTTATCTCTTCTTTTTTTGCTGATCTTTTTGTCTGTTTTTCGACTTTTATTTGGTCTTGTTTTGTAGCACGTTTTAATTGCCCTTGCAGCAACAGCAGCTGGTAACAATTTTCCTTTTGGTCTCTGCTCTCGTCGCTTTTTCATTTATTGTTGTATTTTTAGACGTGCCACAAATCCCCAACAGGCCAAACATGGCAAAAAGAATGGAAAAGGAACAGAAACATTTCGTTTTATTACTGGCAAACATGAAAGACACCACCAGCAGCAGTGGCAGCAGCACCAGAGCCCGATGCGAACAATGTGTGAGATTTCGCACGTCGTTATAAATAGCAATAAAATACTCATTCGTACTGGGTGCCAAAAAAAAATAAATAGAGAGCGAAAACGAAAAATTAGTGTTAGAGAGGAAAACAATTTTCAAATTGAGGCTCAACACCCAAATTGTAAATTATAATTTGATTCCATAAATGCGGGCGGGCGGGGCTCCCATTGTGTGGCGGCGGCGGCAGCAGGAACACGCAAATAATTTTCAAGCTTGGCCCGGCCAGAGGTCAAAGTTGAGGCTACTGTCTCCCACCCTCGCTTGCTCTCTCTCTCTCTCCCTTTTAGGGGCATTAAATTAGCAGTCTGTTTGCCAGTGCTTCCCCACCCAACCCATTTCAGTCAACTTTTCCTTGGTAAGCTGCTTAGGAACTGCAACAGAAATGTAACAAAGTTTCGCCAAAGTCCACCGCAAAGTTATGGCCACACAAAAGTTAATTCTGAATGGCTGCGCCTGTCGCCATGCAGCACAATTTGAACAGTTCATGGGTAGCAAGAGGTCCATATGTTTAGAAATAAAATACGGAAAATATAAATATCTATCTTTAAAAACGTTCAGACTAAACAGAGGTTTAAAACCATCAAAAGACCTATAATATGTCTTATTTCGATAAAATGTATTATTTTATGGTGATACGTGTATAGAAACGTTCTTATAATATTGTTGAGAGGGATCACCACAAATTAGTACTGAAGAGGCCCCCCTGCCTGCTTCCTGTCTTTGGACAAAGTCTACAGTAGACCTCACCTTAGCTAACAGCAAATATTTTAATAAAATGTTTGTTATATTTAATAAAAAATGTTTCCTTTTATTCCCTGCATAAATATCTAGCTGACAAAACTGCACAAGAGCCCAGAAAAAGTTATAAAATCCACCTTTATCTGTGTGCATAATAAGCCACTAATAACATGTTAAGTCCGCGTAATGATTACCCCAACCAAGAGGTATCAAAGCTCCACTCTATCACTTGAGAAATCTTTTTCAATTACACGCAAAATGTAGCAAACAACAACACCAACAATAATAACAAACGTCAGGGCTATAAAATGTTCTTGTAATTATTTGCACAAAATGCTTAATTGTTTGCGTTTTACAGCGAATTTCGCTGAGCGCCTCTGGCAAATATTGACGCTCATCAATGTGTGTATGTGTATGAAAGGAAGTTTTTCCGCTGGCGGAAAAATTATCGCACAGCGTGTGAAATAAAAATTGAAGCCCTCTCCTCTCAGCCTCTCTGTCTCTTTGTGGTTCTTGTTGTTGCTGTTTGGCATTTCAATTAAATAAATAGGCTTATTTTTTTATGGAGCGCACCACCAGCGGCGGCCGCGTCAAGGAAAATTTAAATAACGAACGTGGAAAAAATGGCGCTTGAAAATGCTATGTGTGGACTGTGTGTGTGTGGTATGTCTGTCGAAGCATTGAACCAGTTTCAAAAGGAACACACACACGCACACACTGAGACCCCCTCAGAGTGTGCAGCTTTTAGTCAAGTCTCTGGTTGTACATAAAAAAGTCAACAGACAAACAAACAAACAACATGTAAATTATGAAAAATGTACTAACAAAGCTGCATAAGCACACACACAGTCTGAGCACAGGCAAGACTGTATCATACACGACGTGTATAAACAGCATTTTAGCCAACAAACTTTGGGAAAATTCTACCAAAAATAGTTTCTGGGATGTGAAAGATTTTAGTTTACTCCTTGAAATGTTAAGGGAATACAATTTAACGCGAATTTACCAAATATCCTAATTTATTTGACTCGTTGCCATATTTTTCTTGTTTTAAACGTTATTAAAAATACACACTACGACCAAATCTATCAGAGTTTCGGTCTGAATCATTAGAGTTCTCTCTCGGGGACTCATTCCCGAGATCTTCGAACTCCTCCCAGTCATTGGGAAGTTCCTCATCCCCTACGCGCTCTTGAATTCGGATCAACTCGATCTTTTCGTCGTCGGATATCGGAGCACGTTGCGGATTTGAGGACGAACTGGAGGATCCTTGCGACGACTGGCCGTTAAGCATCGATTCCGGATGAAGTGAACGAAACAGTGAGTTTATTAGTGGAAAATAGAAAGGGTCACTTCCGATACTCCAATTGCGGCTGGAACTCGGCTCCTCCGGCACATCGATCGATGGTAACAAGTCGGAAAACGATGAATCGCCCATGGTAGTAATAACGAAAAGGTAACGAAAAGCGCTAGACTATGAAGTATGGATTGTTTTAGTTTCGATTTTGGAAAATTTCGATAGGGAATTTATTTAGACTTGTTGGACGGACAGCTGAAAGTCGTGTGACGTATCTAGGATGTTAGGGTTGATTGTAAACTAAAAGCTAACTTATTTTAGATTATTTAAGCTCAGTGCTTAGTGTCTCAGATGGTTAGTCGTGGGTTTAAGTTGACATGGATGGCTTAGTTGTTCTATTCCTGTGTCCCACACTGTATGTGACTATGTACATTCTGAATTACTGCGTCTCGTTAGCCACCGACTGAGCCTGGTCTACCTGGCAACGTTTGGCGTTGGATCCTCCTGCTGCTGCTGCTAGTCCTTTTTTTATAGACACTTCTCTGCTGGTGCTCCTTCTGCTGCTGGTGCTTTTGCCCACCTTTGTAGGCCGACAACAGGCAGCAATAACCCATCTCACACACCCTTTCAGGCGGCTACGGCTACGGCTACCTGAAAAATGCGCACCTGTTTTGTTTATTTTGACTGTGCGCTGTTGTTGTTGCTGTATCCGCTTCAATCGGGTTGCTGTTGGTCCTGCGGTGCGGAATTTGTTGCTGTTATTTCAGCGCAGCTGTGCCGCCATGTTGTGCATTTAAAGTGCAGCTCATCCTCGCTGATACTCCCACACTCACATGCACAGCCCCGAGATCCAAGGCAGCACTTTTGGCACGTTTCTGGATCATTTGCTCACTGTGCTCGCATTAAGTTTAAAGTTGTACAACATGCGGAATATAAAAACATTGGAACATCAGATGGTGCCGAATACACCAAGCTTTGTCCTCTGAACATGGCAATTTATTTAAATAAAGTCGGGTATTATTTGGGGTGCTAAGGAGGACATCAAAATTGCAGGAATAAAAGGAGGAAAAAAGCTATGGTTATAAAGTTTATTCCTTAATTGCAGTCATAAGATAACTTTAAATATAATTAGAATTATGTCTCTGCTGAAGCTATAGGTAGAACAAATAGTTTAAGAATGAAAAATCAGCAAAAAGAGCGAACTGGGATATACAGTTAAAGTAGTCTTAATTTCTTGCTCTTTCTCCGGACAATTGCTGGCAAGGAACTCATTACAAAGTATGTCCGCCGGCGATTGAATAGATTTGAGCATTCCGCAGTGAGCTGAAAAGGCAACTTTAACTGCAACTTTGACTGCGGGTTACGCTTAATTAAATGCCCAAGCATCGGACCAAGTAAATACCCAGTGTGGACTGAAGCTCAGAAGGGGAGTAAGCCCGAGTTAGTTTCCTTTTGTTTATTTGAAACCTCCCCTTAGAAGCACCCACCACACCCATTGACAGTGCAAGCCGGAGCTAATCAGTTGAGAAAATTTCTGTGAGATGGCTAAAACCAAACAAAAGGGCAAAAACTCGGACCCTTTAGGGGGCTCTGCCTTAATTAGCGCTGCAAACAAAGGAAACTTTCTCCGAGTCCGAGTCCGAGACCAAGACCGAGACCGAAACCGAGTCCGACTAACGTTGTTGGGTCAAAAGTGCCAATACAATGTGTAAATATAAATGAGCAGCAGCGCAGAAGCGTTCTTAATTATTACGCATCATTGGAGCGGAGAAGGAGGAGGAGGAGGAGTAAACGGCGGCCAGGAAATGCCGGAAAATGTCGGAAAAGATACCCCCAAGTCAGAGACGGTGTCGGTGATTTCCGCCAGGTAAATGACAGACGGCTTAAGTTATTAATATATTTCCGCTATACGGCGCCGACTTCCATCAGTCGACATCAATCAAGCAAACCGACGTGGGCCTTATTTAATGCTTGCCAAATTAATCGCAATTGTATTGAGATTGATTGAGCCAAAAGTCGTTGCCAGATTGGAGCTGGTGGAAGGGGAGAATTCGACCAATTTTACCCATTTTTTTATGGAGGCAATTAAAATGTTTATTGTGCCTGTGCTGACAATGCTTAAAAGAGAAATTAACAGGAAAACGTTTATTTGTCGATTCGAAAAATGGAAGCACAGCAAATACTGGAAGTTGCAAAAAGAGGTTAAGCAAATGTAAGCGAAAGGGGAAAAAATTGCATGGTAAGGGGTGTTAAAAAAATGCAATGGATTTGTACAGATATTACTATTGACTTTTAATGGTTAAAAGCCTTTACATTGCTCTTGTGTGTAGTTTAATCACTCTTTAATCTCTTAAACTGAAAATAAATAAGGTCTAGGTTAATTATTATTTCTGCAAAACTTCACAATTATATAAGACACAAAATTTACCAGTTTAAAAACAAATAAACTGTATATGATGTGCCTGATGTATGTATAGTTCTTCATGTTTATATTTATTTGGTACGATTATTGTCAATGTGGCTCTAGATATTTCTATTCTGAAACATTTAATCTGCTTTCATTCTATTAAATTACCAGGGGGTAAACAACTCTTGCCGTCATAATCATAAATGGGTTAGCCGTTCAGAAATGTTCCGAGGGAAACCCTCTGAAAAACCCCGTCCGAAAACTACTGAGAAAACCTTAACCTAACCACAATAATTCAATTATGAGCGACCACATTTGTGTGTCCTTCCCCCCCGACGACAAATTGAATAAGTTGAAGGTCTTCCGGTTTGGCCTTTTGCCCAGGATTACGAAAGCTTTCAAAAGTTCCAGCACCACCACCAACAACTTCCAACTCCTCTGCACTCTCTGAAATAATGTTGCGGAGCATATCAAGTTATTATTGTAGTGGGAAAAAGTTTTTAGTGTTTTAGGCCTACGAACAACTGCCGGCAATTTAACTAAAAGCGGCCATAACAATTTAAAAGGTGTTCGTTTCTAGGATGACCGTCCATCCAGCCATTCAACCATTCAACCATCCGGCCATCAACATTTATGCGGCTACTTGTTCGCCGGCATAAAACTCACTTATTCGCAGCGCGAGCAAATCCAATTGAAATCGTTTTGGCGCTGAATCCATTTAATAACCAACATAAATACTCTTCACGACGCTTTACGACTTGAGTGCGCCACAGGAAACTATTGCCAGCATCAAGAATGAAACTTTGCCACGCCCGCACAGATATACGTTTTCTTAGGTACAGATGTTCTCAAAATATTAGTACAAAATATATCATAGATGGTTTATATGAATAGTTATTAATTGGGAGGGGGGCATAATTTTAAACACGAAACAATCCTAAAATCTTTTTAAGGTGTCCTAAAGACGCCAATGTAAACTTCAATATTTTACAGAATACTTTTAGTCCTATTTAAAAAAGATTTCCCTTTAACAGTCGTTTTTATAAATAAACAAAATTAATAATTTTAAATATCAGTTACTAAGCTGTGCCCTTTACTATTAATACTATTATGTTGAACTTGTCTGTACATCCCTGTGGATATATGCTGGCTTGTGGGTATAACTGTATGCAAATGTGCCTTAGGGTGTCAATTCCCGCAGCGACACTTTATGATATTTACTCAGAGACATACATTTAAGAGAGAGAGAGGCAGAGATCCAAGGACACGGGCTTACATTTTTTGTATATTCTTGCTGATTAAACAAGGCGGTGGATTTGTCCTTGGCCCAATAATTCGCAATTGAATCGAAGTAAGTTCCTCCCACCACTAACTCAATTTGCTAAGTAGACTTAGCCTCCTGTATGGGCCATAAAACCTAATAAAAGTCACATAAATAGTGGGGACAACCGAGATAAATATGTGGGCAACAGATTTATTCACTTTCTTCCCGTTCAACGATTGCCAAATTGGGTTGAAGGCGAAGGCACAGGCATATTATGTGTAATTGCATTTTATTTGCCATAAATAAAAGTTCTTGAATGGGTCTTGCAGTCCAGACCGAGGCATTTAAATTGTCTTCGCACACTGAAACTTGCATCTCGTCTCAATTAGGACACAAACAGTTGCAAGTGCAGTTGAAATATTTAAGCAATTTCCGCAAGATTTCTTAATTAAAAAGTTGCTCCGTCTTGGGTTGGTTTGGTGGTGCGCGCGTTTGCCGAGGTGTCAGCAACAATGAAAATATTTTCCACTTACCAGCCAAAGTGTTTTGGAATTTTTCCCCATCTTTCGAGACGCGACTCCACGAGTCGTCGACTCGTCGACTTGGCAATTTGCTTTTGCACATTTTTCTTCATTTACTTTGCAGCGAAATCTACGAAATTTCATTTGCAGTTATGTGCTGCTATTTTCGCCGGCAGCACACAAAAAGCAACAAAATACTACAGCACGGCACACGTTCTGCCCAGTCACTGGCCTAAAATATTTGCCAAGCGCTTCACATCGGACGCACAGTCAAACAATTTGGGTTTGGACACCGTCGGACTCCGGCGTTCCCCACTGGATCCGGATCTGAAACGAAACGAAACGAAGCGAAATATGTACACAGTCTAAAGTTATTATTGTTGCCCCTCCCGGAGAAAGTCAGGATTCGTTCTTTCAGCTCTCACTTTAATACCATTTTACAGACTTCAATTCGGACGTGTGTTTGGGTGTGTGCCTAATGCGAATGTTGTCCAATGTCCATTGTCCAACGGAATTTTCTGCACGCTTCACTTATTTGGCTGAATGTTGTTGAAAACAAATTTTGTATTGCATACGTTTGTAGGCCTGCTATTTTTGTTAAAAAAAAACAAATTGTAGCTGTAGTTCTACCCTATAAGCTTAGGAGAGTGGATAAGGGCATCTATCACATCCAAGTAAGGTATATATTTATGTTGGCAATCTAAATTGAAATGGCTCTCCCTTGAGAGATTAAGGTGTATAATAAAATTATTTTACATTAAAGCAGGGATTCTTAACCTTGACACCTGTGTGCATTTAAATGGTTTCCTTTTTCGAGATTTTTAATTATGACCAAACACAAGAATATAAACATTTTAAACTATATCAGGGATGCCCACACTTGACACAAGCTCCTTCCAGAAACACCTTTGCTTTTAGGGTATCTGGAACTTGTTCCTTTACTCTTTGAACTTTTCCTTTATTCCTCTGGCAGCTTCACGTTTTCATCTTTTGGGACAGGTCAATGCGTTCCGAAAACTCACTTGTTATAACCCATAAAATTGCTTGCCCTTGGCATCGAGAAAGCCCTCCAGTGAAACGAAAAGAAAGAAAACCAGGTAAGTGGGCCGGCTGAGATATAAAGGGAAAAGTTGGCCCTTAGTCCACAGTCGCATGCATATTGTAATTGCATTTTAAATGCCGGCAGTTGGCAGGGGGAAGAGTGCCACGTTGGTTTTGGGGATAACCTCAGCACGCACATGCCGCTTGGCCACAAATATGGTAAATTAATTCAATATTAAGCAATCAAATATTGTCGCCACATCATCAAATGCTGCGGCGGCCCCGATACGTCAATAGAGTGTGTGTGTGTGACTTGTGGCCTGGTGTTTGCATTGGCAGACGTCGCCTTCAATTAGAATATGGCAAATTGAACGGCCGCAGAGATATAGATTCAATAAGGGGATGTTCGGTCGGGATTGAATGAATTGCAATCCATGCCAAGGGTCATAGAAATTCATCTAACACAATACGCGGCGTCGTCTTTTATTACATTCTGCCTTCACGCCGCCACGCCCACATATGATTGGCTGCCCATTTTGGCATAGCTTGAGCTGGCTTTCGGCTTCCCGCTGGCGTTCTCTGCATTTTTATTAATTTTCCGCTTTCACAGCTGCCACTGACTCTGGCCCCGGCTTTCCCCCGTTGGAGAGTTGGATTTTTGCATGCTCCCTCGCCGCCTGTGTGCGACAAAAGAATTTAATTAAAACGCGTGGCCGGGCATTGTCCTCAGAAGCTGCGCTGTCATGTCCTGGCCAAAAGGATTAAGACGCTGCTGGTGTCATTTTAACGGAACAAGATCTACCTAGATGGAATGGTGATTAGAGTTGGCTACTCTACACTCTGACTTTGGAAAAGGTTAGTTTGGAAACGGTTATTGCATAATTTTACATATGTATATATTTTCAGGGATATAACAAGAATTTCAAGAATTTTTTCTGTGTAATTAAAGCTTTTGGGACTCGCTTTATAATTTGGATGTAACTCTCAGTTGATTATTGCCACGACGTTGGGCAAACATAATTTGAAACGTGGCCGTAACTTTGGGAACATTTATAATTTGCATAAAGCTCGTAGCTCAGGTATAAAATGTGTGTGTCTCTCGCTGTTGCTTAATCCGTGTCACTGTGCGAAATTATAAAACTTTTTTAATTACATATGTATACACACATACACAGAGATTTCCGTTGTTGTTTTTTTTTTAGGGCCAAGAAAAAGTTGAGGCCACATTTGTCACATATGACCGAGTGTGTGTATGACTTGTGTAGCTATATCTGTCATACGCCCTGTTGTACACGCACTCACTTTGACACTTTTCACAATATTTGTTTTGATGTGCATTTAATTGCAGCGAAAATGGGAAATCTCTTTGCTTTGTTCCTTTGTCAAGAGAATGTTCAAGAACATGTCGAGCATAATGGAAACAAAACATCAGCGGAAACAGATTGAAAAAAGACCAAAAAAAGTGTGTACAATTTCGTGTCAAGAGGTTTTGAGTACAATTCCATGTGTTTTAATGTGGGTGAACTTCCAGATGTGTGTCAGAAGTGTTCCAAACAATGGAAAAGGCAAGAAATAGAAAGCTGAGTGTATTTATATCTCCCAACACACTCTGAGATGTTTTCTTGGGCATTTTAATATTTTAGGAAAGGCATTGTTCTACCATAAAATCGTTTATCATCGTTTTATGTATGTTCTCCGTTTGTTTATTGATTGCTTAACTTCCACACTATATACACAGACAAATTTAGCAAGACATTTGTTTGGCTTGTCTTCGCCTTAACACAGTTTGTTTCGTTTCGCCATCTGCATTTGGCATTTGTCTCTCTAAATTGTGTAGAGCTGTGAAAACAAAAGAGGATGCATTATATATTTAAATGACTCAAATGAAATGTCATCTGCAGCAAGGATCTCAACCTGTGTGTCTCTCCTGCGTGTGCCTTTGCCTTTGTATTTGCGAAGAGTGCCCGATGATGACATGACACCGAACGATTTAAACTTAATTTATTTGCCCGACTCGGAATCGGTTTTCAGGCATTTTCAATTGCTTCAATTAAAAAAGCATTTATGTTTTGTTTGTGCAGCGCATGTTTGTCAAATATGCAGTCATTGAAGTCAAATGACATGGCACAAATTCAACAAAGGATCCGCTTGGCCCGGATCGATTTGCCAGGCGAAAGGAAGAAGGAAGTCCACTGTTTGTCCGTGTTCGAGCTCTTTCGGTTATTGTCCGTGTTGTAGCTGCCCGGCTATTATTGCAACGGTCTATGATTATAGCCCTGACCGGACTAGTTTTGGGCTTGGGCTTCACTTTGAGTTTGGGTCAGTTGAGCGCGCTTTCGACGCTGGCTGGGAATCGGAACTCGTGTCATTTCCGCAAAAAAGTTTAGCATGCTTTTAGGCCGGGGCCACTTAACACAGTGTTGTTGGCAAAGGACATGCCTGTGAAATTGCGAAACAGATGCGAGTGTGTTCTGGAAATTTATTTCGACCGAACCGTAGATAAAAAGCAGTGGAATTTGTGTTTCCCTTAGCTGCTTCCTGGCATTTATCACTCTGGATCATATACAATGAAGAGGAATGGGGTTATCTGCACAGTGAGAAGTCAGCAAGTAGTTTGTGATATGAAATGGGAAGCTACAGAAATTGTATTTCAACTAATAAAGGTGTCTCAAAAATGTTTTACTTGTTTCAGAGTTGTATTTAAAAATCAAATTAAAATGTTGCATCCTCTTATACCGTGTTTAAAGCGATGTCAAGTTGGTAAAGCTTCAAGGGAGCAATATAATTCCTAACTTTGGACTCTTTTGAGTTCATTTATTATATATATCTTATATTACATTATTTAATTATATATTTTAGGCCAATACTTTTGCCTACATGCATTCATTTCCCTGCCAAGTTCTTATGTGTTTTATGTCTACGTTTTCCTACCATTTTATTAACTATTCTCTCTCTCTTTGCGACCCTGAACTTGATAAATTAGCCAACAAATGTGCACTTCCTTGGGCCGTTTCCTGGACTTTATTCATTCCGCCTCCGAAAACAATGGGGAATTAGCATACGGAACATCCTTCGCACATTTCCATGCTGATTTCTGGCCACTCCAGCTGTCGTTGACCCTGAAAGTTGTTTAATAAATGTACTCACACATGCTTATGGTCCATCGTATGGTTTTCCTTATTTCTTGCTGGCCATTTGCCTATTTCCTTTATTTCTTTGCTGGATCAGCAGAGTGGAACTGTCGACCTTGTCGACGACAACCTTGGGTCTGGGGTTTTTGCGGGAGAAACAACTTTTTTAATAACGACAAGCAGCGAATGATTACTATTTTTGCCAATATTTATTTATTTAAGTTGCCAGATTTCGGAAATTTGTCTCCTTGATGGCGGCAGCGGTAGCGGCGCATGTTGTGTGTGTGTGTGATTTTTGCCGGCGTTGCATTTAATTTATGTACCGAGTTTATTTATGAGGGACGTCTGCTAATTACGAGTGCTTTTAATGAGCGGCAGTTAAAAGTCGTAACGAGCTTAATTGCGAGCAGCCTTTCATTAATAATTTTGTGTCTGTCTTACCCGCTGCCACCTCGCTTTTCGCCGCCTTCCGCTCGCTTTTCCATCCTGGCTTTTCCTTGTCTTGGTCTCCACTTTGTGCAAGTTTTTAATGAAGTTTACATTCTGCCTTCGCCGCTCGCTTACCTCGCTCGAAAGTAAAGCCAACTCTTAGGGCCGAGTAAATCACTTAGTCAAGTTACCTTCTAACTCAAAAATGCGGCAGGAAAAACCCATTTTTCAAGCCCACAAATACCTGGCTCTTTTCATGTCCAGAAAACCAATTTTCTTGATTGAATGTGGCACATTCCAAATTGCCGTACAATATCTTAGATTGTAAAATTATTTGCAACTAAAAATGACATTTCTGGGCAACAGAATTTATTAGTTTTGGCTTGGATTTAATGACCAGAAGAAATATTTATTTGTTGACTCATATATTTTACGTTTGCTTGTGCAGTGGCAACATTTTGATAGAAATCTTGTAGTTAGTTGGCTATTTTAAATCTGTGTGTGTGTACCCCGATTGTGAATGCAAATTTTGTGATAATTGTTGCAAAAATATATAGAAAATAATCCCCTTGCGAATAATAGCCAGCTCGAATGTTTGGATTGCTGCCAAATGGACTCAATAAATGTCGGAGGAGGCCTCTGTTTGTGCATCCTGCTAACGTGGTATCCTGAAAATTGAATTAAAGCTGGCAAAAACTTATTGAGTTAACAACGCTAATTGGCGGCCATTATCCCAAGCCTCGGGGCACCTTTCTCTGGCCACTAAATATGTGCTCACTTGTCTAGACATGATTTAGCCAACGGCTGCCGCCTATTTCGGACCTGGCCAAATAAATCTGCGTCGGGTTTCAGTCTTGGAGCGTCGGGTGGGTTGAGTTTCAGCTTGGGCTTGGGTTAACCAAATAAATGTTCTTCGGGGTCATTGTTCCTGTGTGTATTTCTCCGTTCACCACCCATCGCTCTATCTCCGGGCAAACACATGTAAACACAAACGAAAGACAAAACTTAAACACGTCGAAATCAGCTTAACCAGTCGCTTTCTGTTTGACTTGGTGTGCCTGCCTGTGTGCATGGGTGTGTCCTTGTCCTGGTTCTCGCAAAATTAATGCCTCGGCTTAAACGGATTGAATCCGGACACGGGAGTCAATTGGGATTCAGCCAGAGACAAATGTGATTTTATCCAAAATATATACAAGTTATATGGGTAGTTTATTTCTGCATTGGGATTGAGTGAACGATATATTTTGGGTTAAAGTTTCTGCTTACAGTCGAACTGGAATATATTGGGGACTTTAAGCAAGGGTTAATGATCTAGAAATAAACTTCTTCCCAGAAATTAACTATAACTATAAAATTTAGTGTCCAACCATGTCTTTAATAAATATAAATAGAAGAAATATGAAACAATTCGATTTTAAACAGATTAAGTAACAAGTCAGGCCTAACAAGTTAAATTTAAATTCTCCGAATGCTTCAATGAGCCAACGACTTCGTGCACCACTCGATCCACAAACACTTGCTCGCTCAACAAGTGCAAGATGTGTCTCCCCCGACAGCTGTGCTAATGGCATTGATTCAGCAGCTGCTGCCATTGGCATTTAAGGTGTTAATGCCATGCGTCAATTTGCCAGCTCCAGAACTCATTAGGGGAGCAGCGGTGCGTTCAATAGACGGCCAATGTGGGTCATCTGCGTGGTGCATTCACCAAGGCCCTAATCACACTCTCAGATGCAGATACAGATACACCCACGCACAAGCGCAAGCACACGCGCCCATTCGCTCAGACGGACATTTGCATGCAGTGAAAAGTTTCTTCTGGCAAAAGTTTTATAGCCCAGCTGTTAACACTTTGATTGCCTGGCAAGTTTTAAAACTGTCGACAGACCGACCGACCCCGAAAACTTGAACCCGCCCCAAATAATACGTATGCAAATGCTCTGCGGGAGTGCACATGGCAAATGCTAGCCGAAAGTTTACTCAACTGTAACGCCAATTTATTTTGGAAATCTATACGGAAAAGAGGGTATAGCGCAGGCATGGAGGATGTCATATATCATATATTGCATTTTGTGTACAGAAAGAGTTGCTTAATGATTGATATATTATTATATTCTGTCATTCGTAATTAATTGGGCCTCTGAAAATGCGAAATAATTTTCGATGAAAAATATATATTTTATCCTTTTAAATTTTGCATTTCTTTTGAGGAATGTCTTTAAATATTTCACCATTCTCTCTTGGCTCCTTGAAAAGAGCAAGGTCCTTGAACTTCTTTCCACTTGGACTGCGAGCGTCCAACACCTTGATCCGCTTCGCCGCTTAGATAAACACTCGGTAAGTGCATTTAACAATCGACTGCCCTCAATTACACTCGATGGCTCGAAAGGGGTCCGTTCGTTTGGTTCTAAAGCCTTAAAGTAGCAGCATTCGATATGCGTTGCATTTCATGGATAAACACAGCTAGCCTGGGAGGGTTGAACAGTACCAGTAAGCACTTGTGTAAGCATAAGCACTGTAGGGCTGCCAGGTAGCAGCTCTGCCATAAATAAATAAGATTAAGCGGGCCACTCGAGTCCAGTGTCTGTGCGAAATGAGTGAGAGTTGGTGGGCATCAGGCGTACTCCCATAATCCGCCAACCCGCCATGCCCCACGCAGCCATGCTGCCGCCGCCGCCTCAAGCTAGTAACAAAACAACAACGTGCCCGGACTTGAGAAACATGAAATAAACATTTGCCACAATGCGAAGGACACCAAAAACATTTCCGCATATTGCACAAGTGCAGTGACGGTACACGCGAAAGTAATTTGGGGTAGCTTAAGACGAATATTAAGAAATTTTTTATGAAATTAATATTAATTAGACATATTTTTAATGGATTCTAATGTATCCCATTTTTCGAAGGTCGCCGTTCTTGTATAAGTTTGCAAGAAGGCTTCTCCGACCTTTTTTGGGTAGATGTATTCTTTATCAGCTTCACCAGTCGAGTCGATGTTGCAAAATATATAATTTCAATGTTAAAAGTCTAGTCAACGTTCTAAAGTCTAGTTTTAGTCACAAAATTAAAATTTGACCGCTCTGGTGCAGTGCTGGCCATTCAGAGAAATTTCTTTCCTGGCGAGTCCCTGCCTTGGGCATTTCTGGCTTTAAGTGATTAACAAATGCTCCCCTAATTTAATTTTTTTTGTTATTATTCATCCCATTCTTTTAATTGCTAAGGACAGATAAATTATATTTATTAGAGTGTAAGGCAGCAAACCGAGAAACAGGAGCTGACTGCATTTGCAATCAGCGCTGCATGTGCAAAGTCAGACTTTGTGCAGCGTCTTAAGCAGGTCCTTCCTTCTTCTACGACTCGTGCTGCCGCCGCTGCTGGCAGTTGCGCTCATAATTCAGGAAGTGTGCTGCGTTTTTTGTCAGGCGTACTTGCATTTCATAACAAGCTCCAGTGCTCCACTGCTCCAGCACGAGACAGAGCTTAATAAATGTCATAAAAAGTGCCCAAGCGCAGAAAGTTTTATAAAAATCAAGAGCCAAAAAGTCTCAAAGTTAACAATTTAATTTGAAAATGACATTTAATAAGTGAGGAAAACGGGGAAGAGAAAGATGAATGCAACGAAGCATTGTCCGTTTTTAATGAGCCTGCAAACAGCCAGCTGGCCAAAAGAGCGTTACAAATTTGCACATAACATTAATGCAGCGGGCAAACATTTGGATAATTAATATATATAAAAATCAGTTTGGTCGGTGGTCTGCGGCCTGGTGTCTGGTCTCATTGTTGTTTAATTAATCAGCCATTGAGCACACAGCCAGGGCGTGCACGGGCACAATAATTTGTCATTGATTAATTAAAAATCTGTTTCTACCCTAAAAGTTGCTGCTAAATGTTGCTGAATATTTATTAAAACTCCACGGGAATATCGAATGCAATTTTCTGTTGAACAAAATGATTATTCATGGATTAAAACTATTGTTGCGGTTGAAGATATTTCACAAAAAGCTATCAAATGGTTTAAAAGCAACGCAAAATATGCAAAAGCCGATCAAGGGTATTGGCTTTGTATTTGCATATGTCAGATGTTGCTTTAGTAGTGGGATTTTTGATTAAAAATGATTATATTGCTGTGGTTATGCATAAGGTTTTATGTATCAAACATTACCCACATGCCAGCAGTTTTTCTTATCAAAGTGTCATCCTCTTTGTTTGCTTTCCTTTAAATTATGCCCAACTGGTCTGCGTGAAATTAACAAACTATCAAATTTAATCACAGATAAAGTCCGTTGGTGTATTTAAATTGCATATAATTGACCTACACGAGCGTATATCCCACTTTAATGAGCTTTAAATCATGTCTGTAAACTAACGATTTCGTTGCCTGCTTTTATGGGCACGTTCGAGCAAATTTTTATTGTTTTTTCACTTGGGTCTGCCTGCTCACTATGTGTCGCCTGCCATTAAACAATTAGCAGCGAGTGATGCCCCGAAACACAGTCGCAATTAGCGGCACGCAAATTGCACTTAATTATATAATAAATTCAATTGACAGCTGCACTTTTTGTCGCCCCGATATTATGCATTATTTATGAGTTTAGCCTTATCTTTATTTATGCACTTGTTTGCCATTATAATGATACAATTATCGTATATATAAAATAATTTTGACTTTCCCCCCTTTTGTTATGTCAAACAGTTTTATTTTAACACGTTAATAAGATGCGTTACTGTTTCATTAAATACTTTTTAATTAACAAAAAGAGAAGAACAAAGATACTTTTATATATTGTAGAACCAGGATTCCGATCTAAATTTAAGATCAATGTATCTTTAAGATAATTCTTCATCTTTGTTTTGCTGAATTTTGAATAGAGCAGGGTGAGTGTATATAAAACCGATCCCGGTGATTTTAGACCAGATCCTAGTAGGCATCCCGCTGGCGAAGTCGCCTCTTGCGTTCCTTGCTGTCCAGATAGTTCGTCAGGGAGTCTTTGTTGGGTATCGTGATCACTATAGGCAACGTCTGTGAGCAGCTTGCCAACAACGCGCGCAGCCGCTTGGCAATATCGTAATCGATGATTATGATGCCCATGTTGGATTTACGATAGACGGCGTTAAAGAACCTCTCTAGTTCCTCCTGCGGCGTATCTACGAAGAATTTGATCTGGAAGTTTGAAAAAACTCAACCCAGAATAAGAACCGAATCAGAACTCACCATTATCGGCCATCAGATAGTTGCGGAACTTTTCGCTGTGGTAGCCAATGCCGGCAAGTAGAAAGCCCAAGGTCACCTCCTATCGGTATCGGAATGAGGAAAATGGTATTAGGACATAACGCAGTCGGTATAATACCCACGGGATCTGCTATGACCGCGATACGCAGAAGCGAGGGGTCTTCTACCACTACGGCAGGCCTCAGGCTTTCCACGCTCCCGGTGTCCGATTCCCGGTCCCGATCATCAGCCATGTGGACCGTATCCCCGGGAAATCAGTATGGAATTTTGAAAAATGAGATCGAAAATGGAGTCTCTTTTTTTGTCTGAAGTTAAAGTGAAAGCAATCTATTTCTGATATTGAATTTTGCAACGAATATAATATTTTTTTGGCTAAGATTCAATTATAAAATGAATTCATTATTTGTTTATATATTATTCGTTTGCAGTGATAACTCAGTGACCAGTTTGTGGCCGTCTAATTGGCTTTTGTGGTTTTATCCGATTGCTCGAATGACGTTAATTGCGATTAAATCTCGGCATCCCCATCTCCCCTCGAGCAATTTACCCAAGTTGTAATTGAAGATTGTTGCTCGAAAAGTGTACTTACAAAACCTATTGCCCATCCCTTTACAGAGTCTTTAATTCGCCTCGGGCCGAACAAGGCACAAAAATGGGGAAAAGGCAAAATGGCAAACGGAAAATTCAATCAAAAGTGTACACAGCCCGGAATTTCATCAAGCATTCCTCGCTCTCTATATCAAAGCAAAAATAAAAAAGGAAAAAAACAAATATTACAAATAGATTTCAATATCTGTATAAATTTATCAGAAAACAAAATGCAGAACCCTGGCAAGCAAAGTTTTTCCTTCTCTAGACCGAAAATTCCTCTCCCTCGCCAGATGAAAACTTTCCTTTTTTTTTGTGAAAAACTTTATTGTTATGCTCAGATTTCATTTGGATTTGTTTAAAAACGAAACATATTTTCTTGCCTGCCGAGAGAGATGCAAATAAATACACATATATATAGTATGGAGAATGAGCTAGCGGGCGGTACATGCAAATTGGGGTACTGGGAAAGGATCTGGGACAATGGCAAACAGCAGGTAAAACCAGCCAGACTGTAGACCAACAAACATTTACATAGATACTTCACTTCGTTTGCATATTTTTTAGCCTCAGCTGATTAAGGGGTAGTCGAGGGAATATCGAGTCAATTGAAGGAATAACTACAAAGGGGAGAAAGTTAAATGCGGCTCAAAGTTTACTCAAAAAAATAGGGGATGGCTTGTGGTGGGCTTTATAAAGTTTAGATTACTTCAAGGAAATACTCTTTGAATATTTTTGGGAGTTTCATAAAATCTAAAATAATGACGTATTGTAAAGAAAAAAATGTTGAGCGTACTTTTTCAAGAGATTTTAAGCCTCAAGGGTGTTTTTTGTATCTTCTGAGTTTAATTAATCAAAATTAGCAACAAGCTTATTGTTTTCGAGTTCTCAAGTAGCTTTTTTTATTATTATTCAACATAGGCAATCTATAATTCGATCAAAAGACCACTTAATACCGTCGAGAGTCGACAATGTGCCCATTGGAATTTGCATGCAAATTTGTTTTGTGCAATTTCCAATGATTTCCCATTCGCTGATAGCTGATGGCTGATACCATCACCATTCCCGGGGCTTGCGGATAAGCCAGGAGAGAGCTGCAGGCTCTTAAAACCAGCGGTCATCTAGCTGTCAGCGCACATTACGCATACGCCCCATGTGCCTGCCAGCAAGATAAATGACGTCAGCGGCGGAGGGGCTATACGGGGTCAAGGCATATTTTGCGCTGTATTTAACAGCTAACCAAGCCGTATTAATTAACTTTTATGATGGGCTCGCCAAAGTGGGCCAAAGAAAGTGGGTTAGATGAGTGCGTATGCGTAATATTTCATTAGTCGGCCATGGCATGGCAACCCCAAACTCATCTCGCCACGCAGCCCTCCTTTTAGATGCTATCTGGGTCCTGGTCTCCTTTGGGGGCCTCACAAGATTTATTGCCTGCTTGAGAGATAAAGTCATTATGATGGCATTATGAAAAGGGAAAGACAGCGGACCGGCAGGCAGGAAGCCAGGCCGCCGTGCGGCATTTAGGCGATATGAATCTTTGATGCATGTAATTGCCCCGGAACACTACCCATATGCGGCGTGGCTTTATCATTGATTTTCCATCGGGTTCGCATTTATGGTAATTTTTTTCCTCTATTTTTATCGCTTGTCTTGCACTAATTAAAATTTCATTAGCCACACTTCGTCGGGCCATAACCATCCATCTATCTAACCAACCAACCATCCATCCCTCCATTCATCCCAGGGAGACCCTTTGACTTTTGTGATCCCCAACGATGAGCATTAATTATGCATGCCAAAAGTCAAGGCGGCTGAATCGCTCAACTGACAGCTGTCACCGCAGACAATCAAGCGTGTCCCGTGTCCCGCCCTTAAGGCGCAAGCCGCACATAATCAATAATTTCCACGGATGCCACCACACACACACAAACACACGTGTGATTGTATATATATTTTGTCGAGGGAAGCGGCACCAAACTGCAGCTCGGCTGAGCCAAACATTTGACCTGAAACGCCTTGTGGCTGTTGTCCCGTGTTTTGCCATTTCGCCGACTGAAGTTTTCCGCCTTTCTGGCATTGTCCATTTTGGCAGACTTTCAAAACTGCCAGCGTCGAGTAAGTCGCGAAGAAATCATGCACAGCAAACAGAATCACAGACTCTCAGACACTGCGAGAGACATGGCGCCTACACATTGCGCGACAAAAAAAAAGGCCGACAAAATGGCGACACCGAATCGAAACGGCAGCGGGTCAGCACGAGACCCAAAAAACCATTTCAAGGTGCATTCTTAAAGGGCCCAAAAAGCCGCACGGACTAAGTGCTTTTGGTGATCAACAATTTGGCTTTATTTCCGGGAATTTTAATGTTTATTTGGTATTGAAAAATGTAAGAAAGGTTATTGCAATTGTTCTTTAATAAGAGGTCTTCTTGAATTGGTTCTTTACTCTTAAAATCATAACTCCTATGCAATTGTAAAAAAAAAATACCCGCACAAAATACTTTATAATCCGCTTTTCCTTTATTTTCCGATCAAATTTCCTTCAAAGTGTATCCAAGGATCCGTGCTTCTTTCGCCTCACTTCCTCTTTTTTCGGCTTTCACAATTCTTGCCTTCTCTTTGGGGCGCTGATTGAATTTCACCGACTGCCTGCCAGCGGCTGCATCGCTGCCGCATATGTTGCCAGTTACTCGCATCGCATCGTGTGGCAAGAAGTTTATTGAAATCGATCGAAGCGACTCCGGCTCCGGCCCGGAGCCCCGAAATGAAATAAAGAGAAGGACTTGGGAGCCGTGCAGTTGCCATTTGCATATCAAGTGGAGAGCGAGTAACGGAGTGCCAGCGAATTTACCCAGATTTATGTTAATTTATTGAATTTAATTTGATTTTCTCTCACTGTATCGATATGTTGATGGGTGTCCGCTAGTGAATCTCGACGGCAAATAAATTCAATCAAGTTTGGCGCATAAATTACACGCACCTTTTCTCGGCGCCACGTAAAAAGGTACGTATCTTTAGGATACGACAGGGGGCAAAGCCATTGGAATAACAACAATAAGGGGCCTGGCCCATTTGTTGCCTTCATTTTATGTTTATAATGGCAAAAGTTTTTGAGGGCTACCTTTTTATGTCTGTGATATTTGAAGAGGCCAAAGCCAAAGTCCGAGGTCAGGTCATTAAAATACCAGAGCCTGAGCCAGAAAGGTTGCCCTCGCCCTTGTCCTTGCCCGCGCTCTGCTTTGTATTCATTAAGTAATTGAGGGAAAGGTGTGCAGGGTGGACACAAAGCATCTGCGGTTCTGTGGCATAAATTATTTATATACTAATTTAATTATTATTTAATTTGTCATGAATTTCTTTCGCCACTGCTGCTGCTGCTGCTGGCGCTGATGATGATGCTGATGAGTTGAGCGTGCGTTAACTTCATTATGCTTTCTGCTGGAGGTATTCCTGCAGTGTCCGGAGTTCTATTTGCTGCACAAAGTAGACAACGCCCGAGGAAATCATCACATTAAAAAGGAGCCTAAAGTGTCCGGCCACAAGCTCCAAATTGAGATAGGCCGGGTTCTTTTTCCTTAACTTGTCAGTCAGAAAACAGATGGAAACTGGTTGGCGGTCGCAAATGGGGATTCCTGAAAGGAACTTTAAGTAAAAACATTTACTTACCCATACAAAACTTTAGAAATGCATTATTAATCTTACCATTATGTCCAACATATCCATTCTATTAAATGTGTGACCTTTCCAGGAATTTTCTGCTATATAGGCTTTTACTTCGGCGCTGTTTTCTTCAGTTTTGAAACTCCAGCTCTCTTGCATTAAGCTAAAATATTCCTCCTGTTGTATATAAGCTGAAGCCAGGAGTAGCATCCAGAAGGCCAAGTGCCAGGCTAACATAAGTAAAGACCTAATCAGCGGACCCCTGGGATCTGGCAAGTTATCTGCATCCTGGCCAGCCCAAATGGCTTCGTCTTCCAAATCATCCTGCGACTTATGCTCAACTGTATTAGAGTCAAAGAGACAAAACTGCAGGAAGTGATTGAAACGAATGAGCGTCATATATAGGAAGCATATGTATGACATTCGGAAATAGTAGCCAGCCAAAATATTCAGCCTTTTTTGAAAAGGAAAAAGGATGCTCAGTTGAAATTTATAAAATTGTAGGTTTCTTCGCAAACGCATTTCGGTCAGTGATTGTAGCCAGGCGGCACTCATCAAGTGATGTAGGATATGTAGCGACATGACCAGGACAACCATAAGTCGGGGTAAGCCCATCATAAAATTACAAAATTGAAGCAGCCCGTCGTAGGAAATGGTATTGTCTTCACCGACCACTTTTGGCCAGTTAAAATAGAAAGATTTTACACCAAACACTGTCAGCAAAAATAGCAATATTAAGCTATAGATGAAAACCAGCCGAGAACACTCTAGTTCCAGATGCTTTCCCAGCAGGGACCTCAGTTGTTTATATGCCAATTGGGCCTCATTTACCAAGTTCCACAGTTGTTTCTTTTTGGCCCAGGACCAGATCAAGGTTATTAATATAAACATGCTGTAGAATCGCTCGCTTCTCAATTCGGAGGCAGTATTCAGAGGTCTGTTCTCAATATTCAAGACATTAATCAGTTCATTCTGGTGTTCCACTCGCATGTTAATATAATTATACAGCAAAAAAATCAGCACCATAAATATCCATGTTAAAAATCGGCAACAGTTGGCTCTATGCTGATAAACTTTCCGTGATTGACTGAATCTCAGCTGCAAGAGTCCTAAAAAGTTGAAGGCAAAGCGAAAAACCTTAACTATTTTAACGATGAAGTGAAGGCGTGCCATTTCGAAATACAACTAAAAGCTCCAACGAAATTCCTGCTATATCGAGTTCCCTTCGCAACCATTAAGTAATTGATAATTAAGTTAATGTAGCTCATTTGCCAGTTTATTATTATTATTCATTCGAACTCATCGTAGAAATAAAAGCGATATACTTGACTAATTGTTTGGGTCACATTGCCATTGAAATTGTCCTGGGAATCATACTCAAAGTCCTCTATAATTAAGTTTTTGTGAAAGAGTAAACGCAGAACGAGCAGTAGGAGAAGTTCACGTATGTGAGTTTGCAAACAAATCCTTAGCATAGTCAACGAAAGACGAAACTCCATGCTTTTGAAGCCAAAAGTTGCTAAAACCAGTGGGGCTTTAACTAATTGCAGTACAGGGAAATCGTTGGAGAACTGGGGAGAATCACAATTGAGGAGTTTGTACAAAAAGTCAGCGAAAGACTTACCATCATTGTGACCACATCCTGCTTATATTTGATATTTTCACGCCGTCTCATAAAGGTCACACCAAAGGCCTGTGGCAAGGTACGATGCTGCAATAAACGCCAGGATTTCAGCACAAAATAATTGGGATCATCTGCTAATCTCAAGTAGCTCCGTTGAAATTTACGGTGCTGATTTTGCAGGTTGTAGGCGATTACCAAAAACAACGTCAAAAGCAGCAAGTGCAATGTTAAGTGGATAACCTGAACATTCAATTGTTGTGTCGGACTTTGGAGTATTATAAGCATTTTGATGCCCGGCTTGATCATAAAGCTCAGCAGATGAAGGGCGAAGTATCGCGAAACATTTTGATGAACCCGCCAGATAATTGTTTGTCGCTTCAGGACTCCCTTCAATATATACAATCTATCGCTTCTCATGTCCTGGCTGAGAAACTCGTTCAAGGCCCGATAGATGCAGCCCAGCCAGATGAGATAGTTGCCAAAAAAGAGCAGTTCCAGGTGGTAGATAAATCCCACGCCCGATATAAAGACTGCCTGATAAACCGAATACATCCGGAGCTGCCAGATAATCAGCAGGGTAAACATCACAATCAGCAGCAGGGTATATATGCACTCCTTGTGTATTTTTACACACAATCGGCTGCCAAGAATGGTTTGCATTGATTTATGCACCCCGGCGCACTCATTGAGGAGATTCGTTAGATGCTTCCTTAGAATCAGAAAGTACACATAGAGCGGCACATAAAGCAGGATCACAAACTGATCAGAGATCCATCGCTGGCTGAAGCAGAGATAAAGCCAACTGGCCAATAAATTAACCACCGCCATTATGTGCACATACAGCTGCTCGTCACAAATGAATCGCCGCAGTTGCTCCGCATAGCCCACGTTGTAGAAACCCAAGTATAGGCCGATCCTTCCAGTCTGATACCACACACAAATCAAGTGACACAGACAAAAGCCTCTGGCCGTGACGTGTTTCTCCATTTTTCGGCAATGAACTAAGTAACTCGCCTATCACTGAGTTTATATCGGTAACAGAAATTATATTTATGGGCTAGCAGTGAGTGGGGTGGTAAAGGACATAAATAATCAAATATGAACTATATATTCAAGTCGATTTGATTACGCGCTGAAATGGAATTGAATGTCTAAGGATAATCGGTTTGATGATTATTTATAGCTGCGGAAAAGGTTAATGCCTTTTGTCTTAATTGGTGAAGCATAAAATACGAATATAGGCATAATTAAATTTTTTAATATTTATTCATAAAGATTACATAAAATGTTTGGAAATTCCTGTAAAGCCTTTCCACCATTTCAGGCCATTACAAAGGCTTAATTTATTTAAAATAATTTTTTTATCCATATGAATATGAAGAGTATTCCACCATCAATTAATATTCCATTGTTAAGGTACCTCTCAAAGCACAAATGCCACCGTGTACGACAACATTACCTGGAAAAAAATAACGACAATCATATTTTATGCTCTGTTTATTTGTGGAGTTGCACTCTGGACCGCTTTAACAGTTGACACTCGGATGTGGATGTGGATGGGGATGAGGATGTGGATATGGATATGGCTATGAAACGGGTAGAGCACTTAAAATGGCATAAAGCCATAAGAGGTCACCACACTCCCCTGTCTCCGTCTGGCTGGCCAACGCTATCTCACCGGAGCTCATTCTCCCCCGGTTGTTGGTGGCCATCATCTTGGTCGAAGTTTTTTCACCGACTTTTTCATCGCCCCGGCAAATGGTTTTACACGCATGTAACTTCCCCTGCCTGCATGTATGTACATATATGAGTGCAGTTGCGCCATGCCCGTTCCACGGTGCCACGGTGCCACAGTGCCCTCAGTGCCACAGCGCGCGGCATGTGCGGCCGCATATAACAATGGCAAAAAGTGCATGTTTTTATTACAAATTGCAATTGTGAAAAATTTTATACATGGCCGCATCGTTGTCCTCTCGACGCCGCATCGTGTCACATTCCCGAGACCTCCTTCCTGTAACCTGCATGCTACGGCAAAAAAAAGGAGTGGCCAAACAGTGGCAGGACACTAGGGGTACACTTAGAGAAGAGATAAGGCAATCCGAATAGAATTCTTTAGGACATAGTAAAACTTGGGATATAAAAAGAGAACAAAGAGATGGTACATTTATCTTAAAAGATTCCTGACTTAAAATTACATAAGATCTTCAAAAATTAGATTTTTAAACCCTGATTACATTTGTAATTTCTTCAAGTGAAATCATGGGTTTGGGAGCCTAGAGGCTGGAAGCTGTTCCGGTGATAGTGTCGCCAAAAATAAACTGCCACATAAAATTCCTACCGCATATCCTGTCTGTGTTCTTGCCACTTGCCACACGGGCTTCCCTTTTCTCTTTTTTTGCTTGCTGCGTGCGGCATGCATAAAGCAAATGAATTTATTTTTCGAATGCCATTTTTTCAATTTAAATGCTTTTTGCCTTTGGCTAGTTGAGAGAGTCTTTTCTTACTTTTATTTTTGGTCTTTTACTTTTTTACTTTCGTTTTAACTTTTTATTGGAACTTTTCTTTTTGATACGCCTTATCCAAACATTTTTTTCGTCGATTTCGGCGAGCTATAAATTTTTGCATATTTTCATTAGTTGTCAGCGCTGCTTTTGATGATTTATGCATGTTTTTGATGCTCTTTCCTTCTCTCGTTCTCTCGCTCTGTCGCTCCGACGTTTTGTCGTTATGTCGCTCTGTCGCCTTTCTCGTTCCACATGCCCTTTATGCATTTTACAAAAAGAGGCCAGCGATAAAAAATAAAATAAAACAAACAAACTTATTAAAAATTTAGTTCGGTAAGGCAAAGTTTTTAAGCTAATGAAAATTGCTGCTGCAGTTACGCCGTAATGTTGAGAGTGGACAGCTGCGCCAATGAAATATTCGCAGGATAGAGGAGCGAATGGATGGAAAGCCCAAGAAAAGAAGGACCTACTTTAGTAGTTATAAAAAATGCGGTAATGTGGACAGGCTTAGAAAATTAGGCCAGCTAAAAAGTTTAGCGTAAACAAATAATTAGAAGTACAATACAATTATTGGAAACTTTTGTTTTAAATTCACTTTTTTATAGTAATAAACAACTGGAAAATATTTAAATACCTCGTTTTTCTATACTTAATATATAATTCCATCCCTTTTTCTTTGTCTAATGAAGACTGCCACCGTGAATTCGCACATAATGAAGAGGTCATCAGATATCTGCCATCTAGTCTTAGGTATGATGGGACTCCGACAGCACCTGCTAACGCTCTGATTGTGATGTTTTCCAACGCCCACATTCCTGCAGGACGCGTCCTCCGTCGACTGACGTCTCTAATGATTGTTTGACAAACATGCCCGGCTAACCGTCCGCCTCTTTCCTTTTCTTTCTGCTTCCTGCGAACCTAACGGCCCAGTGCTTCGACTTGGGCGCGGTCGAAGGTCTTTATTGAATTCCAACGTGGCGCCTGGACTGGTCCTTCATCCTTGGTCCTTGGATATCCGTGCTTGGGCCGACATGTACAGGATTTTAAAAATGCCACATAAAAGCGTTGAGCGCTACGACACGAATTCAAAATTGAAATGACAAAGTAAACGGCGAACGGTGAAAGCGGAGTAGAAATGTAAGTGCGCTGAAAGAAATGTGTAACCTTACTAAGAGGCTTAAAGTTACTTATAATAAACTCTTACAGCTTAGTAAAGAAACAAAGCAATCAAGCCTCAAGCCAAAGAAAAACTCATTAGTAGGTACTTATTAAACTTTAGAATAGTCACTTGAGAATTATAAGCATATGCGTTGTATTGGCATAATTTCCTCATGAGGCATTTTCTTAACCTTAAAATGTAACTCAACCTAAGAGATAAGGTTATATAACAGATTGTTGGAGTACTTTTTAAATACAAGAATTACCCACTTAATAGTACTACATTTTTTGGAGTGTACTCTGGCAGAAACGTAGAAATGGCGCCCAAGGAAGGAGCCGCTTGAGTTTGACAGTTTTGGGTTATGCTGCGATGAACATGGCCGATATGCTGCCATGCAAATCCCCCTCGCAAGTGGCAAGTCGAAAGTCAAAAGTGTGGAGAGGGTAAGCAGCGATTGAGACTTGAACAAATTAATCGCCAATCGCCAGTCGGTGCAGAGCCGAAAGTCAGGTTTGACCGAGTTTACACACTCCCGCGTTTTATACTTTGCTCGTGTCGCTTTTGCAAAGGTGGGCTTGGGCTGTGCTGCTGCGGCGAATTCCCAGTTTGCAAATAAATTAGTTTGCTACGTGAGCGACGCAAATCTGAAGTGGGTTTGACAGCGGTTCTCCGCTTTACGTTTCGTTTCGGGGAAATTTTTAAATATTTAAGCGTGTGCAACTTATCGATTGGGGACTGACTACAGAGTCCGCTAATTGAAGTGGTTTCAGTGTGTGGCGATGCCATCAATTATCCGCAGCTCAGAATGCTTTTTCATGCTAAAAGCATTTGTCCAGGGCTCCCAAGAACAGGGCAGGTTTACACTGGCATGAAATATATTGTTATTAAGTTGGAACTGTGGCAAGCAATGAGAAAAAAAATGTCGATACCTAAAGATATAATATAAGATTAATTTTTTGTATTTATACATTTATAGATTTTTATCGTGTTATTGGGTATTTTAAAATAGATTAAGGTTTAAACCACAATATTTAGTTATACAATATCCATTTGAATATTTTAATACTATCTATTTAATCGATTTTAATTTTATGTGTAATATATCGAAAACAAAATAAGAATTTATTACCTTTAGTAAATTTAATTACCTCAATCAAGCTCTTCTACTGATTCCAAACATATATCTATTATTTTGATCTCTCTGTAATAACATCCTCACATTAGAGCTAAGTACTCACCAAATTGTTATTGCTTCCACTCGCATTTTTGCTCCTCTGGCTCTGGGGTGTCCTGCTGCTGCCTAGCTGCCTGGCTGCCTGGCTGCCGTCGATGTCGTTAGTTCAATTAGTTGGAAACATGCCGCTGTCAGCGCCGCTGCACAAGCTGCACAATCTACTCTGCGTGTGCCACATTGTCAGCTACTTCGACTACCAGAAGAGGGTCTGCCACTTGCTGTGCATGTACAACCTGCGCTTCGATGATGCCACCCAGAAATTCAAGTTCGGTCACCAGGTATTCATCTACGCCGTGTACTTCTGGAGCCTGTGGTGTTTACCGTGTTACTTGTTGGTTTTCCGTTGTTATTTGGTCGATCGCGGTAGCCTCGTTATCTACTCCATGCCCTGCATCTATTATATTGTGCAAAGGAAATGCATGCTCAAGACGCTGAATGAAATGGCAAGGGTGCACTTGGATCTACAGTCCACGATGGGCACCCTGTTTTGTGTGTCCGTGAAGCGGGCCTTTTGCTGCTCCTGGCTGATATCCATAGAACTAGTGGCAGTCTTCTACTGGCAGATAACATCGATAAACAATGATTACCTACAGCGAATGTACGTAATTAGCTACCTGATTGGCTGGCACTTGCAGCTACTGATCCAAGTTAACAGCTACATTTGGCTGCATTCGATTTATGTGGTAATGAACCAGGTGTTAACTGCCCGGCTCAGGTACAAACAGCGCTGGAAAATGCTAAGAAATGTCCTAAAGCTTCACAGCCAGCTAAGAGGAATTCAACGGGATATATCCCACTATGCCTGTGTATACATCGCCTCGGTAATCGTTCTCACGTCGGGCTGCTTCTACAGGAGCGTCATCTTCGAGGCGGGCTTCGACTGGGATCTGAGTCGTTTGGTTCTGATGAGATTGGAGATGTGGCAGTTCAGATATCTGGCAAATATATTCCTTCTTTCCGGCACCCTACTGATGGTAATGTGGGACTACAAAACGGAAAGGGAAAAATTCCTTAGAGGACTCTGGATGTCGAAGGGTATCAGCCGGCGAATATCGAATGGCAGGAAGTCAACTCGTTACTTAAGTCGCTACAATCAGACCTTGGACATTGTGGATATGATGGTGAGCATAGCTTACCTTTTATTCCTGAAAATATATATTAGTTTAAAACATTTATCAGCTCTTAACTGGCAATCAACCCTGTGATATGATCTGCTCGGACGTGGTGATCTCTGAAATAAGGAGCAATGGGGAATCGGTATATAACTTGAAGATCGCTTCCCTCATCAACTACATTCGCCTGCTGATGCTCAGCATGTGCCTCATTCCTTTGGTGGCTTTCTCCAATGGCTTTAAATTCGTCTTTGAAGAAAATCTCTTCCGAAACCTGACAGGTTGGGTAAATATGACAGGAATATTTGAGGACCCTCCCGAGAATTACACTGTAGATTCTTATGTTCTGAGCCTTGCACTGGAAGAATAAAATCAATGAGCCCCCGCTGGATATTTGCCAAACTCTCCAGTGATATAATTATGCAAAGCACGTTTGCTGTGTGGGTTGTGCTGAATCGAAATAAAAAACGGGCTGAAAGCCAAACCAATAAATCAAAGGAAAAAAGGATGCTATCCCATTCATTACACAGCAAACACTCAACAGGACCAGGCCCCAGTCACTTAACCCCACACTTTTACTCTGTGAATACATACAAAAATGTCAAACTGAAAATCTATTAAATCACTCGAGGGGCTAGAGTTGTTGGAGCCGTAATTAGCTCATAGCTGTGCAACGTGGCGTATGATTAACACGCGTCTAATGAACGTCATTGCTACACGGGAGAAAATGTTATAGAAAAAATATGGAAAATGTGCCGTTCTTCTAAGAAATCCCTGGAAAATAAATGTATTTAAATAAAGATCATTTTTTTCCGAGTTGCAGATATTTTGTATGGATTTATCGATAATGAATGCTAACTTCAATTTGTTTATCGATAAACTCATATATTTTTTATATGTATCGATAAAAAAATAAATTAAATTCGATTTCTTTTTATGATCAAATTTATAAATCGATAATAAATATTATTAATCGTGATAACACTTTTAAATACATAAAAGAATAATTCTTCTAATCGATAACTATTTCTATCAATCGATAATATTGTAAGTACGATTGCTTACTATCGATAACGAGAAAGAGTACCCGCATTTAATGAGTTTTGTGCCGTGCAGTTACTTCTGCTGCCTCTGACATCGTTCAGCTGTAAATGATTGAATTAAAACCCATCGGCGGACCTGGCCAAATCAATGGAATTATGGCTCGTCCACGCCCACTTCAGTTCAGTGCACATGCGGAAACTATTTCCGTGATTTCTAATTTTCGAACAGAGAGCCAGAGAGTCTCGCCACGCCAGTTGACTGGAAAATCTTTCGATTAACTGCATTCGCCGGAGCAGGCCGTGAAACATTAATGAGGCAAACGCCCACCACCGCCCATTAGCATCCTCATTGTCACCCGCCCAATAAGCACACACACCCAATTCCGACTTAATTGATATGCATGTGTGTGGGAGTAGGGTGTGTGTGTGTGTGTGCGAAGGGGTGTGTACGGAGGTGGATTCGGTAAATGCAATTTCCTTGTTGCTGTTGCTTCTACTGCTGCTGCTGCTGCATTCTCTAATGAGTTCGAAATAATTCCATGTTAGGCCCCCGACTATCTGTCCATCTATATACACCCCATTAAAGCCCCGAAAATCATTTAATATGCGGTCCAATAAATTGTGTAGAGGAAGAGGCAAAAAAGACCAACAAAAAAAATGAGCGGAAGAAGAGCGAGGAGGAGGGATATGGGCAGAGAAAAAGCAGAGCTTACGTATTGCAATTTGTGCAAAGTGCAAATTTCCTCACTGATGACAGCCGCAATTTTGTGCTCCATTGTTGTTAGTGGCACTCGGGCTATTGCTGTTGTTGCCGTTGTTGTCATTTTGTTGTCGTTTGCAAACGTCCATTGTTAAGGACACGAGTGTGGACTTGTGTATAAGCGTCCAAACATGTGCACAGGCCAGGAAAACTATGTAGGAACAACCTAGAAAAGACAAAATAATAACAATTTAACTTGAAGGCCAGTTGGAGAGTGTTTGAAGAAGTGTAGGTCTATTAATTTTGTTATTTCTTTAATGATTTCAACGAGTTGTTAATTACATTGATAAATACTCGATGTTTCGGATGTGTCAAGCATTCTTTATTAATAGTTTTAGAGGCCCTCTTTATGTTTAAAGCTTCTAAGATTTTTTATAAATTTATTTGATTGGAAATCTTGCCTCCTCTTGTGTAGCAAAGCTAGTTGGTTAATGGTGTAGTCCTTATGTATTTAGTTAGACATCTAAAGAATTTATCCAAGCAATCCTAGTGTCTCGCCCCTAATTGTCCCGCATGTCAGACAGCGCCAGGCACATACCAATAAACACAGAAGGAGGAAGAACAGGAGGCCTGGGCCAAAAGCCAGAGCGTCGGGGTCTGAATTCCTGACTAGCAAATGTCTGGCCAGCGCCATCGTTGGCCACCGGACAACACAACAATGGCTGACCAGCGTCAGCATTAGGGTTACTCCCCGGATCCGGCCTCGTCTCCCTTTGATTAACAATGATGGGCATTATTTTTGCAAATAAATTCAGCTTTTCGAGGAGGACGAACGAAATCGAGTGAAGGACGAGGTCAAGGCAAAGGCAAAGGCATAGGCAGGCATGTTCTGTTTGTCCAATCGTTGACATTTTTCCATGCTCAAGTTGCACTTTATTGATTTATGGCAGTCAGCGTCAATCATTGGGCATGTGGCTCATGGCTCATGGCTGCATGGTTGGTCATAATTGCACATTTGCTAAGACCAACAAGGACACACTCACAGAGGGACTTGGGGGCTCTGGCGGAAGCTTTTAGGCAAACAGGATGTGCTGTGCATGTGTGTTTGTGCAACAGCTTTCCCGAACAATACTTACAAGTCCGAGAAGTTGAGGCAAAACAATGTATTTGTTATGCAAAGCCTTTGATGTTGTCCTTGGGCCAAAGTGCCGACTGCAGGAAGCAGAGCCTGCAGATGCAGATGACAAAATGATTTTGCAGTAAGCGGGCCCGGCAAAACACTTTGCCTTTTTATCGGAAAATGCTCTTCAACTTTACAACGAGTCCAGTTTAGGGCCGAAGCTGAGGCCTTGCCAAATGGGTCAACAGCGAAAACAACTTGGCCTGCCGCAGAAACTTTTTGCAGCCTTTCGAGGAGGAGGAAGAGAATAAGAAAGGAACACCCCACGAAATAATTAAGGTTCTTCAAACTTATTGACGGTTTTTGTCAGTTGTCGGGAGGATGGTAATTCCAGAGATAATAATTAGGGCAAGCCGCCTGGCAGCACAGAAAAAGAACAAAAGCCAGGAAGTGGCCAAAAGTAAACAGCAGCACAACAAAATAAAAAGGGACGCCAGATAAATATTAAAAACCCCATCTAGGAGGGCTAGAAAAAATTATAAGCGGCAGCTGGAGGAGACTCCTTCGTAATACCCGGCTAAATTCCTACATAAACGAATGTCGGGCGCACTTAGCAGGCAATTGCGAGATAATTTAATTATGCGCCACTCCTGGCACAAGCAGCAGTGGCCTCCTCGCCAGGATAACAGGATAATGATAACGAAATAAGCAAACCAAAAGGGCTTACACCACATTCCAGGCCATAAAGAGGCAGCTCGAGGATGGCCCAGATAAATTGTGTGTGGTGTGCGATGGTAAATTAAATGAAAAATGGCCAACGAGCATTACGAAACCCTCTTTGAGTGTGTGTAACGGCCCGATAACAACAATATCAGCGGCGGTGTGGCTTATACAAATTGTCCCCTTTACGGGCTTAATTGCCAACCGGAAGCCGGCGGCTAACTTGTCGCCGGATGCGATATTCTATATGTTTTGTGCCACCGGTGGTCAGGTAGCTGAAACAGAAAAACTACGGTCATGCCAGCATTAAGCATAATTAGCGTGCAAATAATTTATTCAAGAATTGCAAAAGGTCAATTGCGGTGGAAACTGAGTGGATACCCGTCGCCTCTCTCTAATTGCCGCTGTCTCGTTTCCTCGTTTTATTTTCAATTGCAAATTTCGGTTTTATTCGCATCATGGATTATGCAAAACTCTCCCTGTCCGGGTGTCACATGTGCATAAGTTGTGAATGATGTTTTGTGTGGCGACGAGTGTAATTTCCCGGAGGTTAAACTAGTTCTGATATAGTTGACTAATTCCGGGACACTAAATATCCCTTAATTGGTGTATATGTTTAAGCAATAAACGCAACTCAACACGCAGTACACTTTTACGGCATTATTGTTGTTAATTTTGTTAATTTATAAAATTTTGGTTACATATAAACACTTTTAAAACTCTCTCAAATATATAATCAACCCTCGCTCGCTCTCATGACCCTCCTCATTACTACCTCTAATTTACCATGGAATATTTTTTCCAACTCTAGTTTTAAACTTTTAATCAAACAATTTTCGTTCTTGGCAAAATTCCGAGCACTTTCCCTGCGAGTACTTTCATTGAAAAAGGCGTCGCTTTAACGGGCTTACTGCAATTTTCCATTTTCGGCACTTCAGCGGCAACTTTTCGCTTCCCGCTGGGACCGCAGGACCAAAAGGAAACCCCTTAAAAAACCCCCCCGCCAATGGGCAATTTGGCTTTAACATTACGGTTAAGCATGCATGTCAAGCACATTGCCACACTGAAAAGTTTGTTGCCCCAGCTGCAGTTGTAGTTGTCGTTGGCGTTGTCGTTGCACTTGCAAATTGCACTTGCAACGGTAGTTGTTGCTGTAGTTGCCGTTGCCGTTGCCGTTGCAGTTGCAGTTGCAACTTGCATGTGTCGCTGTTTGTGTCACCCCCAGGCGAAACGCCTTGGTGCCCCCGTTTCGGTTTCTTGTGCAATAATTAAGTGAGTGCCAAGTAGAGTGAAGCGTGTAGCGCCATTGCCGTCGCCACCGTCGCCGTTCTCATTTACCCATTTACCGAGAACCTTCTTCTGCAAATTCATGCGTAAGCAAAACAAGCAAGAAAGACTTACTTGAGCGATGCGACTGTGGAGTACCCGGTGGTGATCAGTGTGAGGAGGGATTACAAAAGGTTTACTTATTTTGTGGAACTACAATTCGAGATTGAGGAACTTTTAAAGTAAGCCTATCTTGGCTTAAATAGCTATTTGATATTTCTCCTTGAAGCTGCTTAAAGCGGCCCCTAGACCTACTCACTTTGCTGTTTGGCCTTCACGCTCGGACAAACATCGTACGCTTCTGTGTGTAATAAGCCAACATTTTTGGGTAAATAAGCCTCTAGAATGTAACATACCCTTTGCCCTGGACGAGTACCGAGCATTTCGTAAAATGAGCTGGAGATTCTGGAGCAAGAGTGCGAAATTGAAGGAGATGTGTGTGTGCGTGTTATTTTGGCTACGCTCGCGGGCAAGGAACGAGGCACAAAATAATTGCAAAAAGTCCAACCGAATTGCGGAAAGAAAGATTGGTGGTAGGAAATTACATTTCTGAAAAGATTTCAAGGCTGATCTGAAGAGTTAAGTTAGTAAAAAGCCAGAAAGAGCAGAGATGGGTATCTTTTAAGCCAATTAAGGACTTAGAGAATTACTAAATACCAAATAAGATAATCCCCTTGAATTGCTTACCGCAAACAGATAAATGTGGTAGACAGATTTGAATCAAGCTTACTTACTCTTTCAGCACATTTTATCGCTTTGACGATTGGGATTTGGTGCCAGCTTCCCATAGTATGGTTGAGTGAAAATCAGTAAGGAAACTTTCTGAATTCCCCAACAGTTGATTGAAGTTTCTTCCTGTGGTCGTCTTATCATACGCTTTAAGCTCTCTTGTCTTAAACTGTTTTAAAACTCGACTTGAAGTTTTCCTTAAATGCTCTCGACTCGAACTGCGAACTTTCGCCTCCTCCTCGGACGGGAGCAAGTTTGGCCATAACAAGGACACGTAAGCTGCCGCAACACGCATTCACTTATTTCGCCATCAAAATGCTAGCACTTGAAATCAAATTTAAACATCTCCCGCCCGCCCGCACTCACACACCGCACACACACACACACATTTATTTATCCCCTGTGGTAGTGGCAAATGTGCGTAGTTTTTTCTCTATTTTTTTCTACAGCGCCATCTCCTGCCTTCTTTTGAGGCGAGCGACACGTACTTCCGCTCATAAGCCAAAGGCAAACTAGGCGAGAAGCAAAACGGTGGCGAACTAGAATGGCAAAAAGGGCAGGGAATGCTCCTGCCACCAGCCCCGCGCACTCATACCTCTGGAACATTGTAACGAGATAATATTTTTCTAACATATTCGTGTGTGTGCGAGCGGCGCCCGGGACAAGGCTAAATGATATTACCCGAAGTAACATCAGCCTGACTGACAGACAGGTGCTGCCTGCATTCGAGGCGACGGTGGGCGGTGGTCGGTGCATGCACAACTAACGGAAACCGGATGTGCTTGGCTTGGCAGTTGTGAAGTGATGTTTAGGCCAGGATGGCAATGCTCGCCGGTTGCCTACAACCATTACCGCCACTCTATATACATATATATATATATATACAGACGTTCAGCTGCGATGTGCGAACTCGCCCATAGGCATCATCGAGTGCCACGTTTTATGTCTTGCCAATGGAAGCCAGGAGCCTGGAGCAGACGCAGTGACTCCAGTCAAGTCACACGCTCCGAAGTGACTGGCACCAAGCTGTAAGTGTGTGTGTTTGGCACGATAGTGGTGACGAAACTAGCTTTAGCTTGATTCGTTGGAAATTATTATAGATTACGGATTTTTAGAGCAGAGATGGGCCCTGTTTCTGCTCTTCTTAGTTCCAAGGGTTCTCTGTGGTAAGTGCCGTGAGCGAACTTTCACTGGGTTAAAAAGCACTAAGGGGGAGAAGATCAAATTTGTCGCTTGCAGAAAAATAGCTTGCATATTGCAATTCAAATATATGGCCGTTCGGCATCTTAGTGATTGTATTGGATTTTGCTTCGACAGTTTGGCAACTATATTTACTAAATAAATAAAGAAATCCTTTGATACCCTTTGCCAACTTTGGAAAATTATTTTTTACTTATAGAAAAGTGCTGAGTGCTCAAGATTTCCCTCTAATCGAACTTCAATAAAAGCCAAATAGCCCAAGTCTGATTTGGCAACACTGTGCGCCTCGATGTGTGCTTGACTGCGAGTGGAGCTGTTATGGCCCCACAGGCGCCGCTCGCTCTTGCTCCCTTGCTCCTCCGCCACTAGATGTGACAGCATAAATCGCTGCCACTGCCATGCCAGCGGGGGTGTGAGATCAGAGTCTGGGAACAATAAAGCCATATTGGCAATTTAATGTGCTGCAAAACATTAGAACATTCGATTGGCGCGGAGCGAACGACAAGACGCATACACGCAGCTTATGCCGAGGACCAAGCAGCAAGCACCAAGCACTGAGCTCCGAGCAGTGCATTTTAAGCAGCTAAGCACGTAAACAGAAACACTGGCACACAGTGCACTTGTGCAGCTGCTGGGAGGCGGCAGCTAAGTTCACCGTTCACTTATCTTTGGCAATGCCCAGCACGTATCCACATTAAGTCACCCATCCGACCGCCCACTGTACTTGGCCCCAGTACCCATTCCTGAGGGAAAACAGCTTCATTTTCAGCTGCTGCCTGCCTGCTTGCTTGCTGCCTGCTTGCTGCCTGCCTGCCAGATGGTAACCGGCCAAGTGCAAAAATTTAAGGAATTTTTTCCGAGTTGCCATGACCCTCATTCCAGGGCCAAACATCTCGCGCTCCTTTTGGCATCCGCAACATTTTCACAGGGCTGGGGCACTGGCACCATCTCCCATCACCATTGTCATTTGCATATTTTGCGTTGCAATTTTCGTAGCAAACTTGTAAATTTGACTTTATATATGCAAGGTGCAAATCTGTTTAACGTCCCTCGTGTGCCTGCCGAGGGCCAGGGCGGGGCATCAAAATGCATTTATGCAAAGGCCAATGGAACTTACAGCGAAATTAAGTCACCATGGCCGACGTAACGCCGACTGATGACTGAGTGGAAAGCGTGGAAAAATTGCTGGGCTACAGAGTGTATATCAATGGCAGTTGATGGAAAAACTTTGGCAGCAAAAAAAAAAAAAATATTTACTCACAAAATGTTCGTGTATTACGGCGAGTAAAGAGGGAAAATGTTAATTAAATAATATAAAAGCAAACAAGCGATAAATGTAATATCAATATAAACATTACTTATATTTATTTATGCGAACATTACTTATATTTATTTATGCGAAAAGGCCTGAAAATCAGCGGGGTATTTAAAATGTGGCTGGAAGGCTCTTGTTTGAAAGCCGCGTCACCATAAAAATACAAATGCGAAACTAGTTTATGACCCATTCAGAAATATCGTATCGCTTCAAATTATGGTTCATCATCCTCCTCTCACAGCTCCTGATTCGTATTCAAAAGTGTGCCCCCTAAACATTATCTGCACAAAAATATAAGCTCGTAAATGTGAAAACACTCTATAATGAGCTAATCAAGCAGACTCCAACAAAGTTCTTATGCCGATAAATGCAAATGGTTGTCGCTTTTCGGATTTGGCCACACACAACTTTTACGACGACATTACAAAGTCAACAAACGAAGCCGTAAAACATCAGACATCATTTGGGGCTAGCACCTAGAGAGATTGGTTGTGGCAGCTGTAAACAAAATTGGTAAACGCAGCACAAAGGCGCGAAATCAAATTTGCAAATAAAGCTTACGGTTTCCACCGATTTTCCGCGGGCCAAACAATAGCCATTAAGCTTTGACGACATATTTAAGACCATCGAGGACGTTTTCCCGAGCCAAATAAATTCATTTCGGAAGTTGAGTTTTGACAGACTGTTTTCTAATAAATTATAACCAGTTTGTGGTGTTTGCTAATAGCTGGCAAGTCAACGAAGCTAATGCTGTTGACACTGGGACACACACACAGTGTCGCCCCAATCGCATTACGTATACGCCACGCTGAGCGCATTTTGGCAGAATGGCAATTGACTTTAATTACTTCGCCTCAAAAAGTCATACAGACTGCTGCTGCGCTGTCTGTGTGTGTGCGTGCTTAACCCACGATGTCATCGACGGTAAAGAGGAAGCCACCGGAGAGGTGGAAGGAAGCAGCTTTCATTAGTTTTTGGGCGGAAGCCACTAAAAGTCTTTACACGGCTCTGCCACTCCTCCTCCTCCTTCTCCTTCCTGCTGAATGAGAACAGTTTGCGAAATTTAATTTTCAGCACACTTGATTTTTAAACGGCAGAGCGCACGCCAGGAAGACAGAGGGGTGGCAATGTGCAATGAAATTTGCTGTTAATTTGTACAGAAATGTCTCTATTAAATTTTAAATTGGTTTTCTGGCAAATGTTATGAATTGGCTCAAAGTGTGGCTGGCCACCAAAGGTTGTAAATGCATGTTAAAGGGAGGGCGAAAAGGGAAAATTGCCATGTTCTTGTGGCGGCGGATGCTTTCAATGCAATGCATTCAATGGGAAGGAAGCGGCTGAATGGACTGGATGACTGCTGCTGCATATCTGGTAGCAAGGAAACCCAATTGCAGAGTGAGAAAATTTTTTAAATGAATTTAAAAATTAGGAATTCTTTCTTTTAACGGTTTTTATTTGAAGGTAATGAAGATTTTAAATGCATAATTACACAAAGAAAGCATACACATCGCTGCCGCAAATGGATTTAGTGTTCTTATTTTATTCTTAATGCTTCTAGTTACATTATTGATACTCTCCCGACTTCTTTTCAGTGCAGGAAGGTGCTGGGTGAATGGAAACCAACGACTGCTGTGGGATGCGTGTGCAATCTGGCAATAAATATTTTATATTTACAATATTCTTCTCTGCTGGGAGGGCTGGCAGCAAAGTCGGGCATATTGATTCCTCTTTCGAATGCTCACAAATAGTTGGACAAAAAGCTGAAATTGTATTGTTATTTAAATCGTTAAAATTTGCCAGCTGAATCCTTAATGGCTGTAGATGCACTTTGAGTACTAGTTTGGTGAGGGCATTCCCGTGGGCACCGTAATTCTCGCCCTCGTTTACGGCATGTTTTCCTTAAATGTTTGCTCACTTTACTCAACGGATATCGGGTTGATGCTGCTGCATCGCCGCACCGGAAGTTTTCGGTTTTTTATTTTATTTTATTCCTTTTATGACGCTGCATTTTGTGGCATGTATGGGCCGGGGCCAGCTTGTCTTGGCTATGGCCCTGGCTTTATTGCTGCCAACTGCTCGACCAGGCCAATTACACATATATACAGCTGCTTTGGCCTGGCTATTTGGGGACTGGACGGGACAGAACGGAACCGTGTTGCGCATCGTAAATGAGTCCAGATATTTTAAGAGAGCTAATGCCTGACCAAGCGACTCATTGGGGGTCCTGCTATGGCATAATAAACATCTACTGTAATTAACATTTTACGGCATCTTCTTTGTTAAGAGTGTAGTTTGGCCTGGGGCTGGTAATGGCCTTGGAAATACCCAATTTATATACAAATCTGAGACATTGTGTAGATCAATATCGAAAATATCATATACACATCGCAGATGACAAGCACAGTACTGTAATGGTTAGACGATTTTGGTTTCGGGCTCCGATCTTTAAATTAGTTGCCCAACTTTGCTGAACACCTTATTATTTTTATGATTTAATATAAAAATTAAACCTTTAAGAAAGGAATCGGACCAGTGTATTTTACAAATAGTTATACACTTAATTTACGATTTTCCAAAAGTTAGCCTAAAATGCAAAAATGCAAGTATGATCCGCAAATGTGTTTCACTGGCATCTATGAGTATTCCGGACCTTTAAGAAAGTTGGGTTAGTTATATTGGGTATTCTATAGCTATTTCCAGTTACTTACTGGCTTACGGTATTTACGATATTTGCATTGCCTGGCCCTTGTAAGTTTTTTCTTACCATGAAGCCTAGCGCCGGCTCGACCCACAACTCTCTTTTGCTTCCCCCTCTTTCTCATGACGGGTCCTCGCTTTTTGTAGGTACATGCTCTAGGCCTCACCTGCGTAAGTTTGAAAATACATTTACGGATCTAAATATTCGCAATTGAGAAAAGCTCACTGCAAAGAACATCTTTTGCTCGGGAGTCAGCTTGCCCCAGGCATTCGTGCCGTTCAAATTGCACTCGTCCTCATTCTGGTCCTGGTGAAGCTTAATGTACTTCTTCATGAATACATTAAATGCCTTGGCCTCGGCCTCTCCAAAGGGTATTGGAGTATGTGCTCCCATTGCATTGACGGACTATAGATTTAAACATAAAAATTCCTTACAAAATATTTCAAAAAGTTCCAAAAATGTTGTTTAGTTTTACTTTCAAATTTTCTGTATGGATTTAACTGAAATGTTACAATGTAGACACATTTAAATACTGACAGAAATATCGGATACTGCTTCGTTCGAAGCTTTTTGGACAATTAGCCAAGTCATATTACGAATTTGTTTTCCTCTAGGAAGAAGCCCTAGGCTCTTACAAGTTGTTAATTAAATTTCTTTGGAAAAGAAACGACTCTGTTGTTTGGCTCTCTCTCTTAACACAGTCATCATTATTATTTTGGGAAGTAATTAAGCAAACTTTCTACTGTCTTTACTTACGTCGTTGGATTTTGTTTTTATTCCTAGGCCATCACGTTTGACGAGCCTTGACATGGCCACCAACAAGAACAAGAGGAAAAACATGGGAAACATGGGAAAATGAAAGGAAAAAGAACCGAAGAGCTAAACCAAGACAACTGAGGGAGCAGAAGAGGACTCCAATTTTCTACGTGCACACCATAAAGTTGATGTGTAATTTGTTTTTATATGCATTCAACAGAACTTGCCAAATTCTATTACAAGTTTACAATTGTATTAGGGCAGAGAGCTCTCCGACTCGTCTTCACCTTAATAAACCATAACTAATGGGGTCGCACAAGCAGAAGCAGAAGCAGACGCAAAAGTATCTGCAAGATACTCGCACTTGTGGGCTGAAATGTTCCAAAATGTCGGAATTGTTGCCTTTAAAGCGTCGAAAGCAGCTTAGGAGCTTTCAATTTCACAATAACAAAACGCCAACGCGACTAAACAAGAAAATTGAGTGTAGGAGAAGCGAAAAGCAGAAACGAGAAGAGCAAACAAGTAAATGAAATTTCCGTTTTGAGCTGTTCCTGCTCTTCCCCGCTCTCCGTGCCAGACCTTCTCGATCGTTTAGTGTATCAATAACTGAATAACAGGCTAAGAAGGCGAAGGCTCTGTCACTATACGTATATGTTTGGTGTTTGACTGTTTGTGTTACCCAACGAAGCCTCAGACTCGACGGCTGCTGCTGATGCTTTGTTTGTCTGTGCAATTTGAAGTGCCGGAAATATGCTTTAGCTTTATGGGTTTTTGCTCATCTCACACAGCTCAGACTCAAGCTCAGACTTTGGCCACTGGCATTCGCCATTCCCGGAAATCTGTGCTCTCAGCTCTGTGCCCCAAAAAGTTGGCTCAAATTACTGCGTCTAGCCGCACAGAGAGTTACAACAAAACAGTCGAGATAATATCTTTTGATTAGTGGCAACCGCAAAAACTTTAATTAAATTCGCACACACACAATTCTCAGCTGCTGGAGGAAGAAAGTTTATGCCGCATTTGCCATGTCACCAGATAAGTTTCCACTGCCTGGACACACACGCATTTGGACCAGACCGTTTCAGCTTTTGGTCTTTAAGTTTTACAATTCAAAAAACAAAGGAAACGTTGAGAAGGAAACTTTCCGCCAAAGTTATGCCGAGTTTGGGGGCGAAATCCAATGAATTAATTAGTTGAATTCGGAAAAGAAGCCGAAAGCTTTTGAAAACACTCAAAAACCCCTTGAAGCCTTCACTGTTAGATTCATATTAAACACATTTTTAAATCTGACTGATATCTTTAAATATTGTGTAAAATCGGTTTATATTCATATTCATCGACATTTTTTACTCATCAGGAATATATCAGTCAATAAACCGCAACGCTGAAATAATAGCTGGGAATTGAGATGGACAAACCTACATGTTGCTGTTTTGAATAAGGTAAGAAGTATTTTGTGTTTTGTATTATTTTATTATATTTATTTATTTGGGTTTTGTAACTTTAAAGACACACGAGAGTGTAACCTCTCTATATATATATATTTCTATGATGCCATAAATTTTAACCAGGGCGAATCCGGGACAAAGACAACCGAAGCCAGCGACTCGCAACACTCCCCAGAAATAACTCATATCGAATTGCACCATTTGTTGTTTTGTCTCCCGAGAGAGAGGATATTGAGTTACGCTGGCGGGGATTTGGATGGCATTGGGTGTTTTAGAGGGCTGCGGCTCGTTGGCTTCCGTTGCCCGATGCCAGTGGTTCGCCTCGTGGTGGCACTTTATATATATTGTGTTTCATTTTTTGTCGCTTCGTTTGACGCTTTCGATTTTGATAGATTTATCACAGCTTACAATAAAATAAGTCGAAAATAAAACAATAAAACAAATGAAAAACTCTATGCAAATGAAAAATCTAAAATTATGTCCATTAATTAGACGATGTAATGGCCATCCTGGCATTGAGCCACGTCCACGCCCCCGATCATTAAGTTTGTCTTCGCTCGCACTCTTTGGCCGGGAGTCGTGGACATCGCTGTCAATGGGATGCAATTAGCATTACATCATCCTTACATATCGTCATCTCTACTACAGTACAAAAAGCTACAAAATCAAGGGCTCGCTACCCATGTTTGTGTTATATAAAATACAATTGAAATATGCTTAACCTACAACTAAAGTGTTTCTCATTTCGTTGTCGTTGTATTTTCATACCGACTATTTGGAGCTCTTCTTCTTTTTGCTCTTGGGTATTTCCGCCCACAGTCGGAAGAAGTACTCGTCGCGTTGAAGCAGCCTGCCGCGCGCATACGAATGGATGTCCGCATCCATGTTGTGGTCACGCAGCCACGACGAGGTGTTGCACGTGCTCATCTCGGTGCGCGGCTCGTCCGGCAGGCTCTCATGACCTGGATCGAAAATGAATGCATTATATATGTTAGTTTTGACGAATTGGACAATCAGCCATGTTCACATTTCCGCATCTGCCATTACTTTTTGGTAGCAGGAATTGAGAACTTGGAAATTTCCCTTTATGAACTAAGAATTTTGTAAAAGCTCCTGTCCCAAGACAACACTCACCAGCGGTCATGACCTTGTAGGGCTCCTCTGATTCCAGAGGTTCACTCAGACCAATCTCGTTCTTGGCAAATATGCGTATCATGTACTCGTGATTCTCCTGCAGGTCTCTGATCTGGAATTTCTGCACGCCAGCTGGCACACGACCGACCTCGATCCACATGGTCTTCTTCATGTCCCGTATAGCGATGTGGTATCCGAGCAGAGGCGCACCTCCATCTGACTCGGGAATACCCCATTCGAATATGTGGGCATTGGCGGCGAGAACGCGCGTCTCCAGTGGAGCGGTCGGTGGCGAGGGTACGGCTATGGAAAAATCAAAATCATTAAGGACTCTGTTTAAAGTGTTGGCAACTCGTTCGACTCACTGGCATGTGTCTTGAGCGATACGCTCTCGGTGACGGCTGGTGCACCTAGTCCAGCCTCATTCTCCGCAGACACACGGAACCAGTACTCGCACTTCTCCTTCAAATTGTCGATTGTGTAGTTCAGCTGGTGAGCATCCAGTGTAATGACCTTTGACCAAGTGGTGGATGTTGATGAACGCTTTTCCACGCAGTAGCCTGTTTGGGAGTTGAATGGGTTAAGTATTACGTTTAAATTTGTATTAACAAGTTTAGAATACCCGTGATTTCGGATCCACCATTGCGGGCTGGCACCTCCCAGTCCAAGGTAACACTTCGACTGGTGACATCCGGCGCCCTCAGGTTCTGAGGTGGCGATGGAGGCGCTGGGAGTTGAATAACGAAAGAAAACCATTAGCATTTCAACTTGATCCGGCTTTTCAAGCTAGTTACGTACCCACGATTTCATTGTCAATAGCTGGTGTTGATTGGGGATTAGGTTTGCGCATGTGTAAGCATTAGTGGCGTTATAAAATAAGCAATTTGCGGAAGCAATAAGCAGTTGAAACTATGTGTAAACGATTTGAGAACTTACTAATCTTGCGGCCCACGACAATCTTCTCCGTGGTCTCGTACGCCTCACTGGTGCCAGCCTCGTTTCTCGCATAAATGCGGAACAGATAGCCCTTGTTCCTAACCACCTTCTCCACGTGAATGTTGGTGACAGTGCCCAGGCTTGTGCCCACCGATCTATAGGTGGTTTCAGTCTCTTCCCGTATCTCCACAATGTACTCAATGATCTTGGAGCCGCCGTCGTTCTCGGATGGTTCCCAGGCCAAATTGAAGGAGGTGTCGTTCATTCCCGATACAGTTGTGGGGCCACGAGGTGGCGATGGTTTTTCTATAGATTCATTCAAGTTTAAGTAAATGATAAGCAAATTATGGAAGTTGTTCTAAAACTTTGGCATTTACAGCATCCAAACTTACCGAACTTCTTAGTTATAGTCACAGGGTCACTTTCCGTGGGCTCGGACTCGCCAATGGGATTGGCGGCCACCACACGGAACATGTATTGCGCATTCATGGATAGTTTCTGAACCGCATAGGATTGTATGTCCTTGTCAAAGTCGGAGACCTTCATCCAGACATTGTTCTGAACATCGCACTTCTCCAGCGTGTATTTGTTGATCTCCAGACCGCCGTCATCGACTGGCGGTGTCCACTCCAGGATGATCGAGTCCTTCTTAACGTCCTTGATCTCCAGGGACTGGGGTCTGCTGGGCTTGTCGATCACCTGAACCGTGCACTCCACATACGTAGAGCCGGATTCGTTAGTGGCCGTGACCTTGTACTTGCCGGAGAACTCGCGGGTGACCTTCTTCACCGTGTAGGTGGAAGTGGTCTCGGTCGTTTCGATGGTGACCGTCTTGGTGGTTTTCTGCTCGATCGTCTCCTTGCTCCAGGTCACGGTGGGTTGTGGATAGCCGCGGACCGTCGCTGGAATGGTGAGAGTGCTGCCCGTGCGCAGCTTCTGCGCCAGATACTTGTCCTCCACTTCGAGGACGGGCTTCTGCTGCAGCTTCAGGCGGCACGAGGTCTCCACGGTGCCCTTCTCGTTGGTCGCCACGCACGTGTAGGTGGCTTCAGTCTCAATGGTTGTCTTTTCAATGGTGTACTTGGCTACGCGGTTCTCGTAGCGTAGGCTGCTCGACTCGAACACCTTGCCGTTCTTCTTCCACGTCACCTTGGGCTCTGGAATGCCGCCGAACACGCATGACAGCGTGACCTCCTTGTCCAGTTCGCTAACCACATCTTGCAGGGCCTCGCGTACGCTTGGCGCCTCGGTCTCGACCTTGGGCACCAGACGAATAGGTGGTGAAGCCGGTGAGGGCGGTGAGGGCCCAACCTCATTCACGGCGATCGAACGGAACACGTACTCCGTGTCGATTTTCAGCTTGCTGATGGTGTACGTGGTGTCCTTGATCTTTCGAATTTCAGTCCATCTGCAAACAATAATTATTATTAATCGGCAAAAAACAATAAGCAAAAAAAATGTAAGAATATAATAAAGAGAATCAAATGACTAAGATCCAAAATAATTATTTAATATTAAAATAAATAAGGTCTTCGACACATACTTTTCTTCCTTAACATCGTGGTACTCCAGAATGTATTCGATAATTTCCGACTTGCCATCGTCCTCCGGCGCCTTCCAGTAGAGCGTAATGGAGTCGTGCATTATCTCCAGGGGTTGAGGAGTGCCAGGTGCCGTTGGCTTGCCTAAGTATTTGATTGGGGTCATCAGTTCCGCACCAATTAACTGGCTTTTAAGCTATGGCTAAGGTACTTACGCATAATGACCAAGTGTAGGCTGGCCTCCGCCTCGCCGACCGGGTTGACAAGCTTAACGGTGTACTCGCCCTCGTCATCGTCGACAACCTTTTTAATGGTTAGCGTGGCAGACTGTTCGTCGATGGCCGGGATTGTGCGCTTTGACTTGGGTATGACAACCTTGCGCGTGGTCCAAACGGCCTCGGGCGTCGGAACGCCTGTGTACTTGACAGTGAAGGTGGCATCTTCGTCCTCCTTTACCTTTATTGTCTGATCCTTGTCAGAGGTAATGACGGGTGGCAGTTTGAGCTCCTCCACGCACAGTTTAGTGCTGCTGGTGACGTTCTCGGCCACGCAGCTGATCTCACCGGCGTCCTCGTCACTGGCGTCGTGGATGACCAATCGTCGCACAGTGCCCTCGACGAAGACCTCGTGCTTCTTGTTGGGCTTAATTGGCTTCCCCTTCTTGTACCAGGTCACCTCGACATCGGGCTGAGACAGCTCAACCGTAAACTCGGCATCTGTGGTCTTGGTGGCCAGCGTGACATCCGGCAGGCGAACGACAAAATTCACGAGGGGCTCCTCGACAGTCAGCTTGGCCTTCGATGTCTGGTCGCCCACCTGGATGGAGTACTCGCCAGCATCCTCGGGCTTGGCCTTGAGAATGCGCAGGGATTGCTTTTTTCCATCGATGGACAGCTGAATGCGTTCATTGAACACAATCTCCTTGCCGTTCTTATACCATTTGACCAGGGCGTCGCCCTTGCTGAGCTCGATTTCAAAAGTGGCGTTCTCACCCTTGGTCACAGAAACATCCTTTAGCGGTTTAACAATCTCTGGCGGTAGCTCGATGACAACCACCTCACAACTACACTCCTGTCCCTCGATCCTGCACGTGTACGTGCCCTCATCGTGAATGGTGGTATCGCGGATGACCAGGCGACGTGCCTTGCCGTCCTTAATGAACTCGATATTCTTGTTTTCAGGCGTGATTTTCTCGCCGTCCTTGTACCAGGTAACCTCGGTTGCCTCTGTAGTAAGCTCCACATCAAGAATAGCCGTATCCTTCTCGGTTACCTCGTAGTCCTCCAGTACCTTAATGAAGTCGGGCTTGCGTTGCAGCACCTCCACAGTCGATTGAGTCTCTTGCTTTTTGACCTTGCACACATAGGTACCAGAGTCACGAAGGTTCGTGTTTCTGATCACTAACTTGTGGGTCTTGCCATCCTCAACAACGACACGATGATCCATGCCGCTGAGCTCCTTGCCATTGAAGAACCACTTGGTGGTCACCACGTGGGAAGTCTCGCACTCCAGAGTTAGAGATTGAACCTCCTCGATGGTAATGGTCTTCTTCAGCTTCTTGGTGAAGGTCACCTCATCGACCTCGACAATCACACGAGCTCCGTGAGATGTCTTGCCAATGGGGTTGCTGGCAATGCACTTGTAGTCACCCGAGTCAGTTTCGGGATTGGCGTCCTTAATGATGAGCTCAATGTTCTCGCCATCGTATACCTGCTGGATGCGCTCGCTGGGGAACAACGGACTGTTGTTGAACAACCATTGAACCTCGGGAACCGGATTGCCGGAGACCTTGGCTGGCAACCGAATCTCGCCCTTTTGCGGCACATTTTGCTCCTCGAAGCGCTCCACGAAGAGTGGTGGCTCCGCGTTACCGCTGGTGGCTTCTAAAGGCAGAAAAAATAAGATAGTTAATAATTGATTAAAATGTAAGCTTTAGGGCCTTCTCCAACATAAGACAAAGAACCTACCTTCGATTGTGAGATTAGCAGTAGTCTCCACACTACCCAAGGGATTTACAGCCTTGACGGTGTATTCTCCCTTTTCGGACTTCTTGGGCGTGATAAGTGTTAGGGTGTGCAGGTCCTTGTCGGACTTGGCACTCTTAACAGGCTTGCCGTCCTTGTACCACGTTACCTTTGGTGGTGGATTTCCTACAATCTGAGTTGAAAGCACGACACTTTCACCTTCGCGTATGACCATGTTGCGCAGGGGTTCCAAGATTTGCGGGGCCTCCTGGTCCTTGGTTCGCACCTTCAGTGTGATCGGCAGTCGTGCCTCGCCCTCGCGGTTCGTAGCAATCACTTCGTAGGTGCCTTCTTGCGATTTTTTCACCTTGGTAATATGAACCACACTGCAATACATGTGCATGTCGGATTCGGTAACAATGCGAACATTCTTGAGCTCTTCCTCGTCAATGTCCACACCATTAAAGGTCCAGACAATGTCCGGTTCTGGGACGGCTACCAGTCGGCACTCTAGAATTACATTTGTATTCTCGTCCACATACTGGGCCTTTGGTTTCTTGGAGAAGGTTGGTGGGATTCCCTCCAGAATGTCCGCCAGCGACGATTCGCGAGACATACTGCGACGTGACAGAGCTGTGGCATCAGAGCCGTGATCGGACAGTGGACTCTCCACAATCAGTTCCGTCGTACTAGAGGTAAATCCAGCGGCATTCTTGGCCACACACGTGAACTGGCCTGCATCTTCGGGGAAGACCTCGCGAATAATCAGGGTAGCCACATTGTCGTCATCGTAGAAAATTTGGAAGTCTTGCGACGGCTTGATAATGGCAGTTTCGCGGAACCAGGCAATCTGAGGTCGCGGACTTCCCTCAACCTTGCACTCGAACTGTACAGTGTAGCCGTCAGGTGTGTGAATGGGCTGCAGTTTTTCGATAAATCGCGGTGCAATGGGCTTGTCTTCCGGTCCAGGACCTTTACAGTACACAATCACAACAAAACATATAGTCGTTTGTTAACAACCAAACGCGGACAGCGACAAAACAATGTTAGGCCTGACAAAAAGCCAGATGTTTAAAACAAAAAACTTACGTTCAAATACAGGCAGCTTATCGATCTTCTCGTGCAACTTGTTTTGCACATATTGAGCGTATTCCTCGGGCTCCATCAGATATTGAGCAGGAACCCAGCCTTCTTCTTCGGTAATGCTCTTCTTGACATACCACCACTCAGAGCTGTGACGTCCAATAACCGTTACCTTTTCACCCTCGACTAAGTTGATAGCCTCGTCGTTGTCGGCAATATAATTGCAGATGGAGAACATAACATTGGGATTTTCTGATTCTAAAATTGGTAAATAAAGAATTACTTTTAGTTTACGAGTTTTAAAAATAGTAATGTTCACGTACCTTCAACATTCATTTCTCTGGTGATATTAAGCGAAGCTCCGTCTGTACAAAAAGATATTATTATTACTGACAACTCCCGAATTCATGGTGAAGCATTTAAGGTTTTTAAAAATGAGTGGTTAAGCGTTAGCAACCGACATTTAAGTTGGGTAATTTTACCTTGCTACGCTGATATCATATAAGCTGATATTTGTTATGTGAAAGTAAAGCATTTTGATAATCATACAAATTACCATTATCGGTGACAAAAGCCGACTTACCTTCGTTGAACAGTTGTTGGACAACCTTACGCTTCTTCTTGAACGTGAGCGAGTCCTCATCATAAGTTACAGAATCACGTTTGGGATGTCGAATGCCAATTAGGAACTGTTCTTCCTCCTCATCCTGGACGGAATAGGTTGGCTTGGGCTGCTTCTTGGGCTTCAGCTTGAAATCGACCTCGTCTGGTGGCAGTTCCTCCACAAAGTACTCCTCGGGCTCCTCGACTTCATCGATGGTATCCTCGTCGTCTCGAATCTCTTCAATGATGGGCTCTTCGCCATCGTCGTAGTCTTGCATGATCTTAATGTGGGCCTCGTCGGCTGCCTCAGAGAAGGTCTTCTTGATGGGCTTCTTAACCTTGACCTTGCCAGACATGGAGACTTCCTCCTCCGCGTACGAGTCTAGAGCAATGTTGAATTCCTGATCGACATCCTCCTTGGTCTTGGTACTTCTCGCACGGAACGTGACATTTTCAACGTCGGCGTATTCTGGTATGTCCACCTGCTTGCGACGCTTCAGCTTCTTAACAGTGTAGGCTTCCTCACCTTCTTCGGTGATTTGCAGAGGTCTTGGCTTGGCACGCTGGCTAACTACAAACTCTTCGATATCCTCGCCCTCTTCGTATTCTTCTTCTTGGCGTTTAATAGAAAGCTCAGCCGCAGCCTCGTCCATGGTGGTGGGCTTCACAGGCCGTTTCTTAAGCACGGTGGCAGCCTCTTCCACACCCTCATTGATGGTGTGTGGCTTTTTGAAGGAGAGACTGAATTCCGTTTCTTCAAGGTCCTCAACAGTCGGCTCAAATGGTTTCTTGGGTTTCTTCCGAATGATGACTGCTTCCTCGATGATCTCTTCCTCTTCAATTTCTACGGGCCTTTCTTCGACAACCGTTTGTTTTAGCTCCAGCTCAGCCGCAGCCTCTTCCACTGGTTTCTGCGGCTTCTTCTTTTTCTTGAGCTGGACTGTTTGATCGGAGGTTTCCTCGGTTACCTTCTGTTCCCTCGGTAACTTAACATCCACAGAGAATTCCTCTTCCTGAACCTCCTTTGGTGTTTTGGGCTTCAGAGTTACTTCAGCCACCACTTCATCTGCCTCTACCGGTTGGGGTTTCTTTAGTTTCACAACCGCAGCATCGACAATTTCCTCTGGCGTAGGCTCTGGCTTTTTCCTAATTTGGACTTCCTCTATTACCTCTTCTTCGACTATAGGCTCGGGAATAACTTCTTCTTCTACTTTAACCGTAAGCTCCTCGGCAGCTGCCTCCTCGACAGGTTTCTTTGGCTTCTTTTTCACTATCTTGGCCTCTTCCTGAACTTCTTCTACCTTTGGTTTCGGCTTCAGGGTAACTTCTGCCTCGGGCTCTTCGACAACTGGAGTAGCCTTTGGTTTCTTTTTCGGTAAGCTGACTTCTTCTTCCTTTGGAGCTTCTGGTTCAGTTTCCTTAACACCGATGATATACTCAGTCGGTTTTTCTTCTGGTACTTCTTCAATTTCCTCGATGATTTCTTGAACTTCAGATTCAGTAGGAACATCCTCAGTGAGGGTTACCTTAAGCTCTGCAGCTGCCTCCTCTTGGGCAACAGGTTTCTTGGCCTTCTTTTTAATCTTGGCCTCTTCGGAAACTTCTTGCACTGGCTGCTTGGGCTTGATCATGAATTCTGCCTCAGGTTCTTCGACAACCTCGGCCACAGGAGCCTTCTTCTTCTTTTTCTGGATCGTAACCTGTTCCTCAGGTAACTCTTCCACAGTGGGCTCCTTTTCTGCTTCTTTAATGGCAAAGCTAAAATCTTCGGGGGTCTCTTGTGGTGCCTGTGGTTCCTCGATGAATTCAATTTCTTCAATCTCCTGGACAAGTTCTTGAGGTGGCGCCACTTCTTCAATGATTGTTATTTTCAGATCAGCGGCTTCCTCTTCGGTCGGCTGCTCTGGAACCACGGTTATGCTGGAAGTAGCTTCGACTTCATCGACTGGCTTTGGTGCAGAGACAGTTACTTCCGCCTCAGGTTCGTCCTTAACTTCAGGCTTGGGCTTCTTCTTGCGAATTACCTTGACTTCTTCCTCGACGACTTCTTCGACGATTTCACGAGGAGTTTCCTCAATGACCTTAACCTTGTGTTCTTCAAAAACTTCGGGTTGAGGCTCTTCCACAATCGGTTCGGCTACCACCTCTTCCTCAGCAATCACTTTTACAGGTTTCTCGGGCTCAGTCTCCTTGATGCCAAAAGTGTATGTCTTGTCTTCAACCTTTGGCACTTCCTCCTTGACCACTGTTACCACCTCTTCCTCCTCGACTTCCTCAACTATCGGAACTTCCTGTGGAACTTCCTCGGTAATCGTGATCTTTAATTCTTCAGCCTCTACGTCCTTAACCTTTTTCTTGGGCCTCTTGGTCTTGATTTGAGCTTCTTCAGTAACTTCTTCAACGGGTTTGGTCTCCTTCAGAATGATTTCGGTCGCTGGTTCGTCGGCGAAAGTGACAGAAGGCTTGCGCTTTTTCACTGAGAACTGTGCTTCACTCGGTTCTTCTGGCTTAGCCTCAGTTTCCGAAACGCGAATGCTAAACTCTTCAGGTTTTTCTTCGACAATAATTTCCTTCTTCTCTACAATCTTAGGCTTGGGAGCTTCAACAATCACTTCTTCAGGTACAGGAGCTTCGGTCTCAACAACCTTGATTTCCAATTGAGCTTCTTCTTCAGTCTTCTTTGGCTTTTTGACCTTCTTTTGCTTGATTTCAGTTTCCACAGTGGTTTCCTCTGTGACCTTTGGCTCAGTCAAGACTACCTCAGCCTCGAATTCCTCTGGTTTCTTCGGCTTTTTCTTGAGAACAACTTGTTGAGGAACATCTTCCTCGGGCTGTTCTTCCACAGCAGTCACCTTTTCTGCTTCAGTTTCTTTGAGAGTGAATTCATATGAATCCAACTTCTCCACAATCTTCTCTTCCAAAACCTCGGGTGTTTCCTCAGGAATTTCCTCAACAACTTCAGCTGGCTTTTCTTCTACAGGTTCGGTTTCTGTCAAGCTGAATTCATATGACTTCGGCTTCTTGGTCTTCTTTTCCTCTTGTTTCTCGACCTCGACCACTTCTTCCTCAATTGGTTGTACCTTCTCTTCTTCCTCCACCACTACGATCTTATCCTCCGTGACTTCTTTCACAGACTTCTTTTTAGTTTTCTCCTTCACCTTGATTTCCTGTTCAACGGGCTTTTCAGGAATAGACTCAGTCACTTTAAGTTCAGCCTCAAACTCTTCGGGCTTTTGTTCGGGCTGCTCAACTGGCAGCAAGATTTCAGCCGAAACTTCTTCGACTGGTTGATCTTCCTCCTTTGGCTCTTTTAAAGTGACCTCAAACTCTTCCGGTTGCTGTGGCTTTGGTTTCTTCTTTCGTGTCACAACCTTTTCTTCGATTACTTCCTCAGTGGTTTCTTGACGCTCATCGAAATCTATTACTCGGACTTGATGTTCCTTCGGTGCCTCTTCAGGCTCCAAGACCGTGGTTGTTATCTTGTACTCCACTGGTACTTCCTCAGGCACTTCCTCTGGTTGGGGTATTTCTTCGGTGACTTCGATCTCGGATACAGGTGCTTCTTTCGGTTTCTTCTGTTTCACCTTCACTTCCTTTGGTTGCTCAAGTTCGAAGGCCTTCTCTACAGGAGCTTCCTCTTCCTTTACCGACACCTCATAGTCTTCTGGTTTCTGCTCTGGTAACTCTTCTTCCTTTGGCTGTACTTTCTTGGACTTGACTTTCTTTGGTTTCTTAGCTTCGTCGTCAGATTTAACTTCTGGAACTTCAGGCTGGGGTTCCTCCTCCTTGGGTTTCACAATGGCCTGCTCGGCAGGCTCTTCTGCCTGCGGAGCTTTAGGTACTGGACGTAGTTTAATTTCGGAGTCCGTCTCTTCGGGAGCCTCCTTTTCGGGTTTACGGAACTTAACTTCTTGTTCTGGTATTTCCTCTTGCTCCTTTGGTACCCCAGGAACGATCTCTGAGATGATTGTTTCTGGCTCTGGCTTGGATTTTTCCTTTGGCTTATACTTCGTCTTCGAAGGCTTCTTTGGTTTCTCTGGCTTATCTGGGTGTTCAATGGGCTCCAGCTCTTCGGGCTCATATTCAGGACGATCGAATTCAGATGGTTCGAACGGCTCAACAATGAACTTTCCTTCCTTGGGCTCCTTTGGTTGTTCCTCAACGACAACCACTTCCTTTGGCTTGACTTTCAGTTCCACTTCTTCCTCGATTTCTTTGGGTTTTACTGGAATCTTCTTGAGTGTAACATTCTCAGGCTCTTCATCTTCCTTAGGTTTCTTTTTACCCTTGCCCAACTTGATCTTTACTTCTTCTTGTTTTTCCTCTGGCTTGGGCGCCTTTTCTGGTTTCTGATACGGTGCTTTTTCCTCTGGCTCTTCTTCGCTGCTTACGTATTTCTCGTATTTTTCGAGTTCCACCTTTTCTAAATCATCCTTGATCTTCTTGATTTTCTTGGTCTTGTGCGGTTTGAACTTCAGGGCTTCTTCAGCCTCTTCGATGTTTCGAGATAGTTCCCCATTATCTTTGGTGGCACCAATGTGTGTAAGCTTCGGAAGAAGCGGAGCCGGTGGGAACTCAACCATGACCATACGAGCCTTGAGTCGGAATTTCGGTAGTTGAACACTCTGATCTTCGACGGGTTTCTCCTTACGTTTACCGGGCTTAAGTTTCACTGTTTTGGGAACTTCGGCAGCCTCGACGATTGTCACCTTTGTCGGCTTCTGATCCTTGCGCTCTATTTTCATTGGCTCTAGACTAGCGAACTCTGGCTTAAGTTTCTTGGGAAGATCGAATTCGAGTTTCTCGTACTTCTCAAGTTCTGTCTTTTCAATTTCTTGTTCCAACAATTTTCTGATGATTTCATCATGGTCATCGGTCTTCTTTTTGACAACCTTCTTCTTTTTAGTCTTTGGCTTGGTGGCGTCCTCAGGAGTATCCTCTGTTACGGGCTGTTCCTCCTCTTCTTCAACCTCTTCGACAATGGGCTGTGATTCCTCGACCTCAGCGACTTCATCGATGACTCGGACTTCCAAAATCTTCTGGGGCTGCTCTTCCTCAACAGGCTCTTCGTGAATGATGCTTATCTGATAGTCTTTTTGAACTTCTGGTACTTCACCTGTTACAAAAAATGCATTAACACTTAAATTGAATCGGGCTTAAATAAATAAACCTGGGGAACCGTGCATTGCTTTTGCAAAGCAAGCAAATCGTTGAACTGGACAGAAGACATATTTTGAGGCTGTATATACATAGATAGCGTTTGAAGGAAAACAATTGAAAACTTAACCAATTCAAGGGTTAAAATAAAAAGATTAATAGTAAATACAGTTGAGGAGTTACTTGATTTAATTGGGATGAAGTTTTGGGTTAAGCTGAAGTATGAACTAACATTTAGGTGGGTAACAGTTAGACAATGGAATTTGCGTTAAAGATAGATGTAACTTAAATAGATATAAACTTCTACACTACATAGATGAGGAAAATATGCATGCATAAGGTATAATAACAGAGTTACTGTGTTGGGAGGCTTTGAAGTTGAACTGGAAGAGATTAGGACCGCAGAGTAGAGTGTGCTCAAGTCAATGAGCAGAGATTGAACAGCGAGAGAAAAGAATAGAAAAACAGGTGGGAGTAGGCGCAACAATTGGAAATCAACGTGGTTTTCAATAGGAATAAACAAAGGCAAAAGACACAGACATAGGAGCAAAAGGTGCTGCATGGGCGGCGGGATTTTGTAGGCTCCAAAAACTCTCTTCTAATAACTTACTTGTTTCAACGCTTTTTTGTGTGTCTGGTTTTGTTTTCTTATGTTTAACTGTTTTCTGAATTGTATCTTTAGTGTCATCTTGAGTAGGTTTTTCTTCTTGTGCGCTTGGTGTAATTTGTGCAGTGGCTGTGTCCTCGGGTTGTGCAATTTGGTTTGGTGTGATCTCTGCTGTGTCAGTGGTGTCTACTGTTGTGTCTGTCGGTACGTCTGGTATTGTTTCGTCACCTTCTACAGTCTTGGGCTTAGGAGTCTTTGTCTTTGTTTTCGTTGGCTTGGCTAAGTCGTCAACCCTTGGTTCTGGCTCAGTTGAATCTAATTTTACCTCTGCCGGAGCTATTTCAGAAGGAGTTGGTTTAACACGGTCTTCTGGAATTTCTACCTTTTCATACTTTTCCAATTCGGTTTTCGGAATTTCTTCCTCAATTAATTTTTTTACGTAGTCGTCTAATTCATCCTTCTTAACTTTCTTTACAGTTTTCTTTGGTTTGGGCTTGGGCTTCTCCTCAGGCTGTTCAGGTTGTTCTTCAATGACCTGAATGGGAGCTTCCTCCGGTTCTTCATCAACAATAACTGTGACTGAATCGGTATCCTCATTTTCAATGGTTGTAATCTTGAAGGTGGTTTCTTCTCTGGGTCCCTTTTTCTTTAATACTCGTTTAGTGGTCTTTTCCTGAATAGGCTTGCCTTCCTCAGACACAACCTCCTGAATTTCTACCGTTACGGGTTGAATTTCTACAACTTCAACGGGTATTACAGGTTGTTCAGGAGCTTCTTCTTCGACCACTTTTACCTCTGCCAATTGCTCTGGAATAGCAGTTTCTTCTTTCGGAGCTGGCTTCGGCTTTGTCTTTTTATCTTTCTTCGGCTTTTCAGAAGGAGTTTCTTCTACAACGTCAATCAGCTGATCCGATGGCTTGTCCTTAACCGTAGGTTCGAATTCAATTTTCTCATATTTCTCCAACTCAGTCTTGGGAGTTTCCATGTCAATAAGCTTTTGTATGTAGTCGTGAATGTCATCCTTCTTAATCTTCTTTGTTTTCTTTTTGGGTTCTTTAGGCTTTTCCTCCTGCATTACAGGTTCTGGTTCATATTCAACAACAGTGATTTCCACATCCGGCTGATCGTCCCTAACAACTTCTATAATCTCTATTTCACCTTCGCCGTCTGGACGTTTAAGTTTTCGTTTGGTGGTAACCTGCTTATGAACTTCCCCGGTATCGTCGGTTGTTTCCTCGACCTTGGTTTCGCTTTCAACTACCTGAATCGTAAAAGGTCTATCTTCTTCTGGCCCCAAAATACTTTCTTTGATAGCAATTTCATATTTTTCCTCTGAAGGTTGATTGGCCTCTTCGACGATTTTCTTGGCCGTCTTCTTTCTTTCTGGCTTAGGCTCAGGTTTCTCTTCTTCCTTGACAGAAATTGTGAATTCTTGATCATCTGTCTTTTCAACATCAAATTCTGTTTCGGTAACCTCCAGTGGCTTTTCGTTCAATACCTCTTCTGGGCCCTCTTCTTGCACAGTAACCTTAGCCTTTGGCTTCTTTTTCTTTTCCGGCTTCTTAGTCTCTTCAACCTGATTAATTTCATGGTCAGGTTCTTCCATAATTGGAACGGATTCCTGCACATTTATGAGATCGTCGGTAACTGGAGCATCTTCTGGGACTTTTTCAACAACAGATATTTCATCGTCCTTTGGTTTTTCTACCTCGGGAACAGGTTGTTTTTCTTTCTTGGTCTTCTTTTTCGTCTTCTCCGGAGTTGGTTTGGAAGGAGAGTCTTCGGTTACGACTACCACGTCTTCTGGTTCAGCCGGCTTTGGAGCTTCCTCTTCAATAACTGCTTTAATGAAGTCTTCAACATCGTCCTTCTTGATCTTTTTAGTGCGCTTTTGCTTGACCACAGGCTCTTCTTGATCAGGCGTTTCCTTTGGACTTGTGGTTATAACTGTTATTTCAGATTCGTTAGTATCCTTATCTGTTACCTCAACAATTTCGTGAACCACTTCCTCTGGGCCCTTCTTCTGCTTGATCTTCTTAGTCTTCACCACCTTTTCCTTAATTTTTCCCTCTTCGTCTGGCACCTGCTTGGTCTCTACGGTTTCTTCAAGGACAACTATTTCAAAAGTAGTTTCCTCCGGTTTTTCGGGAATAAATTCCTTGACGGTAAACGCATGTAAGGGTTCGTCATTTTCTTCTTCAGAAGATTGTTCTTTCTCGTCAAGTGGCTTATCTTCCAGCGGCTGCTCGGTCTCTACTGTTGGTTGTTCTTCTGATACCTTAACCTTCTTGACGGGCTTCTTTTTCATTTTGACTGGTTCATCCAAGTCTATCTTTTCGTACTTTTCAAGTTCTGTTTTCGGTATATCCTGCTCAATAAGCTTCTGAATATAGTCATGTAGGTCGTCCTTGGGTACCTTTTTGGCCTTCCGAGTCTTCTTTGGTTTTTCTTCTTGAGGAACTTCTTCATCAACTATTTCGGCATCTTGAGTAGTGACAATGACTTCATACTCAGGTATGTCGCCGGTCTTAGTTTCCAGAATTTCAATAATTTCCTCTTTCGGCCCAAGCTGCTTTTTGATTTTACGTTTGGTAACAGTTTGCTTCGCAATTTCTCCCTTGTCGTCGATTACTTCCCGTTCTATTGCTTCCGTCTCAATTTCTTCTATCTGGAAAGTAGGTTCCTCCAAAGGTTTACCATCTTCTACTTCACTCACAACAGCCTCATATTCCGGCTGTTCCTCTTGTTTTAAGTATTCTTCAGATTTAATCTTAACTAGATACTCTTGGTTTTCCTCCGAAGTGGGTTGTTGTACCGGCTTTGTTTTGGTAACCTTTTTAGACTTTGGTTGTTTCTTCTCGTCAACTGCAGTCTCTTCTTTTATACCAATAGCAAATTCGGTAGATTCAATTTCGTCTTCTGGCACGTCTTTAACTGGCTGAACTGGAGCTTTCTCGACGATTTCAGGTACCTTGATTTCTGAGGTTTCTGGTTCAGTGACTGTGTACTTTTTGGGCTTTTTCTTGGATTTATAAGGTACTTTCTCATTGACTTCCTCAGCTTCACTTTCAACTACCTCAACTGGAAACTGCTCTACAAATTCTTCAATTATATTAATGACGTAATCCTCCACTTCCTCCTTCTTTAGTTGCTTCGGCTTCTTTACGATCTTCTTTTCAGCTTTTGGCTTTTCTTCGGAAACGAGAACATCATCGGCAGTCAACTCAACAACTGTAACCTCTGCTATTGGCTGATCATCACTTGTAGTTTCAGTTATTTCAAAAACATGTTCTTTGGAGCCCTTTCTACGCGAAACCTTCCGCTTCTTCACAGTTATTTCCATCACTTTTCCTTCTTCAGTGGGTTGTTCGACTACTTCAACAGATTGTTCAATTTCTTCCAATGGAACGGGAACCTCAACCACCTTTTTCTTTTTTAATGGTTTTTCTTTTTTGGTTGGCTTTTGTTCTTCCTCCGGAGATTTTTCGATAGGCTGATCAGCTTCAACGAATTCATCGGAAATGTTTACAAGGTACTTCGATGAGTCGTCTGGCTTCTGTGGTGCCTCTTCGATGTCCTCAGGTAAAACCTCTAACGTTTCTAAATCTTCGGTAACTGGTTCAACTTCTTCAACGTTGAACTCGTGAATTGTGACGGGTAAGCCATCGAGATCTTCAACAGTCTTTTTGTGGTGTGTTTTTACCTTCTTTTTGGGTTGCTTGGGCTTTGCATCCATTTCTGTTGGCTCATATTGTTCCAGAGGGGTTTTCGTGATTTCCTGTTCGATTAACTCCTGTATGTATTTGTCAAGATCGTCCTTGACAGGCTTCTTCTTCTTAACCTTTTGAACAACCTTAGCTGGTTGATCTTCTGCAATCTGTGGTGAGTCCTCCGAGGGTACCTCCATTGTGGTGAACTCTATCTCAGCCTCTGGCTTGTTTTCTTGATAAGTTTCAGTTACTTCGATGATATATTCCTTATTGCCTTCCTTCTTCTTAAGCCTCTTAATTGTCTTGACCTGTTTAACATCCTCTCCCTTTTCGTTTACGATATCTTCAATTACGGTTTCAGGAGCCATTTCTTCAATTTGGATCGTTTGTTCAACTGGCTTTTTGCTTGGCTTTTTGGGCTTACTGGGTGCATGCTCTTCTTGCTTCTCAAATGAATACGGCTCATTGAATTCTTCTAGAACATTAATCACATAGTTTTCGATATCTTCAGGCTTCAATTTCTTTGGCTTCTTAATTGGTTTCTTTTCCTTAGGTAGAACAATGTCTTCTTTTGGCTGTTCTTCTGTCAACTCGACAATTGTTACCTCAGCCAGAGGTTCATCATTTGTTTTTGTTTCAGTGATTTCAAAGATTTGTTCTTTTGGTCCTTGTTTGCGCGAAACCTTCTTTTTCTTAACTTCAACCTGCTTTGGTATGCCATCCTCTTCAGTAACTTGTACGATTTCCACAGACTCGGCTATTTCTGTAATGACTGGCTCCTCAAACTTATAGGGCTCGGATAATTCTTCGAGAACATTTACTACATAATTTTGGACATCTTCGGGCTTCAGCTTTTTCTGTTTCTTAATTGGTTTATTTTCCTTAGGTAGAACAATGTCTTCCTGAGGCTGGTCTTCAGTTAACTCGACAATAGTTACCTCAGCCAAAGGCTCATCACTAGTTTTGGTTTCAGTGATTTCAAAGATTTGTTCTTTTGGTCCTTGTTTGCGCGAAACCTTCTTTTTCTTAATTTCAACCTGCTTTGGTTCATCATCTCCTTCAGTAACTTCCACGATTTCCACAGATTTGGCAATTTCTGTAATGACGGGTTGTTCGGTATCCTCAAACTTATAAGGTTCATTGAACTCTTCGAGAACATTTACTACATAGCTTTCGACATCTTTGGGCTTCAGTTTCTTGGGCTTCTTAATTGGTTTCTTTTCCTTAGGTAGAACTATGTCTTCCTGAGGCTGGTCTTCAGTTAACTCGACAATAGTTACCTCAGCAAAAGGTTCATCACTAGTTTTGGTTTCAGTGATTTCAAAGATTTGTTCTTTTAGTCCTTGTTTGCGCGATACCTTCTTTGTCTTAATTTCAACCTGCTTTGGTAAACCATCTTCTTCAGTAACTTGTACGACTTCCACGGACTCCGCTAACTCTGTAATGACTGGTTCCTCAAACTTATAGGGCTCGGTAAATTCTTCAAGAACATTGACTACATAGTTTTCAACTTCTTCAGGCTTTAGTTTCTTAGGTTTCTTAATTGGTTGCTTTGCCTTAGGTAGAACAATGTCTTCCTTTGGCTGTTCTTCTGTCAACTCGACAATTGTTACCTCAGCCAGAGGCTCATCACTTGTTTTTGTTTCAGTGATTTCAAAGATTTGTTCTTTGGGGCCTTGTTTACGCGAAACCTTCTTCTTTTTAATTTCAACCTGTTTTGGTATACCGTCTTCTTCAGTAACTTCCACGACTTCCACAGACTCGCCAATTTCTGTAATGACTGGTTGTTCGGTATCCTCAAACTTATAAGGTTCTATGAATTCTTCGAGAACATTTGGTTTTGGTTTACCCTCTACAACCTTTATTTCCAAATCTTCATAGGGCTCCGTTGTATCCCCACTTTCGGTTTCCACTACGACGACTTCATCTGGCTTAATGTCATCTTGGTCTAATTCAAACTCCTGTATGCTTATCTCGTATACTGTAATTGGAACGCCATCGACGATCTGGGTAGTTTTCTTGTGGTGTTTCTTGATTTTTCTGGGTTTCTTTACCTCCGGAGAAGTCTCTGTTACAGTTGCTGCGTACTCTGCAAGATCGGTTTTTGGAATCTCCTGTTCGATAAGTTCATGAATATAGTTGTCCAAGCTTTCGGTCTTTGGCTTCTTCTTCTTCACAATCTTTATCTTATGATCATCCTGAGGTTTGGTGTCGGTGGTAGGCGTTATGTCAATGGTTTGGATGACAATATCTGATTCTGGTTTGTTTTCTTCATATGTTTCAACCACTTCAATCAGATATTCATTTGGTCCGTCCTTCTTCTTGAGTTTACGCTTGGTAGTGACACGTTCCACTTCCCTTCCCTCTTCATTCACTATTTTTTCGACAATGGTTTCCGGTGCCAGCTCCTCGATTCGAATCGTATATTCGGAGATGGGTTCGACGGAGGACTTGTCCTTAGGTTTCTTCACGGATTTCTTTTTGTGCTTTGGTACAGTACCTTTCACATCAATCAAATATTCATCCGCCTTGGGAGAATCATTCGTCTCTGAGATTTCTGTTGTATATTCTGAAATCTTCGACTCCTCTGGGGTTGTGACGGATTCAGTTTCGGAAACTTTAACCTTCTTCTGTTTATCAGTTTTCTTTTTCTTATCCTTGGGTAAGCTCATTACATCTTCAGGTTTACAGTCGTCCGGTATAACATCTGGTACTGTTTCCTCGTCAACAACTGTGGTGGTGAATGAAATGATATCCCCTTCCAATGAGTCTTCTCTTTCAGAAACTATTGTTAAATCTTCAGATATTTTAGCTATGTGTTCCAATGGGGCTTCCTCAACAACGTTGACAATGAACTCCTTCAGTTTTTCTTTTTTCACCTTCTTCACAGATTTCTTTGGTGCTTCAGGCTTAACCAGAGCAAGCCCATCTGTAATATCCTCAGAAATTTCAGTTGTTATAACTATAACCTTTGCTTCATCTGGCTGGTCATCCGATGCTTTGGTTTCAATTATTTCGATTTCGAACTGTTTCGAGCCCTTTCTGCCTTTTACTTTGCGTTTCTTAATTATTTTCTCATCCTTAATAAGTATAACTTCAGAAGGTAATGAAACGGTCTCAAAGTCTTCCTCGACTACCACGATAGGCAGAGTTTCAGTTAAGTTCTCTATTATTTCATCTAAAGCCGGTACTATTTCTTCCTGTGGTTTATCCATCTCTGGCACTGGAGACCGCTCTGAGTCAATCTTTTTGATACGGAACTCATCGTATTCTGGAACTTCCTCGATCTTAACTGTTTCGTCCTCTTTAGTAGCTTTCTTCGGTTTCGGTTTCTTAGTCTTTGGTTTCTCGATTGGCTCGTGCTCGGTGATACCGACCTGGAGCGTCTCGCCTTCATCAATGATTGATTTCTCACGTTTAACCTTCAGCTTCTTAGGTTTTTTCGGCTTGCCATCCACGTCGATTTTCTCATATTTTTCCAATTCTGTTACAGGAATCTCAGCATTTATTAGTTGCTGAATATACGCATCAAGCTCATCCTTCTTCATTTTCTTTGTTCTCTTCTTAGGCTTTTCAACTGGCTGTGTTCCAACCTCTTCTGGCCTAGTATCACTTGAAGTAATTGTAATTTCATAGAGGGGCTCATCACCAGGAGCAGCCACAGTTTCGACAATTTCCAAAATTTCCACTTCGTTTCCCTTTTCATGTCGAATCCTGCGCTTCTTGGGTTTCTCTGTTTCCTGTTGATCGTCAACATCAGATACGATTTCTGGTTCCAGCTCGGTCAACTTAACTTCATAGAAATCATGTGTACTTGTCTCATAGAACTGCTGGTCAGGCTCTTCTTTTAACTCTGAGACAAAGTTGTCCAATTCGGTTTTGTTCATCCGCTTGACCTTCTTTTTGCGAACTTTGCTTTCTTTTTTGTCGTCTTGAACAATTTCAGAGCTTGTGATGGTAACTTCATAAATTTTGTCATCGCTGCCTTCAGGAGTAACTTCAACGATTTCAATGGTATTGTCCTCCTGTTCAGTCTTTAACTTGAGCTTGCGTTTTTTCTTCGGTTCCTTTGTTAGTTTTCTAGTCATTGGAACTTCTTCATCTGTAACATTTTCTGGTTCCAATTCAACCACTTCAAACTTGTAGAATGGTTTAAGCTTGACTTCTTCCTTTTCGTCATCAGGCCTGTCACCTTGTCGCTTGCGTAGGTTAAGGTCTTCATCAGGAATTTCTGCAAGTTCCTTAGGTTTCCCTGGAGATATTTCGTACTTGTTTTTCTCAGGAGTTGGTATCGGCTTCTTTTTTCTCTTGTACTTTGGCTTGTCCTCAGTGTGAGCTTCTTCGCCTAGGGATACGTCCGATTCTTCTAGGAACTCAAAGGTACTTTCAGTATCCTTGATCTCAATTGGCTGGAAATGCAGGCCTTCGTCAGACTTATCTGGTTTTTTGGTCTTCTTTTTCTTGACTATCTCTTCTTCTACTACCTTTACCGGCTCTTCGCTGACATCTTCCTCTGTTATATCTTTCTTAACAGGTTTCAAATTAACTTCCTCAATTGACTCAACATTTTGGGGAAGCTTACCCTTTCCAAGCTTAAGTTTTCTACTTTCCTCCGGAGTTTCTTCCTTATTCTTTTTAGCTCGTTGGTATTTTGGTTTTGGTTGCTCCTCATCCGATGGTTCTGTTTTTTCAGAATCGAATGTCTCCAGATCGGCCTCCTCCAGTTCTGCCTTTATAGGTTTAGTATGCTTAAATTTCTTTGGTCGGAACTTCAAAACCTTTTCAGCTTCTTCAGCATTACGTGAAAGTTCGCCATGATCGCAGTTAGTTTCTAATTCGGTAACCACATATGGGAAGCAGTATGGGGCATATGGAATAAATCTAATCCAGCTCTTTAATTTCTTGTTCTTGAAAGAGGCTTCATTTTTCTTCTTCTTCTCCTCCTGAGGTCGTTGCTTAGGAGCCTTTAGCTTGAGCATTTGAGGGAACTCTACCACCGAACTTATTTCAACCATTTTCGGCTTCCTAAACTCGACTTTCTCGATTTTCATTGGAGTAAGCTTAACTGGTTGCTTAAATGATGAATCACGTCGCGCCCTTTGAGGATGTTCCATGTCAGTACGTTTGTATTCTTGAAGAACAGTTTTTGGAATTTCCTGGTGAATGAGGAATTGAATGTACTCATCCAACTCATCTTTTTTCGTCTTAACCACTTTCTTCTTTTTCTGCTTTTCCTTCTTTTCAACTGGTTTTTCATCAGCAGCAGTCTCCTCAACCTTATCTTCTGATTTCTTAGGCTTCCGCTTCTTAACTGTCTTGTCAGTCGGTTCCCCTGTACTCTGTTCCTCGATACCTGTCTCGTCAACTTCCTCAATAGGTGCTTCTAGTGTCTTTTTCTGTTTGGGTTTTTTGTCTTTGACTGGTGTTTGTATCGCGTCTGCACTTGCCTCTTCAGGTTCAGTAATAGTGTACTCTTTGTTGTATTGGTCTGTTTAAGAAAAAATTATGTGTTTTGTGTTAGCACTAAACTAATGTTTACACTTATATTTGCATTTTATATAATGCTTTAAAGCACCCAAACTTATTACAAAGTATCACAAAGTTTGGTGCTTAGATTTATACGCTTGCATAATGGGTTAAGTACTGAATGATCTCTATTTTAAGTGTACGTATAAGGCTTTTTGTGTATAGTTTCAATTTTGGGTCCCACGTACTTTGAAGTGTATTAGGTGAGTAAGTTAGTAAATATATTTTCACTTAAAGTCTGTAGTCCGTGTATTAATAAATTATAATGTGCAGATTATATAGAATAAATATCATCTTTGCCTATAGTTCTCAATTGGGTATTTAAATGTCATGGACCTGGACCTCATTTCGAAACGCAACATGGAAACTACATTTTTATGTATAAATATGTATTTAAAAAGAAAAAATCACCTGATGGCTCGTTGACTTCAATAATTTCAAGGTGTGATTGTGTAGTGTCTTCTGGAATGGGTTCTGTATCACTAAGGACCTCCTCAACAACGATGCCTTCCTCCTGAGAAACTCGTTTGTTTTCACTTTGTATGGTTGTTTCTCCGTCATCATTTTGAACAGATTTAAATGTTGTGATGTAAACTGGGTGTTCCGTTTCTGTGTTATCGATCTTTGGTTTCTCCACTGTGTTGAGGAGTATTTGTTTTTTTTTTTTTGTGATTGTAGAATGATTAAAGAAATATGTTATTAACGGTTTGTATCATATATTTAGAATAATATAGAAAGAATATTACAAATATTTATGAAATAAAATTTAATTTTGCGTATACTTTGATCTGAGTCTATTAGATGGAATGTGTGTTGTTGAAGAGTGTGTTTGATTGTGTTCTTACCCTTATGCTTGTGTGGTTTTTGTTTGTGTTTGGAAACCTTTTCATCGTCAAGCTTACTAATATCTATAATATCAGCAATGTTTTCGTCGCTGACAACTCGAATAAGGGCGTACGGTTCCTTGCCCTCCTCTTCAATAGTTTGAATTTGGAAATATTCCTCGTCCTCCGGGCCTTGCTTTTTAAATGTTCTTGTTTTTGTAGTCTTCTTTCTTGGCTTCTTATTGTCGTCCAATTCTTCGGTAAATACAGTTTCTTCAGGCAGTTCCTCTATCGGTATGGGTGTAATGGAAATCTCATCAGCAGGCACTACTTCTATTTGCACTGTGGTCAGTGGCTCCTTATCTTCCTCTTCTATTATGTTAACAGTTGTAACTTCATCAAGTTTGTCGTCAATGTTCTTCTTAAAAGCCCTGGATTTAACAGTCTTTTTCTTTTTTGTTCCATCAGGTGAAGTGACTTCTATTTCTGTCACTTGTTCCGGTAGCTCAACTAATGTACTGTCGTCTGGTTGCGAATCGGTTTCGGGTTGCTCTTTAATTGATATTGAATATACGGGCTCGGTATTATCTTGTTCAATAATACCGATTTCAGTTACTTCTTCGTTATTACCAGATGCTGGTTTCTTAATAACACGTTTTTTGGTCTTGATAATCTTTGGAAGTCCTTTTTCATCAATAGTTTCGTATTCAGAAACCTCATCTGGCAACATAATTACTTCAGAGATTTTTTCTTCTGGAAGTTCCGGGAATGGTAACTCGAACTTTTCAACCGTAACCTTGGTCTGAGGTTTTTTTTCATATTCCTCTACGGTTTGAACTTTAGTCACTTCCATATGAGGACCCTGAATCTTTTTAATAATTCTCGTTTTTATAACTGTTTTTGTTGGAGTACCATCTTCCTTTTCTGAAAGTATAACTGATTTCCGCTCGGGCAATTCCACCACAGTCACCTCATCCTCCGGTTTTTGTACTATAACTCTTTTCTTCAACTTAATTTTTCCAGCACTTGGGGTTCTATTTTCGGTTTCTTCGACCGTTACAGTTGTTTCTGGTTTCTTATCGTCCTCCTCTACGGTTACAATTTTAGTCACTTCTTCTTTGTCGCCCTTGACCTTCTTTATAACACGAGTCCGAATTTTTTTCTGCTTCGGTGTTCCGTCCTCAGCAATTGATTCTACGACGTGTACTTCCTCTGGAAGTTCTTCAACCTCTTCGGGAAGGTCTTTAAGAGGAATTTCTTTGACGGTGACAGTTGTTTCTGGTTTCTTGTCTTCTTCCTCAACGGTTTCAATCTTAGTGACTTCTTGCTTGTCACCCTTGACCTTCTTGATTACACGAGTGCGGATCTTCTTCTTCCTTTGCTTGCCATCTTCGGAAATTGTCTCTACGACGCGAACCTCTTCAGGAAGCTCTTGAATTTCCTCTGGCACCTCTTCCTCAAATGGAACTTCCTCAACAGTGACAGTTGTCTCAGGTTGCTTATCATCCTCCTCGACGGTTTGAATCTTAGTGACTTCTTGTTTGTCACCCTTGACCTTCTTGATAACGCGAGTGCGGATCTTCTTCTTCTTTGGCTTGCCATCTTCGGCGATGGACTCTACGATGCGAACCTCTTCAGGAAGCTCTTGAATTTCCTCAGGCACCTCCTCCTCAAATGGAACTTCCTCAACGGTTACAGTTGTCTCAGGTTGCTTATCATCCTCCTCAATGGTTTCAATCTTAGTAACTTCTTGTTTGTCACCCTTAACCTTCTTGATAACGCGAGTGCGGATCTTCTTCTTCTTTGGCTTGCCATCTTCGGTAATGGTTTCCACCACGCGAACCTCTTCAGGAAGCTCTTGAATTTCCTGAGGCACCTCTTCCTCAAATGGAACTTCCTCAACAGTGACAGTTGTCTCAGGTTGCTTATCATCCTCCTCAATGGTTTCAATCTTAGTAACTTCTTGTTTGTCACCCTTAACCTTCTTGATAACGCGAGTGCGGATCTTCTTCTTCTTTGGCTTGCCATCTTCGCTAATGGTTTCCACCACGCGAACCTCTTCAGGAAGCTCTTGAATTTCCTGAGGCACCTCTTCCTCATATGGAACTTCCTCAACAGTGACAGTTGTTTCTGGTTGCTTATTATCCTCCTCGACGGTTTCAATCTTAGTGACTTCTTGTTTGTCACCCTTGACCTTCTTAATAACGCGAGTGCGGATCTTCTTCTTCTTTGGCTTGCCATCTTCGGTAATGGTTTCCACCACGCGAACCTCTTCAGGAAGCTCTTGAATTTCTTCAGGTACCTCTTCCTCATATGGAACTTCCTCAACAGTGACAGTTGTTTCTGGTTGCTTATCATCCTCCTCGACGGTTTCAATCTTAGTGACTTCTTGTTTGTCACCCTTGACCTTCTTGATAACGCGAGTGCGGATCTTCTTCTTCTTTGGCTTGCCATCTTCGGTAATGGTTTCCACCACGCGAACCTCTTCAGGAAGCTCTTGAATTTCCTCAGGCACCTCTTCCTCAAACGGAACTTCCTCAACAGTGACAGTTGTTTCTGGTTGCTTATCATCCTCCTCGACGGTTTGAATCTTAGTGACTTCTTGTTTGTCACCCTTGACTTTCTTAATAACGCGAGTGCGGATCTTCTTCTTCTTTGGCTTGCCATCTTCGGTAATGGTTTCCACCACGCGAACCTCTTCAGGAAGCTCTTGAATTTCCTCAGGCACCTCTTCCTCAAACGGAACTTCCTCAACGGTAACAGTTGTTTCTGGTTGCTTATCATCCTCCTCGACGGTTTCAATTTTAGTGACTTCTTGTTTGTCACCCTTGACCTTCTTGATAACGCGAGTGCGGATCTTCTTCTTCTTTGGCTTACCATCTTCGGTAATGGTTTCCACCACGCGAACCTCTTCAGGAAGCTCTTGAATTTCCTCAGGCACCTGTTCCTCAAGCGGAACTTCCTCAACGGTAACAGTTGTCTCAGGTTGCTTATCATCCTCCTCGACGGTTTCAATTTTAGTGACTTCTTGTTTGTCACCCTTGACCTTCTTAATAACGCGAGTTCGGATCTTCTTCTTCTTTGGCTTGCCATCTTCGGTAATGGTTTCCACCACGCGAACCTCTTCAGGAAGCTCTTGTATCTCTTCAGGTACCTCTTCCTCATATGGAACTTCCTCAACAGTGACAGTTGTTTCTGGTTGCTTATCATCCTCCTCGACGGTTTCAATTTTAGTGACTTCTTGTTTGTCACCCTTGACCTTCTTAATAACGCGAGTTCGGATCTTCTTTTCTTTGGCTTGCCATCTTCGGTAATGGTTTCCACCACGCGAACCTCTTCAGGAAGCTCTTGAATTTCTTCAGCTAAATCTTCCTCATATGGAACTTCCTCAACAGTGACTGTTGTTTCTGGTTGCTTATCATCCTCCTCGACGGTTTCAATTTTAGTGACTTCTTGTTTGTCACCCTTGACCTTCTTGATAACGCGAGTGCGGATCTTCTTCTTCTTTGGCTTGCCATCTTCGGTAATGGTTTCCACCACGCGAACCTCTTCAGGAAGCTCTTGAATTTCCTCAGGCACCTCTTCCTCAAACGGAACTTCCTCAACGGTCACAGTTGTCTCAGGTTGCTTATCATCCTCCTCGACGGTTTCAATTTTAGTGACTTCTTGTTTGTCACCCTTGACCTTCTTAATAACGCGAGTGCGGATCTTCTTCTTCTTTGGCTTGCCCTCTTCGGAAATGGTTTCCACCACGCGAACCTCTTCAGGAAGCTCTAGAATTTCTTCAGGTACCTCTTCCTCATATGGAACTTCCTCAACAGTAACAGTTGTTTCTGGTTGCTTATCATCCTCCTCGACGGTTTCAATCTTAGTGACTTCTTGTTTGTCACCCTTGACCTTCTTAATAACGCGAGTTCGGATCTTCTTCTTCTTTGGCTTGCCATCTTCGGTAATGGTTTCCACCACGCGAACCTCTTCAGGAAGCTCTTGAATCTCTTCAGGTACCTCTTCCTCATATGGAACTTCCTCAACAGTGACAGTTGTTTCTGGTTGCTTATCATCCTCCTCGACGGTTTCAATCTTAGTGACTTCTTGTTTGTCACCCTTGACCTTCTTAATAACCCGAGTGCGGATCTTCTTCTTCTTTGGCTTGCCATCTTCGGTAATGGTTTCCACCACGCGAACCTCTTCCGGAAGCTCTTGAATTTCTTCAGGTACCTCTTCCTCATATGGAACTTCCTCTACAGTGACAGTTGTTTCTGGTTGCTTATCATCCTCCTCGACAGTTTCAATCTTAGTGACTTCTTGTTTGTCACCCTTGACCTTCTTAATAACGCGAGTGCGGATCTTCTTCTTCTTTGGTTTGCCATCTTCGGTAATGGTTTCCACCACGCGAACCTCTTCAGGAAGCTCTTGAATTTCTTCAGGTACCTCTTCCTCATATGGAACTTCCTCTACAGTGACAGTTGTTTCTGGTTGCTTATCATCCTCCTCGACAGTTTCAATCTTAGTGACTTCTTGTTTGTCACCCTTGACCTTCTTAATAACGCGAGTGCGGATCTTCTTCTTCTTTGGTTTGCCATCTTCGGTAATGGTTTCCACCACGCGAACCTCTTCAGGAAGCTCTTGAATTTCTTCAGGTACCTCTTCCTCATATGGAACTTCCTCAACAGTGACAGTTGTTTCTGGTTGCTTATCATCTTCCTCGACGGTTTCAATCTTAGTGACTTCTTGTTTGTCACCCTTACCTTCTTGATAACGCGAGTGCGGATCTTCTTCTTCTTTGGCTTGCCATCTTCGGTAATGGTTTCCACCACGCGAACCTCTTCAGGAAGCTCTTGAATTTCCTCAGGCACCTCTTCCTCAAACGGAACTTCCTCAACGGTAACAGTTGTCTCAGGTTGCTTATCATCCTCCTCGATGGTTTCAATTTTAGTGACTTCTTGTTTGTCACCCTTGACCTTCTTAATAACGCGTGTGCGGATCTTCTTCTTCTTTGGCTTGCCATCTTCGGTAATGGTTTCCACCACGCGAACCTCTTCAGGAAGCTCTTGAATTTCTTCAGGTACCTCTTCCTCAATCGGAACTTCCTCAACGGTACAGTTGTCTCAGGTTGCTTATCATCCTCCTCGACGGTTTCAATTTTAGTGACTTCTTGTTTGTCACCCTTGACCTTCTTGATAACGCGAGTGCGGATCTTCTTCTTCTTTGGCTTGCCATCTTCGGTAATGGTTTCCACCACGCGAACCTCTTCAGGAAGCTCTTGAATTTCCTCAGGCACCTCTTCCTCAAACGGAACTTCCTCAACGGTTACAGTTGTCTCAGGCTGCATATCATCCTCCTCGACGGTTTCAATTTTAGTGACTTCTTGTTTGTCACCCTTGACCTTCTTGATAACGCGAGTGCGGATCTTCTTCTTCTTTGGCTTGCCATCTTCGGTAATGGTTTCCACCACGCGAACCTCTTCAGGAAGCTCTTGAATTTCCTCAGGCACCTCTTCCTCAAACGGAACTTCCTCAACGGTCACAGTTGTCTCAGGTTGCATATCATCCTCCTCGACGGTTTCAATCTTAGTGACTTCTTGTTTGTCACCCTTGACCTTCTTAATAACGCGAGTGCGGATCTTCTTCTTCTTTGGCTTGCCATCTTCGGTAATGGTTTCCACCACGCGAACCTCTTCAGGAAGCTCTTGAATTTCTGAGGCACCTCTTCCTCAAACGGAACTTCCTCAACAGTGACTGTTGTTTCTGGTTGCTTATCATCCTCCTCGACGATTTCAATCTTCGTGACTTCTTGTTTGTCACCCTTGACCTTCTTGATAACGCGAGTGCGGATCTTCTTCTTCTTTGGCTTGCCATCTTCGGTAATGGTTTCCACCACGCGAACCTCTTCAGGAAGCTCTTGAATTTCCTGAGGCACCTCTTCCTCAAACGGAACTTCCTCAACGGTAACAGTTGTCTCAGGTTGCTTATCATCCTCCTCGACGGTTTCAATTTTAGTGACTTCTTGTTTGTCACCCTTGACCTTCTTGATAACGCGAGTGCGGATCTTCTTCTTCTTTGGCTTGCCATCTTCGGTAATGGTTTCCACCACGCGAACCTCTTCAGGAAGCTCTTGAATTTCCTCAGGCACCTCTTCCTCAAACGGAACTTCCTCAACGGTTACAGTTGTCTCAGGTGGCATATCATCCTCCTCGACGGTTTCAATTTAGTGACTTCTTGTTTGTCACCCTTGACCTTCTTGATAACGCGAGTGCGGATCTTCTTCTTCTTTGGCTTGCCATCTTCGGTAATGGTTTCCACCACGCGAACCTCTTCAGGAAGCTCTTGAATTTCCTCAGGCACCTCTTCCTCAAACGGAACTTCCTCAACGGTCACAGTTGTCTCAGGTTGCATATCATCCTCCTCGACGGTTTCAATCTTAGTGACTTCTTGTTTGTCACCCTTGACCTTCTTAATAACGCGAGTGCGGATCTTCTTCTTCTTTGGCTTGCCATCTTCGGTAATGGTTTCCACCACGCGAACCTCTTCAGGAAGCTCTTGAATTTCTTGAGGTACCTCTTCCTCATATGGAACTTCCTCAACAGTGACAGTTGTTTCTGGTTGCTTATCATCCTCCTCGACGGTTTCAATCTTAGTGACTTCTTGTTTGTCACCCTTGACCTTCTTGATAACGCGAGTGCGGATCTTCTTCTTCCTTGGCTTGCCATCTTCGGTAATGGTTTCCACCACGCGAACCTCTTCAGGAAGCTCTTGAATTTCTTTAGGCACCTCTTCCTCATATGGAACTTCCTCAACGGTCACAGTTGTCTCAGGTTGCTTATCATCCTCCTCGACGGTTTCAATCTTAGTGACTTCTTGTTTGTCACCCTTGACCTTCTTGATAACGCGAGTGCGGATCTTCTTCTTCTTTGGCTTGCCATCTTCGGTAATGGTTTCCACCACGCGAACCTCTTCCGGAAGCTCTTGAATTTCTTCAGGCACCTCTTCCTCATTTGGAACTTCCTCAACAGTTACAGTTGTTTCTGGTTGCTTATCATCCTCCTCGACGGTTTCAATCTTAGTGACTTCTTGTTTGTCACCCTTGACCTTCTTAATAACCCGAGTGCGGATCTTCTTCTTCTTTGGCTTGCCATCTTCGGTAATGGTTTCCACCACGCGAACCTCTTCAGGAAGCTCTTGAATTTCAGGCACCTCTTCCTCGTATGGAACTTCCTCAACGGTTACAGTTGTCTCAGGTTGCTTATCATCCTCCTCGACGGTTTCAATCTTCGTGACTTCTTGTTTGTCACCCTTGACCTTCTTGATAACGCGAGTGCGGATCTTCTTCTTCTTTGGCTTGCCATCTTCGGTAATGGTTTCCACCACGCGAACCTCTTCAGGAAGCTCTTGAATTTCTTCAGGCACCTCTTCCTCATATGGAACTTCCTCAACAGTGACTGTTGTTTCTGGTTGCTTATCATCCTCCTCGACGGTTTCAATCTTAGTGACTTCTTGTTTGTCACCCTTGACCTTCTTGATAACCCGAGTGCGGATCTTCTTCTTCTTTGGCTTGCCATCTTCGGTAATGGTTTCCACCACGCGAACCTCTTCAGGAAGCTCTTGAATTTCTCAGGCACCTCTTCCTCAAACGGAACTTCCTCAACGGTCACAGTTGTCTCAGGTTGCTTATCATCCTCCTCGACGGTTTCAATCTTAGTGACTTCTTGTTTGTCACCCTTGACCTTCTTGATAACGCGAGTGCGGATCTTCTTCTTCTTTGGCTTGCCATCTTCGGTAATGGTTTCCACCACGCGAACCTCTTCAGGAAGCTCTTGAATTTCTTCAGGTACCTCTTCCTCATATGGAACTTCCTCAACAGTGACAGTTGTTTCTGGTTGCTTATCATCCTCCTCGACGGTTTCAATCTTAGTGACTTCTTGTTTGTCACCCTTGACCTTCTTGATAACCCGAGTGCGGATCTTCTTCTTCTTTGGCTTGCCATCTTCGGTAATGGTTTCCACCACGCGAACCTCTTCAGGAAGCTCTTGAATTTCCTCAGGCACCTCTTCCTCAAACGGAACTTCCTCAACGGTTACAGTTGTCTCAGGTTGCTTATCATCCTCCTCGACGGTTTCAATCTTAGTGACTTCTTGTTTGTCACCCTTGACCTTCTTAATAACGCGAGTGCGGATCTTCTTCTTCTTTGGCTTGCCATCTTCGGTAATGGTTTCCACCACGCGAACCTCTTCAGGAAGCTCTTGAATTTCTCAGGCACCTCTTCCTCATATGGAACTTCCTCAACGGTTACAGTTGTCTCAGGTTGCTTATCATCCTCCTCGACGGTTTCAATCTTAGTGACTTCTTGTTTGTCACCCTTGACCTTCTTGATAACGCGAGTGCGGATCTTCTTCTTCCTTGGCTTGCCATCTTCGGTAATGGTTTCCACCACGCGAACCTCTTCCGGAAGCTCTTGAATTTCTTCAGGCACCTCTTCCTCATATGGAACTTCCTCAACAGTGACAGTTGTTTCTGGTTGCTTATCATCCTCCTCGACGGTTTCAATCTTAGTGACTTCTTGTTTGTCACCCTTGACCTTCTTGATAACGCGAGTGCGGATCTTCTTCTTCTTTGGCTTGCCATCTTCGGTAATGGTTTCCACCACGCGAACCTCTTCAGGAAGCTCTTGAATTTCCTCAGGCACCTCTTCCTCAAACGGAACTTCCTCAACGGTTACAGTTGTCTCAGGTTTGCTATCATCCTCCTCGACGGTTTCAATCTTCGTGACTTCTTGTTTGTCACCCTTGACCTTCTTAATAACGCGAGTGCGGATCTTCTTCTTCTTTGGCTTGCCATCTTCGGTAATGGTTTCCACCACGCGAACCTCTTCAGGAAGCTCTTGAATTTCTTCAGGTACCTCTTCCTCATATGGAACTTCCTCAACAGTGACTGTTGTTTCTGGTTGCTTATCATCCTCCTCGACGGTTTCAATCTTAGTGACTTCTTGTTTGTCACCCTTGACCTTCTTGATAACCCGAGTGCGGATCTTCTTCTTCTTTGGCTTGCCATCTTCGGTAATGGTTTCCACCACGCGAACCTCTTCAGGAAGCTCTTGAATTTCTTCCATGGAACTTCCTCAACAGTGACCGTTTCTGGTTGCTGCTTATCATCCTCTCGACGGTTTCAATCTTAGTGACTTCTTGTTTGTCACCCTTGACCTTCTTGATAACGCGAGTGCGGATCTTCTTCTTCTTGGCTTGCCATCTTCGGTAATGGTTTCCACCACGCGAACCTCTTCAGGAAGCTCTTGAATTTCTTTAGGTAGCTCTTCTCATATGGAACTTCCTCAACGGTCACAGTTGTCTCAGGTTGCTTATCATCCTCCTCGACGGTTTCAATCTTAGTGACTTCTTGTTTGTCACCCTTGACCTTCTTGATAACGCGAGTGCGGATCTTCTTCTTCCTTGGCTTGCCATCTTCGGTAATGGTTTCCACCACGCGAACCTCTTCCGGAAGCTCTTGAATTTCTTCAGGCACCTCTTCCTCATATGGAACTTCCTCAACAGTTACAGTTGTTTCGGGTTGCTTATCATCCTCCTCGACGGTTTCAATCTTAGTGACTTCTTGTTTGTCACCCTTGACCTTCTTGATAACCCGAGTGCGGATCTTCTTTATCTTTGGCTTGCCATCTTCGGTAATGGTTTCCACCACGCGAACCTCTTCAGGAAGCTCTTGAATTTCCTCAGGCACCTCTTCCTCAAACGGAACTTCCTCAACGGTTACAGTTGTTTCAGGTTTATCATCCTCCTCGACGGTTTCAATCTTAGTGACTTCTTGTTTGTCACCCTTGACCTTCTTGATAACGCGAGTGCGGATCTTCTTCTTCTTTGGCTTGCCATCTTCGGTAATGGTTTCCACCACGCGAACCTCTTCAGGAAGCTCTTGAATTTCTTCAGGTACCTCTTCCTCATATGGAACTTCCTCAACAGTGACTATTGTTTCTGGTTGCTTATCATCCTCCTCGACGGTTTCAATCTTAGTGACTTCTTGTTTGTCACCCTTGACCTTCTTAATAACCCGAGTGCGGATCTTCTTCTTTGGCTTGCCATCTTCGGTAATGGTTTCCACCACGCGAACCTCTTCAGGAAGCTCTTGAATTTCTTCAGGCCCCTCTTCGTCACATGGAACTTCCTCAACGGTCACAGTTGTCTCTGGTTGCTTATCATCCTCCTCGACGGTTTCAATCTTAGTGACTTCTTGTTTGTCACCCTTGACCTTCTTAATAACGCGAGTGCGGATCTTCTTCTTCTTTGGCTTGCCATCTTCGTTAATGGTTTCCACCACGCGAACCTCTTCAGGAAGCTCTTGAATTTCTCAGGCACCTCTTCCTCAAACGGAACTTCCTCAACGGTTACAGTTCTGGTTGCTTATCATCCTCCTCGACGGTTTCAATCTTAGTGACTTCTTGTTTGTCACCCTTTGACCTTCTTAATAACGCGAGTGCGGATCTTCTTCTTCTTTGGCTTGCCATCTTCGGTAATGGTTTCCACCACGCGAACCTCTTCAGGAAGCTCTTGAATTTCTTCAGGTAGCTCTTCCTCGTATGGAACTTCCTCAACGGTCACAGTTGTCTCAGGTTGCTTATCATCCTCCTCGACGGTTTCAATCTTAGTGACTTCTTGTTTGTCACCCTTGACCTTCTTGATAACGCGAGTGCGGATCTTCTTCTTCCTTGGCTTGCCATCTTCGGTAATGGTTTCCACCACGCGAACCTCTTCCGGAAGCTCTTGAATTTCTTCAGGCACCTCTTCCTCATATGGAACTTCTCAACAGTTACAGTTGTTTCGGGTTGCTTATCATCCTCCTCGACGGTTTCAATCTTAGTGACTTCTTGTTTGTCACCCTTGACCTTCTTAATAACGCGAGTGCGGATCTTCTTTTCTTTGGCTTGCCATCTTCGGTAATGGTTTCCACCACGCGAACCTCTTCAGGAAGCTCTTGAATTTCTGCAGGCACCTTTTCCTCAAACGGAACTTCCTCAACGGTTACAGTTGTCTCAGGTTTCAAATCATCCTCCTCGACGGTTTCAATCTTAGTGACTTCTTGTTTGTCACCCTTGATCTTCTTAATAACGCGAGTGCGGATCTTCTTCTTCTTTGGCTTGCCATCTTCGGTAATGGTTTCCACCACGCGAACCTCTTCAGGAAGCTCTCGAATTTCTTCAGGTACCTCTTCCTCATATGGAACTTCCTCAACAGTGACTATTGTTTCTGGTTGCTTATCATCCTCCTCGACGGTTTCAATCTTAGTGACTTCTTGTTTGTCACCCTTGACCTTCTTAATAACCCGAGTGCGGATCTTTTTCTTCTTTGGCTTGCCATCTTCGGTAATGGTTTCCACCACGCGAACCTCTTCAGGAAGCTCTTGAATTTCCTCAGGCCCTCTTCGTCAGATGGAACTTCCTCAACGGTCACAGTTGTCTCTGGTTGCTTATCATCCTCCTCGACGGTTTCAATCTTAGTGACTTCTTGTTTGTCACCCTTGACCTTCTTGATAACGCGAGTGCGGATCTTCTTCTTCTTTGGCTTGCCATCTTCGGTAATGGTTTCCACTACGCGAACCTCTTCAGGAAGCTCTTGAATTTCTCAGGCACCTCTTCCTCGAACGGAACTTCCTCAACGGTTACAGTTGTCTCAGGTTGCTTATCATCCTCCTCGACGGTTTCAATCTTAGTGACTTCTTGTTTGTTACCCTTCACCTTCTTGATAACGCGAGTGCGGATCTTCTTCTTCCTTGGCTTGCCATCTTCGGTAATGGTCACCACGCGAACCTCTTCAGGAAGCTCTTGAATTTCCTCAGGCACCTCTACCTCAAACGGAATTTCCTCAACGGTTACAGTTGTCTCAGGTTTCTTATCATCCTCCTCGACGGTTTCAATCTTAGTGACTTCTTGTTTGTCACCCTTGACCTTCTTGATAACGCGAGTGCGGATCTTCTTCTTCTTTGGCTTGCCATCTTCGGTAATGGTTTCCACCACGCGAACCTCTTCAGGAAGCTCTTGAATTTCCTCAGGCACCTCTTCCTCAAACGGAACTTCCTCAACGGTTACAGTTGTCTCAGGTTGCTTATCATCCTCCTCGACGGTTTCAATCTTCGTGACTTCTTGTTTGTCACCCTTGACCTTCTTGATAACGCGAGTGCGGATCTTCTTCTTCTTTGGCTTGCCATCTGCGGTAATGGTTTCCACCACGCGAACCTCTTCAGGAAGCTCTTGAATTTCTGCAGGTACCTCTTCCTCATATGGAACTTCCTCAACTGTGACTGTTGTTTCTGGTTGCTTATCATCCTCCTCGACGGTTTCAATCTTAGTGACTTCTTGTTTGTCACCCTTGACCTTCTTGATAACGCGAGTGCGGATCTTCTTCTTCTTTGGCTTGCCATCTTCGGAAATGGACTCGACGACGCGAACCTCCTCCGGAAGTTCCTTGATTTCTTCAGGCTGCTCTTCCTCTACCGGAACTTCTTCGACAGTGACTGTGGTTTCTGGTTGCTTGTCATCTTCCTCGACTGTTTCGATCTTAGTGACTTCTTGCTTGTCTCCCTTGACCTTCTTGATAACGCGAGTGCGGATCTTCTTCTTCTTAGGCTTGCCATCTTCGGAAATGGTCTCGACGACGCGAACCTCCTCCGGAAGTTCCTTGATTTCTTCAGGCTGCTCTTCCTCCACCGGAACTTCTTCGACAGTGACTGTGGTTTCTGGTTGCTTGTCATCTTCCTCGACTGTTTCGATCTTGGTGACTTCTTGTTTGTCACCCTTGACCTTCTTGATAACGCGAGTGCGGATCTTCTTCTTCTTAGGCTTGCCATCTTCCGAAATGGTCTCGACGACGCGAACCTCCTCCGGAAGTTCCTTGATTTCTTCAGGCTGCTCTTCCTCTACCGGAACTTCTTCGACAGTGACTGTGGTTTCTGGTTGCTTGTCATCTTCCTCGACTGTTTCGATCTTGGTGACTTCTTGCTTGTCTCCCTTGACCTTCTTGATAACGCGAGTGCGGATCTTCTTCTTCTTAGGCTTGCCATCTTCGGAAATGGTCTCGACGACGCGAACCTCCTCCGGAAGTTCCTTGATTTCTTCAGGCTGCTCTTCTTCTACCGGAACTTCTTCGACAGTGACTGTGGTTTCTGGTTGCTTGTCATCTTCCTCAACTGTTTCGATCTTGGTGACTTCTTGCTTGTCTCCCTTGACCTTCTTGATAACGCGAGTGCGGATCTTCTTCTTCTTAGGCTTGCCATCTTCGGAAATGGTCTCGACGACGCGAACCTCCTCCGGAAGTTCCTTGATTTCTTCAGGCTGCTCTTCCTCCACAGGAACTTCTTCGACAGTGACTGTGGTTTCTGGTTGCTTGTCATCTTCCTCGACAGTTTCGATCTTGGTGACTTCTTGCTTGTCTCCCTTGACCTTCTTGATAACGCGAGTGCGGATCTTCTTCTTCTTAGGCTTGCCATCTTCGGAAATGGTCTCGACGACGCGAACCTCCTCCGGAAGTTCCTTGATTTCTTCAGGCTGCTCTTCCTCTACCAGAACTTCTTCGACAGTGACTGTGGTTTCTGGTTGCTTGTCATCTTCCTCGACTGTTTCGATCTTGGTGACTTCTTGCTTGTCTCCCTTGACCTTCTTGATAACGCGAGTGCGGATCTTCTTCTTCTTAGGCTTGCCATCTTCGGAAATGGTCTCGACGACGCGAACCTCCTCCGGAAGCTCCTTGATTTCTTCAGGCTGCTCTTCCTCCACCGGAACTTCTTCGACAGTGACTGTGGTTTCTGGTTGCTTGTCATCTTCCTCGACAGTTTCGATCTTGGTGACTTCTTGTTTGTCACCCTTGACCTTCTTGATAACGCGAGTGCGGATCTTCTTCTTCTTAGGCTTGCCATCTTCGGAAATGGTCTCGACGACGCGAACCTCCTCCGGAAGTTCCTTGATTTCTTCAGGCTGCTCTTCCTCGACCGGAACTTCTTCGACAGTGACTGTGGTTTCTGGTTGCTTGTCATCTTCCTCGACTGTTTCGATCTTGGTGACTTCTTGCTTGTCTCCCTTGACCTTCTTGATAACGCGAGTGCGGATCTTCTTCTTCTTAGGCTTGGGAAATGGTCTCGACGACGCGAACCTCCTCCGGAAGTTCCTTGATCTTCAGGCTGCTCTGCCTCTACCGGAACTTCTTTGACAGTGACTGTGGTTTCTGGTTGCTTGTCATCTTCCTCGACAGTTTCGATCTTGGTGACTTCTTGTTTGTCACCCTTGACCTTCTTAATAACGCGAGTGCGGATCTTTTCTTCTTTGGCTTTCCATCTTCGGTAATCCACCACTCGAACCTCCTCGGGAAGCTCTTGAATTTCCTCAGGCACCTCTTCCTCAAACGGAACTTCCTCAACGGTTACAGTTGTCTTCTGGTTGCTTATCATCCTCCTCGACGGTTTCAATCTTAGTGACTTCTTGTTTGTCACCCTTGACCTTCTTGATAACGCGAGTGCGGATCTTCTTCTTCTTTGGCTTGCCATCTTCGGAAATGGTCTCGACGACGCGAACCTCCTCCGGAAGTTCCTTTATATCTTCAGACTGCTCTGTCTCTACCGGAAGTTCTTCGACAGTGACTGTGGTTTCAGGTTGCTTGTCATCTTCCTCGACAGTTTCGATCTTGGTGACTTCTTGCTTGTCTCCCTTGACCTTCTTGATAACTCGAGTGCGGATCTTTTTCTTCTTTGGCTTTCCATCTTCGGTAAGGGTTTCCACCACTCGAACCTCCTCAGGAAGCTCTTGAATTTCCTCAGGCACCTCTTCCTCAAACGGAACTTCCTCAACGGTCACAGTTGTCTCAGGTTGCTTATCATCCTCCTCGACGGTTTCAATTTTAGTGACTTCTTGTTTGTCACCCTTGACCTTCTTAATAACGCGAGTGCGGATCTTCTTCTTCTTTGGCTTGCCCTCTTCGGAAATGGTTTCCACCACGCGAACCTCTTCAGGAAGCTCTTGAATTTCCTCAGGCACCTCTTCCTCAAACGGAACTTCCTCAACGGTCACAGTTGTCTCAGGTTGCTTATCATCCTCCTCGACGGTTTCAATTTTAGTGACTTCTTGTTTGTCACCCTTGACCTTCTTAATAACGCGAGTGCGGATCTTCTTCTTCTTTGGCTTGCCCTCTTCGGAAATGGTTTCCACCACGCGAACCTCTTCAGGAAGCTCTTGAATTTCTTCAGGTACCTCTTCCTCATATGGAACTTCCTCAACGGTTACAGTTGTCTCAGGTTGCTTATCATCCTCCTCGACGGTTTCAATCTTAGTGACTTCTTGTTTGTCACCCTTGACCTTCTTGATAACGCGAGTGCGGATCTTCTTCTTCTTTGGCTTGCCATCTTCGGTAATGGTTTCCACCACGCGAACCTCTTCAGGAAGCTCTTGAATTTCCTCAGGCACCTCTTCCTCAAACGGAACTTCCTCAACGGTAACAGTTGTCTCAGGTTGCTTATCATCCTCCTCGATGGTTTCAATTTTAGTGACTTCTTGTTTGTCTCCCTTGACCTTCTTGATAACGCGAGTGCGGATCTTCTTCTTCTTAGGCTTGCCATCTTCGGAAATGGTCTCGACGACGCGAACCTCCTCCGGAAGTTCCTTGATTTCTTCAGGCTGCTCTTCCTCTACTGGAACTTCTTCGACAGTGACTGTGGTTTCTGGTTGCTTGTCATCTTCCTCGACTGTTTCGATTTTGGTGACTTCTTGCTTGTCTCCCTTGACCTTCTTGATAACGCGAGTGCGGATCTTCTTCTTCTTAGGCTTGCCATCTTCGGAAATGGTCTCGACGACGCGAACCTCCTCCGGAAGTTCCTTGATTTCTTCAGGCTGCTCTTCTTCTACCGGAACTTCTTCGACAGTGACTGTGGTTTCTGGTTGCTTGTCATCTTCTTCGACTGTTTCGATCTTGGTGACTTCTTGCTTGTCACCTTTAACCTTTTTAATTACGCGGGTTCGAATCTTTTTCTTTCGTAGTTTGCCGTCTTCAGAGACTTGTTCAATAATTTGCACGCTTTCTGGGACTTCTGTGATTTCGGTTTCTCGAGTTTCTTGTTTTTGTGTTGGTGTCTTTTGTTTTGTGTGTGTTGTGTCTGTGGTTTGGTCTGTATCTGTGTAAAAAAGTGTGTTTTTAGTATATTGTTTTCAATGGATTTTGTGGCATTGCTTTGTTGTGTGTAATATGTGTTTCGGGGTTGGTGGGTCGAACGGTAGTGAAAGTAATACGCCTTTTTGGTTGAACTTTTTTAAATATACCTAGTTTTATACTTACCCTTTTTATTTTTTACCGTTTTAACTAAACTCTTCTTTGTAATACTCTCTAACCCAATAACTTCCTGTGCCTGTTTCATTTGATTACTATCAGTGTCTTCTTTTGATATGTATATTGCTGCTTGTGACTCAGTGGTAGTGGAATGTGCTTCTTCGTGTGCGGTCGTTTTATAGTGTGCAGTTTCAGGCAGCGCTCTTGGGAGGTCAGGCGAAGACTCTGATACAAATTGTGTCGTTTGTAAAGCATTTTTAAAGCTACCCTCTACTAGGGTTGGTTGTAGTGAGTCTTCAGTAGAAGGATAATCGTGACTGGCTGTCGTGCTGAATATGTCTAACTGTTCTGTTGTTACTGTGGTGTTGGTTTCAAAATGTACGTTTGCATTTTTCGGTAACATTTGTTCTTGATCTGTTATTAAGTTAACCTGCTCGTGTGCGATTGTTTGTTCATTGAGATACGTACTCTGCGTGGTGATTGAAGGTAGCGCATGTTTTTCGTCAGCTGGAAACATTTTAGTCTCCTGAATAGTTCCCTTCTCATGTAGCTCGCTTGTCAAAGGTACAACTCTCACACCGGTTGGTTGGACCTTGGCTTGCTCAGTAGGTCGCCTTGTGCTGCCCAATAAAGTGCTGACACCTTCACAAGGAAGCTGCTCGCTGTAAACAACGTTTTGGTATAACACCGTTTCTGGTATTGCATTAATCTGCTCGGAAGAGTCGGTTGCAAGAGTACCTAAGGATGGTATCACGTTCACCTCTTCTACCACCGAAACCTTGAACTCAGAAGGCACAGCTGCATCTGATGACAGCTTCGCAGTATTTGGTCTAAAGTCCCCATGACCTTCAACATTTTCGTAAACGTTTACCGTTGAACTTTCTGTTGGCTTCAAGATTTTTTCGACGGAGCTGGGCATTGTCTGGACTCGCTCACTCGGCTTAAACGCAATATCCGGAGTTTGCTCGTATGTTAATGGCTCAGATACACTTGCCACTTCATGGAGAGATTGATGAGATACATTGGCCCTGCCCTCGCCTGGTACTTGAAGCTCGTATGTTTCTTGTATAGAACTCATACCGACAACCTCTTCGGTAACCAAGGACTTCAGTTCAATATTTGACATTTGAGCTGTATCACCCAGAGTTTTAAGTTCGGGAACGGTATCCTCCTTTAGGAATGTCGACTGAATTGTTGTCAAATGAGCCCTGTTTATGCCTTCACTCCTTGAGACATTTAACAAAAGGGTCTGATCTGGTACTTCTGGAATTTCTTTGGTTATTTCAAAGGCATTGACTTCAGTTACTGTAGTGTGTACGTTGACTTCATCCGACTTAACTTTAGCTTGAGCTATATTACCCAGCTCAACTTGGGTTTTACTCTCGAGTTCCAGAGGTAATTGTGTTTCTACAATATGCGACTGAACGATTTTATCAGTAGAAGTTGAGCTAGCTAGGAATGTAGAAGGCTCTTGTGGTAAATCTATCCTACCCACATTTTCAATGGGGACCATTTCAGTAATAAGCGTTTCTCGCTGTGTGCCTTCGATAAAAGGTTTTCCAAATAACTCCTCTTGCGTCTTTGTAAAGAGCTCTTCCTTTTGCATGATAAGATTATTTATTTGAACCTGCACCTTATTGGACTCGGCTTCAACGACGAAATCGAGAAGGGCCTCCTGCGAAGTTACCTGAGCGTGTTCCATTTGATCCGAGGACTCCAAGGTCAGCACATCGGATACAGTGGTACTTTGAAGCAGATCTACTGAACGCCTTGCTTTGGTTTCCATTGGGCTGACTGGCGGTATATAAGACTCTTTTTGGAAAACTCGCTCTTCATGGGACTCTGGGGTGGCCTTAAACATCACATCGAGGGATTCGGCAGCAGAAATCGGAGCCATGTCCGATTTTATAAGTTCTTCAGATTCCTCTATTCCGCAGACTTCACTGACAGCAACCTCGTGTTTTCTTCCATCATATGCTGTCTGAGCAACCTTCTCGTCTGCTTGTAAGGTCAACAGATCATCAACACCCTCCACAGTTTGTGTGTTTGTAGTAACAGGTAAACCAAGCCGCGAAGGTATTTCATCGGACGTTGCAACTGCATAGGATTGTTCAGGACTTGTAAATTCCTTCTCTGTCTCGACAGTTTGCTGAAGCTCCGTTGTTTGAACAAAGCCGAGCTCGTGAGTGAGTTCCGCCTTCTGTGCAAGATGCTTATCTGAATTTTGAGCCTCTTCCGTGGCTTCATAAGAGGTGATTTCCCCTACGAGCTTAGCATGCTGGGTTTGGGCATCTTCAAGTAGTTTCGCATTTTGTTTGGGGGTCACTTCATCTCCAAGAGTCGTTTCAGATTCCAATAAACTTTGATCCCTGGTAATTACTGAATGTCTAAGATTATCCTGTGTCTTTGTTGCCATTTTTTGGTCAGCAGGCATGTCCTCAAATCGTTCAGATGTATCAAATATTACATTTCCGGTGACCGTGGTATGCTTGTGCAGTACAACAGTCTGCTGTGGGACTACGGAATCCGGTTGATCAGAGTGTACGGATTTTAAAACAGTGTCATATACTATGGTTTCTGAGGACTTGGTTTCATTTAAAATATCAATTTTTCGAGAAGCAAAATTGTTTCTTACGTCGAACTCTTGTAAGTCTCCGGTGGACTGGATTTCTGTCGTATCTTCTGAAACAGGTAAACGAAGGAACTCTGAAGAAATGAGTCTGGCCTGATCCGACTGAGTAGAGGGTACCTTAAGACCCTCCTCATGCTCGAAGGTATCTTCTTGTCGAGACACTGCTATACTCGTTGTGGAGTCAACGGCAATATTAATCAGTTGTTCGCTTGGCTGCGCAACTCCTTCAAGGAGCTCCTCTCTCTCAAGTACTTCAGTCTCGCTTACATTAATCTCGTGGAAGCTACTTATTGTAGGCTGACTAGTTGCCGATGGGAGTTGAATGTCGTGTAGGTCCGAAACATGATCAAGAACCCTTGCCTCCTCCGACAGTGGAATCTTCTGCGTGAAATCATTCAATCTGGGTATAACGTGAGCTTCCTGAGGAATATCATCGTCTTTTAGGTCTAATGTGTTCTCACTTGTAGTGGTTGTACTTGTCTTCAATGCTGTTGTAGTTTCAATTATCTGAACCTTGCTTACAGAGGACACGTTTTGCTCTGGTATAGTATAGTCCTCTACGGCATCGCAACTTATGTTCTCTTCAATGTTGGGCAAGGTGATTTCCCCTATATTGAAATGTGCCTGCTGATTAGGCACCTTCTGGTCGACAAGCTTCTCCAATGACTCCATGTGCTGCGGTCTCGAGGTGTTGGCAACCTGAAGAGGTCCAGTTGCTCCAATGGCAGCAGTCTGCATGGCAATAGGCTCTTCAGTCGAGAGGACTGATTCCCCCTCGAGTGTTATGCATGAACTTGTCTCTAGTGGCTGCATTAGACTAAAGTGGCTTTCTGTGGTCTGTAAGGCAGGATGCACATCATCACTGCGTCCCTCGATACTTTCCAGTGGAGCCTGCTCTCCAATATCTGTTCCATATTGCTGGGGCATGCTAACCTCTGCAAGTACTGCACTTGGTTTGCTGTCTCCGGCTTTATCCCTTGTAGACTCCATCGGAATTACCTCAAGACCCTCGGCATAATTAAAGACATCGGTGATTGGCTGGGCGTTACTAGGTTTCTCCTTTGGAAGAGTGTCAAGCTCAGTGCTAGTCTCCGTTATCTGTACATTGGTAACCTCCAAGGGCTGTTGGTTGTCAATCAGAACTAAGCTTCCCGTTTTTAGATCAGGTTTCTGAGTTGGTTGCATTGGGCCAATGCTCTCCAACAAGTCGGGCCTAGTCACAACTCCAATTGGCATCGACTCAAAGACTTCACTTGCCGCTGAAGACTTTGTGTCTTCCGTAACAATTTCCCTAGATGTATGGTCTGGCTGAACTTCGAACACGCTAGTTACCTTTAGCTCACCGGGAATTATCTTTTGTGTAGCTATCTGTGAGATCTGGTCGACATCAGGAGACAGGATCTCTTCCTTTTCCACAGATGTATCTTGCTTGACCTCCAACGCAGCCTGTTCAACGAAGTCAAATTTGGCATCCACAAACTGTGGGACTGGTGACACAAATTCTCCTTCCGTGTCAATTACGTTTAGCGTCTGAACTTCCGCAACAATTTCACCTTCAGCAATATTCACCTTCCCGTGAGCTGTCTTGCGATCCTCGTCTGGTACGACACCCAGAGAATCAAACAGGGCCTCTTCATTGCTCTCCGCTGTTCCATAGGGTTTCGTTATGGTGCCCTTTGCTGGTTGCGTTGACTCGACAAGAGGTTCGACGAGGTCCTGTGCCATTTCTGCAACGTTTGTCTCAAGGGTTTCGCCAATAGTCAAAGCAACCGTTTGCCCCAGCGTTCCCTCCGACAATTTCGGAATATTAATCACCCCCAAGTCCTTCGTGATTTCTTCACTTGAAACGGTTTCCTCAGTAGTGACATGAATTTGTGCTTGTATGTCCATAATGGCCTCCTTGGCATCAGTCTTAAAGATGGGCAAGTTTTCTTCGATTGGACTCTGAGAGTCTGCAGTGATATTAAGTAAGCCCTCGGTCAACACCAAATGTTGCATGGCTTTAATATCAGCAGTCCGAGCCTTGGGCAACTCGCTTCCTGTAAGACTGTCGAAGGGCTCAGTTTCTTGGACTATAACTGGCACCTCTTCAGCCTTAAAGGTGATATCTGCCACACTCTTAGTCGGTTGTGTCTCCAACGGCATTGGCTGTACGCTTTCCAAGGCCTCAGAAGCACTTCCACTCGCCGCCTTGTGCTCTATAACAGATGTCGTAGATATCTCTGGCCGAGTCACAGCGGTAGGTTGCAGTTCCCCAACCGAGTCTTCCGGTTGGCACTCGCTAATGGCTACGCTTATGTTGGGGGTAACTTGTGGAGTGACCGTCTCGCTAGCTGGCTTCTCCTGGGTGGCCTCCTCTTGAATCGATTCGCTGCTCATTACTTCAATGATAATTACCTCCTCCTGATTGAGTAGTTTTGGTTGAACGGTTTCTTCAATCGTTGCCATGGGTTTCAGCTGCTCAAAACCCTCCATTGTGGGTGGCTGCTCCTCGGTTAGCTCATGCGACAACAGGATGTCACCGTGAGCCTGCTGAGTGACGGCCTTCAAGGGCTCTAGGTCGTCGATGGCTTCTTCGACGCTGGGAGCTTCAACCAGCAGAGGACGTGATTCCTTCATCTTACGCTGAGCCTTTACAGATTTTGGAATCTTAGATGGCTGGAGTTCTTTGGGAGCCTCGGTTGTCTCCGCTTCAGACACATTTGCAGCGTGCTTTTGCCGGATTTCAACCTGCTGACTTAGCTTGCATTCTTCGGGGCGCGGCACTTCCTTGCGAGTGCTAGCCTCGTCGAGCGCTACACTCTCCTCACTGATGGCCAATACCTTCTGGGGCAGTATATCGTCCTGTGCCTGTGCTGGAACTGGTTTCGGGGTAGAAAGTTCTGTGGTGACTGCGACTGCAACGGACTCGAGCGTGTCTTGTGGTTGATTCTGCATGGATAATGTTTCGTATGTGGGCAGAAGCTCTTCGATTTGCTCAAGAGTTTCTGCCTTCGGTGATCCCGTGCTTGTTTCGTGGGCCTCTGCCAGTGTTTCACTTTGTTCGTATTTGATGGACTCAAAAACCTCCTCTGCCTGTTCTTGTTCTGTGTGTTTTTTATGCTTTTTGGTTTTAGTTTTCGTTTTCTTCTGCACAATTTGTTCAGCCTGAGCCTGTATCTGCACTTGTTCTTGTTGTTCTTGTTGTTGCTGTTGTACTTGTAACTGCACATGTTCTTGTTGTTGCTGTATGAACTGTTTTTCCACCTGAGTGGTTGCTGTTTCTGCGAATGTAATGTAATTAAACAATGACAATGTCGAGCTCTCTTTGTGTTGCTATTAAAAACAATACACTAACAATGATGTCAGCTAACAGCGGGAAGCCGTGCAAGCCTCATTCATTTAGTAGCAGTGTGGCGAGCGGTAAAGCGAAATGAGTTGCACAGTAAACGAGGGGTGAGATGATGGTCACTCGATCTATTTACAAATGGTGTAGGCAAACAGACCGGAATTGGAGATAGACCTTACCTCGTTAGACATCGGAAAGTCGTCCAGTTTGGCGGGCAAGGGAGTAAAGCTCTTCTACTCTTGAAATTGAATGCATATTGCAAAAGCATTAAAGTGGGCGAAAGTCAATAATAGTTAAAGCTTATATGGTATATAGCAGCGGCAGCAAGATATGTGGAACTCGTTAATCAAGTAGATAAAGCTTTTAGTGGCAGTGATTAGCGGTTAATGGGTGACTAGATTATTCGGTGGCGTCTTTTTAGAATATACACATGATTTGTTTGTTTTGACTTAACAAGATTTAATTGTTATATTTGTATAGACAATATATATTATTGTTTTTGCAGTTGATTCTTTTTTAATAATATTAATTAGACTGTAGTTGAGTAGTTCGTGGGATGGTACATCGTTACTGGTGGGATTTATATAACTGGTGGTGGTTTTTTTGTTTATTGTTTACAGAACATCTGTGTTTATGTTCAAACCTTCTTGCACAATTATCGTTCGTTCCTCGACAAATGTTTCCTCTGTCGAATATGGTATAAGGTTTAATTGGCCGTGTTTTGGGAGTGGCACGAAAAGCGTAGGAAAGTTTTACAAGCAGAGTTACATAATAAAAAAAAGAGATAAATATAAACTTTTTTCAGTATGCAAGTTACAATATTTGTGTCATATTAATGTAGGCAATAGCATAATAACTACTAAAGCGGCTTGCCCACGGACACTCACCTATTTTCACATGTGTGATAGCCTCGTGACTTTCGATTATCTGCGATGTCTCTACTATTCTCTAGATTTCCGTAAGTCAAAGTAGATAGAAATGTTTAAAACATGTAAATACTTAGTATATATATCTGACCAATATTTTTGTTTTCTGATTTCTTCAATCGTTTTTAACCCTAGTTGAAATGCAAAAATGTAACCCCAATTAGAGAAACAAAAATTCAAATTTCAGAGATATTTCTTTTCAGCATTTCAACTGTCTGCACAAAACACAAGAACAAACAAAAAGAAGGAACACATTGAACAAATTTCAAACCTCCTTTCCGCATATTTTCCAGTCCTGGGATATGAAGTCCTCCCTAACAAACTTTCGTATGACGATCTCAATAGTAATTTCGTACGTCTGAATCATCCGGATGAAGGCCTTGAAGCCGACGGTGGCCGCCAGGATGGTCTCGTCCTCGTTCGAAGACTCGCTCAGTATCTGGGAGATCAGCTCTTCGTGGCCCTCTCGCTCAACGAGCTGCACCAGCGCCGACTGCGATTCGGGCTTCTTCAGGGATATGAATATGTTCTGCTCGTACATGTATGTGATCTCGTAGTGGTTGATGCCGTAGCGCAAGAGCAGGCCAATCGTGGCCAAATCTCTGAGAGCGGACTCGCCAATCGTGCCGAACGACTCCGCTTCAATGGACTCGAGCAGCCATTGGACCTCCTCGTGGTGGGATATCACTTGGACATCCTCGATTGTAATGGTCTTCTGGCTGATTTTGGTGCGGATTATTTCCACAGTTTTCGTTATCTCTATTCTCTTGGTGGATGTGTAAGTCTCTTTCTTTTCTTCTTTCACCTCAACCTCCTCCTCTCTTTCCACCTTTTCCTCAAACTCTTCCTCTTCGATCTCTTCGACTTCCTCGATTATCTGACTGGTGCGCTTCTCGGCATCGGCCACCTTCCGATCCTTTACCTCCATTACCTCAGAGACCTCGCTCTTTTCTACGAGAATTGAGACGGGTTGCCTCACCTTAATCACATTCATGGTGGTTTCAGCGGTGCTAGCTGGCACAATTCGGATTTCTGTCCTCTGCACTGCCTGGGACTCTGAAGCGCCGGCGGATCGCCTCACCACAGTCTTCTTTCCAGCCTTCTTCTTGAAGGTCTTGGTCTTGCTTTTCTCAACCTCCTCGACCACTGAGCTTGATGAGGATATTTCGATCTTGCCCCGCGTCATAGTCATGCCAATCTCGTTAATCAACTTGCAGGTGTAGGGACCGCAGTCTTCGTTTGTAATTTTAAGTATTTCTAGCGTTGCTTCTTGTTCCTCCACTACCATGCGATACTTTTCCGATGCCCTAAGCTGAACGTTGTTGAAATACCATTGAATATCTATAGTCAGAGGGTTAGAAACCAAGCAGCATCGTCAGCCCCGAAACCAAACTCCAAGAGATACTCGTACTATACCTGGCATCGGGTTGCCCGCAAACTGTACCGAGAACTTTGCTGTTTCGCCTAAGGCAGCACGGCAGTCACGCATTTCGTTTAGTAGTGATGGCGAGCATTTAGCAGCTATAAGCACAGAGATGCATAATATCTATGGATTAGAGACTGCGACTACCCGGACAAACTAAAAGCGTTGGCGTCGGGAGGGGGGCGTGTTTCTTTCGTGTACTTACACAGACTAATCGGTATTCTTGTGTGGTAAATATACATATACATATGTATTTGTCTGTTTGATTACAAAGTAATGTGAATATAGAGCTATGAATAAAGTGAACGAAAACACTTAAAAGAGCTTTAGTAGGGCATGCAAAAACAAATTATACGACAATGTGAACAATAGAGCAAGCAGCGTTCTGGGAATGTTATACAATTTCTTTGGATTGGATTGAACACTTTCTTGTAGAACACGGGGTTAGTTCAAATTTTGAATAATTGCGAATCGAATACAACCAATTACTTGCAGATGATATACTGATATTGATACTGTAAGAGATACATTTGATATACGAACGATATATAATTTCAAATTTATGCTAAAAGTTCTATTATATTGGCGTTTACTTTTTGGAAAATTGTACTTCATAAGGGTGGGGGTTTCTGGGTTTCGGGGTAGGGGTCAAGCCTTAGAGCTGTAGGGGACCAAGACAATCACAAAGCCACAGTTGTTTTTTTGTTCGAGGGCAAGGGTACTTCACAGGTTGTTGTTTGTACGATACAAAGTACACTGTACATGGACAAATACAAGATAGAGACAGACAATAGAAGAAGAAGACGGGAGACAGAGGACAGAGAGAGACTTTGTGAATTGTTGTACTTAGTTGTGTGGTTTAAGACATTGGCACAGAAGACATTTGTGTGTTGGTAACACGAAATTAAAACACATATACACATAACAGTGGTAAAACAGAGCTGGCATTAGTGGGGATACATACCTTTGAGAGCCACCTGCATCTCCTCCATCTGAGTCACCCATTCCGGCTTGCGGTAGTCCTTCGATCCAACGATGCCTTAACGTGTGCGGATGGAAGTAATAAATGAAATCGTTATTATATCTGATTACGCAAATATCACAAAGAATGCCTGTGAAATTCAACTAGTTGTTCTTAAACTAATAACGTGTGTAGCCTTCTGTAAGTTTTCGTGTACAGTTCTGCAAGTGTTTAACATTAAAGTAAAGTGTAAGTGGAATTTGGGTTTAGGTAGGGGTCGGGCTATGGGAGGGATTTTATTTTTTAAAGGCAGCTGCAAAACCTGAAAAAGAATGTCACTAACAAAGCCAAATAACAGTTGATTTATATTAAAGAGTGCACTATGCGAGGGATAATCCATAATAGTACCTTCGACCGCAAAGAGTGCCGTGGTCACTGCCACACCCAGGGGATTGTATGCCTCGAAACTAATTGTACCCAAATCATCGGGATAGACGTGATTAATGACCAACACTGAGGTGCCGTCGTCGAAATTTTCGATCTGATATTCCTCGGAAGCGAATATCTGCTCGTCGTCGCGCAGCCACTTGACCTTCGGTTTTGGTTTTCCAATGACCTTAACCTCCAGCTTTGCTTGCTCACCCTCTTTGGGCTCGATTTTCTCTGGTAGCTTTCTAATAATTTTCGGTGCTTGTTCGTCGATTGAGAGGGTCTAGAATGGTTTGCGGTATAACATTTGGAATTAGCATGGAAAGTCCTTGGTTTGAAAACTCATGTACAACAATTGCGCTTACTCTATCAAGTAGATCCTCCTCAGATCCTGTGAGTCCAGTGATTTCAGAATCGGGGATATATTCAAATGCTAAAAAAATACACATTCGAAAGCACATTATCAATATAAGCGTGTCTCCACACCGAGTTTTCTTGCAACGAACTCAAAAAACGGAAGGTTATGTACAAAAGAACTGGTCAGTGAGGTGACCGGGAAAATAGAAGGAAATTATTTAATGGACTTGATAGACAGTAGGACTTCAAAACGGTAGAATCACATGCAGGCTCTCCAGCCAGTTAGTACAAAGAGTGTTCAAAGAACTCAGTTGTGGGGATAGTGTAGTTATGGGAAACCATAGTCTAGGTGTGGGATGCATGTAGTGTGTAGAGTGGCACTACTTCCATCTGGTTAACTAGTTAACTACCGAAAGATACCATCACAAGTACCTTGAATTTTAACGCTTGTCTTGGTCACGCTCTTGCCAATCTTGTTCGTGGCCACGCACTCGTATTGGCCCTCGTTTTCGGGGAACACTTCCGTAATCTGCAGCTGGCAAATGCCTTGCAAGTCTTGCGATATCGTAGTTTCCTTGTTCTCGACGATCTTTTCCTCGTTATGGTACCACTCCACCTTGGGCGTGGGCTTGCCCGTAACTTGGCAGGTCAGCAGCAATGCCTCGCCATCCATAACCTCCACAGGCTTAATGAGTTCTTCAATGAATCGCGGCGACTCAAACTCTACTGCCTCCTCCTGGGGCAGGGACTCAATCAGGTTGACGGTGGCAGTGGAAGTCACCGAGCCTCCCACGTTCTCGGCCCGGCAAGTGAAGGGTCCGGTATATTGCTTCTGGAAGTCCTCGATCAGTAACGTGGACTTGTTGGCCTGGCTCACGATGCGCACTTCGTTGGAGCTCTTGATGGGCTCATTGTGCACGAACCACTGGAAGGACGATAACGGCTCCGACTCCACCACCGCCTCGATGATGGCCACTTCGTGCTCGCCAAAGTATTTGGGTTCCAGGGGCTGGATGAATCTTGGCGGCTTTATTTTCTCATCTGGCTTTTGATCCGAGACCACCACCGATCCGGAGGATTTGGCCTCGCCCACCTTGTTCTTGGCCCAGACCTCGTACTTGCCGGTCCGCTTGCGCGTCATGTTGATAACCTTGATAGTGGTTGTCGTCTCGGTGGTCTCTATGATAATCTCCTCGTTCTCCACGACCTCACGGCCATTGCGCATCCACCTGACCTCTGGCCTGGGCAGGCCATCGTACTTGGCCTCAAAGAACAGAGTACCTCCAGTGGGCACAACCACCGCAGTCAGTGGAGTTACGGTGGGTGCCTTCAGTATTTCCTTGGGCTCTTCATCGACGCGACTCATGATATTGGCGTTGCCGATGGCGCGTCCAAATTGATTCTGGGCCTGCACAGAGTAGACAACGGCCTCGTTGGGAGTGGGATTTATCACCTCCAGGGCCACGTCGCCGGTCTTCTCATCGTAGAACATCTGCACGGTCTCGCTGGGAATGACCTCCTCTATACCTCTGTACCATTTGACCTGAGGATTTGGCTTTCCTGCCACTTGGCAGGTCACCGTAACCTTGAGCCGCTCGGGCTGCTTCTCCTCAGTGAACTCTATCTTAAGTGGCTTGGTAAACTGTGGGGCCACTCCTTGTTCTTTTTCTGTATTCAATGTGAATAAGTGATATTTAAAAATCTGTGTGTGCTGGTGTTTGGGAAGGGAAATTATATACAAAAGGTCTGGGAGGACGGGGTAAGTTAAGTTCAAGAGACTGAATCTTTTTGGAGTCTCAAAATACATCGCAAAAAAGACAAGGAGATTTAATTGGAGTAAACCTAAGGAAACACCTTGACTGCACTTACCTAAAATAATGTTGGTACGACTCGTAGCCACTCCAGCCTCGTTCTTGGCCTCACATGTGTAGACGCCCACATCGCTGGGCGTGACCTTGGCAATCTTCAGCTTGGCCACCTGCTCGACGACGGTGATCTCGTACTTCTCCGAAGCGAACAGCAGGATGTCGTTGAAGTACCAGTTGATTTCGGGGAAGGGAACGCCCTCCACCTTGCACTCGAGCACCGTGGGCTCCTCGGGAACACATTGACGGGGACGAAGCTTCTCGGTAATCCTCGGAGGCTTGATCTCCTTCTTCTTCTTCTTGACCAGCTTGCGCTCCTGACCGATCACCTCGGAGGTGGTCGTCTCCTGCTGGTTCTGCGTGAGCTGCTGGTCCTCGATGAGCTCCTCGTCGGCCACCTTGTCGATGCCCTCCTGGATGCGCTTCTGCGTGATAAGTTCCAGCTCAGGCAGTGGCTGGCTGTCGTCCAGCACCACACGACGCTTCTCCTTCTTGATGATGTTCGAGGTGACCTTCATCTCGAGATCACGTCGGACGTCCTCAACATCCAGCTCGATGAGCTGCTCAGTCGTGATGAATTGAGGTCTAGTGTCTTCAGTCTTCTTGAGTAGGGTAATAGTCTTTTGTGAGATCTCCTGGGATATTTCGTCCACCTTTTCGATTTCAGCAATTGCCGCCTCCAGCAGCTGGGGCTGTCCTTCGATAGAGGCCTGCTTCAGGCGTTTCGTGCGCTTCTTTTGCGCCTTCTGCTTGGCCTCGGGCGTCTCCTCGGTGGTCACAACTTCTTCTTCCGGCAGCACATCTTCCGAAACAGCCACCACCTTATCATCGTCCACGGGCAGCTCTTCCACTTCATCTTCCTCCGCGATGGGCTCATCAAATGGCTCGGCCACTTCCTCGGACACCTCATCCACGGAAGGTGTGGCCTTCTTTAGCTTGGGCTTCTTCTTCTTTTCCTTCTTGGCCTTTGGCTCCTTGGGCTGCTTGTCCTCAGGCAGCTTCAGAGGTTCGAGTTCAAGCTCCTCCTCTTCGCTTTCTGGCTTTTCTTCGGGCACAAGTTGTGGGCCGGGTATGGCCTTTTCTGGCTTCTGTGGTTCTTCCACCGGTTTTGATGGAATCGGCTTAAGCTGGACTTCCTCCGGCTGTTCTGCGGCCAACGGACGCCTCTTACCTGTAGGCCACTTCTTTTCCTCCAAGACTTCCTCAACCGGCTTCTTCTTTTCGCCTCGTTTCCAAGGCACTTGCGGTTGCTCTTCCTCGGGCTTTGGCTCCTTAACGAGGTCGATGTGCTCAGCCTCTTCCAGTTGGGTAGGCTCAGCATCGGAAATTTCGGGCAGATCCTCGTGTTTTGGCTTCTTTACCTTCTTGGTCTTACGTTTCTCCTCCTGCACGATCTCTTGCTCCGACTTTTCAACATGCTGCAAGTCGACTGCCTCCAGCGTCACCTCCTCAGGCTTGATGGAGGTGCGTTGGGTTGGCTTCAGGCGCACTTCCTCGATGGTCGCCTCTTCGGGCAGCTGCTTCTTTGGCCGAGTAACCCGTTTGAGGGCAACCTCTTCAACCCTTTCTATGATTTCTTCTTTCTTTGGCTTTGGCTTGGGAGCAATCTTTTGTTCGAGATTTGCTTCCTCTTCGGGTTGTTCTTCCACAGGCTTTTCCTCGACAGGCTGCTCCTCTTCCGGCTGGATTACTTCTTCCTCTTCTTCGACATCCTCGACTGGCTCTTCGGTTGGTTCTTCTGCGTCAGTCTTTGCCTTAGGCTTCTTCTTCTTAACCCGTTTCTTTGTCACGTCGACTATTTCGTCCACAGTGGTAATTTCATGTTCCCTGACCTCAAATTCAGTTTCTGGTGTTTCGGGTTGAGCGGTTTCCGAGACAAGGGCTGTCTTCTTCAAGGGCTTCAAGGAGACCTCCTCCAGTTGTTCCTTCTCTGGCAGAGGCCGTTGTTTCCTGGGAGCAGGCTTAAGCGTAACCTTTTCGACTTGTTCCACCTGCTGGGCTTGAAGAGCAGGCTTGGGCTTCTTGGGTTCTTCGGGGACGGGCTCTTGAATTTCTTCAACCTCCTCGATTTGCGGCTCTTCAGTCTCTTCGGGCTGCTCTTCGGTGTCATCTTCAACCTTCTTCTTTGGTTTCTTGATCTTCTTCACCTTGCGCTTTTCCTCGACAACCTCTTCCTGCTCCTCGGACTCTTCTTCCTGCTCTTCCTCTTGGCCTTCCTCCTTCTTTACCTTTTGACTTTTTCTTCACGATTTCTTCCTGTTCTTCCGGACCTCTTCCTGTTCTTTGAACTTCTCTTCACTTTCTTCAGCTTTTAACTTCTCTTCTTTCAACAATGTCTTGATGTTCTTCCACGATAGTTTCCAGCTCTTCAACTTCTTCTTCTTCTTCGCCTCTTCTGGCTGCTCTTCCTCAGTTTCAGTCTTTTCGACAACGGCCTTTGGCTTCTTAACCTTTTGACCTTGCGTTTTTCTTCAACAATATCTTTTGTTCCTCAGTATTTCTCTTGCTTTCTTCAATCACCTCCTCCTTCTTCTGCTGGCTTCGGCTTCTTGGTCTTCTTAACCTTGCTTCTCTTCAACAATTTCCACCTGTTCTTCGACGATTTCCTCTTGACCTCTTCTTCGGGAATATATTCTTCTGCTTGCTCTTCAACCTTCTCCAAGCTTCCATTCTTTCTTTCTTCTTCACTCTACGCTTTTCTTCGACAATGACCTGCTCCTCTTCAACGACTCTCTCGATTTGCGCGTCGACCTCATCGAGTTCTCTTCCTGGCTTTGGCTTCTTCCACGCTGCCAGAGGACAGGCTCTGGCTTCTCCTCCACTTTAGGCTCTTCGGGCAGAACATCGACCGCTTCTTCGTAGGTCTTTGTGGGCGCCTCTTCGACCTTCTCTTCGACAACCTGTTGGGGCTGCGGCTTCTTCTTCTTTCCGCGTTCCCACAGTGCGGGCTGTGGTTGAGGTTCCACGGGCTTGGCTACCTTCTCTTCCAGGGTGTCCTCAGCAACCTCAAGGGTCTTGGGCGCTTCCTCGACAACTTGCTGTTCTGGCTTCTTTTTCTTGCCGCGCTCCCACAAAACAGGTTGCGGCTGTGGTTCAGTCGCCTTAGGTACCTCCTCTTCCAGAGTGTCAACGGCTACCTCGAGGGTCTTGGGAATCTCCGGCACTTGTTCCTCTGGTTGTTGGGGCTTCTTCTTGCCGCGCTCCCACATGACCGGCTGCGGTTGCTCCTGGACTTCAGGCACAGTTTCTTCAGCCAATTCATCGGTTGCTTCTTCGTAGGTTTTCAGGGCCGTCTGCCGAACTGCTTCTTGAACGGTCCTGGTGGTCTTCAGCGGCTTCAGTTGGAACTCCTCGGCCTTTTGCGCTTCCTTGGGACGTTGTCGGGGCGTTGGCTTCAACGAGACTTGCTCCACCTTCTGCTCCGGCTCCCTGGGGGGAATCACGCGACGAACAGCCGTCTTCTTTGTTTCCTCAACAATCTGTTGCTCGAGGACTTGGGAGGTCTGAACCACTTCCTGGGATGTGATGGACTGCTCCTGAACCACCTTCTTCTTGCCGCGTTCCCACATGACGGGCACCGGCTCAGGCTGTTGAACGGGGGTGGGTTCAACCAGCTCGTCGTGCGCCTCTTCGTAGGTCTGCTGCTGGGGCTGTGGCTTCTTCTTTCCCCTCTCCCACATGACGGGCACCTGTTGGGGTTGCTGGACCGGCACGGGCTCCACCAGCTCGTCGTGCATTTCCTCGTATGTCCTTGGCTTGTCCACAAATTCTTCCTGAGCAGGCACCGGCTGGGGTTGGTAGGCCTGAGGCTGCTCCGGCTTCTTCCTGCCACGATCCCACATGACAGGCTCCTGCTGCAGCAGCTGCTGCTGTTGCGTGTCCTGACGCTCCTGCAAGTGAAGCAACGAAGAGTCTTCCACCTGGACGAACTTCTGAGGCTCTCGGGGCTGGCGCCAGTTAAAGGCCTCCTGCTGGGTGCGCTGGTTGATCATCTTCTGGTGCTCGTACTGCTCCAGGCTCATCATCTGCGAGTCCTCAACCTGCACAAACTGCTGGCGCTGAGCCTCCTCGATGAGGCTCTGCTGCTGGATCAGTTTCTGTCTCTCAGTGGTCTGTGAGACGATCGTGTCTTCAACTGAGGTTAGGGGCTGCAGTTGTGGACGCTGTTGCTGCTGGCGCCAGTTGACCGCCTGCTGTTCACGTAGCAGTCTCTGGGCCTCCAGTTTCTCGCGCTCCGAGACATGCATTATATTCACGTCCTCGGTGGTGATAAACTGCTGCTTGTAGATGTTGGATTGATCCTCGTACTGCTGCAGCTCATCGCGTCGCATCACCTTGGAGATCGAACCCTTCGAGCTCTCGTCAACCGTCATGATGACGGTCTCATCGGCTGTTCCCATTTGGAACTCCTCGGTGATGGCCTGCTGGGCCTGCAGGCGACGCAGCTCGACTTCTTCGATCTTGAACTTGTCAATCTGCTTGGTCACCCTCTGCACGCTCTTGAGCTGCTGGCGCATCTCCTTCCAGGGAATGAGATCCTTGTTGTTCTGCTGCTGGGTGATGAGCTTATCGATCTGGTCGGTCATCTCCATGATCTCGACACTTTCAATGCTCTTCAGCCGCTGGATCTCCTTGGTGCGCTGCACCTGCTCCACTTGGGCCTGTTGCGGCAGCTGCTCGTCGGTCTCAATTTGGCCCTCGAGAGGACGCAGGTAGACCTCGTCCAAATCGAATTTGTTCAGCTGTTGCTGCACACTCTCCACTGCCTTCAGCTTCTCACGCATGGTGATCCAAGGAACCGCTTCCTTCTCGGTCTTGCCAGCAATGATCTGCTCTAGCGTTGCTCCGAGGCTCATTATGCCCTGATCGCGCTCAGTCTTAATGGACTTGAGCACAACCTTGGCTGCCTCCAGCTTGGGCGTGGGCTTCTTCTTTTCAATGGGTGTAGCCTTCAAGCTGATGGTCTCCTCGGTCCAGGACTTGACCGGCTCAGGCTTGAAGCCCGGCAGGAACACGCCCTTGTCCAGGGAGCGTCCGCGATTGGGACGCGACGCCTTGCGCCAGGGTATGACATTGGTTGGCGGCTGCAGGGACTTGCTGCGAACTTTGGGCTTCTTGTTGCGTGACCTTCCCTGGTGCTGAGCCTGCCCGTTGACGCCCAGGAATTGACCAAACTGCTGGCCGGGTTGCTGGCCAGGTTGGAAAGCGTGGGGCGACTCGGGGGCACTGTCTTCCCGACCAGACGACGAGGACTCATCCTCGGCGGAATCAATCGTTCTCAATTGAAAGGCCGAGATGCGTCGTTCTACAAAGGGGGATCAATGAGAGATTCCATTTAGTATATCCATCGAAAGGCAGATCGATAGCTAAATACGCCCAGAGTTCGCAAAAAGGTGGCGGGATCTTAAATGTTTGAACCTAAACCTAAATACCTTTGTTGCCATACTTACCTTCCTTTCTGTTTAATATATTTTTTGTATTTATAGACTTTTAAATGCAAATATTATTTTTAATGGCATATGCAAACAATAAACATGAAAATGGAAAATTAATATGCTTAAAGAGGGCCACATTTCATAGCAGTGCGTAAGCAATAAACCCCAAACAGATGTAGCTGTTGGTATGAGTTGGGAGCTCAAGGGTCAAGGGCTAAGTTTTAGAACTGTTTTAGAACTGTTTTAGGTTATAAACATTGATTGACTCATTATTTACTCGCCTAAAATTCCGACCCACCTAAGAGCCACTTACCTGCTCGCCCACCCAGCGAAGCGAATCATGATTTGCTTGAACGGGAATTAAAAATAATTCATAATTCTCTGGCATATGCGAACAATGAACTTGACTATTTAAAATTAGTATGGCAGAGCCTCAATTTATGGCCGAACGTGATAGATAAATAAGGCTGCTTCGGACTCGCGGAGGAAACCCAAAACCTTCCAATTCTTAGCCACAAATTATATTCGTTTGGCTGACAGCTCATCTGCGTTGACCGTGAAAAAAGCATAAATGGGATCGGGCCCTAGGTCAGTACATATTTTTGATAATTGGCATTGATAAAAATAGGTGCGTATAGTCAGTGTGACATAGGAGGGGAGTGAGGTGGCGGTTTATCTACGATTCGTGATTCACTAATCGGGGGTGACGAGTCCACTTTGGGATGATTAAAACTGCATTAGCCTGCACCTAAATCTGGCACATTGACATGACAGCAATTGGGCAAGTCGCGGCGAATGGTGACATTCGCTTGACTTCGACTCATCATCCTCATCATCATCATTATCGTCGTCGTCGTCGAGTAAGGATGCGGTTGAGGGGGAGGGATTGCGGCCGGGCAAGTGTACAATTGAGAGCGAAACAATTCAAATGCCTGTGTATACATTAAGGCCGAAAATAGATATCTGATTAGTGGCGGCTACGTCACCAGGTGGGGCCGAGTTCGAGGCGGCAGCAGCGCAGCCCCCGACAGATTTATGGGCGGGGTGTGTCTGCGCCGATATTTTCGGGCAGCGCAGAGCGCAGTGCGGCGCACTCCAACGGCCTCAGTCGGATGTAGAGAACAGAACAGATCAGGAGGTAGACCGGGCCACTTCCTCGGTTTGGTGGACGTTGGGGCGTATACTCAATGTCTCGTCAAGTGCAGAATCACCTACCTGTACCTGTACAGCTGTAGCTGGGTTTCTGATGACATTCGGATGACGGGTGGCAAGCAACAGCGGTGCAGTGACAGCGGTAGCAGCAACAGTGTGTGGCAACAAGGAGCGTTTGGCAGTTATCAAAAACAAGTTTCCAATTGTTATGCATTTTGCTTGGATTTATTTATAGACGCGGTATTGGTTTTAAGTATTAAATACATGAGAGATACAATTAAACAACAAAAGAAAAAGAGATACGCGAGTGTACGCGAGTGTGTGTATGGAAACAAATCAATCAAAGATCAAAGTTATCGTTAAAACACACATCGATTCGGGAAGAACATATCGAGTAAACATAAACATAAATTAAGAGACTGGCAGATATAATCGGAAATCGTATCTAGATACAGTAGATAAAACTTAAAACGAAGGTCGCATGAGTTTTTATGATTAATTTTTTAGTAAAGCTTCTCGCCAAAACGGAGGAAAAAAACATGAACCAAAGAAGTAGTGTCAACATATTGGCGGCACAAGCGGCAGATACTTTAATCGATTTAGACAAAATTGAGATTCGTTTTGTTTGTTTTGTTTTTGTACACAAAATGGATGATTGGTAGTGGACGAGAAAGAGAACGAGAGAGTGTGTGACAAACATAATGGTAACGAAACGAATTAGTAAAAAGCGGTAATAAAAAATGAATAATAAAATCTCATGCAACATCACTACAAAATAAATAAAGTTTGATTAAATTAAATTCAATATAAATAAACAATACAAGTTCTTTATCGTCATCATCATCATCATCATCGTCTTAGCATCGTCGCTACCATCATCAACTGAAGGCATCCGGGACAAGATTCGGTTCGGAGTTATTTGGTAAAAGTCTGATCACAAGGTAGTTGTATCTTAAAGCCTCCTATCGAACCCTTTCTAACATGGATTTATAATTCAGGCCGAAACGAGGACAATAACCGCCGTCGCTTGGAAACAACAACCTGACTTCTATAAATACAAAACTAAGGGAAACATGAATCATACGGCTCGATGACTGAACAGCCGTAACTGATTAATCTAATTAAATTCGTTTCTGCACCATAAACAGAATCATCAATTCATGTTCTTGTCTAATGACCAAGCGTATGAGTTGGCCCCGACTAGGATCGGTATATATCTCTCATCTCTGATCCTGATCCACCTTATAGACAGTGGCAGCAGCAAAGACAGCAACAACCTTAAGCATCGCGCAGCAGGTAATTTATCATTGTATTTTCTGTAGAGAACTAGAAAAAATCCCCGTAATACACCTAAGCAAATATATATTATATTCATTTTTCGGTTCTGGTGTTTTCGTTTTATTGAAAAGAAAAATTGAAATAAATTTCAAGATTTACTTGAGAAAATACATAAATGCTTTTCATTGTGGCCGAAAGAAAGAAAACCAGAAATCCAGACAGCACCGCCTGACTAAAAATAGCGCAACGGATTTTTTAACGCTAATCTATTGGAAATTAGTTCTCGAAGCGAAAACATTCTCCAAAAAGAAATTGAAAATAGAACACACATGTCTCTATATAACATTCTGAGTAGGGTGGCAGCGCGAAGAAGATTTCGCTGGCAGCTGAAAGCCCATGGCTGAATGGCTTTCGATATTTTCAGTTCTGTCTACGGTCTCTGCGGGCTGCTCTAGTTTTTGCGCACGTTCTACTGTTCATGGGTGTGCGTGTGTATCTGGCAGATACAAGACACTAGATACGCGCACCGTGCCGTGCTGCTGCGCTAGATGTGTCATCCATAATATTTTATGCTAATATTCAAATGAAAAATAAAACTTTCACGCTCGAGCGGAGGCGGGACAAATGTGCGTTTTGCACACGGCCCCAGAACTATCCGACTCATTTATATATCTCTCCTATATACACCTATATTTACGGACGGGTTCTGAAAATTGTTATGTATTCCTAAAGTGGCCTGCTTAGTACATAGGCGGCTGGCTCTGTCTCTGCCTCTGCCTGGCCTTATTTATAACTCAACTCAAGGGGCTACAGATCTCTATTTAATGTTCTATATATTTTTGAGTCACTTCCACACACTTTCACTCAACTTGCTGTTGCTCTTGCTTGCTGCTACTGCTGCTGCTGTCTTGGCCATGCCAGAAGAAGAAAAATGGTCTATAAATATTTATGTTGCAAAATACTTGTAATTGTTTTTATTATTTTTCAATTAAAATTGCTTTAATTTGTTCTTTTTTTGTTTGGTTACGTTTTTCGGTGTTAGACATCTTTAAATTAAATAGTTTTGGGTTGCATTTCCTTTTGGTTTTTGGTTGTTGTTCACATTTTGCAATAAGTGGTTAGTAGAAAATAACTCGTTCGTTTGATAGTTTAGAAAAAAATCCTTGTTGAAAGTTTCGACAGGTTCGCTTTAAAATATTCCTCTCTCACTCAAACTTTTACGACTAGTTGATCATAATATATAGGTAGGTAGTCGGGGTAGTAGTAGTAACTGTTTGTAATACGTCAGTAACTCGGGGATTCGTTGCGTCAGTATTGGTCGTTGTTCTTGATTTCTTTTTTTTGTTTTTTTCTTTTCTTTTTTTGAGCATTCTTTGGAGTTCTTTTGTTGATGTTGGTTGGTTGGTTGGTTTGAACACGGTTCGCTTACGTTTGGTTTTGTCGAACTCTGGGTTTCGGTTTTGGCTTAGTTTTTAGTTTAATCCTTACTTTTAACAGTCAGTTTGGCTGAGGACTCGACCTGGCCGGTGGACGACGTCACGCGAACAGTAAAGATGCCCGAATCCTCCTCGTAGGTGGTGCCAATCAGGAGCACTGCGCTGTTGCCATCGAAGATCATCTGCAAGGATAACCAGAGACAGTTTTAGTTAAGTTTCCTGTATTAAATCCTGCCAGTTTCGGTCTCTAACTACTATTATTAGACCCATTTCTATGATTTTAAGCCCGAAAGAAAGTTAAACCCACCTGGAAATCGGGTGTCTCGGGGATCAGCTGACCCTCGCGGAACCACTGGACGCTGGTGGCCTTCACCTTGCCGGTCACCGTCGTCTTGAACTGGGCGGGCATGCCCTCGGTGACGGAGACATCCTTGAGGGCGGTGATGGTGGGTGGGGCGTCCAGGTTCTCGATGGGACGGACCTTAAGCTGGGCACTGGTCTGGATGCTGCCCAGCTTGTTCTCGGCCACGCACTTGTAGGTGCCCTCGTCCTCGGGGAAGGCCTCAGAGATGATCAGCTGGTAGTACTCGCCCTGGCGACTCATCTGGAAGTAGCGCGATGGCTTCACGAAGTTCTCGCCGCGCATCCATCGGGCGGTGGGCGTGGGCTTGCCGTCCACGCGGCAACGGAAGATGACCTTGCTGCCCTCCTCCACCGACTGGCTCTTCAGCTGCTCCACAATGTGGGGGGCCTTCTCACTGCCCGGAGTGGTGGGCTTGTCCGGCTTGCTGGGCGACTGAACAATGCAATCGCCATCGCAGCGAGCCTCGCCAGCGGCATTGACGGCCACGCACTCGTAACGACCAGAATCCTCGGCGAAGGGCTCGATAATGAGCAGCGTGTGCACGCCGTCCTCCTCCAGCATCTTGAACTTGATGCTCGGCTGGATCTTCATGCCGTTCTTCAGCCAGTAGACGTCGAAGGGCCGGGTGCCGGTGACCTTGGCGTCGAAGCGGGCCAACTGTCCCGTGGACACGGTGGTGCTCTGGATGGTGCTGACAAAGCTAGGGGGCTGAATGCCTCCCTTGCCGGCACGACGACGTTCCTCGACCACCAGATTGGCACTGCACTTGGCGGTGCCTCCACGGTTCTCTGCCACGCAGGAGAACACGGCCGAGTCCTCGACGAACACCTGGCGGATGATCAGAATCGACTTGCCGCTGAAGGTGTGGATCTGCAGATCCGGCGAATTCTGAATGGGGAAGCTCTCGCGGTACCACTTGACAGTGGGATTGGGCTCGCCGTCGAACTCCACCTCGAACTTGGCCTGCTCGTTCTCAAAGACGCGGCAGGGCTGGATCTTCTTGGTGAAGACCGGAGCCTTGGCGGGCTTGACGGGTCCCTTGACAACGCGCTCCTGAATGGTGCCCTTGTGCTCCACCTCGGTGGTCTCGGTGGCGGTGATCTTGCGGGTGATCTCAAGATCGCCCTGGATCTCCTTCTGCACCTGCTGCTGCTTGTTCATGTGCACCTCGCGGCCATGGACGGACGACTCGGAGGGCTCAGCTGTGCCCTTAGGCGGGGCCGGCTTCACCTGAGTGGTGCTGGTCTTCTCTTGACTAAATGTGGAAGAAAGGAAGAGATTATGTGTTACTTGCGAGAAAGTAAGCTTCCTAGAAACTCTCTGATACTTACAGATTCTCTTCGTAGGACTGGGCCATGCCCTTGGACTGGCTACTGCTCACTACCTTCTCGCCGGGAATGGCGTACTGGTGATGGTCCTTGCGCAGGTTGGTCTCCTTCAGCAGCTGCTCGGTCTCCAGAACCTGCAGCTTGTTGTAGTAATCCTCGCTCTTCTTGGACTTGACGCTCTGCTGCCACTCTGCCGTCGGCGGCTTGTACTGCTTCGGCTTCAGATGCTCGACCCCCTTCAGGGTGTGGGCGCTCTGCTCGGACTGCACCTGCTTACGCTCGTCGAATACCTTCTCCAGCTCGTTCTCCTGGCGCTCCTTCTGGTAGGCAGTTAGTTCGTAGTCGTACCAGGCTAAACACGGAGGCATTTATTGTGTTATTCAATGTTCAAACTTGTGTAGCTAGACAGTTAGACTCGGTAAAACTATGGTTCAATCACATGCATTTTCGGGATGATATTCAAGAGTTAGAGAAGAAATTATCGTGCCATAAGATCTAAGAGTTTAGTTACAAGTAGTCGACTTAGTGGAAATTATGATTAAACGATTAGGGTAAAGAGAGGTCCACTGGCTCCTTTGGTCTCTATTTTTCTCGGGACGGATAGCAGATGAGTATAGACACAGAGAGGGGATCAATGATCGGCTGGATGATAACCACAGTTTAGAACAGACGGAAAGTGCACACGCAAAACTACGGTATAACCATATTACCCCGGGTCCGGCCATACTTATGGAGTCCCTCTCCTTGGCTTCCTCTGCACGATCTCCTCTTCCGAAGTCTCTCGCGCTGACTGAAGTACTATAAGGGGTTTTTGGGGACTTGGGAAGCATTTTTGTTTCTTATGGGATTTCGGGTAACTTTGTGCTCTGTTTTTATGCTACTTGGAATGTAAACTTGGGTGCTACTGCTACGTAAACTTTTGTGGCATGTTGTATGTGAGTATGTATATATTTACAATGAGTTTCTTTCTGTGATATAGCATGTGGTGTCTTTATTTAGTTTGGTCAGCTAAAGTCTACTTTTGCATTTGAAAATTGTTAACGTTCTAATAGCTGTTATATCGGTAGAAGTTTCCAGAGTCTCTGGAGTGTGTTTGAGTTCAACTTACGGCGTGGAGAGTTCTTCAGGACATTACGGTAGTCGTCGGAACGGGCAACCACCTTCAGTTCGGTGGTGGCAATGGATTCGCCCACGGAATTGCGGGCAATCACTTCCACCTTGCCGGTGTCATACTGACGAGTCTTCGGGACATCCAGGTGGAACATGCCATCGTTGGTCAGCTTGTAGCGAGAGCCCTAAAACAATATTTGCTTAGATAAAAGATCTAGGGACTAGGGGAACCCTCAATACACTTACGTGCACAACAGTGTGGCCATTGATCAGCCACATCACCCTGGGTCGTGGGTGTCCAGTGACACGGACACAGAACCGGGCTGGATCGCCCTCCTCCACAACCTGGGGCTCCAGCTTGCTTACAAAGACCGGCTTGCTTCGGGGCTTGGCATCGGGATCAACCTCCTCAGGCACACTGATAGAGGGAGGTTCAAGGATTAAGGAAACTAAGCCTCACTAGTTACTAAGTACTTACACCTGCCATGAGGCTTCCATTTCGCGGATGCGGTCAATGCTCTGCATGTGAGCGGGCAGCTGCGAGTCGTAGACAATGCCAGGCTTGCCAGAAACCTTGATGATGGCACGAGTCTCGTCCATGCCGTACAAGTTGGTGGCACGGCAGACGTACTCTCCACTGTCCTCGGGATAAACCCAGCCAAAGTTCATGGCCACATAGCCGAAATCGTAGATGGGCTGGAAGCGATTCTCTGCGGGAAACGAAACCCGTTAAATATCTTCTACTTCTCTTATAAAGTATCAAGTTAAACTTACTGTACAGCAGGGGCTTGCCGTTGAAGAACCACTCGACCTTCATGTTGGGATCACCCACAGGGGCCAGCTGGCACTCGAACTTGGTCACGGCCATCTCGGTAAGAGTGAGCTGTTCCTTGATCTGGGTGACGAATCGAGGAGGCTGCTTGCGATCGGGATCGAACAGGTCGTCCTCGGTCAAATGGACCTCGGAGGTGTACTTCTTGATGGTGGCCTCCATCTGGGTCAGAGTCTCAGAACGCTTCATGCCGCGAGGAACTTGGTTCTGCAGCAAGATGGTGGGAAGCTCTGAAGGAAGAATTGAGAGATATGAAGACAGGGAAGTAGAATTTCGAATAAGAACTCACTTTTGCAGGACACGGTGGCCCTGGTGCGATCTTCGCCGTGGTTGTTGATGGCACGGCAAACGTATTCACCAGAGTCCTCTCCGTAGACGTAGAGAATGTCCAGAGACACGAAGCCCATGTCGAAAATGTTCCTGTAACGATGGCCAGAGGGCAGGGGCTTGCCGTTGCGGTACCACTCCACGCGCAGGCTGGGATCCGTCTTTGGTTCCACCTGGCACTCAAAGCGGACGGCCTCCGCCTCATCAACAGTCAGCGAGGTGATCTGCGTGGTGAACTTTGGTGGTCCGTACTCCTGCTCAACCACCTTGGGAGCCTCTGGGATGCGTCCGCGCTCCAGTTCCTTCAGCTTGTCGGAGGTCATGCCCTCGGGCAGCTGAGACTCGTACACAATGTTGTGTTTGCCCTTGCAGGTGACCTTGGCGGTGGTGGTAGCAGTGCCCCACTTGTTGGTCGCCCGACAAGTGTACTCTCCCGAGTCCCTGGCATAGATGTAGTCCACGTCCAAGGCAATAAAGCCAAAGTCGTTCAGCTGGTGAACCCGGGAGCCAGTAGCCATGACGCGACCATTGTAGAACCATTCAATACGCATGGTCGGATCGCCGACAGGCTCGACGCGGCAATCAAAGTGGATGGGACCGCCCTCGGGTACGTCCAAGTTGTCCTTGATGTCCTCGGTAAACTTGGGCGGGTTGGGCTGCTCCTCGTCGATCACAATCTCCTCGCGCTTGTGCATGCTCTCCTCCAGCTTCTGCAGACTCTCGGTGCCAGTGCGGAAGTTGGAAGGCAGCTGAGGCTCCATGACGATGCCCTGGCGACCCTTAACCTGCAGCTTGCAGGAGACCGTGGCCTCGCCGTGCTTGTTGGTGGCCTTGCAAGTGTACAGTCCCGAGTCGCGCTGATAGCAGCCGGCGATCTCGAGGATTACGAAGCCGAAATCGTTGATGGTCTTGATGCGGGAACCGGCCCACAAGGCCTTGCCGTTGTGGAACCAATCCACACGCATCGACGGGTCGTTGATGGGCTGCAGGCGGCACTCGAAGTGGGCCAGCGAGTTCTCCGTGATGACCATGTCGAAGGGTGTGGTGATGAACTCTGGCGGCTTGCCGGTGTCATCGTCAGGCACGAATTCGGTGCTGCGGGAGCCCAGTCCCTCCAGTTCGGCGATGCGATCGATGGTTCCCTCCATTCCCTTGGGCAGTTGCGATTCCATGATGATGCTGCGCTTGCCCTGAATCTTCATGGTGGCAGTGGTGACAGCCTCGCCGTACTCGTTGATGGCACGGCAAGAATACTCGCCAGAATCCTCAGGGTACACGGGGGAGATCTCCAGGATAACGAAGCCAAAGTCGCAGAAGGTGCGGAACCGAGAGCCGGCCTTCAATGGACGACCGTTCCAGAACCACTCGACCTTCAGCTTGGGATCGTCGGTCGGGGTAATTCTGGCCTCGAAGTGGGCGTTCTCGCCCTCGCGCATATTGTCGATGTTCTCCAGCGGCACAGTGAAGACGGGGGCCTTGCCCTTGGTCTCCTCGGTGGTCTCGTCGCGAGTCCGCACCATGCTGTACTCCAGGTTAGCGATCTTCTCCAGACCGCCCTCCATGCCTCGCGGCAGCTGGGAGTCCAGAATGAGGCTGGCCTTGGAAGCGCACTTGAGCGAGGCCCGGGTCGAGTCCTCACCGTACTTATTATAGGCCCTGCACTCGTACACTCCGGAGTTCTCCTCGTAGCAGTAGAGGATGTCCAGGATGACAATGCCAAAGTCGTGGAAGGTGCGGAAGCGGTGGCCATGCGGCAGCTTCTTGCCGTTGAAGTACCACTCCACGACCAGGTCGGGATCGGTGATGGGCGTCAGGCGAGCCTCGAAGTGAGCCGACTGGCCCTCCACGAGCTTGGTGACGTCGCTGATCTGGGTGATGAACTTGGGCGGCTCAGCAACCACAGGAGCGGAGGTATCGGTCTGCTGTCCCTGCGGGCACTCCAGCTCCCTGATCCTCTGCAGAGAGTCCGGCTGCAAGCTGTCGTAGAAGACTCCGCCGCGACCTCCGCAGTTGAGGGTCGTGCGGGTGAAGTCCTCGCCGTACTTGTTCCACGCCCTGCACACGTACTCCCCGCTGTCGTGATCCTGCAGATAGGCAATGTCCAACACGACGTAGCCGAAGTCGGACACGGTCTTGATGCGGTTGGAGTGACGCATGAGCTTGCCGTTGTGGTACCACTCGACCTTCAGCTCGGGATCGTTGACGGGGATCAGGGTGCACTCAAAGTGGGCGGACTGGCCGTCCTTCAGGCCCTGCAGCGGCTGGATGTGGGAGGTGAAGCGCGGCTTCTGGCCCCTCGGCTTGTCCACGCACTCCAGGCTGCAGCTGATCTCGGCGGTGCCATGCTTGTTGGTGGCACGGCACGTGTAGGTGCCGGTGTCCTCGATCTTCGTTCCGAGGACCTCCAGAGCCACAGTGCCAAAGGCGTAGATGGTGCGCACACGGTGGCTGGCCTCCAGCACTTTGCCGTTGTAGAACCACTCGATGACCATGCTCTGGTCGCCCACTGGGATGAGATTGGCCTCAAAGTGGGCCAGTTCGCCCTCACCAATGTCGGCGATGTTAACGAATTCGGTGGTGAAGCGCGGTGGGATGCCCAGATCCGGCTGCTCCGGCTTGGCGCCGTCCTTGCGGAGAGAGTCCTCGAGGTCCTGGATCTGTTCCAGGCCCTCGGCTCCCTTCGGGTGCTGCGTGGAGTCGATGATGTTCGACTTGTCCGAGCAGAAGATGGTGGTGGAGGTAAAGGCCTCACCAGCCTTGTTGTAGGCCTTGCAGGTGTAGATGCCCTGGTCGCGGGCATACACCTCGATCATGTCCATGGTCACGAAGCCAAACTCGCTGGTCATCTTGAAGCGAGAGCCGTGCTGGAGGATCTTGCCGTTGAAGTACCACTCGATGAACAGGTTGGGGTCCTCCTTGGGCTCCACATTGGCCTCCAGATGGATGGGCTGGGCCTCCGACAGATGGAACTCGGCCTGCAGAGGCTTGGTCCACACTGGGGGCGGGTACTGGGTCTCGGGCTTGGCCGATTTGTTGGCATATCGGTTGGCCAGAGCCTCTTCGGTTTCCTGAACGGCCTCCAGACCGGACTCACCCTGCGGATGCTGGGTGTCCAGGAACATGGTCTTGCCCCCAGTGCACTTCAGGGTGCCCGAGGTGGTGGCCGAGCCCTTGCTGTTGGTGGCCTTGCAGGTGTAGACGCCGCTGTTCTCGGCATACGAGTTGGTCAGGTCCAAGGCGCAGTAGCCAAAGTCGTAGATGGACTTGAACTTGGCGGCGGCCTGCAGGGGCTGTCCGTTGTAGAACCACTCGATGGACATGGTCGGATCGCGGGCCGGTTCGACGTTGCACTCGAAGCGTACGTTGTCGCCCTCCTTGCACTCGATGTTGTTGAGATGAGTGATGAACACTGGGGTCTCGTAGGTCGGCTCCGGAGCCTCGGGACGTCCCTCCTTGGGCGCCTCCAGCTGTCCGATGCGAGGAAGCGAGTCCGGGTGCAGGGACTCGGCCTGAAGCCAGTGACGATCCTCGATCTTGAGGGAGGAAGTCGAGACGGCTTCGCCCACCTGGTTGGTGGCCTTGCAGGTGTAGATAGCCGAGTCATCCTCGCGCAGTCCATTGATGGACAGAGTAACCAGGCCGAAGTCGAAGGTGCTGCGGATGCGGGAGCCGGTGGTCAGGGAAATACCATTCTTGAACCACTCGATGCGGAGGTTGGGATCCGCACGCGGCTCCACCTGAGCCTCCAAGTGCACGTGCTGGCCCTCGTGGAGCTTGTCGTAGCTCTGCAGGTGGGTGGTGAACACCGGGGCCTGTTGCGGAGTCGAGTCCACAAACATCTCGGGAACACGGTTCATGGCAGCCTCCTTCAGGCGAATAGCCTCCCAGGACTCTGGGATCAGGGGTTGACCATCGATGTTCGCCCTCGTCTTCACCTTCATGGCGGTGGAGGACACAGCCTCGCCAGCGGCATTGTAGGCACGGCACATGTAGACGCCGGCATCCTCTGGCACCACGGCAGCAATGTCCAAGGTGACGAATCCAAAGTCGTGGGTGGTGCGCAGGCGGGAGCCCATTTGCAGCTCCACGCCGTTGATGAACCACTCGAACTTGAGCGTCGGATCGCCCACAGGCACCACTCGGGCTTCGAAGTGGGCGTGAGCGCCCTCCCACAGCTCCGAGGGTCCGGTGAGCAGCTGGGTGAAGATGGGCTTCTCAAACAGACGCTCCGGTTCGCTGGGACGCGGAGCCACTGGCTTCTCCAGCTGGTGAATGCGACTGATGCTATCCGGGTGCTGGGTATCCATCTGGATGCTGGCCTCGGACACCACGCGCATGGAGGCGGTGGTTACGGCCTCACCCAGAGGATTGACGGCGCGGCACATGTACACGCCCTCGTCCTCCTTGCGGATGTGCGAGATGTCCAGCGAGACGAAGCCAAAGTCGTGCTGCTTGGTGATACGGGAACTGTCCTCGATGAGCTTCTCGTTGCGGTACCACTCCACCTTGAGGTTGGGGTCTCCCACGGGTATCAGGCGGGCCTCGAAGTGGGCCGTCTGGTGCTCGTTGATCCTGTCGATGTTCTGCAAGGGCTGAGTGAACACCGGGCGCTGGCGAGTGCCCGGGGTCTCGGGCTCCTGGCGCTGATGCGGCGCCGTCGACTCCAGCTTGCGAATCTTCTCCAGACCCTCGGGATGCTGGGTGTCCGAAATGATGGTACCACGAGGAATGACCCTCAAGTTGGTGGCGGACACGGCCTGGCCCAGAGCGTTAACAGCACGCACGGAGTACTCTCCGGCGTCCTCGGCCACGGCATGGGTGATGTCCAGGGACACGTAACCAAAGTCAAAGGTGATGTGGAAGCGCGAGGCCGAGGGCAAGGGCTTGCCATTGTGGTAGAACTCGATGCGCAAGTTCGGATCGTGGACCGGAGCCACCTGAGCCTCGAAGTGCGCCGTCTGGCCCTCGTAGATCTCGGTGGAGCCGCGCAGCTCGGCGGTGAAGTGGGGCGGGCTGATGGGATGCTCTCCGACCTCGGTGCGGGCATTCACCACCTTCGACTCCAGCTTCTGGATCTTCTCCAGGGCGTCGGGATGCTGGGTGTCTAGGATCATGCTGCGGCGGTTCAGCACGCGCACATTGCAGGTGTTGACAGCCTCGCCCAGCTGGTTGGTGGCCTTGCACATGTAGGTGCCGGTGTCCTCGCCGTAGACGTACAGGATGTCCAGGGCGACGTAGCCAAAGTCGTGGGTGGTGCGGAAGCGGTGGCCAGTGGGCAGCTGCTTGCCGTTGCAGAACCACTCGATCTTGAGGTTCGGGTCGTTGATGGGCTCCACACGGCACTCCAAGTGGGCGTGTTCGCCCTCCTTCAGGTGCTCCAGGTTGCTCAGCGGGGTGAGGAAGATGGGCTTCTGGCGCTTCTCCTCGACCACGGCCTTGGTGGGCGGCGCATAGCTCTCCAACTGACGGATCTTCTCCAGGCGCTGAGCGTCCAAGGTGTCCAGGTCGAGTGTCTTGTTTGCTGTTGAGATTAGGATTAAATAGGTATTTAAGATTAAGAAGTTATTAAGACCCAAAACCCAAAAGAGACAATTACCTGTTACGTTTACAGCACAAGTCGTGACAGCTTCTCCAACGGCGTTCTTGGCCTTGCACATGTAGGTGCCGGTGTCCTCGGCATGGGCATACAGGATGTCCAACGCCACGAAGCCAAAGTCGTAGGTGGTCTTGAAGCGGTGGCCCGTTTGGATGGGCGTGCCGTTGCAGTACCACTCCACCTTCATGGTGGGGTCGTTCACAGGGATCAACGTGGCCTCCAGATGGACGGGAGTGCCCTCGTTGACCTTGGCATTGCGCAGCGGGCGTCCGAACTGGGGACGCTCGGCATGGAACTGCTCCTCGTCGGTCTTCCTCTGGAAGCGCGAGGCATCCTCCAGGTGCTGGATCTTGGTCAGAGCCTCCTCGTGCTGGGTCTCATGGATGATGCCCGACCGGGAAGTAACGTTCAGAACAATCGAGTTGACGGCCTGGCCGAGGTTGTTGGTCACGCGGCAGGTGTACTCGCCGCTGTCCTCCGCGTAGACAGTCAGGATGTCCAGGGCGGCGAATCCGAAGTCGTAGGTGGTGCGGAAGCGGTGACCCGTGCTCAGGGGCTTGCCGTTGTGGAACCACTCGACCTTGAGGTTGGGGTCCGGGTAGGGTTCGATGCGGCACTCGTAGTGGGCGCTCTGGCCCTCGACCAGGTTGCTGGGTCCAATCAGCTTGGTAACGAACACAGGGGCGGTGGTCACGGTGTACTCCTCCTCCTCCCTGCGCTGGTACTTGCTGTGGTCCTCCAGCTGGTGGATCTTGTGCATGGCGGCCTCGTGCTGGGTCTCCAGCTGAATGGCGGTCTTCGACTGCACAATCAGCGAGGCGGAGGTGACGGCCTGGCCCAGCTCGTTGACGGCCCGGCAGGTGTAGGTGCCCGAGTCCTCGGGGTTCACGTACTTCATGTTGAGGGCCACGTAGCCAAAGTCGTGCATGGTGGTGGTGCGGTTGGAGGCCTCGATGGGCTGGCCGTTGCGCAGCCACTCCACCTTCAGGTTGGGATCTCCCACCGGGATGAGGCGAGCCTCGAAGTGCACGGCCTGGTTCTCGGCCACACGGACATCCCTCACCGGCATGGTGAAGACGGGAGCCTGGGACACGAACTCGTCCTGGACGCTGATGCGCTGGCGCTTGGAGCCGTCCTCCAAGTGCTGCAGGCGTGGCAGTGCGGTCTCGTGCTGCGACTCCAGGTAGATGGACTTCTTGGTGTGCACAACCGCCACAGCAGAGGTGATGGCCTCACCAACGGCGTTGAAGGCGCGGCAGGTGTAGGTGCCGGCGTCTTCGGGCAACGTAGACATAATGTCCAGGGCCACAAAGCCGAAGTTGTTGGTCTCGGTGAAGCGGGAGCCTGACTTCAGAGGCAGATTATTGTGGTACCACTCCACGCGCATGGAGGGATCGGAGACGGGGATCAGGCGGCACTCGAAGTGAGCCCTCTGGTTCTCCTTGATCTCGATGTTCTTCAGGGAAGTGGTGAACACCGGAGCCTGCTTGGTGCTCTCGTCGATCTCCTCGCGGCGGCTGTAGCGCGAGCGGTCCTCCAGGTAGTGGATCTGCTCCAAGCCGGCCTCGTTCTGGGTGACAGTGACAATCTGCTCGCCGCTGCGGCACTGCAGCTCCACCTGGGTCTCATCGGAACCGATCAGGTTGACGGCCCTGCAGGTGTAGACGCCGGAGTCCTCGGCAATTAGCTGGACAATGTCCAAGGCCACGTAGCCAAAGTCGTGAATGGGACGGAAGCGGTGGCCCACGGTGATGGGGCGACCGTTCTTGAACCACTCCACCTTCAGGTTGGGGTCCGTCACGGGCTCGATCTTGCACTCGAAGTGGGCGTGACCGCCCTCGCGGGTGTTGGTCAGGCTCTTGGGGTGGGTGAGGAAGCGCGGGCGAATGTTGACCACCTCGTCGACGAACTCGTTGCGGCGATAGCGCGAGGAGTCCTCCAGGTACTGGATCTTCTGCAGACCGGACTCGTTCTGCGTCTCCAGGATCAGATCGTTCTTGGCGATGATGCGCACGGAACAAGAGGTGACGGCCTCGCCCAGCTGGTTCCTGGCCTGGCAGGTGTAGACGCCCGAGTCGATGGCGTAGCAGCCCAGCAGATCCAGGGCCACGTAGTCGAACTCATAGGCGGGTCGGAAGCGATGTCCGGTCTTCACTGGCTTTCCGTTCACGAACCACTCGATGCGCATGCTCGGGTCTCCCACGGGCTGCAGACGGCACTCCAGGTGCACATTGGTGCCCTCGACCGTCTCGATGTTGTGCAGAGCCCTGGTGAACTGGGGCGCCTGCATTACGGTGATGTCCTCCTCCTGGTGGTGGCGGCGGCGCGAGTCCTCCAGCAGCTGGATCTGCTCCAGCGACTGCTCGTTCTGGGTCTCGGTCACCACGTCCGTGTGATCGATGACGCGCACACAGGCCGAGGTGTGGGCCGAGCCCAGGTGGTTGGTGGCCCGCACAGTGTACTCTCCGGAGTCGGCGGCCGTGGCCTTGATGATGTCCAGAGCCACGAAGCCAAAGTCGTAGTAGGTGCGGAAGCGGGAGCCCACAGTGACGGGGCGGCCGTTGTGGAACCACTCGACGCGCATGGTGGGGTCACCCATCGGCTCCAGGCGGCACTCCAGATGGATGTTCTTGCCGTCATGGATGGGCTTGGGGTCGGTCAGGGGCTGGATGAACACCGGCTTGGACTTGGAGATCTCCTCAATGTCGTACTGCGGCTCCACAAACTGCTTGTTCTCCAGGGTCTGGGTCTTCTCGTACAGACCGCGGTGCATGCTAGATGTGTCGATACTGGAACGAGCTGCAAGGGAGAATAATGGGAGGATTTAGTGCCCAATTAGCTAGTGGTTCCTCTGATTCCAACTTACTTTCCACTATCATCGTTGCTTGCTGCTGAGCTTCACCTAGCTTGTTCCTGGCCACCACAAGGTAGACGCCAGCATCCTCGGCGCGCACCTGCGAGATGTCGAGGGCAACGTAGCCGAAGTCGTAGTAGGTCTGGATGCGGTTGGCGGCGGTGATGGAGCGACCGTTGTGGTACCACTCGATCTGCAGACCCAGATCGCTCTGGGGCTCCACGCGGGCCTCGAAGTGGGCACGCTGGCCCTCGAGGATCTTGGTGGTGCCCTTCAGGGGACCCAGGAAGCGCGGGGCCTGGGTGACGTAGGTCTCCTCCTCCTCGCGACGTCCGTAGCGCGATGAGTCCTCCAGGTGCTGGATCTTCTGCAGGCCACCTGGGTGCTGGGACTCGGACACGATCTCGTTCTTGGAGATCACCGTCAGCTGGGCCACGGTGGTGTCCTGTCCCATGGCGTTGTAGGCACGGCAGGTGTAGGTGCCGGCATCGTAGATGGTCAGCTGCTTGATGGTCAGCGCCACATAGCCGAAGTTGTGGTACGTGGTGATCCTGGAGCTGGCCTCCAGGGGCTGTCCGTCCTTCAGCCACTCAACGCGCATGGTGGAGTCACCGACGGGCTCGAGCCTCGCCTCGAAGTGCGCATGCGCGTGCTCGCGCAGGTCCAATTGGTTCTGGATCGGGGTCTTGAACTGCGGCGGAGCAATCGCCTCGGGAGCCTCCTGGACATGGCGAAGCTGCTGGGACTTGCGGTAGTCCTCCAGCTCCTCCACCTTCTCGATGTAGCGCTGCTGCTCGGGAATGCCCAAGTCAGCGGTGACCTGGGAACGCGAGTGAACGCGGATCGAGGACTGGCTGATGGCCTCGCCGATCCGGTTCACCGCCCGCACGGTATAGGTGCCAGCGTCCTCGGCCCTCAGGTGCAGGATGTTCAGGGACACGTAGCCAAAGTTGAAGATGGCCGTGATGCGGGAACTGGCCGTGATGGGCAGGCCATCCTTGTACCACTCCACTCGCATGGAGGGATCGTTCACGGGCGTGACCTGCGCCTCGAAGTGCACGTTCTTGCCCTCCTCGAACTCGCCGAGATCGCGGAGCGGGCGAATGAACTGCGGCGCCTGGTTGACCACCTCCTCGGAGCTCTCCTGGCGCTGGTAGCGCGAGTAGTCCTCCACCTGGTTGATGTACTGCAGGCTGTTGGGGTTCTGCGACGACTGCTCGATGGAGGGGCGTTGCACCACGGAGAGAATGGCTCGGGACTCGGCCACTCCGCTGGCATTGCTCACGCGGCACATGTACTCGCCGGAGTCGTGGCCCATGATGCTCAACAGATCCAGGGCGATGAAGCCGAACTTAAAGACGGACGTGGCGCGGGCACCTAAGTAATGGGAGTAAAAGTTAGTTCTCTGGTTAGATATGAGACGATCCTTGGACTTACTGGCTGCCAGCGGACGTCCATTGAGGAACCACTCGACGACCATGGTCGGATCGCCGACGGGCTCGATGCGCGCCTCCATGTGGACACGTCCACCCTCGGTCTGCTGCACATTCTGCAGCGGGATGATGAACTGCGGCGGTGGATACACACGATCCTCCTCGCCAGGTCGCAGATGGGGCTTGGCGCGCTCCACATGGCGCAGATAAATGATTTCGGGGCCAGGAATGGGTCTGGATAAAACAGAATTTTAGAGAATGTTAAGAAGTTACAGTCCAAAGAACACTCACTCTGGCTCAATGACTTTCGTTGGTCTCGGGAGATTGAGACGCCGCTGCTCGTAGCTTGGTTCCTCTCTGGGAACCTCAACATACAGCCGGGCTCGGTTGGCCGTCGATCCGGCAATGTTCTGGGCCGTGCACTGGTACCATCCGGCGTCGGTGGCCTTGACGCGCGGGATCTCCAGACAGGTGGCGCCGCCGTCGATGCCCACAAAGCGCTCGGCGGTGGACGAGATCTGGACGCCGTCCTTCTGCCAGGTGATGCGCGGCTGGGGTGTGCCTATGGCGTTGGCACTCATCGTGATGGGCTCGCCCTCGCGCACAGTCATGGTGCTGAAGCGTTGAACAAATTGTGGTGCGACAACCTGCTCCTTCTCCAGCACATTGAGCTGCGCCTCGATGGCCACCTCGCCGGCCTTGTTGCGGGCCAGGCACTGGACGGCGCCGCCATCCAGACGCGTCACGTTGGTGATCATCAGCGAGTGGCTGCCGGACTCGTTGACCAGGATCTTATGGGAGGCATCGTCGCGGACCTGGCGTCCGTTGATCAGCCAGAAGACCTCTGGGTAGGGGTTGCCAGTCACGCGGCAGTCAAACCTGGTCATGCGTCCCTCGGTCACCTCGCGATCGGCGAAGGCCTTCACGAAGGCAGGGGGCAACGCCTTGCCCGCCTCCAGTTGCTCGGCCATCTGATCGACGGGCTTGGGCTCGTATGCCGACTCGGCGGCGGGCTCCACGGCCAGCACGGCGGATGACACCACGCAGCCCTGCAGGTTCTCGGCGAGCAGGGTGTAGTGTCCGCCGTCGCGGGCGGTGGCGTTCTTCACGCGCAGCGTGGCCACTCCGCTGGAGTAGGAGATCTCGTACTTCTGCGAGGCCACCAGGCGCTGGCCGTTGTGGAACCAGGTGAGCCGGGGCTTCGGGTTGGAGCCGACGCGAGCCGTGAAGACGGCGTCGGAGCCCTCGATCAGCTTGGAGCTGCGCGGCTTCTGCGAGATCTGCGGTGCCTGCGCGGGACCCTGGCTTCGGTCCAGCTCCTGCGAGAGCTGCGAGTCCTGCTCATAGCCAGATCGACGGGTGATGGCCTCACGGAAGGAGACCTCACGCAGCAGCCGGTACTCGAAGGTGTCCACGCGGAACTCCTCCTCGATGGACGTGTACGAGTAGCCGTTCGAGTAGATGTTCTTCTCCAGATTCTGGATAGGCTGCAGGGCGGGCATCGGGGCGCCCTCCGGCTGGATGTAGACGCTGCAGATGGCCTCGCCGTACTGGTTGCGCGCCGTGCACGTGTACTCGCCCTCGTCCCCGGGTCCGATCTGGTTGATCAGCAGGGACACGTCGCCGGTGGCCTCGTTGTAGCTCATCCGGAACTTCTGCGACTCGAGAAGGGGTGCGCCTTTCCGGGTCCAGGTCACGAATGGCTTCGGGTTGCCACGCAGGCGTCCCTCGAACAGGGCATTGCCGCCCTGGGCGAAGCGAGCGTTCTTGAAGATCTGCTCGAACACGGGCGGCGATATGTCTCCCTGGGCGTACACGTGTGTCAGCGCCGGGGGCACATAGGCGCCTCCGATGTTGCCACCATGGAGTTGTTGCACTGTAAAGGGAGATTTTCCGAAAGTTATCGTTAGGACCATATAGTTGTGGGAGTGGCAAATGCAAAAATGAAAGCGGATGTGACAAAAATAAATATATTTAATAATTGGGAAGCTGAAAACTGGGTTTTATCTTCGGTTTACTTATTTCTTATATTAACTTTCACTTATATTCTATCATTTTCGTAGTTAAACCTTTTATTTTCTCTGGTTATTTATTCTTACTTACTGACTTTGGGATTTAAAGATAGAATTCATTTAACTATAGCTGATCCAAACGTTATTTTCATTCCAAAGAAAACATTTTAGAAAAATAGCCACTAAGTGATTAAACTTAATAATGTGGTATTATTAAATTATACAATTTATATTAAATAAGGGCATAAATAATTGTATTCATCACTTTTAAAATAAATGACAAGTTTCTCTAGGAGACTAAAGATTCTATCAAGTCACAAAAAAAGTTATGAACCATTAATAATAATAATTATGTTCCAACTAAATTCCTTAACTTTTATAATTTATATTTATATAGACACCAACTTACTAATGTTCTTTATTTTAATTTTGTATCTTTCCTAACCTTGTCTTTAATTTTATTTTTAATTATCAAAACTTCTTCAAGAATACCTCAAAACCTTGTGAATCCACCCTTGAACCCCAACTGAAAGTTGATTTACCATTGACAAGTATTTTTAGTTGGCACGCTTACCCAACTATTTATAGTTCGTAATCTCTTCTGAGAGTAAACACCTCTAGAGATCTATATCTATATTGGCATCTGTATACCTGCGTATACGTTCTATAGAGGATAGGCGTTTGTTTATCAATTGTATCGCTAGAAGTATGTCATTAACGTAACGTAGCTATGGGTTGTCGACTTCCGTGACAGCTGATCGGGAGATAAACAAATATGCAAATCAGCTGATCGCTCGCCTCTCTCTCTGCTTTCTTCTGCTCTTTCTACGTTTTCTCTCACGCATGCCCATTAGCTTCGTGTGCTTGTCTTCGGGCGATGGTCTTCGGGTTTTAGTATAAGAGATTCCCCAACCCATTCTCTCGTCATCATCGGTGAGAAATGTAAACAAAGTGCAGGGTGCCAGAACTCTTATACGGATTATATATAGGTACGTTCTACGTATAAGTATGTCAGTGCAGTCGTGGGAGATGAATAGATAAACCTATAAATAGTCCAACTTTTTGGCTGTGCTCATCAATTAAGATTTAAATGATGAAACATAAGTTGACACATGAATATAGTATACGTATGTTTGCTGCTGGGCGATGTTATTTTTGATTTTCGAATTTTTAATGGTGACACATGTGCGCCGACACATCATCAGGCAGAAAATAATAAAAATTGATGTGTATAATCCTCTTTTGATTTTTAATTTTCCGCCATATATATCTATAGTAAATCAGTTGGCTTAACTCAGATTTATTTATTAAGAGGAATAAAACAGATTTTCGTGGTGATTCGAGAGCAATAAACATGTTTCGGCTGTATTTCATTCGCAACAAAGAATTTTGTTTATTCGAACGAGCACTTGTTCCTGTTATTGTTAAAAACTGATTTCTGGAGAGCTCAATGTCAAATTGGACATCGATTATTTATTAATTTTAAGCTTTCAATATGAGAAAGAAGGTTAAATAAATGGTATTATTTCATAAATTGTTTAATTTTCCTATAATGGGAAAGATCTTAACGGCTGGGAAAAGTTTACACCTGTACTACTTATAAATAAAGTAGGATTTTAAAAACATGTTTGATTTGGCTTAGGAAAACTAAGGAATAATACGAAACGACGTTTACTTCTTCGGAAAGAAGTAACAATATTTATTTATATAAGGAACTTTGTATTGTTACTAAGAAAATATTAAATATCCCAGACTTTAGCTTAATTCACCGAATGGAAACCAAATCAATCAAGGGAGTACTTAATTTCTGTAAATCTGTCAGAGCTAAGTTTAGTGCAATTCTTTATAATATTATTGAGATGTTCTACAAACAAAAAGTAGGTAAGAAACGTGGATAAACAAGACTCTGTTAGTTCTGAAAGACATCAATTCGGCCTACAAATTACTACTTCAGTATATACACGGAAAATTTAGTATAATTCCTTTTTATAATTGTATAAAAAAATGAGTTTTTCAAGGACTTCTTAAGGCAAGGCTGATTATTACTTTATAAAGTTTTCAACATCCCCAAAAGATTTTTTGATCTATTTAGCTTGTACTTTCAATTTATCACATATAATCTAAACATTTATTAACAATATTCTTCATTATAATTGTTAAATAGGTAACAACTACAGGAATATTATCAATTATTACTTTCATTTAAAATATTGATTTACTGATAATATTTTAACCAAAGGAAGCAACAATAGTAACCTAGATAACTCTTGGAGACAGTTTTTGAGAGTAAACGAGAGAGTTAAGGAATGTTTGCAAACAAAGACGTCGCCAAAGACATTATCTTATGTATGTTTTCCATGATAATTATTTTTATTTTTTGTTGCTATTGGTTTGACTTTATCTGCAGTAATTTTCCATGCAGGTACATGCTATTTTTTCCATAGTTTTTAATCACTTTTTAATTTCGTATTTTTATAATTCATTCAATACTTTACTGATAGTAAATTCCCTGTTTCTCATGCCAGCAAGTTATGATTCGATTTTTAATAATCGACAGGAAAATGTAAACTTCTCCAGTTGCATATCTTATTTATTTTCCCTAACTATCAGGCAGACAAATAATGATTTCAAGGCCAATTTTTTTATGAAACGACAAGCAGCAGAATGTTGATGATGATGAAGCTTTATCCTGGATCCTGCGGCAATTCAGCGGGAATTGCTTGGGGACAGTGGGGATTCTAAATCCACGGTGTGAATCCCACCGAGCCCCGGGCAAACTTCCCCTGAGATCCGACAAGGAAGCAAATGACAAGAAAGTGGACGTGGACGTGGACGTGGACTGACCTTGCCGCTGGGTGGTGATTTGGCTGCGCTGGACGTGCTGCTCGGTGCGGCTAATCCTCTGCTGCTGGTGCTGCTCCTGGCTAGAGTGCGAGTACTCCTGCGTGGAGTACTGCTGCACCTGCTGCTGCTGTTGCTGCTGCTGCTGCTGCTGCTGGTACGGGTTCGGATTTTGTCGTTGCATTTTGATGCGTTATATATCACTATATATCATTTAAAATGACAACCAAATCGCTGCAGAATGAACTGCACTGTAGAATTGAACACCTCGCGATCACTCTTTCTTTGATTTGCTTCTTCACTTGATATACTTCTATATATATTTATCTCTCTTTCTCTTTGGTCGCTTCTTTAAATCGCTGAAATAGAATATACACAGGGGCAAAAGCAGGGGGCGAAAGATACGAGAATTGGCATTAATTTTTATGCATTTTCACTATTTGATGGAGCAGTAAAAAGCACACACACTCTAGCTTAATTTATCACTACGATTTTGGCAAACATTTGTGGTTTTCCTCTGACAGTTTTAAAGACATCTTTCACTTGATTTACTTTCATGTTTGGCTGTCACACATTTTTTGTTTTATCGCTGGCTGGGCTGACACACTTTGAATTTTCTTTTTCGATGCTACGGTTGCTTTTAGATATAAATCAGACGAGATCGGCGAGCTGAGATGATCATTATCAGCGCCATCCTTCTTCATATATTCATTTTCATATTCTTGGCCTGCGCGAGAGGCATTTTTCACCTATTTATTTTTAGCCTCGAGAAAATATATTTCACTGCGACACACCGATACGCATTCACACACTCTCACACACACTCGCACACTGTCTCACACTCTGGCACACACAGTCGGTGGTAGCTTCTAATTTTTCACGGGGCTATTAATAAACTTTTTTTCTGGTTTTCTCCTATAGGAAAACCTCTATGCAGCCAACCCAGCGACTTTCACACTTTTCTGGTCACTAGTTAAGCTTTTTCAGCGAGTTATCCTTGCCAGGATCAGTGCCAGCCAGGATAATGCACATTCACTCGATATATATGCAGGCTCCCGCAGATATATATAGATCTCTCGATCGATATCTGTTTGCACACGATTTCACAGTCCATTCGGTGAATTGGGTGCGGACCCACGAAGAAAAACCGATCCGATACGATCCGAATCCGAATCCGAGTCCGAAACGAAGCACCCGATCGGTGGGTATATTTTTAGATATTTAGCGCACTGAAAAATTCTTTCGGCATTTTTTCTCGAAGTGGTTTCGTAACCAGAGAAAATTTTCATGAACACTTTTGTCGCACTATTCCCTTAGGATTTTGCTTATAATTTTCACACTTTTCGATGAATCCTTACTCGAAATTGCGTTATCCTTTCGACGTTCTATATATATACTTTCGTGTGCGGGACTCTAGGCGAACGAAATGGCTGCAGACGTATACATATATCTGTATCGTATGGTGCTTTAGATATAGATATATGTATATTCTTTTAAAAAATATCTATTTTCAAACTGTTTCAAGTCATAATCCCCGAGACTGAAACCAAGACGTCGATCGTTTGTGAGGTGCGAGCGAAGAATGACAAAATCTCGCAGAGAATGCGATCAAGTAGCTGTGCCTGCACAGCCGATCTTGGCCGATCGCGCCCGATCTCCAACGAATCCACACGATCTCCTGCCGAGAGAGCCGAGGAGAACCCAATGCTAGTCGCTGTGTGCTCCCCATGAGATATTTTTGCATTTTCCTCGGACCAACCTAGCCGTTGTTGTTGTGGGAAAACACTCTCGGAGAGATAGGTGCACTACACACGCCAGTGTGGGGCATTTAAGTCACTGAAGAGTGGTTTATAAATCCGATTATAGTAAGCAATCTTTGTGGGATTAAAAGGTGTTTAAAGTGCTTATTAATTTGCTGGAGTAGGAGCGAGAATATCGTGCTATACCTCTCATTTCCAACCCTCTTAAAATTTATAACTGTCAGATTAATTCAAGACGGTCTAATAATTATAATTAATTTAGTTAAACAGCTTATCCTCTCAAACTTTCATAATTTGATGACTTTCCTAGGTTATATTTATTATTTATTTTATAATTTCTGTGGATTCCATTGCCTTGTCAATCTGACAGCTTTCAATCAATCCAATTCCAACAAGCTTTTCTCACCAGAAAATCTTTTGGTAGCTTGATAAACATTCGTCCCAGGAGACACAGCAATTTGCCTTGGATAGCCAAAGAGAGAAGCGATGTGATCGGAGATCTCTACGGGGAGTATGTCTTGGGAATCTCTCGCTGCTGCTCCTCTCAGATACTCTCCATTGGATTTCGGAAAGTGTTCGTTCGGGTTTTGAGTAAGTTGGCTAAAAATATATGGGGATTTATTTTTGACACGTATTTTTCAACATTGTGTGCACCACCACGAAAAAGAAAGAAAGAACAAAGTCTTCCCAGAGAAATTCTAGATACTGTCAGAGTCAAAAAATGCATACACACGGCACAGATCAGATCCGAGTGTCTATTGATTCCAGCTATCCGTGCTTCGATAGATCCGCTCCTTATGTCGGCCTTCTGGTTCGAAATAAGTAATAGGATGTGTCTATCACAGTTTATCTTGCACAAATAAATAAGAATACAGGCTGCAACCGATTCATGGAATTAAACTTTGCACAATATAATTAAAGGCTTAACGGGATTTGGCCCGTGTGGCTCCGCTTCGGTTTTTTCACATTTTCCACATAATTTATTTTGTTTGTCTAAAATTAAAACCACATAGATGTAGAGATATGTATAAAATTTGGCTCGTCCGCCCGCCGTTTGATACATATAACTTGATTATTCATTTCGTGTCTTAATCATCAGCATCAGCATCAGAGATGTGGTTTTTTCTGTGACCAATTGGCAGGGAAAAAATGTCGCAACTTTCTATTTCATTTTCAGCCATTCAGAAAAAATGCTCAAATACAAATTGCACCTAAAAAGCCTGTTGGCTTTGGCCTTTTAAGGCGAGGAGTCGCAGCCGCCCCAAGGCAGCCGCTGTATACGGCAACCCGGTTTGCAATGGTCATGCAATATTGTTTTTTATTGTGTGCACAAATTGTTAATTGTTAACATGGACCGGCGAGTACAGCAGCTGCAGCGCAGTAGCACAGTTACAGAATCACTCATTAAATTACAAACTCGGCGAAGTTGATTCTTGGCAGTTGAAAATGCGAGGGGCAGCCAGGCGCAGCGACGGCAAAGTTTCGACTGTCACCGTCGAGATACAAATGTATCTACAACAACCATTAAAGTGGCCGGGACAGAGATAAGCCGCTGGCTCTGGTAAGAGGAGCAAGGCGCTGGCAACACGCATCTCAACTAGCTTTCTTCGGGCTAAAACGTGGCTAAAAGAGCCACTAAAACAACAACAGGAGTAACAGTTAGCCGGTTCTGCAAGGCAGATTGCAAAGAGTTTGCGTTTGTTTTTAGCGATGCGCTATGAAAATGAATATCACACTGGGGAAAAATTCTAGAAAATTATTATAACCATAAATTAAACGAATTATTTATTATCTAAGGAAGTAAATTATATAGGAATCTATACTATTTTCTTTGTTGAAATATTAAACCTATAAGGACAAGAAAAAAAAAATTGTAAGTAAAAAATATAGTCTTCAGTCTTCAGACTACTATAATTCTCAAGTAGTTCCAGCGATGTCTTTATTTAGATCGCAGGTAAATTAAGCTAAAATTCTCAAGTTTCCCTGATTAAATATTCCTTGGATAGCATGTTGACTCAATTCTTGGTTACTATAATTCCCAAATGGATATAGCTTTGCCTAGATTAAATGCTCCTTGAACTGTTTCATAAATCACCTCTTAACATTATAATTCCCAAGTGGTTTGTACAAATCGTAAAATCAAAACATAGTTAAATTTATTCTTTGCACTTAAAATACATTTTCGGACCCCAAAATAAAGCACCTAATATTAAAAAATCTAAAATTTATCTCGAAGTTATCAACTCGATTTTTTATCACATTTTTCCCCGTGCACATCTCTTGCCAACTAACCATCCGCTTGGCAGGTGCTCTCTGTAAGATTAAGAGCACTTATCTATCTGTCCAGGCTGAGCCTGTGTATCTGTATCTTATCGGAGATGCTTGGTGCAAAAATATTCGCCCAATTATGTCACGGCTGGAGAATGTGCCAGCAAACACAACACAAGAAAAACATTTTACTTCTCTTTAATTAGTATGATTAATTGTTTAGTACATATATATAAAAATAAGGCAACTGTGCTTAGGTTCCTAGAAGGTTTAGTTGATTTTAGTTTAGCTCAAAAATGAGTTTGGCTTTTCTCCCAGCTCGTACTCGGGCGATGCATTCAATTTACTGCGAACGAGATAAGAATTCGGGTTCAATTAACGATCGTAGGGAACACAACATCGAAGGATGGAACAGATGCTGGATGAGGCGACACTTGAGTGTGCTGGAAGCAGGCAACATGCAACAGGCAGCGAGAATGATGGATATAAATAAATATGTATGTTTATATAGTGAATGCAACCCCCCAAGCCGGCGACCCCAAGCAAAGCCAATCCCATATCCCTTCTGTGCGGGGCAGTCCCAGATGTAATGAGTCGCATGAGCAGATCCCAGAGCGGTGCAGAAGAGGCTGCACTGCCGCAGAGTCTCGTTTTGGCATCGGATTTCGCTCTCAATCCCAACAGTCCCCAAGACCTGAAGACTTCCAGTCCCGGCCATTCAGCAAAACCATAAAACCGAAACGAAACGTCGACGACTGCGAACGTTGCGGCGGCTGCGCCCCAAGAGCACTGCATGCCAAGCGGCAATTTAGGTATAAAATGTCCAAATGTGGTTGACTTAATCCCTCGAAACGGGTGCTATTACTATGTCATGTTCGTAGTTATTATTTTGTATAGGAGGAATTAATGTGATTTAAATCTGAAGTGTATGTCTTGTAACGATTTATCGTTCTCCTGAAACTTGAATATCTTTTAAACTTTGCATAATTGAAAGAGTATCCCCACTTCGATCCTCTGATATCTATTGCTATTTCTTCTTTTGCGTTTTCCTATCAATTGTTTATACAATTAGACACACGAGTCGCAATCGGAGCCACCTCCTCCTGCCCGCCCATTAATCCTCCCTTTTGCTGGCAAATGAAAGTTGCAATGCGGTGCAGAGCAGAGTGAGCGGTGGCTGTAATCTATATTTAGTGATTTTACATGCGGTACCTCAAAGATATTCGAAATATGTCTGTATGGATTGCGTGACATGGCATATGGCAGCGAGAGATGGCGATTGCGATTGCGATTGAGAGATCGGGACTCTGCCCGTTTTGTAGTTAGCAATTTTCCAGATCGCTTGAGGATCAAAATGATGCATTTAGCCCAATGATTTATCATGGATTCATTACTCATGTGAATGGCAACAACACAATTGGGATGTAAACCAAACGAAGAAAATGCCAATAAATTGATTTTGTGTACTTTACCTGTTTGCTCTCGTAGCTGCGGCTCCTGGTTGAAATCAGAGATGGAAACGGTCTTGGTGCTCACGTAGCTGATGGATTCGATCGTGGTCTCCCACTTCTGGAACGTGTTGATTGTGTCGCTCCGGAGAGCGCGACTCGAGTGCGAGTGATTGCTCCTCAGGGGCGTCGAGGAGCGCAGCGACATGGTCGACGTGGCCGATCCCAATGAGGAACTGGCCGGCGAGCTGGTCGACGAGGAGGAGAACGACGCTGATTTGCGCAAAGGCGTTTTATTGACGCCATTATCCAGGCGCTGTTCATCTGGGCTCTGCGATGCCGGTTCCTCTTCGGTTATTAGCAAACAATCCGTTTGAGTGCCCTGATCTGCGAGGCAGAGAGGAGAGATGTCCAGGAAAAGAAAATTTATTAATTAAGTAATTAAGTGAGAAATAAGGCCTCCATCTGGATGCTTGGCATATTTTTGTGACCTGTCTTTATTTAGTAATAACTTCAAGAAATTAACAGTCTGATACTATTTGTATAAGTTTAAAGTAAAATATAACTAATTCTTGGCTTGATCTTATATCTTACAATTCAATATAACACATTTTATAAGCATTCTCTTAGTAAATCATGTTTCGTTTTTTCCCTGTGTAGCAAGGAGAGATTTTTAGCGAATTAGAAACGCGGAAATGATTGGGATCCGTGGTTTTTATAGCTGCACTTGCTGCGTTTTTATATTCCTGCTCAATTAGCTGAATACAATTAAATTCTTGCGCCTTTCTGGCAATTAGCGGAATTCGTGTTTATGCTAAAATCTTGGCCCCGATTTTCCGCAGAACAGAACCCGCTGGCTGCTGGTTGCTGGCTGCTGGCTGCACTCACCACGCTTTCTATTGTCTGCGTTTTGTTCGCTATTTTGTTCGCTAATTTACAGCGTGCGTATAAATATATAAATAAATAAAGATGCTGGCAAGAGCCTGCTCGCCTCTAGAGAGTGACTGACTTGTGGCAGGGTCAACAACGCGTGGCAGCACGGATGTTCGCATCCCATTCCCATGCCATTCCTCAGTATTTTCAGACGAGGATGAGGCTGCCTGTCATCGGGGATTATGCAACTGAATTTGCGAGGCCCGCGGTTTGGTTCTCGGCTCCTTGAAGGCGCCACATTCCCTCATTGTTGCGCCCAATTAAATGAAATCTATGCCATGTTATTTAGACATTAGAATATTTTGATGTTTGCTGGGCGAAACTGAAGTGCTAAATGCTTCTTAGCGAACATCTGCGCAGTTCTGGGCCAATTCTCTCGGATTTCGAACTGCTGCTGGTTTATTACCCTTTTGCCATGGCTCGTGGGTGTGAGGAAAACAATTTTACGAGGCAACCAACTACTTTATAGTATCGTATGCTGTTGGCTCTTATCCAGTTTATAAAGATATATATTCGGTTATTATAAACCTATATATATTGTCGCCGCACAGCCCAGATATTATAATGCCGAAAAACCAAAGCGGAAATAGTATTATTAAAATTTATATGTGGCAAGTGCGCGCCGCCAAAATTAATATAGAAATTATGTGAAGCAAATAATAATGTCTATATATCCTGGGATACGACGTAGTTGGCCCAAGGAAACGTTCAGTAAATCGCAGTACTTTTAGCTTATAAAACGATCAATTTATTTTGAAAATTATTGACGATAGTGTGACCACGCCTTAGCCATGTTGACCAAAATCTAAATCGGCATAATAAACCACTCAATGCCCATCTAATGGATCATAAAAGCGTTTCCTCATCCAAACCCTCTGAACAAAACAAAAAGAAGGCATAAGGAAACCCAACAGAATGTAGGAAAATATTAACGAAATATTTAAAGTGGCAAAGGAAAATTGTGTTCGATGGGTGTGGGTGTGGGTGTGTGTGTGGTTTGTGACTTGTTGCGGCGCTGAGTTCATTTGGTATTTTTAGAAAATTACCCAATTAATTTAGAAAAACACAGAGCGAGCGAGCAGGGAAAAGAAACCATAATGCGAATGTTTGTGTTGCTGCGGAAAAGACTCATCACGAAAAAATTTACAAAATCCTTCCACCTCTTCAGCAGAGGGGACACATATTTTTTGGCACACTCTCTGCCAAAAATCCAGGCAGCTCGAAATCGTATTCGGCTAAAAACCCATATTGTTTGCCTTTCGGGTATTGGAATCTGTTGGACTAATATTTGCCAAAACGCACTGCGAAAACATTTGCCACTCGATACACAGCGAGTGAAATTTCGCAAATGTGCAAATATATATTATATATACTTTAGAGTGAAGGCAAAAAACGAACAAGGCCGGACACGGCCCCGAATATTTCAGTTTCGCGCTGAAAAACGCCACACGCGAAAATGTTTTTCATGTTTGTCTCGCCATTTTCTTTGCGTTTCGTTTCGTTTCATTTCATTACGTTTTAGAATTTTATTTTGACAAAACGTTTCATAATATTTCTGACAGCGTTTTATTGGCTGTGGGAAACATAATTTTATGAATCATTAAAGTGCGAGGATCGGGGCCATATGCTCCCATTCAAAATGAGATTTCAATGAAATTAGTGTAAACGATGCACTAAGCACTACAAATGACTCACAGCGCCTGCATTTGGACGCTGTGAGCAGCGTCTAATTTGTTTCTTGGACCGCTGCCTAATGACTCGAACGAACACTTTGGCCAGCCACTAAGCACGCAATTAGAATTGGCAGATTGGCAGGCAGGCAGGCAGGGGCGGGCCTTGAACCAACCCCTGTCGCTGTCCGGCTATAAGAGCACCCATCGGGACAAGGCAACCCACCCACGAACCAGTGCCTAATCATCGACAAAAGTGTGTCATTTGTCCCGAAGTGGGACATAGTAGGAAGCTTCTAAGAAGGACTGATAAGGGTACTCTGTTAGCTATGCTCAGGTTCAGGTTTTTGTTAAGGGTCGAAAATTATTAACAACAATTTCCCAAAAGTCCTAGTGGTGCAGTATTCTCATTTCTTTTAAATTACCTAAACTTTTACTTAATTTATTTAGCTTGAAGGGCTTGTTTTTGCCACCCTTACCCCTTTTTATAAAATTTAATTATTTATGTCATTGGCCTTAAAGTATACGGATTTTATAATACATCCTGTACACAATTTGTAATGACATCTGAATCATATTATTAACTTAAGCTAAAAGTAATCTTTCATAATTTACCAAAAAAGAAAAATATACGTTACTTTTGACATACGTCACATACGTGACATTTGCTTAAGAAATAGTTTTAAAAAAATTATCGGACTAATACTTAGGGAGTTTTCTGCATGGCAGAACGTATGACTAAGATAAATTTCTCCAGATTTCTTAAGGAAAACACTGTTTTTGTTTTTTTTTTTGTTAAGGCTTTCTTTGAACTTATATTTCCTTTGTTTGAATAATATTAATTTTTATTTTCTCTCAACTGCCAACCTTCAGCTATTTTTTAAGGCCCAATCTAGCTACTATTTGGTGAATAATAGTTTGGCAACACTGTCTGCCTGCCTCTGTTGTGTCTTTTGTGGGGCTCGGTGTCAGTGTCAAGGACTTTCAAAGGCCTACATACTGCTGGGCCCCTGTGTGTACTCAATGCCTTGACAGCGGAGAGTGTTTATGTCTGGCATCATGTCCGTTCGACTGAGTTGCCTCCCTGCCTTCCACCCTGTCTTTGCCGAAAATTTCTCGCAATTTCGCCAACAATTTGCTCGCTCGCGGCTCTGAATCTTGGCAAGCGATCGCGACAAAAAGAAAATGCCAAAAAGAAAATTAGATAAATAAACATTGCCGAAAAACCAAATAAATCATTTATGAGCAGCAAAGCGAATCTTAGTCGGACCGTCAGCTGCCGCCCACACGCAGAACATTTCATTCCACACACAAATCCAAACATTTGTTTAGCGAATGGCTCTTGGATTTTTTCGAATCGTCTTCTGACCCGATTTTAAAAGTAGTTTTTTGGCCTAGTTCGAATATTTGTATATACATATGTAGCAATGAGTAATGGAAAGCGAATTGACAAGCGAAATGGCTTTTTAAAGTTCTGTAATTCATTCATTTGTTCATTATTTGAAATTAAAAACTTTTCTCAAGGCGGTACCGCAGCAAATATGCGCTGAAAGAATAATTAATCATGAGGCGCAGAGATCAAAGTACAGGCCAAAATTAATGTCCAAATCTATCTGGTAGATAATTTCTCAAAGATCTGAGGGATCTTAGTACATAATGTAAACATTTGTATGACGCTGATCGAAACACAGAAGATTATAAATCAAAAGTTGCGCAAAATATTAATAATATTTTTAAATTTCAACATTTCTGAGATCAGTGATCACTTGGCGCCACCTAACGCCTAAATACATCGAAAGCTTTTTCGAACCAAAACACATTTTCAGCTTTTTCGAACTGAATGCCGGATTTTCCCTGTAGAGAGCGCCACTCATAAAGCTTTTCACGATCGGAAAAACTAGAAAATTTAATAAGATATAATATATTTTAATTTCTAGTCATAGAAAACCATTAAGAGTTATTCGTTTTCATATTATTTTATTTGACTTTCGACAAAAACACAAGTAATACTATATTCCTTTGTTGTATGCATGTAAAAGGGGGACTTTGAACCAAGAAAAAACAATGGGGACAAAACGAGTGACATGGTGAATACATACATACACACATAAGGCGAAACTTTGGCATTGAACAAATCATAAAATAAATAATAATAATAGTAATAATAATGGTTGCATTTAAACAACGGGCTTAGTATCTAAATCCACGGTTTGTGCTCGAAACATTCAAATTTCCGCTGGTGCTGGCCGCTCCGAGCGGATTCATGGCGGTGCAGGCGTAGCTGCCGTTGTCATCTGTCGGAATCCGAGACCATTCAATTCCGTTCGGTTACGAAAGGATGCCAAAGGATAAATCCAGGAGGAAACAGAGGGGGGAGAGAGAGAGGAGGGAGGTAAAACGATTAATGAGATAGCCTCGATTTGATTATACACAGAACAAAATCATTTAAAATTACATTATTTATATGTTTCCCTGGGTAATAAGTTAAATTTATTAATTAAAGTACACTCTTTTGCAAGAGTGACCGTTTATTTTTTCTGAAATCATTTACTTTTTAGCGTGACCTTAGCTGTATAATATTTAAATGCATTTAAGCTTTTGTTATTTCTCTGAGTAACACTTTAATTTAATTTGTTTTAAATTAAACTGTCCAGACCAACAGTGACCGTTTCTTTTTCTCTCAAATACGTTTTGACCTAGTGTGACCTTAACTATATAATATTCAAATTTAACATTTGAGTTTTTCTTTTCAAGTTTTAATATTTTAAATTAGTTTAAAGAATGCAAGTTCAAGTTTACATAACTTTTTATAAAAATCACAACCCTAATAAATTTTTTAATAGACAATAATTAGTATTATTTCTTTTACAAAATTTTGAAAATTAAAATAAGTTCTCCAAGCCAATGCCTATTACGATTTTGTTCTGTGTAAATGTTTTGGTTGACCTGCCTGGCCAAAGACCAGTTCACCAGTACTCACCCGGATAGGCCTGCGGCAGAGTTAGCCGGCACACGCCGTTCCGGTACTCGATGCAATGCCGACTGCCGGACTCCAGATGGCCGCCATTGTGCGTCCAGTTGACCTGCGGCTGCGGATGGGCCTGCACAATGCACTCGAAGCGCGCCGTTCCGCCCACGCCCACTGCGATGTCTTTCAGCGGCTGTCTCCGGCCAGGAGATTAGTGGTTGGTGGATGAGGAGTGGATCAGAGAGAGAAGAGATTTACGGGTTTCAGTCGCCGTGGTTTGGGGGTTAATGACTCGGCTTACCGTTATGAATAATGGCTGCCTTTGTGCCAGCTCATCGCGATTCAAATGCGCATTGACGGGTTCCGTATTGGGCAGTTCCGGCACTGAGTGGGCGAGTTGGTGGAGTTGCGAGGAGTGGTGTGGCGTGTGGAGGAGGCGTGGGATACCATTAGAATCTCTGGCTCAGCGTTTTCAAAAGCGCTTCCATTAGTGGGATTAGCACGCGGCAGGCAGCACGGAACACAAACACTTATATACGGTACGATTCACTTTAAAGTTTAAACACAAACACGCAAAAAACGCAAACAAACTTTTCATGCAAAAAACAAGCAAGGCAACACAGCGAGCAGGGATTTTTAGATAACATCTCTATATATACAATATGTATAGTAGATTATCATGCTTTTTTGAGTCTGAATTACTATAGGGCCCGCGCTCTTACACACTAAATATAATGCCGGTGACGCTTTTGGGGGGTTAGTTACAAGGGCATAAAGCTACGATGGCCACACTAGGCTCAATAGATATAAACTGGATAAGCTTTTAAAGTTTTTGAAATAAGGATAGTTTTTTAGACATTCCAATAAGCGAGAAGACTCTTTAAAGAATATTTCTAGTCAGGAAACTCTGATTGAAATACTTTAAAAGAATCCCAGTTGATATCTTTTGGCACATTCAATGTTTTTTTTAACGGTGGCTATCGTGGTGGCACAACAGCAACATGTCCTAGACTAGTTGACAACATCGACATAGCGATTAGGCCGTTGTGATTGATGGCTTTCATCTGGTGACGACAGCCTCCGTTTGTGCTTCAGCAGTACCTGTGCGGACCATCTGATCCGGAGGCGGGAGACGCGGGGCCTGGGCATGGAGTCGGTCCAGGTGGATGTCGAGGCTGTGACAGCTGGGCAGGCTGTATCGCTTCTGCTGTTGGTGGACGCTGGCACTACGCGGGGCCATCGGCCTGCCACTCGACCAGTTCCTGGCCGCCTGACTCCTTCGCTGGACCTCGTTATCGGAACTGTAGCCGTGCGAGGATCTCTCGTGCTGGACGGGAATGACCAGCTCATTGCCCGGCGCCAGTTTCAGGGGATATGGCGAGTGGCGTCCGTTTTGGATGGGCTTAGTGCCGCTGCTATTACTGTTCCACTGGCTACTGACGAACTTGTGACCCTCACCGGGAAACAGGATGCCAAACTCGTAGCCGAAATCGTATTTGAAATATATTAAACCGGTATTGGGATCGACGCATTTGGTGCCTGATTACAGTTTGCAGATAAACATAGACGATAAAGGGTTGTATCTTTGAGGTTTTCGGGGGTTAGTGGGTTCTTAATTTAATTCCTGAGCACTTAGTTACGATTAGTGGATGATGAACTGATAACTTAATATAGGGGATCGAATAAATGTACAAATAAATAATGCCAACTTAAATAATAAACATAAAGGATAACAAAAAAAAAATGCAAGCATCCAATAAAACATATAAAAGAAAATTTCAAAATCTTAACGCAAAGAATAATTAATATTTGGGTAATAACTAATTAAAATGGTCACTAATTAACCCAAAAAACATAAAAAAAAATTTTGTAAATGATTTATTAGTACATTTCTCGGTATCTCTAATAATTTCAACCTGATAAACATTAAAGAATGATTTCAAATGATAAACGGATTAGTAAGAGGTCCGGTGGAATGTGTAACGAATGCAAATTTCTCAATAACCAATTCAACCGAATTTCATCATCGCAATTCTTCAATTTTCAAATCTCAAAATACCAATTCAAATGAGAAAGGGGAGCTGGCTCCAAATAATTATATCTACTGCAGATTTAGTCCTTTGATTTAAGGGGAAAAAGTGATCACTTACCGTACTGAGAGACCCGCGATTCGTCCCGGAAGGCCTGCGGCTGCTGGTTGCTGCCTTCGCTGGGCGCCCTCTTAAAGCCCGGACGGATGCCGTTAGAGGCCTGGCCGCTTCTCACATCCCTGCTTACGTCCTCCACAAATTGGTGGGACTTCTGGAGGAAGGTGGAACCCATTCGCCGGCCCTGGTTCTCCGCCTGCTGCTGCAGCGAGCTGTAACCGTATCGGGGCAGGGTTCCGGCCCTATCTATCTGATCCATGGACTGCTGCTGCTGTTGCTGTTGCTGCTGCTGCCTCATGGTGGCGTTCCTGTTGAGGGATTGAGTGCGGTGCTGGGTGGTGACGGTACTGCCACCGCGCTGCTCCTTGCGCAGCGTGTTTATGTCCACGTGGATCTTGCTGGGCATCTCGGGGCCCCGATCGAATTCCATGGGCGACAGGACCCGTTCGTAGGTTCGCGGCAGGCTGCAGGACCTACCCGCTCCCTGGGGCGGTGCCACTCGTCGGTAGCCCTTGGTCAAGCCATCGCCATACGGGGACCACAGCGGCTGGATGCGGGCTCCCTCCACCTCGCTCTCGTAGTCACTCTCCCGGAACTCTCCCGGCACGAACTTGGTGGGCGTGGCCGGCGGCGGCAGGTGGGACTGCCTCGATGGCGTGCGACTCGTGGCCGGGCTGTAGGGGAAGGGCTCCAGCACGATCTGCTGATCCCTCTGCTCCTGCGGCCCGTCGAAGTGGATTACCCGCTTGGTCTGCTGCATATTCACCACCCGCTGCGAACTCTCCGTGGACTCGTGCATCTGCATCACGTTCTTGGTCTCCGTGGCCACCTTGGCCAGGTGCATGGGAGCTCCAGCAACAGCATTGTAGTACATGGTCGGACGGGCATTGGCCTGTGGCTGCTGCTGCTGCTGCGTGGCAGCTATGAACTTGGCCGCCACAGGCTTGGGCTTGTACACGGGCTGCTGCTGACTTTGCTGCTGGCTCTGCGTAAACTGGGACTGCTTGGAGCTGCTCTCCCTCTTAATCTCGTGGCGTATCTCCCTGCCAATTGGCTCAAATTTGGGCCGGGCATAGCTGCTACCCATCTCCGGAGGCGTTGGCTCGAACTCCATGGGCGAGGGAGTAATCACCACCACCGGGGACTTGTGGCCATTGGCTGGGCCGGCGGCGGCGATATTCGTGCGCGGCGTGGGAGTGGGTGGGAAGACCACACGGTAGCCCTTGATTTCGGCATCCGATTCGTTGGCGCGGGACACCGAACGGAAGCGTTCGTCAATCTCGCTGCTGTAGTCACTGAACTCGGCCGCCGGGGTCTTGCGCTGGGCGGGAATGGGGCTGGGATAGGTAACCACTGGCGGCGGTCCTCCTGCCCCCGCTGTTGTCGAAGAGAACTTGGTCTCATGGCGCGAGGAGCTGCTCTGCATGTTGTGCGAGTAGTTGCTGGTCATACTCGAAGAGGTGTAGTTGTAGTCCTGCGAGGAAATTGTAATATGATTAGCAAGGAATAACCTTGAGAGGAGGGACAGACACAGAGGTAAATGATAGTTAACGAACAGGTGTTTAGAGATCAGGCGAATGCAAAACTCGATTAGGTTCAGGTTAGAGTTGGGTAAATGAATCAACGGCAGCCAGCGAAGGAGACCTCAAGGCTCTCGAGCTTGAAGTCTTCTCAGACCGAAAGCCTTGAGGTCACTCAATGTTGATGATTATCTAGGAGCTTAGTGATTAATTGGTGTGCTTCTGGTGAGGACTTGAGAGTTAGCTGACCAAGAGGCTTTGTGTAATCGGAAGCGAGCTTTCGCTTTCCAGTGCTTGCAGGAACAACGACAATGAACGAGGAACGAGGAACAACAACAACGACACAGAGAGTGACACTGAGAGTAAAATGCGAATGCGAACCTTTGCCTCCTGGCTGCTAAAGTTCGCTTGCGGCGACACCTGTGGTGGCACCTGCTGCTGCTGGGGCTTCGGGGTGACGTAAACCGTTGCCGGTGGCTCGGGCTGCAGCTTGGGTACCTGCGCTGGCTGTGTCGAGGACGAGGACTTGGTCTCGTAGAAACTAGTCTCCGACTTGCGATAGCTCGAGTGCTCCTCGGTATCGGCCGTATAGCCACTGGACTTGAACGAGGAGGTCTCAGTGGTGGCCTGTTGCTGTGGGTGGTTGCGACTTCCCGGCTCCACATCCGATTCGCTGCCACTGTACTTGTAGCGATCGCTCTCGTAGTCGCTCTCATAGAGTCCCAGGCGGTTGGGCAGGACCGGAGGTGGTGGTCGGTAGGTAGAGCTGCTCAGAAGGGGCTTTGTCTGGGGAGGTGGTGCTGAAGACGGGGTCAAGGTGGGCACCGAATGGGGCAGGACCTTGCTGGGTCCTTGGATGAGATTCTGTTCTAGTTTCTGCTCCATGCTCTCCACCAAAAAACGCCGACGAGTGGTCTTTTCCACTTTGGGCGCAAAGCAGATCTCCGGCGGTGTTCCCGGCTCGAGTTGTACGTTGACGACGTGCGTCACCGGAGCCGCTGTGGTCGTTGGGGGTATGCTCTTCACGATCTGATTCACGAGAAAAGGTGCATTCAGCTCCTTGGTGGGTGCGGGTGTGGGCAGTGTGGAGATCACCGTCTTCTCGGTCTTGTGCTCGACATCGCTGGAGTAGCCAGTGACTCCACTTGGTGTCCACAGCCTGGACATGGCCACACCTTCCGCGGAGGGCTTGGGCGAGGGCGAACGTGGATTCTGCTGGGCAGGAGTGGCCAAAACCGCAGCTGGTCGCACTATCGGCTGGCCGTACTCCACCTTGACCTCTTTGGTGGTGGTGGTTTCGTGCTGAACGGTCTGCAGACCCAGTGGTGGTGGGAAGACTGGCACACCGCCCTGTGGTGGTGGCTCCCTGGGCTGTACTTCAGACAGTATCTTAATCTTCTCGTTGATCAGCGGCACCTTGGGCTCGGTTCTCTCCGGCTTGGGGGAATAGCAGAACTCAGGCGCATCTCCGGGTATCAAGTTGAGGCTCCTCAGCTCCTCGGCGAGAGTCTGGGCCTGTGGCTGTCGCACCACCGTCTCCAGGGGCTTGAAGGCCAAGGGCTTGGGTCGCTGGGTCACGGTCTCCTCGTCGATCTTCTTGAAGTAGTCGAAGGAGGAGGAAGAGGTGCTGGACTTGTGCTCACTCTGCTCGTATCTGGTGTTGGTCAGGGTCTGCATCTGCGGTGGCTGCTGCTGTTGGCCAAAAGTGGTGGCCACCACTGGTGGACAGGGCTTTGGAGGCACCGCTGGCGGTGGGGCTTTGGTGGTGGGTGGGCTCTGATCGGGCTGATCCTGGCCGGCAGTGAGAGTGTCGTTTGTGGTCGGTGTCTTGGGTCGGGACGTCAGCTCGGGCAGGTCCAGGTAGTTCGACTTGTGCTCTAGACGCATGGTTGCCTCGGTGGTGCAACGATGCTCAGTGATCACTTTCGACTCGGACAGGCCGTGCAGGTCATTCGCAGTGGTCGCCTCCGTCTGACTGCTCTCGTACGACTGCGGAGTCTGAGTCTGAGTCGGGATCGGGATCAGGTTTCGTTTTCAGTGTATGTTTTTGAGGATGGTGTGGTGGTCAGAGTGGTGGTGATGCAGTGTGGAAAACCCGTGTGGAATGAGCAAAGCGAAACGAAAGAACGAACGACGTTGACATCATGAGAGGAGAGAATTCACAAAATTGTTGGTTTATTATATTGATCGAATTAAAGATAAGTTAACAGAGTCAAAGAGAGAACTGAATAGAACAGAATAGATCGGAGATAGATCGAGGAGTGATCGAGGAGGGTAATGCATAGAAGTCGTAGGTGTTGGTTAGATATTGAGCACATGCACACTTACTTCGGTTTTGAAATCGCTAGACGGTATCTGGAGGGGACCGGTCTCATAGACAATGGTCTTCACCACCTCCTGCATGCGCTCGGGCGAGGGCTCCAGGATGGCGCAGTCGGCAATGCTCTTGGCCTCTCCACCAGCATTCGTAGCGCGGACCATGTACTTGCCAGAGTCCGAGGGTTGTGCTGGAAAAACACAGAAAATTAATTAAATAAGGCAATTAAAATTTAAATAAACTGAAATATGTTTAAAAAAAACACGCTAAATGTACCATAAACCAAACGTTCTGAAAATCTGGGTTAAGTAAACAAGCGAATTTCGTTTCTATTTGCAAAAAAAGCAAAAAGGAAATGCTCTGCCAGTCAGCTGTCATTTCTTGTTGGTTTATATTTAAATGTTTGTTTTAAATAAAATCTAGCAAGTACCTTTCTCGATGATAAGTCTGTAGGAGTTGCCCTGGGCAAGCAGGCGATGCTGTGAGATCCCAGCATCCTTCAGAGGCTTGTCGTCCTTCAGCCAAGTGACCGTGGGATCGGGCAGCCCCGTCACCTCCACCTCCATGACCAGCTTCTCGCCCTTCTTGCTGACCTGGGCCTGCAGGCGTCGTCCAAACACAGGCGGGAAGATGGTTTCTACATGATTCGGAGAAACATAAAGAACAGTGAGCATTAACATATGGGAAACATAGAAAATAATGCAAATAAACAACAGCCTTTGTGTGTCATTGCAACAGATTTGTTCGCTGCTGAATAATTAACTTGAACAGCCGTCCCAATAATCGGCCATAATGAATAATTCGTTGAGACAGCCGACAGGCAGTAAAAATAATCTCAAAGCAACGACAATTCTGCAAACATTTCGAGTAAACAAACGATCGCACTTCTCAACGCGATTTACATAATAATAATTGCAAGCGTATTAGCCCCAACCCCAATCCACTGCCTCGGACCACATCCCGGTGCCACCCCCAACGGCTGCCGCGGAATATTTATAAATTTGTGTAAGAAAATCTTTTGCATTGGCCAAGATTCTCCCTCACCCGGCTGCGGCGGCGGCCGAGGCCAGCTAACAAATAAGATTGAAATATAAACAACAACAATCCAACACAGAGAATCATCATCCTCCTCCAACCCTGTCGACCGACCACTAAAAACTCATCAATATTCTGGGGGAGCAGCAGCGGCGTCCGAGCCATTGACGTTTGAAGATCCATTGACGGTCCGGTCCCCCCATCACTCCCCACAATGACACTTTAATGCTCTGCGCTGATTGATGTGGCGCATGGACAGACGGAACACAACATATGATATAGGGTCGGGTCTATCCCACCATCTATCCCAGGGAACATGTGTACGCGCTTTTGAACACTTTTTGCCAGCGTTTTTACTTCATTTGAGGTTCTGGGAAATCAATTTTAATTTCATAAGAAAGCGCCTCGTGGTGGTCGAAATCTGATAGCTTAAATTAGGTCGTGGGAGGTGTGGACAGTCGAGGCAGTGAGCTCATCAAATAAAAGTACATAAATCGCTTGCGATTCTTTATAGATTTAAGCAATTTTCTGTCTCGCAGTTTCCTAAATTAATATTTAGACAAATTATTAATAAATTAAAGCTAGAAAAACTATTTTCTTTTGAATTCTAACAACTGTGAACGTCCCTGGACTACACTCTATCGTAAATTAATAATCAAGGTATTATCTTTGGATTTTTCTGACCAAAAATCTATTACAAACATATACTGCCCATCCATTCCATCTGAAATCAAAGGAATACTCACTTTTAACTACCAGATCCGCCGTGCTCGTGGACTGACCCACCGCATTGGAGGCGGTCACCGCATATCGTCCCGCATCCGAAACGCCCACCTGCTTCAGCTCTATGGTGACGCGATTGCACTTGTTGGAGATCTTGGTGTGGGCATCGTCGAACAGCTGACCGCCGTTCTTCTCCACCTTGATCTCGGGCGAGGGATAGCCGTCGTAGATGGCCTCCATGCTGACATCGCTGCCCTGATCCACGATCTTGCCGCTCAGAGGAGTGGTGAACCGTGGGGCAATCTCCCTTCTTAAGCGAGTGGGTGAATCCGGAATGGCAACGGCTGTGGACTGACCATTGGGAGCACTCGATTGGACGAGGGTGAAGGACTTCTGCTGCACACTGGGACTGCTCATCTCCTTGCTCTTGTGCAGCTCCTGGTAGTGATGGCTCTCCACGATCTCCGGTCGCTGTTGGCCCAATTGCTTGAGGGACTGATCGATGTGTGCGGAGGAGTGATGAACCTCGGTCTGAGGGGCGTTGCCCTCATAGGAGTTCACCTGCGAGGTGGAGGTTGTGGTGAAGGTCTGCTTCTTGATTGTCACTCGCGAGGATTCAGTGTTGTGTTCCTGGGTCATGGTCTGGACATCACTGGAGGCGGGCAGGCCGCTGCCAATGATGTTGAGGAAGGCCACACAGGTGGCCTTGCCCGCCTCGTTTTCGGCCACACAGCTGATCTTGCCGACGGCATCGTGGGTCAGCTTCTGGATGGTCAGGACTTGGCGATCGCCACTGGTGGACACCAGGAAGTTGTGGCCGTGCACGGGCTGGTCGTTGAAGAACCAGTGCACCTTCGGCGTGGGCTTGCCCTTGACAATGCACTCGAACTTGATCACATCGTCGATCTGTCCCTGCTTGTCGCTGAAAAGCTCCCTGAACTCGGGGCACTGGTGGCGATCCACAATCTCCACGGAGGACTGGCTGCTGCGGCGATTTTCGGGAGCATTCACGGACTTAACGATGAGATGCGAGAAGCACTTGGCATCGCCCGCGCGATTGGACACTTTCACGGTATAAACGCCCTTGTCATCGGCACTCACATTATTCAGGATGAGCCGGAAGATGCCCGACTCGGAGTCCGCCTTGGTGGCGACCCTGTCGTCCAGTTGGACCTCCTTGTTGGTGAGGTACCACTGAGCCGTCAGCGGTTGATCGCCACTGGCCTGGACTTCCAGGATCACCTGCTCCCCTTCATCGGCCAGGACATCGGAGAGAAGTCTCTCGAACTTGGGCTGCGTATCCTTTGGCAGGGATTGCCTTTCCGCCTGAGCCCGAGTGGCGGGCTCCGCCTGATTCAACGGAGTCACCTTGAGCTCACAACTGCTAGAGGTCTCGCCCGCCGAATTGATGGCCACCACCTTGTAGTGGCCAGCATCCTCCTGGTAGACCTCCTGGATAATCAGTGAACAGCGATCGCCCTGGAACAGCAGCTGGACATCGGCGGATTCCTTGACGGGACGCTCGTTGTGATACCAGATAACCTCGGGCTCGGGCTGGCCCACAATGACGCAGTCCAGCCGCACGGGCTTGCCCTCGAAAATGGACACATCCTTCAGTGGCAGATGCACCGCCGGCTTGATGGGCTCTATGTCGCTGGCCATCTCGGAATCGGAGGTCTCGTTGGGCAGACGACCCTTCACTATCACGTTGCAACTGGTGTAGGCCTCTCCAGCCAGATTTTTGGCGCTCAGGACGTAGGATCCGGCGTCGTTGGGATAAGCCTGCGGGATTAGCAGCGTTACGCGGCCGTATTCGTACTGAAAGTACAGGGAGAAAAGCACGGAAAGTCGAGTCAGCAGAGGTTTTTCAGTGTGTGCTTGGTACTCACCACACCCAGAAAGACCGAATGTGGTGGGTTTAGTCCGATTCCGAACGCTTTTTCGTTCTAGTTTTTGTGTGCTTTTTGCAATTAAAAATTTTCCTTCTTTTTTACACCGATTTAAATCTTATTTACGAGTGTCTGTATGCCTGGCAGTGGGTGCGTGTGCGGTGTTTCGGCGGATGAGGCGCATCCGGCGGCTTGGAGGGGCCGTGTTTATTTTCCCGCAACAAATGATCTTTGTTTTGCCCCAAATTGCAGGAAGCACCTGCGGGAGTTCAGGTGTTCAATGGAGAACAATCGAATGCTCATTTGAACAAGTGCCAATTACACGGGAATTGTGTTTAATCAATTGGATCCGAGAGTGAGATCATGTTTTTGGGGACGCTGTTGTGTCAAACGACGGCGTCGACAGCGGCAATTAAAAAGTGCGGCCAATGAAATCATTTCTCAATTTTTAATTTTTCCTGCGATGAAAATCTGCAAAAATCTTCTAGATATTTGCATATTTTCGCATATACAATGTTCGGAGGCAGCGGCGCCCACAATAAACAAATTGCCTGACTGCCTGCCTGCCTGCCTGACTCGGACTCTGGCTGTGGTGAATTGGATTCGCTTTGGTCGCATGGCTCGTTGCAAAGGGGAGAGCGCTGCCAAAAATTGCAGCTATTAGATATTATATTATAGGCATATGATCATTATATAGCCTAGCCGACTTGTGCATCGCACTATCTGTCCGCAAAGTGCGTTGGCGTTGGCGTATTTTCAAAACGATCGCCTTGAATTCTCTCGACGATCATCATTAGCCTCTGGGAGAGATTCGACAGGGGAAAATGCGTGACTGACGTCAGCGCAGCTTTGATTTCTTTTCAAATTTTGGAATCACGTAGAGTCCAAACCGCACACATGCAACGCCCACCGCAAAAAATATAGAATTCTCTTTGGTTTCCTTTCCAGCCAAAAGATGTTCTGTGGTATATAGACAAGATTCGGTGTGTGTATATATATCTATCGGCAGACAGACAGTAGGGGGAATTGTACTAGGTGGCATTACTCTATTTGTTTATTCTGTTGCTTTTATCCAAAGGCATGCAAACACTCGGGAGAAAGTCTAAAGGAAATCTCTGAGGGGTTTCCTTTTCAGCAAATCAAATTAAATTGACATATTTATGTCTACTTTTTGTACTACAAATTGTAGAAGTTTTTTTCGACAATTTTACTTGGATAGTGGCTTATCTTGTTTTATATTTTTGCTTTGAGGCAAGAAAATTATGGAGAACTTTGTCTTTTTATTATAATTTATGCATCCCAAAAGGGGACTTCTGTCAGACAAGAAATGCGCAAATTGTATGTAAATAAATTTCATACTTTGTGATCTATTTGAATTTTTCCAACCTATTCACACAGATAAATGTTTCCAGCAGGAGAATACTATATAGACTTTACGAGATTATTAGCCCGTAAATGATGGCATTCAGCCAACTCACCTTGGAATCGCGTGGCTGGAAGGGTTTTCCGTTGTGCACCCAATAGATTTCTGGCCTGGGAATGCCACTGACGATGGCCTCCAGCTTGATCTTCTGACCCACACGGGCCATGGCATTCGACAGGGGAACCTTGAAACTGGGTAACTCTGTGGGCTCCAGAGCTTAAGGGGGGAAAGTTATGTTAAGGTAAATTAGAATTGAAATTATGCAGTATGCTTACAAATAAATTTTAAATATAAAATATACATTTAGATAATGGACTTACGTTCCACAATCAGAGAAGCCGAACAGTGCTCGATACCCGCAGGGTTTGAGGCACTGCAGGTGTACACAGCATCGTCCTCCAGGAAGACCTCCTCAAATCTCAGCGTGGCTTCGCCATTATTGTAGCTAATCACGTAATCCGGCGAGTCGTCGATGCACTTGTCGTTCTTGAACCACTGAACCGTGGGCAAGGGCACTCCGGCCACCACACAGGCAAACTGGAAGGAGCTGCCCTCAGTGGCCTTGCCGCTCTCTAGGAATCTGAGGATCCTAGGCGACACCAGCTGCACCTCAGCGGCGTTTTCGCGCACGGATAGGGTGGCATTGGTATCGCAAGTTCCCACCAAGTTCGAGGCACGGCAACTGAAGCGCGCCGAGTCGGCTGCAAAGGTCTCCTCGATCACCAGCCGGCAGATGCCCTTGTCGAAGGTGGTCTTGTAGTCCGAGTTGTTCTGGATGCTGATGCCATCCTTGAACCACTCCACCGTGGGCTCCGGGGTGCCCGTTACCTCGCACTCGAAGGTGAAGCGGTCGCCTTCACGGGTCACGGCATCTTTCAGGGGACGGACGAAGAGCGGCGAGGCGTAGCGCAGCTCCGTGAAAACCGAGTTCACCTGGATGTCCTTGCGGATGTTCTCGGTCACTATGCGCTGCTGGTCCACCTGATCGCGAAGGGTTTGCAGCCTGGTGATCTCCTCGCGCTGGATGCGGGCCTCCTCTTCGCGCTTCGAGCGGGCCTCGTTGTCCCGCCGAATTCTTTCCTCCTCCTCCCTTCGGATACGGGTTTCCTCCTCCCTCTTGCTCTGGATACGCACCTCCTCCTCCCGCTTGGCGATCTCCCGGAGGGTTTGGATGCGCAACTCCTCCTCTCTGGCCGCCTGCTCCCTGGCCAACTGCTCGCGGGAAGCCTGTTCCCGGATGGCCTTCAATCTGGCCTCCTCCTCCCGGACAGCCTGCTCTCTGAGGGCCAATTCCCTTGCGGCCAGCTCCCGCTGAGCCTGCTCGAGGGCCGCCTGCTGACGTTGGCTCTCCAGGCGGGTTTGCTCCTCTCTGAAGAGCCGCTCCTTGGCCTCCGCCTCCCTCTGAGCCTTCTCCCGTTCCGCCTGATCGCGTGCATCCCGCTCCCGCTGCTCCTTTTGGCGCTGCTCCTGCTTCAGCCTCTCCGCCACCACATTGATGTCCATCTTGAGCTTGATGAACGACTGGAAGATGTTCATCACATCGTTGTACAGGGTCGAGACCTTGCCCATGTCGTGGGCACACTGCGAAGCGTTATCCAACTTGGAGCGCAGGGCCGTCTCCCGACTGGTCACATACTTCTCGATATCGTTGACCAGGTTGGCGGCCTCAATGGGGTCACGCAGATAGGGAACCTTGTTGGAGACGCTGCTATAGAAGTAGCTGATCTCGCGGTACTCGGCGTCGATCTGAAGAAGAGGGGTAAACATAATTTATTATTAATTATACAAAGAAAAAGGAAAAAATGTAGATCTTAAATTACTAAAAAATAGCACCGAAAAGTATGCTATAAATTTATATAAGTTAGCAATTTGTGACTTTTTCCTACTTTTGGGAAACTTTATAATATATTGCAAATTCACAGACATTTCTTTTTTTAAATTCTTCTCCTTATCGTTAATGTAAGGTACAAAAATATTAATTTACATTTATTCACGTGAATTAATAAAAAAAAACGCTCGATTTTTTACTTTTATCATTTAAATATTTATCGTTTTCTAACAAAAAAACATTAATAGCACATCGTAAAATTCAAAGAAATAGGAAAACGAAAGCACGTGTGTCCCATATTAATTATTTACGATGCCTGTTTAAGAGTAATTTATTGGGTTTTTATTACTCACCTTTTCGACCACCTCGAAGAACTCGGTTGCCTGGTTGAGGCTCTTTCGTTTCTGCTTCACCTGATCCTTGAAGCTCTGCCACTTGTCGTTGAGCTTGCGCAGCTCGTCCTTGACGTACCGCTCGCTCTCGGGATTGCTAATCAAAAGCTGTTGGCTCGTCGACTCTGTAAACTTCTCAATTCGCTTCTCGAGCAACTATATATGAAGTGTAGGTAAGTGTGGGAGGAAAGAGTAAAGAGAAAATCTTTAGAGACAGCCAAAAATATATATCGCCAGCAAATTAACCCATTAGGCAGCAGCTAAAACGCAGTGTCTAGGCGAAGTGCAGCCAAGCGGGATAAAATTCTTTTACACAGTGGAAAATGTATAAATTTTTTATGATCAATTAAGTAAATATTGGGGCTATATAGATTGTAGGTACATATTTATAAAAAATATAAGTTTTAGGCATAAAAAATTATGAAATCATACAAAAAAAATGTTTATGGGAAAAAATCTGAGTCGAAAAAATATTAATTGCATGCTTTTCAGCATATTTTTAATAGAAATTGTACTCTTTTATATTTAGATTTATTTAAAATATAATTAATCCAATTTGACATATTTTTTCATAGGAAATATCACATATTGTTTCTTTCTCTGCACCGTTTGCTTCACATCCGCTCAATGGCTTAGCTGGTCATAAAAATCAGAACGCCAAAAGCAATTTATAACAGCAAAAGACCCAACAGCAAATATATATATAAGTGCATTAAAAAGTGGTCTGAATGTGTTTCTGTTTCTGTTTGGTTTGCTGTATCTTCTGGCTGTATCCCTATCTCTGAGATGTATTTCATGTATTCGGGCCCAGAGTTTTTAATTACAAACTAACGACAGCTGCCGCTGTCTGTCTAAGGCCCATCGCCCATCGCTGACAGCGACAACATTTTGAAAGTTGCGATATTTTCGAAATGTCATCTAGCCCGGCGGCGTCTTCCATTTGGAAATTTGATGAATGTTGTGGGGCTGTCCCGATCCCTCTAGCTTGGTGACCACCCAAAAAAGGGTAAGCGGAAGGGAAGCAAATGCAAAAATAAAGGCGTGCAGGGATCGATCCGGTATCTATATCTAACATATATGCATATTCAAAAGCTATATCTATGGCTACCTCGAGGGTGTGGGCTGTTTGGCCCCATCGTCGCTGATGGCGCGTTGATTTCAATTGCTTGGGCATTGAACACTAGAATGGGATTAGATCATTCAATCATTTTTAAGCCCATTCAATGGACGATTCGGCCTCTAGCCGGAAATCTGTTCAGCTTCGTGTGGCGTCTTAATTAATGAAAATATGCAAAATGTGCTCTAAATTGTAGCAACCTAATGTAAATATATTTTAAAATCATATAAACTGAAGTGTTTCTATGGGGAAAAGCTAATTGACCTATTTCTGCTCTAATTAACTCTATGTTTTTAAGCCCAAAGTATAAATCTAATGTTTCTTTTAGAAGATTTTAACCCTAATGGAAGCTCTTTGAGTTTACCTAACTTTTATGAGTTTTATAAGTTAACTTGTTTGTTTAAGAGAGCTCACCGTGGTTTAATTTAAAATCTATAAATTAAACTCCTCAGATTCCTCTAGGAACAACCAACAATATACACAAATCCCCTACCGCTGAACGCTGAATTTCCGCGGCTAAATGTTTACCCAACGAACTGTATAGTTTCGCACACACTGCGATCCCCCGATCATCGCTCCCATCCGGATCCTAACCCACCTCAATGAACCGCTAGCATTGCTCCGAGTTCACTCACCTCTATGGTCCGTTCAAAATATTCAAACGCCAACGACGTGGTCTTGGCCGCCGCCAGACTATCGACGCTCTGGTTGTTGATCTCATGCAGCTGCTGGCTGACACTGTCCAGACTGCGATCGATGTCCTCGAGGTCGCCGCGGAACTGCTCGATCTTCTCCAGTCGCTCCAGCGTCGACATCCTGGCACTGCTGTTCGACTCGAAGTGCAGGCGCAGATTCTCAAGCAACTTCAGTATGCGATCGGTGTCGATTTCGCGGGCTCCCGGCGGCTCCAGAACGCGCACCCGATCGATCAGCAGTTCGGATTGTGTGATTAACGATCTAAATTTATCCATGCACTGATCGCGGAATTTCTCGTGCTCCGCAATGCTCCGATCAGCGCCAGAAGATGGCTGCTGCTGCTGCTGCTGCTGGCGAGCAAAGTACTCGTCGATCTCGCGACGCAGCTGCACCGTGTTCTCCAGGAACTGCAGGATGCTCTCCACCAAAGTGCGATAGTCGTACTTGATGCCGTCGAGCTTGGCCTTCAGCATGCGCAGGTTGTTGATCACCTGCTCGATCTTGGCCAGCGAGGGCTGGTCCTTTGTCTGGATGCTGAGTGTGGTCTGGATGCGCTGCTGGATCTCATCCTGGGCCCGCTCGATGTCCTGGCTGACGTGGGAGAGCTTCTCGCGGGTGCTGACCAGGAGCTGCTTGGCATCAACGCTGGCCGAGGTGAAGACGGGATACAACTGGGTGTCCACCTGTGTGCTCTTGGCCACGGTCTGCAAAGGGGGTAAGAGAAGATTAGAAAAAGATTTTTAAGATCTTGGAAAGCAAGTTATTTTTGTCTAAATTCAATTAAAATTTATATTACAAATACTCTTCCTTTAATTAGGCGTCCTCAAAGAATTAAATGGTGCAATTAGGGCACCAAAAAGTGAATTTATTCCGCTTAAAACTCCACAGATCTCAAAGGAGATGCAGACAAACTTCAAAAATAGTCTCCCTAGAAATCCTGTGTAGACGGAATAAAATTCTAATGACTCTGGCACTCACCTCCTCGTTGTCGCTCATGACTTTCTCGAGTAGGTATTCGACTTGGCGCTTCTCCTCGATGCTGGTCGTCCAATTCTCCAAACTGCTCGTCACGTCGACCTGCCGCTTACTGAAGCCGTTCAGCGTCTCTTGCACCGCCTGTGCCGAGGATTTGGTCTCGAGATATGGATCCACAATCTGCGCAGCGCGGCGTCGTTAAAAATAGCATAGAAAATAGATGATTTTTATTTTTATTTTTATTTGATTTTGGTGTTTGGTGTTTTTTCCTTTCGTATTATTTTTGTGTTTTTATTTTTGTTATATTTCTTGTGTGTTGTGTCTTTGCTGCTTCTTCGCCAAGTGTCGCGCGCGTGGAGAGGGAATTTTCCGAGTAAAAGCGGCGCGTGGCGCACGCATCTAACTGTGGCCAGGGTCTGCTGCCTTCTGCCAACCCGAGTCCAGGCCAGATCCGACCCAGACCAGACCGCGTCGTACAGTACAACCTATCTATAGCCGGCAGCGCAAATTGCTTTCTTTATTTATGGACTCGACTTGACTCGATTCAACGCAACGCAACTCGCGCGAGCGGCGGAGCAGCGAAATTTCTAATTTCAAAATTTTCTTTGCGGCTGCTGGGCCGCTTCTTCCCGGTTTTATGTGCACGTATGGGGCAAAATGACGTTGTCGTTTTGAATACATGTTTATGGCTAACCAAATCATATTGTTTATAATTTATGGGCCCTGCGCGGCGACTGGCGAAAAGTTGAGGAGGACAGGGAGTTGAAAACTGGAATACTCTCGCCGATATGTTAGAGATTTATCTCTTTGTCTGGGGTCTCCATTAAAAGCGTATCAGACATAATTAAAAACATCTCTCGATTTTTGAAACTTTGCAAAAAAAATGTATAAAAGATAAGAGAAATATAGATATATTCATGGTTATAGCTTTAAATCAGTGGTCCTCACCATTACATAAAATTAGCTATGGTAAAAAATAGGTGTAAAATCTAGAAAAAGTTAGATTTAGCCACAAAATTGCATCGATTATCCTGTTTTGTTCGTGAAATATTGTGCGTGTGCCGGCGGGGCCCGGCAGAGTAATTTTCTGACATGCAAAATAGGGCCGTGTGGACCACGGATTCAAATAAAATATTTACCAAGAACATAGCTTCATTTCTTATAGTATATAAAATATAAGATTTCCATTAAATATTATTTCTGGACATACAGGTAAATACATCCTAAAATATTTTAAAATATCTGTAAGAACTTGCCTCAAGTGTGCTCTGAGGAATACCCTTTCCTGCCCTAGCTTTTCGCGATTGTTTGTGCAACGTCAGCAAGCTGCTTCTGGGAGCTGATGGACAGCATGTGCAAAATGCGCCAGCTGTCAGCAGTTAGTTGGCGAAAGAGCAAAGTTTGCAGGCATAGATGAAGCATAAACAGAGTGCAGCATGCATAACGAGCCGGCGAGCAAATCGCTGCTGCCCTGACATTAGAGAATTCCGCCAAACTTAGATTAAATAACTTATCCATATAGCAGGAGGAGAGTGTGGAGTGCAATTCCCCCCCGAGAGCCCTATACCCACTTTCAAGTTGATGAATCGCTGTCCGCGTGACTTGAGCTCGTTGAAGTTGGTCGCTATTCCCGTCCAGGTGGCCTGGAGGAACTGCAGCTTGTGCTCATCGGACGGCGTCTGCTGCAGTTGACGCTGAAGGTTGTCCAGCTGGCTGGAGAGCTCGTTGGCCAGCTCGAAGAAGTCGATCAGCAGGGAGACGTAATCCACGCGCTTCAGCACCAAATCCTTAAGCTCTATCCAGTGCTTGTGCAGGGACTCGGCCTTGGAGTCCACATCGTAGCGCTGCTGGGGACTCAGCGACTCCAGATGGACCTTGATGGACTCGAGCAGCATGTTGATGAGTTCTCCCTTGATCTGAGGGTAGGAAATTAGGATTTTAATTATACATTTGTGAATTAATGTCGATTTCTTATGGTAATTACGGGGTTTGAACTCGGTGGAAAAGTGTTAAGATTAAAAATATGCCGGAAATCCATTGTGAAAGGTATTTTTATAAGAATGCCGCTTGAAATTGTTATAAAAGGTTGCTACTTTAATAGCTTTACACATTTTCACCCAATTCCAATCCCCTTATTGATTAAATCAGTAATTGAGAAAGGCAACCCACCTCCAGATCCTGCATGAGTTCATGGTGCTGCAGGAGGAACTGCTTGGCCTGCTGGAGATTCCGGCCCATGTCCACGCTCTGCTGAAGATGCAGCTGACCCGAAGCCCTCAGCCAGGCCAAGAGCTCGTTGTGCTGAGTCAGGAATTCGCTCAAGGCCCGCTGCACCTTCTGCTGATCCTCGCTGCTGTGGGCGCAGATGCCCTCGATATAGGCCTTGCGGTTCTCCAGCTCATCGAGGACCCTCTTCACGCCGTGCGTCTCCGGCTGCGTGCGTCCCACCTCGTCCAGGATGCCATAGCCAATGCGGATGGGCTCCTCGGTGAAGTTTCGAACGTCACGCTCCACCTTGGAGAACATGGCATAGCTCTCGGGGGAGTTGGGTGGCAGTTTCACACTGGCCAACTCCAGTTCGAGTTTTTCGAGAACGCTCAGCGTGTGCTCGGCCTTGGCGAAGAACTCCCGCGACTGGTGCAGCCAGTGCTCCCTCTGATCCACCAGATCCAGGTGCTCCGTGCAGCCACTGAGGACGGCATAGGCCCGAGCACAGGCTTCGTCGGAGGTGAAATGCCCCGCGGACTGGACCTTCTCCTTGGCCCTGGTTATCTTTAGAGCTCGATCCCGGAGCAGCAGAGCCTGCTGCTTCCAGTCCCGGTACTTGGCGAGCATTTCATTGGCCGTGTGCTCGCACTCTCCCAAGCTGTACATGGTGTTCAGCTCGATCCGAGCCTTTTGCAGGCCTGCCTCCAGGTCGACCAGTTCCCGGCCCAGCAGGGCCAGGGCCAGGCACTGCTCCATTTGGGTCTTCCGCGTCTGCCAGGCGAGTTCCAGGTCGTTTCTTCGATCGTGCAGGGCCTCCAGCCACTGCTGAACCTGGTGAACTGCCCTCGTGGCATCGCGCTTGATGTGCTCCGGCCTCGTATCGAGCGTCTCCAGCTTCTCCAGCTCCTCCAGCTGGGCCAGCAGCTCGTTGCCATCCTTCAAGGCGGCCATCACGCCCGTGAGCATGTCTATCCTCAGTTGCTTGAATCTGTTGAGGAATTCCTGAACACGGGGCACATCGATGGGCTGCAGCGTCTCTTCGCAGGCCAACTCCAGCTGGTCCATCTTCCGGAAGCACTGCGTCATCTTGTCGTGGAACTGCGTGCAGAGTATTAGAATGTGTTGGCGGTCCTGCAGCAGATTCAGAATGTCCTGCCAGATGATGTTCAGCGTGTCGGCCATGGCGTTGACGAGCTCCGAACTGATTCGCTTGCTGGCCAGCAGTTTGTCTGCCTTTTGCACGAACTCATCCATGGGTCCGGGCAGGCTCTGAAAGGGGATTTAAAGGGTATTAAAAAGAGGGTTTTTAGGATAAGTCATATCTCTCACCTGTAGGTTGCGGAGAGTCTCATCGTGCTCCCTTTGCATGCGCAGCGATTCGTCCAGATTGTCGCCCAGCGCTGTGATCTTTGGCTCCAACTCTACGACCTTAATGTAGATCTTCTCGGGACTCTGGAAAAGTCAAGGGTTTTTAATAAGAGATGATAGATGGGTTAGATTCATGGGTGTGAATGGCGTGTTTTATGATAATTAACCTTGAAAAAACAAACCCATTAAACTGCCTAGTTGGCCTCCCATTAGTTTTGTTTTATTTAACTCTCTTCCTGTAAAATTCCTACCTTCCCATTGTTTATTATTAAATTTCTTAGAAGTACCTCGGCTAGGACACCTCGCACTACATATTTGCTATTTGAAGCTGCTATTCTCCCACAAGGGTCTGCGGCATTCCTGCTCCCCAATCCCGATTCCGATCCCAAAAACCATGACAGTCACGTTCCTGCGATCCCAGCAGCTGGCTGCATTGCCATTCATGAAACTCGTAGTTGACATCGGGCCAGGAAACGATGATCTCGTGCAGGGAAACTGGAAACCTGCTCCGGCTACGACAATGCTGCACAGCAGCTTCTAATTTTGGTAGCACCGCCAGAAGCCAGTAGACAGAATACACAAGCCAGAAGCCACAATATCTCGCTGGTATCCCAAGTGCAGAAGTGGCACCACAACCTCAGCTCTGTTTGATTGCAATGAAGGTCAGCGTCGGCTGTTTATGGTAATGGCATCCGTTAGTTTTTCCTGTTGGGATGAGCATGTGTCGATGGAGCTGGGGGAAAAGTGCCACATGCCACGAACCACGACGAAACCATGGAGAGCAGAGCTCGCCTGATGGCTCTGAAACTGCTTCTGGTTGGGTTTTATTGGGTTTTAGGGAAAGCTGCGCGTGGGCGTTAATTTGTTCAACGAAAATGCTTTGAGGGAGCTACAGTCAAGCTTTAGAAATATTGCAAAAACAAATAGAAAGAAAATTTAAACGGAAAATCTTATAATCTGCAAAATTTGAGTTATTATTTAGGACTTTTTGGGGAAAAATACGTACAAAGAATTTATATCTAAAGACGAAGTTCTTCTCATTATCTTAAAATTTTTTTCTGTTAACCAAAGACTATTCTTATAGAAGTTTCACTGTTGGTTTTCCATTTAAAAGCCCCAAAAGGCTTTCTATTGGATCTCTGTGACTGTCATTAATCAATTACAATTCAAATTAATAACCCTGCTATTAAATTAAGTTGTGTGTGTGCCCCACTGGCCGAGCGATGTAAGGCGATAAAGAAAACCAGTCGAAGTCAGTGACTCAATGAGACGTGAATCGATTTTCAATATATATGCACACTAATAATTCTCGAAAATCTGAATAAATTTGAAGTGTAACGGACAGTGAGAGGGAGAGGGCGAAGGAGGGGGATGCATAATCACGTAATCACTGAAATATGAACCATAAATGGCATGACATCACTATAAGCAGTCCGACCATAACTAACCATACGTAAGACGTATAAAGCATAAAGTAAACCATTATGCATATGGCTGGGGCGCCTCGCACCCGACACAGGGCTCCTGCACATGAAAAAATATTTGAAAGAATAAAGCTGACATAAATATGAAATTTATAAACCTTTACGATGAGCGTTTTCATGAAATTTTAATGTTAAAAACATCTTTTCAAACCTTTATCAAATCAGTTTGTAATTTTATGTGCATCATTTAATTTTTAAAATTATAATTTTGGGTCTATATAAGCTTAAAATTCCCAAACGGAATTGGGTAAACTTCAATGTGAAATTATAAGAAAAGATTTAATAGATTGTGTTAATATCTATTTAATTTTTTTGTATGTCGGGTATGTTTTTACATGATTTAAAATCATCTTTGCCCTTTTTTTTCCGCAAGTGCACTGCATACGTCACTCATTGCGATATTGAATCGAATTTCAAGTGGCGCACAGACACGCACCGAGCCGTTAAGATCCGTAATATGCATTTGGATATTTAGAAGCGTCTTCTTCGGTCGCCACTTGGGCCAGTCAGCCGCCAGCTCGCCATGGCGGAAGTGCTCCACGATCGTGGCCGGGTGGGAGGATTCATTTCGCTATTCCCGTTCCCCCATCTATTCTCCACCCATCCAGGCGATGATATAATGCCTAAAGCCCCGGCGGCGGTTCAAAAACAATAAGACCCAGAAAGGAATGCAGGGTTCGGGAACCGAAGTATCGAATACCCTTGTCGATCGATTATGTCTTTGACAGGTTGTGCATATCTTTGACAGGTTGATCTATAATCGCATTATAAAGCAGGGTGTCAAGTTTAATTAGGTAATCTTTGGAAATAATAAAGGTGCTCTCAGTTCGACAGATTGTAATAATAAAGAGAACTAGCATATATCCGGATTCATTGTTATAACAGTAACAATAATCATCATCAGTGATCTCATATCTCACTTATAAATATGCAATCTTGGCTTAGAAAAGTGATTAAGAAACTGGTTTAAAATTGAGCCATAAATTTGATTCATAGAACATTGAAAAATAATGGTAATAATAAAACACTTTAATGTTTTATATAAAACACTTTAATGTTTTATTATTACCATTATTTTTCAATGTTAAAACCAAATAAGACAGAATATAACAGATATTTTGTGCATTCTTAGTTGCAAAATATTGCTATTAATTCATTATATTTATAATACAATAAAACCTCTATTTAGGGTACAAAAAGATCTACCAAAGCTGGCTAAGATTGTTCAAGGAAAAAAGAATGAGACATAAGACCTGAGAGGGGGCCAACAATCGTCCACTTTGAGGCGCTTAGCGTGAAACACGTTTTTGGCTTTTAAATTAATACTTTGTGGCAGCGGATAGAACACGATTTCGATATGAAATTACCTCGATGCTGTTGTGTTGTTCTTGCTGTTATCGTTTTGTGTGAAATCATTGCGCATTTTTATAGAGCGCCGGCCTGCTCCGCTCTTTTATTACGGCCATTGGCTACGTACGAACGTAATCCCGAATACCGATCTCCGATTTAATTGGGAATCACAACTTGCGGAGGCGTTGGCTTGTTTTACCTGATTTATAATGCCCCGATTGCCAGATGGTATAAGCTGTTTGTAGCATCCTTTTCAAGGAAATTGTAATTGAAGTGATTGAAAAATGTTTGGAGTATGTTGATGAAAGAACTTAATAACTTAATAGGCTGTTTCTAGAAAGGCAGTTTTTGAATGTTCATAAATAGTTCATTTATTTTCCATTTATCCCTCTATTTTCTTATAATCTGTATGTCCCAAAATGTTATATATTCTTGTATTTTTCTTTATCTCATCGGTATGTATGATTTTGACAAAGATCAATTAAAATTAATGAGCACTTTTCCACTTTGGATTTATTGAATATTTAATAACAAGTACGAATATTAGGTTGGAAATTATACTTGAGAATTGTAAACAAAATGCAATTCTCTGTAAACCTATGTTAAAATTGTCAGATTTGTAAAGTTTTTTAGTAACATCATTTTTTGTTCAATATTTTGTTTCACGAAAATAAAATATTTTCTGCTTTAACAACTATTTATATTGATTTGCAATGAATAAAAATTCAAAGTGTAACCATATTGTTTCTGCGTTTGTTGTCATCACGCTCTGACGCGCTCGCTCTGTTCCTCCATTAAACTTAACTTGATTTTGTCATAAAACAAAAAGCAGCAAAAACGTATTGCCCGCGTGTGTATTCTGTTGCTATTTTGTTATTGTTCATTTAGCAGAGGTTTCGCCTCGATCATCATCATCAGCAGTGTGTGAGCTCTGCGAGTGATGTCAGACTTTTGGGTTCTATAAATACCACCGAAAAAAAAACATAACATACAGCAATTGCTGTTCAGGCCTTTTTTGTGGGTCGCACTTTCCCAGGCCAACGAAAATTATGAGTACACGTATTGGGCAATCTCCCCATCGCCGAATGCAATTTAAATTTCAATTTAATTCGCAGCCGACTAAAAGATAATTTCTATAATTGTTTCTACAAATTGTTGGCCACGACTCGCGGCAGCCTCCCTGCAACATCTGCAACATCGGCCGAAGCATCTCGCCAGCAGCAGGAGTCGACTGCCGCCGCCTGCAATGCGCGACTTTCATTGAACGTTTATCGGCGACTATCAGTTGCCATGTAAACATGCAATATATTTCGCGTCTCTAACTCGAAAACCGCCGAGCCGTCGCTTCCACTCCGGTAATTACAGCAGCTGGATCCTCCAGCATCCACAGTGGACCCCCGGAAAGCAGAAATTACAGGTATTATTAGAGAAACTACACGGGAAATCATGAGCGTAAGGTTTCTTAAGTGAGTGGACACAAGAGTTCCCCTTCAGAATAGCGATTTAAACCGATAATAGGATAATACATAGCTTAAATCAGATCACTTGAAAGATAAAAAGCTGATTCTAGCTATATATTGCTTTGTTCTGAGGCTTTAAAATTAAAGATTAAATTACATTAAAAACCAAAGAAAAATATATATATTTTTCTACCTTTTTCACATGACAGTGATCAGTGATCACTGTACTCGGGCTCTATCTCTCAGCCAGGCTTTGGCTTCGGCGAATTTATGCTCAACTGGTCCTCGTTTTCCCCCACCTTCCATACTTCTACCCATTTTCCAAGACCGCTTTCCTTCGCTTATCAATCAGTGCGTGCCAAACTGTTTTGTCAGTTGCGCTAAGTAGCAGCTGCATTAAATCCACCGATAGACAGCATATCCCAAGCTGGCTTTGAATGAGCGGATCCCAGTGCCCGGAGCCATCTCCCCATCTGAATCTCCGAACCGCACAGTGATCCCGTGCAAGAGACAGGCCACTGCGACTGCGTCTGCGCCTAGAATACATTATTTTCAGCGCTCGCAAAATGTTGACGACACTCACCGCCAGCTCGCGGTGTGGATACTGTCAGTTAGGGCTGGAATTTTTCAATTACTGATAAGATTTACGGCCCATTCGCCGTGACACGCCATCCAGACGGATGGCCGAAGAAGTGGCAAAGAAATCACTGCCTGAAATTATTTGCGTACGCCAGCGGGGTGTCGATTTTACTCTTCTTTTAGTGTCTTGCTGGTTTTTTTTATTGTTTAGATTAAACTATTTAATAGAAAATAGTGTAACCCAACACCAATGCAAGGAAATTAAAGTGATTGGGCTATAAAAATGCGTCGGTCGGTAATTATGTATAAGGAGGAGGCTTAAGCAGAAACTTAACTAATTTATTTCGTTTAAAAAAGGAATTTCAAATACTATAACTATAATAATTTAAGGATTTAGTTTTTTATTTTAAAAGCTCTAGTCACACAATTTGCCCCAGTTACCCAGGGTTAATTATTTTTTTCGAGCGTTTCGTGTTTATGACCAGCTTCAAATTGCAACCTAGATAATGACAGCCACGCCCTTGTCATTTGTCTCGGTCCAAAATAACCATAAATCCTGGTGACAAATCACTATCACGCAGGCCAAGTCACTGTCACCAGTCACAGTCACCATCACGAGTCCCAGTTCCATCGCCAAAGCGATCCCGAGAGTGTCTTTGGAGAGCGGGCGGAATGCGCGAGCTTTTCATGCGTAAATTTATGTGCCTGCCAAGCGTCGTAAACATTTCTTTCGTTCAGACGGCTTTGGCGCTGCTTTCTATCGCCTGTCTCTTTCGCTGCGCCTATTCCCATCTCTTTCGTCCTTCATCTAGCCCTCTCTTTCGCTGCCAAACTGTGCGCAGCTGCAGCGTTTCACCCACGCCTGGCCCAAGGCAACGGCACATTATTCACACACACTCGGGTGCACCGAGCGAAATAAAGTCAATATTATATTTGATTTAGAATGGGACAAAATTAATTTGATCATTTATAGCAGGAAACTTAAAATACGGGCCATTAAGAGCATTGTTCTTGTTTCTGACGATGTGTAGGTTTTGTTTTTGTAACTCAGATCAAGCGGCTTTGCCTTTAATCAACTTTTTGTCGAATATTGTATATTGAACATAAACGAAGATTAAAATTATCTCCTTTAGGACAAAAATCATTGTCTTAAGTATCAAATAATATCTATTTAGATCGAAATTATATGAACAAGTTGATCTATAATTTTCTTGTGTGTACAGTTGCCGGCCAATAAGTACATGCTCATATGTCTGGCCAATTTATGAGTGAAAAGCTGCGACTTTTACAAATGAAAACGCCATAAATTCAATTAGAGTTTTCAGCCTTTTCCTCTGGCGCCTCGGCGGCTCTTCTGCAAATCAGAGCAGATCGTGCCAAGAGCCTGATTCCAATGCGAGATTGCTGACTCGCGAGATTCAAGATCTGAGATCCGAGATCTGGGATCCGAAGCAGGTCGCTAGTTGCGCCCCAATTGCTCCATTATGCGATGGTCCAGCCCCTTCGCCTACCAAATCTCAAATTAGTTTCGCGCATTAGACTCAATTAAACGAGAGATCTCCCCGTTCGCGGCACGCTTCATGGGAAATCTATTTATTTAGAGAGAGCGTCCAGCTAAACAAATATGTAAATCTTCTGTGCTGTGCGTGCGTGCCTTTGAAGTTGCTTTTCTCTTGGCTTTGGCTTTTGCTTTTCCTTTGGTTTTAGTTTATTTTTGCCTTCCTTCGGCTGGCCTTTTAATTGCCTTGAAGTTAATTTTTCATTTCCAGAGCCAGGCAGAACATAAAACGAAACGTTTTGTAACCAGGCCGAAACATTCTCCCCCATTCCCATGCCCATTCCCACATTTCAAACACTTGTAAATATTTTCGTGTTGCATCAACAAACATTGTAATCGAAAATTTTGCGTCAGAGTCAGAGATGGGAGATTTTGCCATTAAGATTGATGCCCGCCCTGGCCGGGCCTGGACAAGATTGGATAATTATCTCTGGGGCGGGGTACATGTACTAAAGAGTTGATACTTGGAGGGATATGTAAATCATGTCAGATGGGGGAATTCCATTGGAGATGAGTTAGGTTGCCCAAAGAGATAGAGCTCCAATTAAACGCTCCGATGACAGGCCAATGTGTTTTGGAATTAATTTCCCTTTTGTTGAACTTACCACATGTCTACAAAAAATATCCCAGAAAGCTCTTCCAACTATTTTTCACCAGCAAATAAATGTCACTTCTGGAAGTGGTCGCTACAGAATCGCATTGGACCACGAGGAAACTTTTCAGTTATTCATATTTTCCCCTAGCACTTTACATTCAAAATCTTAATATTTCAACTTTGTGTGTTTCCAGTTGGAGTTTGAGTAGTCGGGAAAACTAACTGAAAGAATTGTTGCTTATTTCGCAAAAGGAAGGAAACTTTTTGGCATATTTGCATAGTTTTAAGGGAAACGTCGGCGGGGTCTTCCATCTTATGGTTCTCTTCTTAGTTCTATGGGGCAACATAAATTTCAAAAGAACTTCCGTTAAATACCGCTCACCTCCCACCGCTTCCACGTGGAATTTATAACAATAACAGAGCTGAGCTCATCGAACATTTTTTAGCTCATACTTTGTTTCTTTTTCTCAGCTTTTTTTCTGTTTTTGTTATACATCTGTTTGCTTTTATTGTGGAATATATTGTGTATTTATTTTTACTCTTTTGTTGATCTTTTTCAGTTTTTTTGGCTCTGGCCCGTTGCTAATTTGTTTACCTGAGAGAGGTAGAGAGAGAACTGAGAGAGAAATACGCGCTCTTGTTTATTTTCAACAGCATTTTTTTTTGGGACCAGTTGGGACCAGAAAAATAAGAAAAAATAATAGGTAAGCTAATTTTCTGTGGCTAAAATCAATTTTGTAGCCAAGCAGCTGGCGAAAATTCACAGAAATCGATCGGAAATGTTTCAAAAAATATGTATATTTTATGTATTTTAGGTATAGGAATAAATACCTTGGAAACTATCTTAGTTTCTGGAGAAATAATGAAATTCATTTAATTCTACTCTAAAATCTCCTAGATTTCTGTTTAATAAAATCTTCTTTCATATAATTTAATCGAAATCTAAAACGAGAATCGAGTTGTATGTGTTTTGGGGTCGCTGGTTTTTTCAATTCTCAGAAATATGTTTAAAACAAAACGTGTTGAAAGGCTCGCCACAAAGTGTTTTTGCATAATATGCAAACGCACGGGAAACACAAAAATCGGGGGAGAAATGAATTGTAAATCAAATCAAATGTTTAACACATGGAAAGCACTCGTTGAGGCAAATGAGGCAAAAATTATAATTCTGGCGGCGGCGGCGACTGCGAATGAAGAGCAAAAAATTGGCACAAAGTGGCACACCGAAATTTGTTCAATGGCTAGCTGCTTGAATGAACAGAAAAGTTGGGGCACAAAAAACAAAAAAAATATATAAGCCGATGGCTGCCCATAATTATTGAACGTTCGTTTGTGTTGTTTTTGTTTGAGGGCATGAAACTTGTAGCGCTTCATCAGAAATGTTTCTCAATCTCCTCAAGTTCAAGTCGCAGCTTCAAGTTCGCGCTTGATTTATGGGTTAAATTGGCGGGGAAGATCCCCCAGACTGACTTCCCCGGCCAGAGACTGCCAGAGAGCGAACAGCCGAGCCCCAAATAAAGTTTCTCTCTTTGGGTTTCAGTCCCAGACAGGTAGCAGCTGCGCCTAATTGTCGAAAGTATCTCTTCTGGCGGCGCAGATACATTTCTTTTTGTCACGTTTAGTCGGTTGTATATAGTATCTTGTTCTGATGTCAGGCGGACGGACAACAACCTTGAACCTTTTTTGTGGCGTATGCCTCTTTGCTTTTCAAATATTTATAACCGCTATCCACAACTTTTGCTTTCGTTGTTCGGCTTGCTAATTGGCGCGGAAATCGTTTTCGGGAAGCCGGTTTAAACAATCGAAAATTGTGTAAACCAGTTTTGGGCATTAGAAGCCCATGAATTTTTCAGTGCTAAAGTCACATAGCCTTATACCTCGAGGGTGGCCCCACATTCTGCCACATAATTTGATAGAGTAATCCGCTGCGGGTTGATGTGATGTCGGCAATGACTTTTGCTTAATTATAGGAATTTTTCAATTAGGTTTCATTTAATGTGGGAATTTTAGGTATGGGGCTTGACTGGAGGATGGAAAATTATAGTAAAAGAGCGAGCAATCGATTGCTGATGATAAGATAAATAATTGATAGATAGTTCGATAAGAAAAACAACCCGATTTTTATGTTTCGATATTTTAGTTTCACCTAGGTGCTCTTTTCATAGTTTTATTGGCATAATTTTTAAAGGAGGACAACATATTCATAAATATTACTTCATTAATTAAAGATTTGCAATGATTCAAAAAGTTATCACATTCGAGTTTTAGAAAGGTCAAGGCGGTCTTTAAATGTTGTCTAGCGGTTTAAAACTTAAACTACAATTTAATAGCGCTTTAAGCTGATGATAAACAAATAGTTAGTCAGTTAATAGTTAGTTAATGTCTCAATCCTAAATGTTTAAATAGTTTAAATACATTTATCCCAGAAAATTATCGAGTTTTCCAAACTCTCACCTCACAAAACTATTCTTAAGTGTATTATTTATCCAAGATCTCCCAGAGCTAGGTCAAAAATCCTTTGAGATCGCTTTTCGCATAAATTTCTTCGTACTTCAGGAGCTTTCTCCTCGCACTTCTAGTTTATCTAGATTTATGTATCTAAGCGTTTCTTTTGCCATTTCTTGCTGGCAATTTTCTATTGCAATTTTCGTATGTTTTCTGTTAGTTTAGTTTGTTTTCATTATTCCCTGAAGATGGTCAAACTAAAATCTAAGAAAATCAAATGTGTGCCTGTCAATTTATGATTTATCCAAAATCTCCGCCCAAAGCTAGGTCTCAAATCAGTTCCCCAAGTCCTCCCAGATCGCTTTTCGCATAAATTTCCTCGTACTTCAAGAGCTTTCTCCGAACACTTCTTTCGTATCTAGATGAATGTATCTTCATGTTTGTTTCCCATTTCTTGTACGTTTTTTTATGTGTTTTGTTTTGTTTTTAGTTGTTTTTTGTTTTCTGTTTTTCGTATTTTTTTTACAACTCACTTGTAGGAGCGCTATCACCAGCTGTACGGGTCCGCAGCGGACGACAACGGTGCCGATGGTGGTGGCTCTGAGGGAACCTGTGGTGCCAGAGGTGCCGTGGTGGTGGCTCGTGGACATGCCCGTGGACATGGCCTGGCTCGGAGTCGGCGACGATGATGACATTGTTGCTGAATAATTGAAGGCGTCTAGCTGGGACTGCTGTGACTGCTGCGATTGCTGCGACTGCTGCGACTGGAGCTGGCGGGGATGCGGATGGGGATTCGAGGAGGAGGCGGCCGAGTATAGCGAAGACATCGATGAGTCTAGGGCTTGGCGGCGTTCCATGGTTCGTTTTACTTTTCCTTCTTTCCTTTTCAACTTTCTGAGGACTGAGGACTGAGTGCTGAGTGGTTGTCGGCTTAGCGGCTACGTGTAGTTTAGTGTGTTTTGCGGGGGCGTTTTTTATAATCTCTGTCGTTTTGTTTTCTCTCGTTTATTTTTTATTTTTCTACCTTTCTGCCGGGTTATTTCGCGTGTTGTGCATTTTGAACTCTGCTCGAAGAAGATGATGACTTTTAGACTTTAGGAGCGAGTCACTCGCGTTCGGCTTAATTTATTGGGTTAGTCGGCTAGCTGAGCTATAGCTATAGGGGGATTTGCTTCGTTTCGATTCGTTGCGAACGCTATCAACGCCGGCGATCGTCTGAGAACCTCTGCGAATCGGTTGATTTTCTAAACGGACAATTCTCGACTATGACTTCATACTCGCGCTCTCCCTGTCTCTCTAGTGCCTTGTTTATTGTTGTGTCTATATATATATGTACACAGAGAAAGAAAATTGAAGGGATTTCACCTTTGATTTGGGTTTAATCGTGTTTATACCTTCAACTAAATCTGATTGAGATTTGAAGTCTACTAGCTTTTATCTATTTGAGATTAATTAAAATCCTCTAAATATAAGTAAATTTTTTATTTATATGAACTTTTTCAAATACATGCAGAGACTTTAGAGACTCCTACATTAGCTTTAAATGCTTAAAGTTAAGTTTTTAATACAAAAAAAATTTAAATCGACTAAGAAATATTAAATTTCCCTTAAAACCCTCATTTTTGCTCTGTGTAGCTAACTAATATGGCGAGAGAATCTCTTTGTGTGTACTTTTTTTGCATATTGAGCCTGAGAAAATTGCCTTTGATGCGTGTGCTAGTCTCGTTACCCTCCTCCTCGTCGTCTCATGACAATGCTGCTCGATTCGCGTTTATTTTTAAACAACAAACTATTGAGTAATTTTCGCGCGGCGATTTCTGCCACGAAGCTCTAAACTGTTGTTCTAGCCCAGATACAGATACACAGATCCGCGGCTAGAGATAAAGCGCACGGATGTGCGTCAATTTTGCTTGTAACGATGTATCCACGAGATGTTCGATGTTCGGAGGTGAGAGCATGTGCCAATTACATTGGCAGGAGTCGTCAGTCATCTTTTGGGGTCCATGAATATGCTTATTTGGATATTTTTGAATATATTACGCATACGCAGCGTATGCTGGTGTGTAGCCAGCTGCCTCTATTAGGTAATTTTTGGTGTTTCTCTCAATTTTTAATAGTCGCCGCCGTTGCTGGCGTAATGTAAACTATTTTAATTGTACTTTTCGCTGGCTAAAAATAAAGCGGCGCACAACAGCAACAGAAATTGGGAAGAAGAAGTCGTTGCCTATAAAAGTTTACAGTAACAAAATTGAGGAAATGCTTGGGACCCCCATATGTTGTTGTCCAAAGAAGAAAAACTAAATTGTTGATTGAGATTTCTGGGGCGTGGTGGTGGACTACGAGAATATTGTAAAATGTTTTCTAAAGTGAAAGAAAACTGCACATGACTCAAACTTTGTAGGGCAAGCAGCAAGCTTTCAATGCATCAAGTCATTGAATATTTTTAAAACAATATTCCTCTGGCCGCATTTCGTGGCAATTTCTATTTGTTAAACATTTTATTTTGTTTTCTGCCCGCTGAGGGTCGTCGTCGTCACAAGCTGTGCGAGACAGCAACAATAATAAATTTTAGCACACTTTTGTTGATTTCAGACGCCAACAATTTTGAATGCCAAAAATGTTCTCGGTAAATTATTGCTGATTAAAATATGTTTTCGTTGTTGTTCTTATGTTTGGAAGTGGCAAATTTATTGGCGTCTCCCTCTTCCAACCCCTAACTTAATTTACATAGATATGTTTGTATTCGCACATTATTCGAGCGGCGGAGAAGTGAGTGAGTGAGTGGTTAATGCAAAACGCGCGCGCGCCGCTTTTTCACACAAAAAACAGCCGAACAACCGAACGCCGCGAACTTCGAACAAGACTGACCAAAGTTCCGAAGACTGAAGACCGCAGATCCCACAAACGGAGAAGAATCTACGGGCCAGCAGAAGATCGGCAGCGAAGAGAGCGCCCAGCTGAATATTAACCGATTCGCTCAGTTTGAATGATGTTATATGGGAGCTATTCTCTCTCTCTTCCGATCTCTTGGCGCTCGCTGAGCTCAGTTTTGAAAAAGCCGGCTCGGTCTTTGGCAGAGAGAGGGCTAGAGCTGGATGATGGGAGGGTAGGGGCGCGTACGACATAAATAAACAAGTGCTCTTGGCATTCGCGGCGTCGTTAATTCATGATTTCAATTTTTAATGCCCTGCGCCCGGCTTTTCAGCAATTACAATACCAACAAAAGGTATGGGGCGATATGAAGAGTGATATCCCAATAAGAGAAGAAACGAAGAGGTAGTGCCCTGTAAAGATTAATTTTGTTTTGAAGTGAACATGGAATTAAAAGCCTAGCATTTGCCAATTAATAATTGTAGAGAATTGTTTAAGTCTATTAGCACTTCATTCTGATGTGCCTCAAGAATTGTTGTCAGCTTGAAATCAATTAAAATGGTTTATAACAGTAAATCATGGTTGGCCCCCAGGTTTTAAGATCGGAGCCTGAGAACAAAATACGATCTCAAAGCAGTGGTGCCCAGAGTCCAGACTGCCGAGTCAGCAAATTTCTTTGTCAAGTCTCTACCGGCACACTCACAGAATGTACAGAACGCACCAGTGTGTGAAAACTTGTATTTTGTGACTAAATCTAACCTATTCTAGAATTGAAAAGCGATTTTTTTTATAAATAGCTTTTTTATTTAAATCTACTATTCTATTCTAACGTCTTGTCTAACCACCACTGCCTCAAAGTCAAAAGTCCAATCACTAAGATACCGAACGGCTTTTATTTCTCTCTAGCGACGATAAGCTCTTTTTTGGGGAATATCCTACCACTCAACAAAACATAACAGGCAAAACTCTGAAAGCTGATAGAGTCCCTGCCTAATATCCCCTTTAAGGGGTACCTTAAACCACAATGTGCTCAAGTGCAGCGTTGGTACTTTAATAACAGAGTGAAGAGAGAGGAAGAGCAACAAAATAACAACACCAAAAAGAACAGCAAAAAAAAATAGCCAGACTGTGTATCGTGTCTTAATAGAAGGCTGCAGTCTCCGGCGGGGAACTGACCGACCGCCCGCATTTAAGCTCCCTTCTCTCCGAAAAATATTCCCCCGTAAGACCCCTTCGTACCGAAAGTATTTTCCACCCAAAATGCGTGTCTTGAATCTTGACTTTTGCTGTGATTCGAGACTGCGATTCGTGCAATATCCATCGCTTGTTGCATGCAACAGCGGCAGCAGCAGATGCAGCAGCAATCAATACCCAATACCAGTTGTGTGTGTTATTATTTTCCGCTATCAACGGCGGTTCCGACTTATCGAATTATACTTTCAGCGCCATTAAGTCACGAAATCTGTTCGAATGGCACGAAAAGAATCTCTCATAGAGAGATATTTCTTCGACTCTTTGGATGATCATCAGCTTGTTGCGTATGTATTTTCGCCGCACTCGGATCGTTTTATTTATATGATTTTAATTGAGATTAATGAGCCACTTGAGGGAACTAAGAGTCTGAGCCCCCTTAACCCGATTCCACCCCTCACAACACCCACTGACAGTTCGCATTTCAGATAATTGAAATCACTTGAGGACCGCTTGTGAAACGCTTAGGCAAAGGGCCACCCACAGGGGAAAATTTCAAAGAACTATCTGCCTTTGAAAAAGTTGAAAAGTTCAAAAGCTAATGGAGATGGTGATGCCTAAAATTATGCAATGACTTTGCAGGTATTACTGTACCAAGTCGTGTATAAATATGTAAATAAATTTTACTTACTTTTCGGATAAATCAAGAATTAGTAATCAGCTGAAAAGTGTCACAAGTTATTCACAAACATGTTTCAAATGATTAGCTTTATTTTTTGGGGTAAAACATTCTCCAATTAATTAATTGCACTCTCTAAATATCTTGTGACTGTGTGTTTGGGGAAGAAATAGTTATAAATAAATATTTAAACATACAGATTAATGGCAAAGAATTTCGACTGGCTGTGGCGGAAATTGAGTTCTTATTTAAATATTAAATAGTATGCAGTTTGGGGGGAATTCTCTAATTTTGCGAGCCTTAAACTAAATTTCAACTATCAAAATAAATATGTTTAAGAGCTAGATGGTAAAGCAATAAATATAGAGTTAACATTAAGGATAGTTTTCAGATTATTTTCATGGCAAAATCAACTTTTTGTTTAACCCAAGTTCAACTGAAATAATAAATTTGTCAGAAATGAAAGAAAAATCATGCAAGGAAAAATGGAAACAAAACAAAAGCGAAGATAAACTTTTAGCTCATGGGCTAAAATAGTTTTTTTTTCGGTGAGGAAAAGATCAAAAATAATATGCCAACTAATTTTTGCGTTAATTAATGGCAAGAATGTCAAGCATCGGCAGAGCAGCAAATGGCGCAGGTTAATTGGGCGGAAAATCTGGTTTTCCTTTCTTTTCGTTTCGTTCAGTTCAGTTCAGGTGGGACAGGTGTTCCCGCTCCCAAAAATTCTTCAGGGAAAATTTAAAGAAATCCCTTGATCGTTTGCTTCGTTATATTCTCGTAGTATTTACTGCGTCGCCAGGACGCCGGCGGTTTCGGTTCGTTGGGGTTAGTGGAAGCTGGAGCGTTATGGCAGCTGCTGCTCACCTCCGGTGTATGGGCGTTGGACATCCGCGGGGTCGTTTCCGTCGTGATTCCAGTGGCCAAGCTGAAGCCCTCGACTTCGCTGTCCGACTCGATGGCCTGTGGCAGTGGGAGAGGCAGTAGCAAGTGCTCCTGCTGCTGCTCCTCATCCGGCGTGGGCGTGACACTCTGACTGTGCAGCTCGGCTACGCCCGCCACACTATCCTGGTCGTGGTCCTGGCTCTTCATCGCTTGCTGATGGGCGGAGAAGTAGCTCAGATCGGAGCTATCGAAGGACATGTTGACGGGCGAGGGCGGGAGCTCGGGTATCTCGAAAGTGCTCAGCGTGGAGTCATCTGCCTCGTCGAAGGAGTTCTTGGCCGATCCTATGTAGGAGCTGGTGCGTCCAGAGGCCGTTTGGAAGGAGGAGGAGTGCGAGTTGGGCGTGAAGTTGCCCTCGGAGGCGGTGGCAAAGGACTCGTCCTCGGTGGACCGGGATTGCCAGTCCTGGGAAAAGAAGGAGTATCATATTAACTAACTGAATTATTTTTAGTAATTATTAAATGAATAATTCCTACCTCAATGCTGCCCAATTTCTTGATGCCATGACCTGCACTGCCACTGGTTATTCCATTTCCGGCTGCTCCCTCCTGCTGCTGGACATCCCGGATGACGGCATCCAGGGACTCGGCCACCTCGGCGATGGCTCCCAGCTTGTGAGAGATAGCGGCGCAGGCCAGTTCGTTGCTCCCCGTGGGAATCACCTGGACGGTGGCTGGCAGGGGCGCCTCCACAGGAGCCTCGCTCCCGCTCGCGCTGCTGGTCCTGCCACTGTCATGCAACAAGGGACTGGGACTGCAGTCCAGGGGGAGTTCATCGGCCACGACACTGAAATCACCAGAGAGACGGGGATTATCGGGGGGTCCGGAGTCCAAGGAGGCAGTGCGTGAGTGTGAGGGCGTCTCATTGTCGGTGTAATCGCTGCACGGATAGGTCTCGCTGTCGTTGCGGATGAGGGCCTTGATCTTGTCCAGACTTTGCAGGGGTTCGCCATTCGGCAAGGAGCCCTTATCCACCTCATCCTCCTCCTCGGGCTCGGTCTCTTCCAGAATTATATCCCTTTCGATGGAGGCCTTGGCTATTTTGGTCCTGACACTGGACGTGCTGGCAGTCTCATCGTCATCGTCGTCATCATCATTCTCATAGTCGTCCTCCTCATCACCCTGTGTGTCCTCGCTGCTAGTTTCGGGCAGCTTACTGGCCTGATTGATGGCCTCCAGGAGCCGGCTAAGATCGCTGGCAGAGTCACTGAGAATCTCATCGGGATTCTGGGCCAAGTCCTCCTCTTCGCTGGCCAAGGGAGCTGTTGTGGCCATTCCAGCCAGAATATCACTCTCAGTTTCCGTTTCGGTTTCAGTTTCACTTGGAAATTCAAATTGTGGCAGCTCTTCCTCCTTGGGTGGCTCATCAACTACAATGCTGGGCACATCCAGCCGCGGGGTCACCTCCTTCTCCTTCTCCGGCTCCTCCTCGTCGTCACCCTTTGATTTGGCAAACAAATTACGAAATCTGGCAAACATTGTGAGCGATTTTTCGAGTTCGTTGGCGCCTTTTTTTTTTGTTTTTGCGAGGGACAATTAGTTTGACGTAAGACCCCTTAACACGCTTTTGGCTAGTGGCCAGTAGAAGGGAGATGGATGAGTGTCTCGCTCTCTGATAATTGTGGGATTCAATTATTCACTTTCCCGCAGGATTAGCACTCTCTTTGTCAGAGAATAAACTCAGAAATCATGAAGACACTTCTATATTTAACACTTTTTCTATCACAATTCTCCCCACGTTGACCCACTTCCGCCGTCTTCTCCAGGAGATCTTTTCGGGAAATCACTCTATATCTAGTATACTATATATACTACGGATGCCGTGCCGCCCGCCGAGTGTTCCATTAACTTGACAACCTGACAGTTGTTGTCTTCGCAAGAGGACCGAACGCCGAACCGCACTGGACCACGCACTGAAATAGACTGCTTGGATTTGGACGCCGACTCTTAAGCGGATCGTCTGCTATATGTTGTATAGTTCTTTTATTTTATTTCAATATTTTGTTGGTCTTCTTTTTGGTTTTCTGGGTGGTGCGAGTGCGTCGTTGCCGGCTGACATTTGTTTTATTCTGTCAAAAATTATTTTTGGTTGTCTTCTTTGCGGTTACTTGGGAAATATTGTGCGGCTTAAAGGGTCTGGGATCTATAATTTTATTCAGACATTTAGTATGTGTTGTACACGTGTTTACTGCGCACTTAAATCACTGCGAAAAATGTAGTTTCGTTTGCTTTTTATGCTTTGTAAGATATTTGATGAAATCATTTATGGTTTCGTGTATTTCATGGTAGAAAAAATTCATAAAATTCATTTCTGGAGCATAGATTATATTGATTTCTCATCTTTTACTCTTCATCCTAAGTAATAATATTTTCTTTGATTTTCTAGAGCATTAGCAGTTTGCTTTGGACCTGCAGACATTTCAGTTCCCATTTATCATTTCTTTTAGCTTTATTTCTAGCAACTCGTTAGTTCGTTGCTCTTGTGGTTGTTGCTGCTCTTAGTTAATTTGCCGCGGCAACTCGTGGGACTTGAGTGGAAATCTTAGTTGATATGCAGAACGTTTTTCTGTGTTTTTCTGTGCTTTTTATGCGTTGAGCATAATGAATTAGCCGATGGAGACCAGGTTGAAGTCCAAGCACTCACGCACCTGCCAGGGGATTATACTTGGTGGGATAATTGAAATGGACTTACCTCTTGCCGGTCAGTGCATCCAAGACAAATGGCTCTTTGAGGCGCTTCTTCAGCAGCCTTCCCAGCCTGACCATGCGGCCCACCTCCACCAGGAGCTGCTCTCTGGCCAGCAGATGACGCTGCAAACGGGGCGGCATCTCACCCAGAGGGGATAGTTCCGACTCGGTTTCTCCTTCGGCATCGCTGCTGATGCCACTGCTACTGCGGTTGTGTTGATGCCGCTGATGCCGATGCAGTTGAGCGGCCAATTCCTGGGTGAGCAGAGGCCGGAGTTCCCTCAGCTGGCGGTAATAGGCCTCCACACTGCGATGAAAGACGGCCGAGACCCGCAGACGGGTCATCTGTTCCTGGGCAATCGACTGGAGGCTATGCCAAGTATGCTGCAGTTGATCGCCAATGGGAGTCGGGTCGGAATGGGAGCGATCCAGCTTGCAGCAGAGTCTCAGGGTTTGGGAGGCCTCCAGCAGCTGACAGCCATAGTGGTAGATACTCTGATGGTGAGAGGAATTCATAATTTAAATAAATATTAATATTCAGTCGGAATTTAAGGAGCTAATTCCTTATTTTCAGTGTATAAACATTAGTGGCCATATAAATTGAGGCCTTGATTTTCCTACTAAAAATTGGGAAAGCCTCGAATATTTATCGGTCACTCTGCCGTTAGCCGTGGCTCTCCCTTTCTCCGCTTCTCTCTCTTTCTCTCGAGGGAAAAACTCACCCGTCCGGTTTCCTCAAATCCCTGCAACTCGTCCTTCTGCAGCTGAATCTCGTGGATATTGCAGCCGACATGGGAGTGGCAACGCAGCAGCACCGCATACAGCTCCCTCAGCCAGTCGCGCGCCCGCCGCGCATCCTCCTCGTAGGCATGGATGTGGGTCACCTGCTCCAAGGTGAGCCGCTGCAATGCCAGCCGCTGGCCGCACAGCTGCCGTCTCCGGCGGCTGGCATCGATCTGCCGGCGCAGCTGGGCAATGTCCGGGCTGTAGTCCAGCTGGAGGTCACGGCCCAGCGCGTCTTTCACCGGCATCGCGAGCATGTCGCTCAGCTTTTCACCTTCGCGCACAAGTTCGCGCTCGACGTTGCCTGTGGACGAGGTTCGATGTTAGTTGATGTTCGATGTTTACAGTTCGAGTTGGGAGCAGATCAACCTGCCTGCTCCAAGTTTGCAGTTCGATCGTGGTTCGAGTTGGAGCAGATCTATTGATGGCTTTGGGATTTACTACTTCCATTCAAATTTGAAAGCGTGACTTTTATGTAACAGATTTTTAATGAAGACTAGTTAGCTCTGGTTACTGCTCTGGGTATAGCCATTGTTAGATCTATTGTCACATTTATTGTTAATTCAATTTTAATTATATTAACGCTCTGATTAGCACTACATAATTTTAACCCCTTTCTATAATGCCAAATTATTTTAAAATTTGAAAACAGTAGAGAAATGTCCACTATTTTTTTTAATATAAGAAAAACTCACCCAACATTTGGTGATTGTTCTTGAGCTGCATGAGTAGCTGCTCTGCTTCGGGCCAATCCAGCGATCGGCTGTCCACCTCCACCACATGATTCCCCGTGACCAGCAGCTGCTCAAACTGCTCCAAGAGACGTTGGAATCTCAAGGCGGTCATTAAAACATTCCGCCGCCGCTCCAATCTCTTGGCAAAGGAGCGGCACACGAACTGCATAAAGTCCCGCTGCGAGAGGAGGTCCTGGCAGGAGTCCTGATCTTTGGCGGAGCCCTCTCGCTCTCCGGCGAATCGTTGGACCTTGTAGAGTAGCTCCGCATAGCAGCCGTAGGTGTCGCGGCACTCCAGCTCCAGCTGATCGTGAGCCGAGCGAAGGGCCTCGCAGCCGCGCACGTCCTGACCCACGCTCCGTTGGCGGCTCAGCAGCTGCTCCGCCTGCTGCAGGATCCAGTTGGTGACGAAGGCCACGCCCTCCTCTAGGGTGGCCAGCTCGCGTGCCTCTCTCAGGGACCGGAGCAGCTCCAGCCAGGCTGTGCGGATGGCCGTCTGCTTCTTCTCGATCTCGTTCAGCCGCAATTCGATGCGTGCCCGCTCGCAGACGAGATCCGGTGGCAGAAGGGGCCTCTGCGGGGTGGTTGCGGAAGATGCGGAGGTGGCGCCGCTGCTGCTGGCCAGCTGTGAGGGGGATTCCGGCGGAGAGACAGGTGCGACCGCTTGTGGCGGCGCTGAATGCGTCTCGTAGACCTCGTTGAAGCGGGCCAAGATCGCGTTACCTGCACAATGCACGCGGCACAACATGCAATAAGAGTAAAAGGTGAAAAGAAGGAAAGGCGTGAAAATAGGTAGTGAAAAGTGTACAGGAAGAAAAAAGAGATAACTCTCAGAAAATATTTTTCGTTAAGATAATATAATTTTATTAAAATAGCGGCAAGTGAAATATTACATTTGACTCTACGAAAAATCTTTACAATCTAATCATAGATTCTTCTAAATAAAGTATCATTGCATACTTGTATATTATTCATTTCTTATTAATCAAAAATTAATTTGGACTTAGAAGTTGCCAATTCGTATTGTTTGTTGAATCAGAAAAATTTGATTTTTATTTCAAGTTAATATATAGTAAAATTTCCTAAAGCGATTTTTTGTTGTGTACCTTAGGGCTTTTACTGCCGGGGGATCTATGTAACTCCATCTATCGTTATTCAGACATCCACAAAAGTGAAACCTCATGCCCGGCTTTTAACTTTGAATCGGAATCTGCGTCTGGCTCTGTTTCTTGTGGCATGTGCCACCATTTCGTTGCGCATCAACGACTTTTGTGGCTTTAAGTGAAAGGTCACGTTTGTCGTTGTTTCTTAGCCAAACCCACGCACTCGTCAGAGAATTCGAGTGTATTTGAAGTGTGAACACAGTTGTGAGCACGGTTTGTACAGAAAGAAAGATGATCTTAACCGCAAATGATTCTCAAAAATATAACTCAATGAAGCCACAAAAAGTAATTCAAAAGGATGACTCTCTGAGTTTTTAAAAAACTTGTTCTGATTGTATATTTAATTACTGTTTAATTATGGAAATTATTTTGTGATGCAAGATCTTTTATTTTATATTAAAATTATTCAGGTACATTACCCTTGAGATCCAAAGAGCAAATAATTATTTTCTTAGATTCTTATAATCAATCAAGCTTTTCATTCTTATTCTTAGAATAATACCTCTTTAAGAATTTTAATTGCCCTGATCAATAACTTATTGTGAGACCTCTGTCACCTTTTCCTACAGTCTCTCAAAGACCTTCTGTAGGCCTCAAAGCTCTCCCCATAGACAATGCTCAATGTTATGCGGTGCCGTTAAAGTCAACCCACAATAAAAACGACAACAGCAAACAAAAAGAAAAAAAACGAGCGAAAAACGAGTTTGCCAAACGTGGCTCATTTCTAATTGAAAAAACACACAAAATTCAATGATTTACTTGTCACCTGTGTGCCTCTCTGTCCCACTCTGTTGCCCTCTCTGTCTGTTTGTCTCGTCAACTCGTTTCGAGGGCATAAACAAATTATGTTAATTGCTTGGGCGCAAAAAAAAAACGACTCGAAAAGCACAAAAGACTCGAGCCACAAACTCCACGCGGCGCGTCGCTACTCACCCATGTCGATGGCGGATTCTATGTCGTTTTGGACGCGCGCATGCAGCTGGGCGCATTTCTTCAGCTCCACATCCGCTTCCGTCGGTCGCAGAGACTTGTGCTCCCGGAGCAGAGCCAGCAGCTTCTCCATGGCGGCCAGTGTCCGAACATGCGCCTTGGTGAACTCATCGATGGACTGCGAAAAATGTAGAGCCACCTTGAGAGCCGACGAAACTGGGGCACACTTACCTTGCGCTGCTGCAGCCACAGATCGTAGTTGAACTGCAAGGTGCCGCCCAGCTCCTCGGGCAGGTTTTGCGGCTCTATGAACTTGGACAGCCTCGCCTTTGAAAGCACCAGGGGCTGAAAGAGAATAAATATAGAATTTACATATATTTGTAGCAAGAAAAAAAACAGCTTAGTTGATTTTACAATAGTTATGAAAGGTAAACACCCTTCTATTTTTGTTAGCTTTAAATATAGTTCGTTAGCTTACCTCTCCCTTAACCTGGGACTTGGCGCACGGCTCCACATGCTTCTCCCAGAAGCCCTCCGCCCTGACTAGATACAGATCCACGTTGATATCGCCCCCAAAGAGAGCGTATATCTGGCGCACCTGCTGGCGCGAGATCCGCGAACTACTCTCCTGGGCATTGACCACCACACTCACACCATTCTGCAAGACCGAAGCGCTGAAAAAGATTAATTTCGAGATAGATAAACCGATTGAGAGACAGAGAAAAGCGCCTTAAATGCTTCATTAGCTTGCCAGTTAAGATTTGTATTTAATTAAACACTCTTTTCGGGGGAACTCTGGTGACCCATTGCCAGTTGATTGATCACAATCAATATATCCATAATTCATGTGGCCTTTCCTCTCTGTCTTTCTCTATCTGTCTCCCTTGTTGGCTACCTCGTAAAATTAAACCATTTGCCAATAAAGAAACGAAACCAAAATGGTTAAAATAACAAAAGACAAACTAGGCGTAGCTGTAAAGCCCATAGGCTGTGTTGTTCGAACTCTAAGTAGGCTAGAGCAGAGGTATATAATTTTCATAAATTAATTTTAAAGTGTTTTTAATGGGAAACATTTATGGCTGTTACTAAAGTCTCACTAACTTAATATTTCTATATTATTTAAAGTTACTAAAATCTCATATTTCCCTTCGTTTCAGATTTCTGTCAAAGGGGTAAGTGGTTCCTTGTATTTTATTAAGCTTTGCAAGCTCGCTTTCTTCAAATTAGCTAAAGTTTTATTGTATTTTAATAAACTTGGGGTATCTTTAAAACCAACTCTTAAAAATTGTTAAAAATTTCCGCGGCAATCATTCGCTTTTAAATCATCTTTAAAAACATTTACTTTGTCTGAGAACCCTGACACTTTGCATATAAATAACCAGATATTGTGGGGCCTATAACCCCCTTTCGAGACCCGTTTGCTCAGACCTCGCCCATAGCCATAGCGACCCGTGTCTAATGAAAAGTAATGCATTAGGAGACGACGAAAAAATAAGCCTCTATCATCATCTGCGGGTTATTTGCATATTTCGGCCATATGCTAATTAGTCGGCGGCATTTCCACTGCCGGTTTTGGAGCCTTCTGCCCGTCCGCTTCCTCCACTTAATATAATTCCAGATTCTCACCTGAGCGAACGCTTCAGATAGTCCAGAGTCACCTGCAGATAGCGGCGATTCCATAGCTGTAGATCGTGGAACGCGTTGACAACGAAGATGATGCGCTTCTGGCGATCAAATCCGCCGGATAAATAGACACTCCGCGTCTGCAAGGCATTCAGCACGTCCTCCTCCATCGAAATGGGGATTTCTATCTGTATATGTTATGGTGGGATCGCGATGATATGCGGCTTCTTTAAATGCTAATTGAATCTTTTGTCGCCGGACATTTTTCTGCTGAGAAGAAAATGCTGGTTAGGATTTTCCTCAGCTTTTGTTTCGGTTTGTTTTGTTTGCTGATGGAAATGCTTGAAAATTAATACAAGTCACAGTTATGCGAGTGGTTTTTGTTGTGCCGCTGCCGCCGCTGCTGCTGCTGCTGCTGCTGTTTTTCTTGCTGCACAATGCTGCACATTTCCAAATGCCGCCAGACTTGGTTGGGGAACACGTTTGACAAGTTGCAGCCTGAAACTTCAGTTTGCCTTTACTTTACTCTGTTACACAATACAAAATAATATATAATTTGTTGGTTCTATTTACCCACAATTAAAGATATTTTAAATAGATATATATTTTGTAGAGGTACCTAGCACCCTTAGCAGCATTAACTTGTTGTCCATTTAGAAATATATATTTTTAATTTTAAAAATGGAATTCTAAGCTTATTTTGCAACCAGATCCAAATCATAGCTGAAGCTCCTTTGTTAATTGTTTTATAATATCTTCTTTAATTATTTTTCAACCCAAATTATTTTCTCTCTGTGTACAGCCAGTCTCTCCACATGATTTTCACTATTTTCATGTTAGTTTAAGAGTTTTTTTGTTGCCTGTTTTTCCTTTTTTTTCTGTTTGCTCTCTGCCTCTGTGGGGCTAATGGAAAAATTCCATTTTTGCGCATGAGTATTTTGACATAAATTGAAGTTTTAACTCCTTTCGGTAATAAGAACTTCATTTGTCGGCTGATAAGGGACGCGGCGAACACTTACTTTGTAGTATTCTACTATGTGCCGTATAGTAGAAGCGGAAAGAGTGGGGCGGAGGGGCCACAGGTAATTCTTTCACTTGTGTGTGCAAGAAGCAGTACGTGCAAAAAATCCTGTTTGCTGGCAGTCAGTCTATCTTACAGTTATGCGTAAGTGGTCGATGCCTCTTGCCTCAGCCTCTCACTCTGGCACCGACTTGCTCCGCTTTTTTCTATATACACTTTCCGAGAAGGTATTTTATTATTCTAACTAAGCTGGGTTAAATAGAGGTAGCGATCAAGATTTTTAACCAACAATCTCAAGTAATATAGGATGATTTGGATGCGTTAAGACATACTCATAATTTACTTTTTGATATAAGAAGAAACTATTTCATTTTCAGGCACCTTTTTATACAATTCTTGAACAACAGATTACAGGAATTCCAAAATATATTCAGGAATACTTTTTATATATTCTTTTGTGTCCCAAAAATATTTTTTTAATTTTTAGAAACCCGGAAAGGGTATTAAAACTGCCTTGAAACCCCGCCCAAAAACCGTTTCCCGTTTGTATGTTCTAGGCAAAGCAATTTGCACTACTTGGCTTGACTTGGCAACCTGTTCCTTTGGCAGCTTCTTTGGGACGACGGGAGGAGTCTGTAATAATTGTCATAGCTGCGGATGCCTAGCGGTTTTGCCCCCCTCAACATCCTCAACAACCTCAACCTGGCCATATTTTTGCACATTTTCCCCCTCTGCGCATTGAATTTCAATTAAATGGCAGAAGCGACAACCTTGCTGCAGCTCCAGCAACTTTATGCTGGCAAGGAGCTCTCGAATATTTCTGGTTTCAAATGTCAAGTCTGGAAATTACTTGCAAATATGGACAGAGTTATGTCTACGTCTTCATATCCAACTGAGCTCGGCTGAAAATCACTACTGCTGCGGAAAAGGGTAGCTATGGCTGAAGCTGAAAATTGAGAGCCCCGCGGCGGCGTTCGTCGTAATGCCTCGAATCTCTGAAATCGGGCACACCTTTCGGCCTTAAAAAAAATGCTACCAAAAATAGACAATAACAGCAACAACAACAACCGTTTGAGTTGCTGTTTTGTTTTGTTTTCTTTCAATTTTGGTTTAACTTTCTTGAGAACTTTTTCGGTTACTTTTTCTTCGCCGCGACTCCGAGAGTTGAGTTGACGGCTTTTATTTTGTTTTATGATATGGCGATAAGATCTATGCGAACGACGGGGCTGTTAAATTAATTGAAAAGTTCAGGAGGCGGCGTCAGCATCAGCAGCAACAACAAAAGTCATTAGCATTTCTCCACAAAATTTGTTTTAACAGCTGACAAATGTTTTCAGCTCTTTCCAAATGAGTTTTCAGTTCATTTTGCGTGTTGTTATGTTGCCTTGATAGGCGGCAAGTCTTTATCGATTTGGGTCTTACTTTCCAGGGTGATTTCAAAACTTTGAAATATCTTATCGCGTCCAAATATAACCCTCTAACCGTTCAACCGACCCGTCCATCCGTCAGGCAGGAATTCTCGCGCTCAACTGAAACTTTTCCAGTTAGTTTTCGAGTTTGATCTGAAAATCTCACTGCCATTGATCGTAGATCGTAGCGAACCTGGTCTCAGGTTCGAGTTGCCGCTCGAAGTGGGTTCGTTGGCGTTGCAGTTGGTCGCGTGTCAGCTGTTTTTTGTGGTTGCACTTCCATCGATTGGGAATTGTAGTGTATTTTGTATTTTCTGTTGTAGTATTGGCCGCAGCGTGTTGCCCCTTTTTTGTGGGGCACTTGAAACCGGTCGGGGATTTCTTTTCCACGCAAGTGCGCAAAATTAAAACAAAACATGCGTTTTGTCTGCCGATGATGGAGAGAGATATCGGAGATTCTGTGTGAGCTGCGCGCCGCTCTTTCCGCATTATTTTTCTCGTCTTTGGCTTTGCATTTTATGGGTATGATGAACTTGGGGAAGAAAGTTTTCTTAGGGCTCTGTGTGGGAATTTATTTAAATGGAAATGTCTTGGGTGTAAATTTAATTACGAGTGTGAGAATGCATAAACTTATTTTATTTAATTTAATTTATACACGAAGGAATAATGGAAATAATGGAAATGAATAAAATAATAATAAAACTTACATGTTGTACCGAAACTACTTTAAATAATTTTGATATTCAAATAATCCGAAACTCCTGAAACTCCTGCGTCGGATAAGTGATGTTGGGATAGCTGCGTATCTCCTATCGCAGTCAGAAATGTGTCAAATAGGGGAACATATGGCCACTCCGTTGGTCTAGAGATAAGACTATATTTAAGAATCTCATGACCGCTACTTAAACGCGGCCCTTGAAATAAAATTCAGTTTGAAACAAAATTTAACCGGCTCGAAGGACCAAAATGTGTCAACTCATGGGTCAACAACGTTTAGACGTTTGCTTTTTTTGCAACCTCTCTTAGTTTCGAGTCGTTACACATACTTTGGCTATAATATCTTAACAAGTTCCAGGGCATCCTGCATTCGATTTAAATATATCCTCATCTTTTATTGCTTTTACTCCTGTTTGTTGTTTTATTCATGTATTGGTTGACGTGGGAACTTTTAATTGTGTGTGCAGGGGGGGACTTCGAACAATACCAGGAATTTCTCTCCGCTTCTCCTGTCCGGCCGCGAAAGAAAAGTACTTGAAAATGCAAAAGGATATTTAGTATGCTCCTCTGACAGCGCAAATATCAAAGATTTATTTTTCTGCGGAGTGAATGTTTCAATGAAAAAAAAAAAAGCGAGCAGCGGCAGCAGTCCAGAAACGTTTCAGGCTTCACTTGTTTATGAAATGGGGACAAAAACAAACATTTCTACCCCTCGAAACCAAAAAAAGGGTCCAAGGGCGGATGAGTGGGTTGTGCTGCTGCTGCTGCGACCCTTATAAACATGTCAATCACAAGTAAATTGTTGCAGATTTAATGGTCGCCCAAGGAATGTGGGTCGGGCAATAGGAATCCCAGGCAGGACAGCCTGGACGGCCAGGACAGCAGTCCGGATCCACTGAAATGCAAACGCCATTTCAGTGCTGTGTCAGCAGGAGCTTATGGAAGTTTAAAAGGGGTACAGTGAGTACTCAGCAGCAGGAACAATAGGATATTGTCCAAAAGCAGGTATTTGGACTTTAAAAAATTAAAACAACATTTTATTTAAAGGAATGAGAAAATCGAGTGCCAAGGTGCTCCAGAAACCCGCTTACTGATTTAACTTGTCATAAAAATGTTTATTTACAAATGTCTACTGTAAGGCAAATACAGAGAAGCGTCCGTCATAGATTTCGCTTTCCATTTCACTGCTTACCATGAATTTATAGGCAATCTTTGGAGGCCTAGGCAACGATGGTTTTGCTTAATGAAACTTAAAGTGCGTGCCAGTCCGCTCGAGCACGTAGATCTCGGAGGCGGAGTAGGAGGAGCAGGCCTGGCAAGGCTGAAGGACTCGAGGGCTGCACTCAATTGCAATGGCTGACCGCAAAATGGCGGCGAAAGCACTTCCGCTCGACTCGAAAAAAGTCATGCAACCGAGCATCATCGTACGTGAAATGTTGCCACTGCTTGAGCTTCAGCTTCAGCTGGCTTTTCCCCTCTTTCTTTTTTTGTAAATATTTCTGCGAGAACGCAGACCCTCGGACAGCTTTAACAGCTATTAGAAAATTGCGAAAATTGCGCACACGTTTTCGCTGAGAGAAAAGCGAACGTTGCATGCGGCTTGGCCATCGAGTGCAGTTTGTGGCCTCCTCAGATTTATTGCAGCCAAGAGAGCGGTCCGACCGGAGACCGGAGACCGAAGAACTGCCAGAGACTGTTCGCATTTTAAACAGTTTTCGTTAAGTTTGGTTTATTAAGCCCCACCGCCACGGCCGATGCATAATTCATTCGGCTTAAGGGTTTTCCAGCGATTCATTTCAATCATGGTCAGGAGAGCAGGAGAGCAGGCACTGCTAGTCGTGTGGCTCGTTTTAAATCATTAAATGCGGTAGTTTTGGCCATTTTATGGCTCTACCTAAAGGTGTGGCATGTGATGTTTATTGGACAGATGCAGCCAGGCATCGAAAGTGCCCCAGAATCGCTTTAAAGTTTTTCTTGCCAGCACAAATTTATGGTGAAGGTTAAGGTCTTGAGAGTTTTTCTCATTTGCGGTGAAAGTTTGGGGTTGGTAAAACTTATTTAACTCGGTGGGAGTTTCACAAAATAAACGAAATGGAAATTTTGGGAAATGAAATATAATCATAAAAAGGAAAAATTATGTGGGGAAATTTTTGGAAGCTTTATACTGCTGATCCATAAATATACTTACATTTTAAATTCAATTATTGTCAGCCTGGAGTTTTTATAAAACCCAGGAGTCTGATGAATTTTAAAGTTTTTCCAATTAACTAAAAGTTTATTTAAGTTTATCCCAAGTTGCTCGTTCACATGAATCCCTATTCCGCGGAAGCGTTCATCTTAAAAAATAATGGCCTTCGTTCACTTTCATTAAGTGCCTTCGGAAAGGTTGCCCCGCAAATTCATCAACTTTCCTCGACATTAGACCCCGGTTGATGCGTTCCGCGAACGCTGCTCCTTAACCTCTTTAAGAAGCTGCTGCTTAACCCAATATCACACCAAAGAAATTGTTGCTGAAACCGGAGGCGGCGCAATCCGTTCAAGTTTCAGCCATTCAAAGGGGGAATTTAAGTGCTAGCTGGCTGGGGAATCACCACCCAAAAACCACTTTAATTTGCAAATCTAGGCATATGCCAAGGAGTCAAGGCTTTATGGTTTCACCTTCAAAATGCCAAAAAAAAAAAAAAGGAAAAGTAAAAATGAATGGCATAAAGGAGGGAAACCCTGCGGCGTCTCTGATTACAGGCGAAATATGGCACGTGTATAAATCCCACATGTAAGCGTGGGTCGGTCTGCCTTCTCTAAAATCTCTAAAAATCAATAGTGTAAGAGCGAAGCGATTTTCTTGTATTTTCTCTGCTTTTTCACTCGAACGTTAATTGATTGAATTAGCCAGCCGAGCGCAACCGAGTGAGGAGACAAAGGAAACTCCCGGACGGCCCTCCATAAATATTAATATGGCCAATCAAAATATATGACAAGGAAATTATGCGAGGCACAGAAACACAAATGTTTAAAATTCAACAATGTCCCTGGGACTGGAACCGCTGCTCGGCAACAACAACAACAACAGCAAAGTGCCTAAATTAATAAATGCCATTTCCCATTGCCACACCCTGTTCTTAGGTGCTTTTTTCCTCACTCTTCAAGAAAAATCTGAAGGTCGTAACTAGGCGTCGGCCTAAGAGTAGGCAACGCCTGCTAGAAAATTAATTTACAATGAAGCCGAAGCCATCAGGAGCGGCAAAACTTTCTGACAATTGCTTTTCGGGTTTGCGTATTTAATTTGCATTCATTTGGTTAGCTGATTACTCCATAACTCATAGCTCCAGTTCCTGGAACTATCCACCAGTGCCAGCTAAGTAAGAATCGTTTCCTTTCAAGGACATTTTCAATTGGCTTTCGATGCTGCTTAACTTTTTTCGCTCTGCCGGATCGAAGTCTATGGCATTGCCTCCTCCGCTAATTGTTCTAATGCGCTCAAGCAGTAAGCTGCTTAAAATTGCTCAAATTGCAAGGAACAGCGGGGGGATCAGGAAGCTCTCACAGATGGGCGATAGGGGAGGAAACTCCTCCGCAGCATACACATATCCAGACGAAGGGGACCGCCTGCTGAGGCATTAACATCACCAAGCCACTGGCTGGTAATTACACATCAGATGCAGAAATTACGAGAATTAAGGAGGCGGTGCTCAATAAACACCAATCGCATCAGACAACAAGATTGTGGAAAATGTAGAAAGTGCAGATGTGAGTGAAACCTATGTATATAAAAAATACAAATCTTTCGAATATTAATTTAACTTTTTTTTAAATTTGTTTTCAAAACTAATAACTAAGAGTAAACACAGTTTATTGACAGACAAAAGTTTAAAGTTTGCTTCTGTTCCTTGCTTGATATCTCTGCTGTTCCCTGCTCCTCTTCTTGGAGCTCTGATCAAGATCCTTTCCATCCATAGACCACGATGTAAGCACTGGTGGTCGATGATGCTGAATAAAGGGGACTATGTACCGGGCACACTCCTCGGCGGCATGGAGATGAACATGATGGGTCCCGCCCCTCACCTCGTAGAACTCAAAGTGGGGATTTTTATGGGCCAGAATGGACATGGGCTCCTCACACTCAACGCCCACGTACGGGGACTCAGATCCCTTGATGATCAGGTAGGGTTTCCTTCCAACGCGTTTCGCCAGCTCCGTGGCGAGTCCGCGTTCCATTTCGATGCTGTGGTAGAACTTGATCCGGCCATCCCTGGAGAAGAAGAATCTGTCCGGATAGAGCTGTGACCTGGTCACCTGGCGGTGGAGCAGGTGCTTGGCCAGCTCAGGAGTCACGGAGTTCGAGCTCCCCTTGGCGAGGACTTGGCACAGCTGAGGGAGAGTATAGGAGGGTGGCTCGTGGAAATTACCTTCCTCGCGCCGATCTTCCTCCACCAGGTGCTTTTCCATATCCAGGGCCGCCTTCTTAAGGCTTAGCTCGGCGTCTCGAAGCGGCGCGGTCAGCAGAATATCCAGAGAGATAACCATGTCCACTGTGTGTGGAGCCAGAGCTGCGTAAATGAAGCTGATGATGCCGCCCAGGGAGTGACCCAACAGGGAGACCTTCTTCCAGCCGTACTCGTGCATAATCCTGGGAATGATGTAGACATACTCGTGGATGCTGTAGTACATCCCCGGCGGCACATGAGAGGACCTTCCATGACCCGGCAGATCGATGCAGAGCACTCCTATATAATCTGGCAGCAGGGGAATCAGGCGCTCAAAGGTTCCCAAGTTATCCAACCAGCCATGGATTGCCAGAATGGGTCGCTCCTTTCGATTTCCATACCAACGACCGGAGATGTGACCCCAGGGAGCTGGGATCCTCACCTCCTCACACTGCAATTAATAGCAAAAAAATATAGCGTGATAGCTAATATTGAATAATTAAATATTTATTTCAAAGTTTCCACTTGGGGATTTTGTTAAATTTATACTCAACCCTAAAAAATGTTAGGATTATTTATTTATTTTTACAAAATATTGAAACAACTCACAGACATTTTCTAAGTGCGGAAATTCTTTATCAAAACACGTTTAATTCACCTTACATAGTAACAAAGTTGTTAATTAATATTACTTCATGATATGATTATCTTTAAAAGTGATTCTCAACTTTTAACTTTATCACAAAGACGATTTTTTAACATTGCTCAGAGAGAGCGTAAAAATAATAATCTCTCTACTGATTTGACCTCTTTGTATACTCACATCACTTAATGACAAAGTTCCCATCGCCACGGACGGCTCACTGAACTTTGCCTTCCGCCAACTTATTAACTCGATCCAGTAATTATTTTACGACTTCCAGTATTATCTGATAGTATATAGCCAAAATACAACCGGTTCCCGTAGGTAAAAGTGCGGGAAAAGTATCTCGATTACTTCAACAGCTGTACAGCGACTAATTCTCGTTGTTCGCTTTCGCAGCAGTCTCTGGTTTGTTCGTGTTTTTAAGAGAGAGATGATAAGAAACTAATAAATTAAGAGAACCACAGAACTTGAAGGGAAATACAAAGTAAAAAGAGAAATCTAATAAAGAGATATTATTTCGATTCTCTTAAAACTTAGATCTGAGTCAAAATGTGTGATACCTGATTCTCTTCGAATCTTGCGATCAAAACATAGTGTTGAGCTTTGTGGCTATTGCCGACTATTTATTATTGGTATCTATAATTTTTTACTACAATATTTTGTTCCATTTATACCTTTTCCAGTAAAACCAATTTCATAGTTTGCTGCGATTATTCCTTTCTTGATATTTCTCCAGTTCCCTGCGTCTCTCTTTAAGGCTTAGTTCCGCTTCCTTGCCAGCCAAAGATAATGAGGTAAGGACCGGGGGTCGGTGATGCCAGATAAAGGGCACTATGTATCGGGCACACTCCTCTGCGGCATGGAGGTGCAAATGGTGGGTGCCGCCCTCCACCACGTAGAACTCGAAGTGCGGGTTGTTCTGGGCCAGAATGGACATGGTCTCCCTGCACTCGTCGAGTGGCAAATGAGTTGACTTTGAACCCTTTATGATGAGGTAGGGCTTCCTCTGTATACGCCGCGCCATCTCGGCAGCTAGTCCGGAATCTATTTGATTCACATTGTAGAACTTTAGGCGTCCATCTCTGGAGAAGTAGTATCTGTCCGGATAGAGTTGCGACTTGGTCACCTGGCGGGGGACCAGGTGCTTAGCCAGCTCAGGGGTCACAGAGCCGTAGCTTCCCTTGGCGAGAAGCTCACACAACAGGCCAAAGGAATAGGAGGGAGGCTCGCGCAGATTTCCCTTCGCCTGCCGATCCTCCTCGACCAGGTGCTTGTCCATTCTCTGCTCCCTGTTCTCCAACTCATTGATCTTCCTAGGTGATGTCGGCAGCAATTTATCCAGTGAAATGACCATGTCCACCGTGCTTGGAGCCAGGGAAGTGTAAATAAAGCTCATGATGCCGCCCAGCGAGTGGCCTATCAGGGACACCTTCCCCCACCCATACTCCTTCATCACCAGGGGAATAATGGAAACAAAATCGAAGATACTGTAATATATTCCCGGATACACGTGCGAAGACCTTCCGTGTCCTGGTAGATCGATGCAGAGCACTCCAATATAGTCTGGGAGGAGGGGAATCAGTCGGTCGAAGCTTCCTAAGTTATCCAACCAGCCATGGATCGTCAGGATGGGTCGCTCCGTTCGATTGCCGTACCAACGACCAGAGATGTGACCCCAAGGGGCCTTGATTTTCACATCCTGAAACTGAAAGGGAAGCACAGATAAGAATAAACACTTTATAATGAATTTTTTTTTAATAGTTTTACACTTTATTCTAAATATAAAATATTTTACTGATAAGAATGGCTTGCAATGTTAGAAACACGCTCAATGAGGGTTTGTTTTTCTTATAAATATTTATTTATTTGTTAACTCTCTCTTGTTTAAATATATTTTTGGCAGCACAATGACCTATTTAACGCTGAAGATATTCCTCGTGAGAATTTATGCCAGCCGGTACCGGTGTTATCTTTTTCCATTTCTCTATTCACATTTATGCTTACTCACATCGCTCAATGACAAGGTTCCCATCCCGACGTTCGGCCTTTTGAACTTTGCCCGTCTGCAACTTTTAGACTTGATCCAATAAGTGGTACCACCGTCCAGAATTATCTGGAAGACTGTAGGAATGTGAAATTTCCAAGTATCACTTCCAGATTCCGCGACAGTTGTTCGTCGACTAAATCTGATTGCCAAAAATTGTTTACCTTCTATGTCAGACAAAGAGAGAGTTTCCGGTGAGATGGCATGCAAATAGTATGAACCAAAAGATAACAAGAAAAAACAACTCAAGAGTTAATTCGAATTTGCATGTACTCTGCATTAAATTCAAAAGGCTGGTAGATAAAGTATTTCATTTATAATAAAATTGAAATGTTATATTTATAATACACAAATTTACTTACAATATTGATGTTGTACTTGCTATTCAGACTAAAAACATAATACGTTAATTATTGAGTTTTAACATTTACCAACAGCCAATGTTGTGTGATGTTCAACTGATCTAAGACTTGATATCTATCTACCAGTGGTGTCAAAGAGTCTTTAAGCAATTCACTTGAACTTTGCACCTTAAGGATTTCACAATTTGCTGCGCTTTTTCTTGGCCCAACTAAAGAGTCGCCTTTGTGTACTGCTGGCTGGCCTGGCGCCTAGTTGATCCTCCTTGCCAGTAAGCGACCAAGATGTGAGGGCTGGTGGTCGATGGTGCTGTATGAAGGGCACTATGTACCGGGCGCACTCCTCGGCGGCATGGAGATGCATATGGTGGGTGCCTTCCACCTCGTAGAACTCGAAGTGCGGATTGTCCTCGGCCAAGATGCATATGGCCTCGTTACTCCGTAGCGACAGGTATGGCGACCGGGATCCCTTGATGATCAGAAAGGGTTTCCTCTTGAGCTGCCTCGCCATCTCCGCGCCGAGGCCATTTTCAATGTCCATGTAGTGGTAGTTCTTGACGCGGGCGTCCCTGGAGAAGTAGAATCTCTCGGGATACAGCTTCGACTTGGTCAGCTGGCGGTGCAGCAGGTGCTTGGCCAGCTCAGGGAACACGGAGTTGAAGCTGCCCTTGGCCACGACCTTTTCCAGCTGCGCGGGGGTGTATGAAGGCGGCTCACTATAGTTTCCCTCCTTCTGTCGTTCGATCTCCACAAGCTGTTTCTCGACACTCAAAGCCATGTAGTCGATATTATTCCGCAACGGCAGCAAAATGTCCAGAGAAATGATCATGTCCACTGTATCAGGGGCGAGGGATGCGTAGAGGAAGCACAGGTAGCCACCCAAGGAGTGACCAATCAGGGAGACCTTTGACCATCCGTACTCCTTCATCACTATTGGAATTACCATCACGTAATCGAAGACGCTGTAAAACAGACCGGGCTGGATGTGCGAGGATTTTCCGTGTCCTGGCAGATCGATGCAGAGCACTCCTATATAATCTGGGAGCAGGGGAATCAGGCGATCGAAGGTTCCCAAGTTATCCAGCCATCCGTGAATTGCCAGAATTGGTCGTTCCCTTCGATTGCCATACCAACGGCCCGAAATATAGCCCCATGGCACAGGAATCTTTACTTTCTCATACTGGAAAATGGTGGAAAATGAGAGAAAGTGATTCACTCTTCAGTAATTGGTATTTAGTTAACTGATATTTACTATTAATTGCTGTTCAAAGGTCTCGCATGACATGGCTAACCTTTGTGGTCTGCTTATTTGGCTTACTTACATCGCTCAATGATATAGTTTCCATTCCTCTTTGATTGTGACTGATTTTACTTTTTATTTAGTCTGGGTCTTGCCTTCTTAGCAGTTATTCTTCAACTAACTCATATTCTTGGGATTTTTTGCATTTTTAATAAAAACAAACATAAAGAGAGATTTGTGAATGCAAAGAGATTAAGCTTAGAGCCACATTCTCTTTATTAAAAAGCTCATAAACAAATATCAGAGCGAGGTAACATAGCAGAACATATGTTCTAGTTTTTACAATTATTTTTAGGAATATTGATACTTGATCTATATTTCTTTGCTGCCGATCATCTTCGTATTATATTTATTGTACAGGTCATATTTTCTTTTACATAAAACACAATAATTTCTTTTATTACACGTCCAGTCAACGCGACTGGTAACAAAAACTAACCAAAATAATGATGAAGCTTTTGAGGAGGGGTAAGAGCTTGTGGATCTTTCGGGGCGAATGGCATTATTAATTTCGTTACTTTCAAACGTTCAAACTATGTACCAGGCGTACTCCTCGGCGGCATGGAGATGCAATTCGAAGAGCTAAAAACCCACTCTCTTCAGTGAAAATAATTAACAAATATGAGAGCGAGACAACAGTTTTCACAAAAGTCTTGACACTTGATCTTTATTAATTTGCTTCTAAGAATTTTATTTTCACAAAAAACACAGCTTTGTTGGGGGGAAACATGATTTTAGCTCTCTTAGCGCTGCATGCTCTTTCACAGTTTGCTAATCTGTTTTTGGAAACTGATGACATTCCCCTGTTTACCATTCTGATCCATAACTCCATTAACTGTAACCTCCCGGGGACGATGGCGCTGAATGAAGGGAACGATGTAGCGGGCACACTCTTCGGCAGATTGCAAGTGGAGGTGATGAGTGCCGCCCTCCACTTCGTGGAACTCAAAGTGCGGGTTACCATTGGCCAGAATGGAAATCGCCTCGTCACTGCGAGGCTGTAAATTTAACGAAGCTGATCCCTTCAGGATGAGCTATGGCTTCCTACCAATTCGCGTCGCCATCTCCGCACCAAGCCCTGTATCGATGTCCCAGTAATTAAAGTACTTGACCCTTCTATCCCGCGAGAAATAGAACTTATCCTGATCCGGATGGAGCTGTGACTTTATCACCTGACGGTGGAGCAGATGGTGGGCCAAGCCCAGACTTACAGAGTCCATAGTCGCTTCGACGATGTTACTACACATCTGGGAGAGAGTGTAGCTTGGAGGCTTTAGGTCTCTTCTCGCCATCCTCCGGTCGTCCTCGATCAGCAGGTTGTCCTGGTAGTTGGCAATCATTTCTAGGGCCAAACCGTCGTTAGCTCTTGGGGGCAGCAGGACGTCAAGGGAAATGACCATGTCCACCGTGTCAGGGGCTATGGCCGTGTAGGCGAAGCTCATGATGCCACCCAAGGAGTGACCCATCAAGGACACCTTGTTCCAGCCGAAATGTTTCATCACCCGTGGAATGATGTAAACCCAATCATAGACACTGTAGTTGATTCCCGGTGGCAGGTGCGAGGAGCGTCCGTGTCCGGAGAGATCGATGCAGAGTACTCCCATGTAGTCGGGGAGCAGCGGAATCAGCCGGTCGAAGGTTCCCAGGTTGTCCAGCCAGCCGTGGATCGCCAGGATGGGACGCACCTGTCGGTTACCATACCATCGACCCGAAATGGAACCCCAAGGCACGGGAATCTCCACTTCAGAGAACTGCTTGCAACGAAAATGTTTCCTTAAATGTTTGCTTTTGGATTCAATTGATTTTTTGGTTACTTACGTCTTCAATTAATATGTGTTTCATTGTTAGTTCAGTTAAGCTAAGTATATTTATTTAGGAAGCATAAGTACACATTCAACGTTCAGATTAGAGAACAATGCTCCGACTGATTTGGACTCTTTAACTTGGAGGTAATGTTTTAATAGCTTTGCCAGATAAGCAGAAGTAAGCTTTTTGACAATCTTGTTCGTTAAGGAACCATTTTGGAATCATTTGTTGTCATGGGGTTTCTTTGTGGGAACGATCTGGCAAAATTAGCAGATTTTCGTTGTTTCAAAAAATATTAGATTAAATATAAATATATGATCTTTTAATTTTCTTTTTAACGTTTTTTTTCTTTATATTATTATAATACTTTAAAGTGTATATAATATTAAACTGCAAGCTAATGTGGGTTAAGCTAAAGCTTAAGGAACTGGTAATGTTCTTGGAAAAGTTAGCCGAGAACCAATTATATTGATATCTCAAATATGACGAATAATATTCCACATTTGATATGGAGTAATCACACTTTGTCTAGCAGTATTTAAGATTTAAACTTTCCTCACTTAAGTAAATTCTAGTCAATGCTTAAAGCGAATAAGGGCAGACTCGTTGATGCCCAGAGTCAATAAGCTGCAGTGGGATTCAGGGAATGTGCCGATTACTACGTGACGCTCGAATCAAATCGAGATTCTCGCTCCCCAAGGTGACCCCTCGATGCACACGGTTACGCTGGACTGACCTGGAGTGGTGGTGTCGTGGCGGAAGTCCTGGACTGACTTGGTGCGATGTCCCAGCAGGTTCTCCTTATTTTCTTGAAAATTCTCGTTTTGTTTATTTTTATTTTTTACATCAAAAATGAATGTTCATAGGGGAGAAACATATTCTTATTTCACAGATAAGGAAATTGGTAACAAAAATTTAGTGTTTATGGTGCAAATACTGCAACACTTGCTCCGACTTTAAGCTTAAATTAAGCTGTTATTACACCGATATCCTCTTGCTGGACTTTCCATTTCTGGCTGCCATTTGGGGCTTCTTCCTGGCCCAACTGTCGCCCAAGTGTGATTACCTTCCGCTGTCTTTCCCCTCGACTGCATGTGACGGCTATATGGCTGTATCCTGACCGCCTTCACACTCCTTGGCCACAGCATGATCCTTAATATGCATTTGGCCAAATTTCCTTGTGCATTTCAATCGAGTGTGTGTGCTGTGCTGCGTGGGTGTGTGTGTGAGGAACTGCAGCCATGATTTATCTTTAATTTATGTTTGAGTAATTTATCATGTCTACTGGGGCCCACCCCTTGTTGTGCCATTTCCCCCGGAGGCGGGCAGGAGGAGGTCCTCTCAAGCCCCTTGTTCTCGTCATGCAAATTGTCTTGAGCTTTCCTTCCCCAAAGTGAAAGTGCCATTTCGCTGGCGCTGGCTCTGGCTCTGGCTCTGGTGAAATTTGTGCGTGTATTGGCCTTGAATCCATAATTTGCCTGTCAACGGCAGCGACATCGTTGTCGTCGGCGCCGCCTTCGCCGTCGCTGTCGTGGCCCAAAAATTGTGCGCACATAATTGAGTTCAAGCATTTGGAAGCCAATTATGATTTCCCACTTTTCCCACCGCCCCCCTTCAGCGGCTCCTTTTGTCCCTTTTCAGATCTCAATCAAAAGGGCGGGCGTGGCCTTTGTCCTTTCACCTCCTTTTCCTTTCTTTTTCACCTCCTTTCCTTTCTCTCCTTCGACGTGGCTTTAATTGCCTCTGCCACTTAACATATGCAAATTAAATTTAATTCTTTTCTCTCAACCGGATCTCTTCTTTATTTTTTCCCTTCTTTGGGTCATAGTTTCCGGAGAGGACACCTTAAGTGGAAAAGCAGCTCACCTTCTCAGTTTGATAAATATTTATGACGGCCAATGATAGTTGTTCTTGCGGAACGGCAGCTGAACAAAGCCAAAGGGTTGCCCATTTCCTAGAAGCCTTTATTTTATCTTGGTGCCCCCTAAAAAAATAAAAACGCAGAAGAGTGGAGAGTGGATGGTGAATGGTGGATGCTGGAAAAAAGTAAAGCAAATAAATAAACAATATGGTAAAGCACTATATATGATGCTTTCAACCTGTCAGCCGAGTCCTTGAGCCGGGGATCAGCTTCACAAAGACACCGCCGGAAGTCTCGAGCTGATACGCATGCAACTCCGCAAAAAAAGAAATCGGGGAAATGGCAGGAAGAGCGGTGATGCCACCGCCTGGCTATTATGCTTTATGTGCTGCTATTTTTTTGGCAGGAATTTTTCTTTTTTGGAGCCAAAGTGCGAGTGAGATTTAAGCCTGAACAATGGCTCCCGGGTCTTGTTGAAAAAAACAAGAAAGTGTGTAAGAAATTGCATTAAGAAATCATTTTCGTTTTGCGGCGGTTTCCATGGGGCTACAATGGCTCCCGAATGGTGCTTTCCCTGGGTTTTCACGGCTCACACACCACAGCCGGAGCTGTGAGTCTAATTCCAATGAATTATTCGAGCCAGAAAGTTTCACAGTCGTTGCATTTTTCTGGGCGTGCGGTTGTAACAACACATTTCTTTGGCTAATGAATTTGACTATTATATAAGCCGGTGTGCGGGTGTGCGAGTGTGTTTGCATATATGCCCTCGCATGAGTGTGTGCTCGTATAATTGTATTTCCTCTAATTATACAGCAGAGCTCGAAATTTGCATTTGAATATATGTACATTTACATTTCGTTTTCCAAGGGGTAAACTTGCAGAAAGCCCAAAACCTACGACTCTCTCTACACATTGCATATTACAATTAAAAATTCCAGGAAATTACAAATGTAAACCAGAGCTTTGTGGCCTGCAATTTGATGCTGCCTGCAAACCTTGACTTTATTGAAAGGTAAAGCGTTTCCCAGGTTCTGCTATATAATTTGATTATGTATGTATGAAGACATTCTACAATAAATACAATAAATTGACAATAATTGGGTTTTGTTTTAGTTCAATTAAACACGGCAAGCGGACAATGAATTTATAATTGCCTATACAGTTGTTGTCAGTGAATTAGGGTTGAAAGTTAATTGTTTATTAGCCCGAATTGTATTTTGATTGAGTTATCAGAAGGAAATAAAACATTGATAGTATCTAATAAATAGATGTTAAGCATTCTGTACTGTTAATATTCTTCATAGAAAGCTTTCTTTTCTTTAAGAAGAGTATTTCTTTTCAAGAAAATAAGTTGTATTCAATTTTTAAACGAAATATATTTAGAAGACGTGAATCACAAATGTATTGGGAGATATTGTAGATATTTTTGGATTACTTGCCCGGCAACTAACATCTTTTATTTTGTACAATTTTGTCAGGAAGAATTACTAAACATTACTACTAACCAAAATGTTGAGGGACGTTGATGCACTGCGGTTAGTGCACTCAAGCGGCCCCTTGACACCAAGCACGTGCTTGTTTTTGTGTAAGTGTGTGACTATGTATTGTCTGAAAGTATTACCTAAAATTTGTGTATACTAAATGTGTATATCCTAAATTTTGTGCTAGCAAACTAATATGAATTTCACCTTCCAAACAAAGTACATAATCTTGTAGCATTCGAAATTTCAAGGGACGTTGATGCACTGCGGTTAGTACACTCAAGCGGCCCCTTGACACCAAGCACGTGCTTGTTTTTGTGTAAGTGTGTGATTATGTATTGTCTGAAAGTATGACCTAAAATTTGTGTTTACTAAATGTGTATATCCTAAATTTTGTGCTAACAAAATAATATGAATTGAACCTTCCAAACGAAGTACTTAATTTTGTAGCATTTGTCCTTAATCAACTCCATGCTCTCTCGATCTATGTAGATGCCCATGACTTCGTTCTCTAGAACATCTTGAATAGGCTCAAACCCGAGTTCAATTGCTTCACAAGTGTCCACGTCTCTACGCTCCACCACAGACCATTTGTCGGTCCTGATGTTCTCATTCTGAGACTCAAAGAAGGCGAAAACTTTACATGTTGAGTGTCTAGTCTCGTGAACAGGTAGCAAGACTGAAAATCGGATAAGTCCAAAGAACTTAATAAAGGGGACTGCAGAGTGGGGCGGGTAGAGCGTCTTTAGGGCGCATATCAACCACTTTGCAGTCTCTTCATCCTGGCATACAACAAGCATGTTCCCGCAGAACTCAGACATGGGGACGCACTGCGTAAATCTGAGCTTCGGAATGTTCCACTTCTCGACTAACTCAAATACGTGCCCCATGATCAACTTTGTGTCTACGAACTCGGCGCTTGGGTCATCATTGGATATAACCACTCCGAATCGGCGTCCCTCCGGCATAGTCCTGGCAAAGGGCGGTCGAGTGTCCGGCTGACCGCAGTTGTTCACCGGGCAGCACTCCTTTTTAAAATCGAAGCACTCGCTACCGCCTTCGTCCAGGCTGCCGAGCGAACAGACAGACATCTCGGAGAACTTTGTGATGGAAGCCATGGGAAGAGAAAAAAGGGGTTGATTAGTACAAAAATTTAGCTTGTTTTTCCGAAACCGATATAGGCTATAAAAGTGTTGTCTATAAATGTGTGGCGTAGAAAAATAGTTTTTGGAAATGAAAAAATTTGGTACTAAAAATTTTACTTAGCTATGCTATGAAAGCGATGTGTATTGTTGGAAGTTTACGAATGTTATGACTATCTGAAAATCTGTCTCTGACTGGGTAGAGATCTTTTGACTTTTATATTCCCATGACATACTTGATCGAGGGTTTTTTACGACTGGGAGTTATCAGAGTAGAAAGTTGCAACCTATATGTCGCGCATTTGCTTTAGGTGGCTGGTCGCCTCTCTCAAGCCGGGACTAGTGTCTAAACCAAACAATTTTTATTTGTAATTACAAAAAAATATGATTGCACATTTCGTTACGTGTAAAATATAAAAGCGTATTTGATTGGATTATCAATTATTTAGCTTAATCAAGACAACTTATGAAGAGCCTTATAATTAAGATATTAATCTCCTTGACGAACCCCATTAGGAATTAGTTTAAGAGCTCGGTTAATCCACTTCCAAGGTCACGCCCCAAAGTCTACCATGATTTATGAGCCTCACCCACACTCTCCCTGCTGTTCACCTAAGTATGCAATTGTTTATGTTCATATTTAGTTAATTTACTTAATCAAGGGTCCGCAACAGTCACAATCAAGGGCCAAAAGGCCAGCGTGGCCATCGCACTCAGCTCCAATAAATTAATTAACCACAAAATTTATGATTATTGCCACAATGAGTTCGCCTTTTCTTTTATTTTCTTTCGGCTTTTACTTTGGCTTTGACTTTGGTTTATTCATTTATTTGTGGCCAAAATGTTTCCACTGGCAGTTCATAAATAATTCGTATAATTTATGCATTGTCATATACTGACTAATGGCGGGGGGTTTCGCTCTTGACAGACGGGATAAACCGATTGTATACACTGCCGGTGCCGGTGGCGGCTCGACAACTCAATTGCCGGGCTGGCACTCAATTTGCAGCAACAACGGCAAGGAAAGGAAGATTTCATAATTCAAACTCTTCGATTTATGGGCAGTATGGTGTTGTAGTCTCCTCCGGGGCTTATCGAAGCCTTCGACCCTGCGAGCATTTCGCACTTGAGCTGCCCGACTCCCACATACAATCGTAATTTACGATTGGCCGACCCAAAAACGCACTCTACTTGTGCGTAATGCCAAGACAATTGTGTGTACACCAACTGCAGAAATACCCCAGCATTCCTACACAGCGAAAAAGAATCAGAGAAACCTACACATCGTCTGGGAAAATCACAGAGTCTGTGACGAGCTTAAAATTTGAAGTTCGGTGCTAACGTGTGCTTTGAATTTTTGGTGCTCAAAGACAGTGCACAGAATGTAAGCAATGCAAAAGTGACTAAGAGTTAAGAGTTTTTTTTTTAATATTATTTGAAATGAATTGATTATGTCATATTCCAGAGAAATGCTAGCTAGTCTTTCTCATATTTAGCCATGTGGTTTTATTTTTTTTACAATTTTAAATACCTTTAAATATCACTATCTTAAGATTTATGTTGTGTTGTTTTTCCCGCAGTGCAGACGCCCACGATTCTCCCGTAACTGTGTTGTTACCGTATATCGGATCTTGTCTGCCCATAAATTTCCGTTTTTGGTTAACTCCTGCAAGTGCATTTGCTGAGCTGCTGCTACCAACTTCCCTAGGTGGTACTGGGAACCCGGGAGAAGTGTGCGGCATATTTCAGGGGGCTTGGAGAATTCGAATTCGATTCCCTTGGAGGCACTCCTCTGAATTATCCAAGTACTGGCCTCTGCATTTCGTTGATCCCCCGTTTGTAATTGGAGATTGCAGTTGGGGAAAAGTTTGCCATACAAAAGTTTACTTTTTGATTCAGTTTTCAGAGCTGCTGGCATTTGCCAATTTATCTGCCTGCAGATATACATACAAATAACTAAGTGTTTCAGGGCTGCGGCTGTGTTTGGGGGCCATGTCCTGTCTACGATAAACTTTTAGCATTTTGACCAGTAATTGAACCCGACAAAATGTCACAACACACAGAGTACAGCTTCCTTCTAATTACAATCTATCATTGGTACATTGTCCGTCTCTACCGAATACTAGACGCAATTTAGGGGGCTTTTTCGGTTTTTAATTGGGGTCAAAATTGTGTGGGACAAGCTGATATACCAGAGGGAAAGCAATAAATCTATCCAAGAGAGAGGGCTCACCCCTTTCCTTCATTTGTAAAAATGCCAGCCAGCAAGTCACTTAGATGTACAAATATTTTCATTCCCTTCAACCTTTGCTCTTTGGTCCACTCGCCACTCGCTTCATATTCATAGTTTTTGAGCCTAGGGAAGATCTGGCAAGTTTTCTAATTAAAAACAAATTCATGAATGCAATTTGCATGAAATTCAATTAAACTTTTTATCAACAGTTCATCTTGCTGACGAAGGAACAGTTCTCCGAGGAGGTTCTCAAATTAATCATACGCACTGTTGTCCCAACGTGAGCGATTGCAATCAAGACGATATCGGAGCTTAGTAGCAAGTCCCCATCCCGCACTCCTCCCCGAAACTTGATTGGTGGCAAAAAAAGAAGAATAAAATTACCGAATGGAATAAATGAGCGACTGAACGATGCCGCAAGTAGTTTCCATGCGAAACGTGCCGCAGTGGCAGTGGCAGTGGCAGCGCAAAAGTTGCTGCACGTCCTGCACTTGTGCATCCTTCGGATTGTTTATTTGTGTTTGCATTTGCATTTACTTTTATTCCACTTTCGGGCTTTTGGCTCCGCTTCTTGGCTCGTTGCGCTCTGTTTGCCAATGGCGATGGCCGTGTAATTTCACTCAAAAACATCAACATCAAGTGCAGCCAGCAACAAGAAGAACTCTGCTTTATTTCGACTGCTCACTGGCTTGGTTTATTTTCTTTTTCTTCTGTGGTATCAATGTAAATTTTAATTTGTTTGGCAAATATTTTCTTACTCAAGGGGGCTTGTGGCAGTGGAGTGAGAGCAGAGGACCGAAATCAGCCAAGACTGCGAAAAGATACAGCTCGCTAATTTGCCTGCAAAACATGTGGCAAATTGCTGCGGGGGCTGAGAAAAAAAGAGAGAGGCAAGCCAAACTGAATTTGCCAACTGAAGTGAAGAGAATACCCTGTGGGACAAAGGGACTTTCAAGGGATATAAGCTTATCGGAATGTTAAAAAAATAAATTAAACCTAAAAACCTATTAATAAAATGGATAAGAATTAAAGAGTTGTTGCTAGAACTGAATAGGAAATATGTTTCTCATGGAAAAGGTGGAATATTTTCCCTATTTTTGGTTAGGATATTCCTTCCTTCGATCAAACGAGAAACTTTCAAGACCGCACTTTTTTTATGACTTGAGAAAAAGTTTTTAAACTGAACTAAAACCAAAAGGCGGAACGGGCAGGACTTCCTTCCTCCCCATATATATATGGAGTATGTGTGTGCAACATGCAACAAATTCATGAACTCTCTCGCCCAACAAAAACTTGTTTCACTTTTGATTGTCGGCGCACATTTAAGTGCAGAATGAAAAGTTTTCGCCCCAGCTTGATCGCAACTAAGTAAGTGGCAAGGCATTTGCACGCATGCCACAACCAGTCCAAAGCAAGCCGCTCTCTCAGCGCCAATATATCCTGTCAGTCCTGGGACCGTTTTCCTCAAGCGAACTCCTGACAGCGAACGCCTTTTTTCAATTTCTGTAATTTTAACTTGGGTGCACTTGGCGTTCACTGGAAACAGAAACATGATATCTTAAATCAAGCCACTATTTAGAATTTATGATACTTTTATGGTTCATATACAAGTATAAATAATAAGCATAAAAACAGGGCTTTGAATCCTTCTTTTTATCAACACATCTTGTCCATATGGAAACCTCTATTCGAACATTTAAAATCGAGTTTATAATTTAAAGGTCGTATTTTTCTCAGTGGGCGATGTGTTAGTTAGACGACTTCTCCTTGGCGACAGTTGCAAAAGTGACGATGACAGGCAGGAGGTCGTCGTCGTTGTCGTTGACGTCGTCGACGGGATTCTGTCTGGTGATGTCAGGCACGTGTGTGTGACTGAATTGAGCTGAGGTCCTGTCCAAGGGTTTCTCTGCCCAGTCTAGACAGCACCACCCATCGAGTAAGAACTCCTTCTTTAATTCCAAGCTAATTCCACGGAAATTTCCCATACTAAACCCACACTTTAATCTTGAGTAGAATTTAAAAATTGTGCTGACGAAAACTTAAATGAGCATTGTTCCTATCGCACATATCTCCTCGTCTTCTTTTGGACATTATTGTTCCGGGGGCTATAAAATAAATAAAATTGAAATTTTATGCAAATTTCTCGGAGACTGTGCTGTACGACCATGTGAAGCGGCAATGCCGAATGGCAATGATAATGTTCTTGGCTACATGGATGTCAAGGAATATGTTTCACTCGAGACAAGAGGTTCATTTGGGGGAATGGTAAAAAGTCCATTGGGCTGTCTGGTAAATGGAACAAATTTGTGATAGAGCATTAGGCACTAGAGGAAGCAATTCCATTTTGTTGAACAGATTTTTAAAAAAGTGGTGCCACGTTACGACTTTGTTTGTAATGTGATATGGCTGTTAGGCAAGAATTAGTTTGGTTTTAGATGTAAGGCTTGGTTTTCTTAAACTAATCAATGGAAATTTGTGAGAAATATAATTTAAAATAAATTAAAATGCATAATCAAGGCATTGCCTAAGCAGCTTGTGCTACAGTTATCTTTACAAACTGAAAATCTGTATAAATTAAGCTAAAATCTCTTTATCCAATCCTCAAATATGGCTTGCCATCCTTTGCTTTTATCTTGAAAATTATACAACTTTAAATGTTCGTTTCCGGCCAAGACAATCTTCTTCCTTGTGGCGCTCATATTTCCCTCTGCCATTCTACCAACGTTACTTTAAATGCCAAATGAGCTTCCGTTGGGCCAAAATACGGTCCCCCGGCCATTCCTTGGTCGTAACTGGAGTGGCAAGCTGGAATCCCAAAGCCAAATAGAATCCGGGGCTCTGCAAATGTCCATCCATTCGACTTATTACATAATTAATAATTATAAGAGAATTGCGTCGGAGGCGGAGGCAAAGGCAAAGTATTTTAATAACCCATCACATCACTTGGCCCACTCAAGTTCCACTTTGGCACATGCCACATGGCAAGAGGCAGGAAGAGCAGAAATCAATGTGTGAAACGTGCTAATTGCGGCAGCTGTGCAAATGTGTGCGCCTGGCCATTTGATAGTTGACTATCATTTTGATGGCAAGGCCCGCCAGGAGGCGAATATCTCTAATGTGTGCGGTCAGAGGCGGAAAGAACAAGGGAAAAAAACTAATTGCCAAAGATGCCAACTAAGAGAAGAAGGAGAAAGTTTTGCATAAATGGCTCCTCGTCTTGGCTTTCATCTCGAACTTCTCCGTGGGCCGAAAACTACGCAACTGAGCGGGAGCGAGTGTGTTCGAGTCGTAAAAAATGGCAGTGCCGTAACACGTAATGAGATACTTCAAAATGATGTTATTGCTTTATTTATAGCGCTGCATAAAAAGTCCAAAAAAGAGGAGAGTTTGAAGCGAAAGATGGGTGTGGGCCTGGAGCAGGAGGCTCCTGACATAGGTTTTTGTGGGTTTTTTTTTCTCGGGTGCGATTTTGCTTTACCATCATCGCCCAGGCCTGGATTCGTATCCTTTTTTATGCCCACGTGGATGGCCTGTAGTTCTGTTGTCCGTACAATGGCTCCTGTCACTCTTTTACAGCCTCTCTTGTTTATTAAACTTCATATGTCACACACGATGGTGCAGTCGGAGAAAAATTGGGGCCTGAACTGAGGAAATTTTACAGGTTTTAATAGAATATTATAGAATTATTATGATATTTATCCTATCTATAAGAAATACAGAAAGCGCATCTTGAAGATCACTAAAATCTTTTAAGAGACATAGACATTGTCTGTCTTCCATATACGTTTGCTGACCAACCATTTTGGAAATCTAACCCAAGAAAAATTAAAGAAATCCTTCTCTCCCTGAGCTAAAATTTCATTAAAAAAGAGATTTTTACTTGTTCCTCAAAATTTTACTAGGACATCCCACTTAAATCTTATAAATAAATACTGAAGATCATATTTTTGATTTGCAATATGCAAGCCATTTTTCTGCAAGCGAAAGATTTTTAAATTTTTTACCGTGTACCGACATAGAAGCACATGAGAGTGTACAACAACTACCTAGCCCATCACAATGGCTGCATAAATCTTATCTGTTGGCAAATAAAAGCTGCAGCCAGGCGTTATCGCCGTCTCTTTCGCTTTAACCATTCCCGTCTCTCTCTGTCATTTTTTTTTCCTCTGTATCTGAGTTCCTCCCGCTGGTGGCTGCTTTATGATTGTCTCGGACTGGCTAATAACTTTCATGAAACTCGTTGAACTTGAGTAATTGCGTTGGCTTCCGCCGCCGTTCCGAGACTGACATTGTTTAGATAAAAATAATTTTCATTCATAAAATTATTCATGACCCGCTGTTTGATTAAAGGCTAGCCACCAGCAACAGAAGCTGGAAAGGGGAGGAGAAAAAGAAAGATAAATAAAATAAAAGAAAAAAGGACATCGGAGGAGTTAAAACGGTCGACTAATAATAGATGATGTCATGTCATGCACTATGCTGGCCTGCTCCCTCCTCCATTTTCTGTAGCGAAATTTTAATTGAAAGCTAATACCGGAAAACGGGAATTTTCGCAATTTTCTCAATAGTCAGAGCGATGAAGGAACGGCGTCAAAGAGTTGATTTAATGAGGTCTCGTCTCTCTCTGTCGCCTCCCTTTAATTTTGGCCTTCTATTTTCCCATCAACTGCTGACTCATGAAAAATTAACACACAAATCGCATGGGGCAGACATTTAAAATGCACTTTGTTGCAGCCGGCATTGCATAAAATTATTGCAGAAACAAAAATGGTCAGCGATAAGGACTAAAAAAGGAAAAACAAACTGAGAAATGAAATTAAAAAAGGGCGGGGAAGGGGCTACGACTTTGTGAATACCTTTTATGGAAAAAAAAACTTCTTTAAAAATAGTTGAAATGAAAAAAATCATCAGAATCATTCAATTCAATTCAATTTCCAAAAATGACGATTGAAATTGTATACATTTTTATAAGTTTTTCTCTTTGGGAAATAAATTAAAATTTATTTACTTTTGTTTAGTTAGCAGAAGTATAATATTTGTCTTGAAGTCCTAGACTTAATATCACAAAGCTTAAACTCCCCTTACCAATGGATATTGGGATAATGCTTTCGCCTTGGCTTGCAGCCGAATCCCTTAAAGTGCATCAATTTTAATGCAAGCCGCATTAACTTTTGCTGCGCTCTTAAAAATTTACATAATTGCTGAGAGTCAGGCGAGAGGAGGCGCCTCTGCAAGTAGCCCGCCACCCTCGGCCCTCGTTGACCCCGGCCGTGTCCGCAATGTGTGTGCAATGAACGGAAGTGCGGGCGAGAGTGGGGAAAGCTTTAATGAAAAACGTCCAGCACTTTGCACAATTAACGATTTTTCATGATTTCTCACCCCGCTCAGCCGGTGGCCCGGCAGGCAATTTGCATAAATCAGGGCAAAGTATCTGTGACACATGGAGAGCACGCCTCGTAGGTGCGGTGCCACTCGTTGTGGCTCTCGGTGGAGCCAGGGTGGTGGCTCTGAAAAATGTTTACACATTTGCAAATGTCTGAAGGTCAGAGGTGAGGAGGGAATGGCACACAGCCCACGGGCCTCGAGCTGTGCAACATGATTTAGGCGTTCGCCGCTGAGTAATTGTTGTGCGGCGGTTCAGTGGCTCACTAGCGCAGCTTTAATTTAATTTATGCACAACTACAGCAGCAGCAGCAACGGCAGCGGCAACAGCAACAATAGCTGCGGCGGAAGGAGCGTCCTCCGCCTTGTCGAGGGCCACTAAGTGGCCGCTTCAGCGAAATTAAATGCACTTTCCCGGTTGTTGTCGTCGTCATCGCAGTTGTTGCGAACGCCGGCCAAAGACTGTCTCGCGGGGTATATCAGCACATGCATTAAGGTGCCTGTAGAGCAAATATGCTCGTAAAAATTGGGATAATATTATGCAAATATTATAAATTATTTTGTACTTCATTTTTGTAAAGAGGCTGGACAAAGCTAAAATAACCTCTTACTCTCCGACTGTAAGACATTCGGCCATCTTCGGAAGTCTCTTTAGCCTGTTTCGGCAAGCCTCGTGCGCTTCAAGTCCTCCAGGGCACTGCGTGGGCACCTCTGCTATTTTCTGGATTTTAAGTTATGTGTAGCTTAGTAATTTTAATAAAATGAATTATCTCAAATCTTCAAATTAAAATAAATCTTATATTAAAACCAGTAAGAATAGATTGAAATAGCGAATAAACCATTCAAGACTCCTTACGCAGTATCTACGAAGTAGTTCCAATTTATTTCCGTCATTGTCTCCCGTGGCGGTGCTTAAATTATATTACTAGCCATCAAATGGTCGATTCTCGGCCATTAGAAATAATTTAATTTGCTATTATTTACGCTGGCTGCAGCTTGCAGCTGCCTCTAAACTGAATTTATTATTATGGCCGCACAATGTGTTTAGTTTTATGGCTCAAGACGTGAAATGTTTGTGCAGCAACAACAACATCAGCCAGAGCCATCAGCAGAGCGCATTACCCGGACTTATTTAATGCGTAATTACAGCGCAAATCTTGTTAAGCAGTCGAAGAAGCTGAAAAGGGATGCGAAATGGCGAGATACTCGTAGCTGGTCCACTTCGAAGCGTTCTCGAAAAGGCAACACTTTGCCACAAGCCGGGGAAAAGGCCAAAGGAGCAGAGCAGAGCAGTGTGCTGAGAGGCAGCTTAGTGTTTGCTTCATTGAATTCATAAGCGTCTCGAAAAGTAAATCCTGGTGAACTTTAGCGAAAATCCCTCGCCCGCACAGAACTGAAGGAGAAAATAGAAGGATGGTAGATGGAAAAATGCAGCTAGGAAAATCTCTGAGATAAAAAAGCTAAGGGGTAAACCTAGGATTTTCCAACCTCATCCTCTGACCTGCTGCCGACCTGCTCTCCAGTCCTCGGCGGGTCGTCAAAAGTCAATTAACTGCAACACTTGCAACACAACTTCAACTAATTAGCGTGATGCTGCCCCAGGTGAAGAGGTGGGTGAAAAGTAGGAAAGCTGTACAAGTATATATAGAGTACACCTCATCAGAGCCCCCTCGGGACCTAACAAAACACACACAAAAAATGTGCAGAATGCTTTTGGGCTTGCGGTAAATAAGAATGCACTTAACGTGGGGTTTTAGAAGAGGATGTGCATGATGAGGGCATGAAATGGGGGCTGGGCTCGTGGGCTGTTGTTTTTGGGAGTGACTTTTACAAGGTGACGGCAGAGTGAAAAGTGTGTCAGGTTATTTCGGGTTATTTGAGGGGCCAACAGGGAATGCATTAAGTAGATTTGCTGCACTTTTTTCGGTTGCATCAATTAGGATGATGCTAATCTAACATGTTTTTTGTAAGGTTACTTATGATCTACCCAAATGTGTTGTTTAATTAATTACTTACTTATCAAAATAATAGCTGATGATACTAACAAATGTTTTAATACATTTTACTACAATATCTTCCTACCTATATTTCAGAGCTTGAAATATATTATGTTATAAATTACGGTAACATTCAGATAAGAGTTACTTGGTGTCAGAATGATAAGAGCATTATTAACCTAACATGTATCAGTGTTGGATTTAATCTGGGCACAAATACTACACATTAATGATCCTCATGATTTATTATAATGCTTACGTCGTTATCGCTGCGGTTTATCAGGATTGGAATCGTTGGGGGTATGGAATGGGGCTCAACTGTGGTTAAATATAGTTTTTCTCTTCTGACTAAAACTAAAAATAGCTTGCTTCCCAGCTTTCGCAACCGCTCCCAGTTCCCTTTTTCTGATTTTTCTCTGGCCCATCCTCAACATCTTCATCATCATCGTCGTCACCGTTTAATTAGGGTGTCGCTTGTTCAGAGTCACGTTGTATCTTATCAATTCCCTAGGAGACATATTCTCAACAAGATGCGATATCGAATATCGAGGGTTGATGATAAGCACCAGGCACCTGGAACCAGCATCGGCTGCAGCTCCATTTCGACTCGAACTCCCGCTTGGAGTGGAGGTAAAGTGAAAGGTGAATTTCCGTCCGAATGAAGCTGTCAACCAGGATGGAGGGCGTGTGGAAGCATGTCCTGGCCATGTTGTCGCTGCCAGACTTGCTAGGTGAGTTCTTCGTTTTGGCTTGTTTTCTATTTATTTCTTGTATAAATATCATTATCTCCAGTCTTGGGCTGCTTGTGGGCCAGTGGTTTCTCCTTGGGCTACTACACGAAGTCTGCCTTTGTGTACGACAACCTTTGGCCCCATTGGTATGCCTTGGTGGGTGCCGTTGTGAGCCTAGCTCTGGCCTTGGGCTGGACCCTCAGGAAGCACAAGAAACAGCAGTACAGCTACGATCACTACTACATCATATTCTACGGCCTGCTCTGCTCGCTGATGGGGAGTTGCTTCATGCTCACCAAACAACTGGGTGAGTCACCGCCAATGAATGGAGTTCCCACTGAACTGATTACCTTTGCAGGTGGTAAATAACGTAGAGTAGATAAAGTACTCGGGGTATTTACCAACTCTGATAATGGCCAAATTGATAACATGATTATTAAATTATTGCTATCTCTTTGCCTTTGAAAAGCATCGAGAAGTTGTGTATATAAAACTCCAACTAATCCCCTCTTTCGGTTAATCCAGGTGTTAGCTACTACTTCAGCTTCGTGGGATTGAGTGTCCAGTACTTAGCCGGATTCAGCTACGTGAGCCTGCGATGCGATGCATCCGGCTCGAGGCCCTCAAGGATCGCGCTGGCCAACTCCTTATATGCGGGTGGAATGTCCACAGGATTTTTGCTCTTCAACGAAATGGAGCCGCAACGGTGCGGACTAATCGCCCTGGGCATAAACCTGCTGCTACTCTGCCTGGTCTGCCTCAACGAGCTGCTGCACCACACGGGTTGCATTAACTACAAGGAATCGAGGGATCTGGTGTTTAACCTGCTCAACGAGGAGCGGATGGTTTTCCTGCCGCGTCAGGCGATTTTGGCCCAGTTTGTGGGTCGGACTGACTACACACTGAAGGATAGCAGGCAGTGGCTGGTCCTGCTCCTGGGCGGATCCTTGGTGTATCTACAGAAGAGCTGCCTGCTATTCTCGCCCACCTACATGCAGCTGATGTGGAGCTCCACGGTGGGATATCTCCAGAGGACTCAGCTCTTTATACCCTTTGTGCTGTACGCCGGCGGCACCAGCCTGGGAGCCCTGCTCCTGATGCGATACAGCCCCAAGCTGGTGTACCTACTCTTTGGATTCATACAGATGACATTGATAGTGGCCCTGCTGTGCATCTACAGCGAGGAGCAATCGGAGCATTGTTTCCTGTTCCTGTGCCTCATATACATCACCATGGGAGTGCTGTCCAGCCAGGGAATTCACTGGCTGCTCGAATGCTCGCCCTTCCTCTACACAGAGCTGGCTTTGGCTTCGGGATTCATCCTGCAGCTGGTCGTCCTGGAAAGCTGCAAGTATGAATCGTACGCCACGGACATTTGGATAGCCCTGCTCGTCGGCAGTGTGGTCACCCTGGTGCTCACCGGCCTGGCCATTGCGGTGGTTCAGTGGCTCCAGCCGCCCTCCACCAGCTTGGTGGATGTGCGGAACCGCCTGCTGGGCATCCGACGACAGCCGCCATCGCCCGAACAGACACAGTTCTGGCACACCAATCAGTTTCTGGCCCACAACAAGCCCGCCCACCAGCTGCAGGCCGTGCAGCTCGGCAAGAGCCGGGTGTTCCAGCAATACCCTATAAGCGGCAGCGACATCATCACCGACAACCCAAAGGCCGACCCCAAGTTCTGATAATAAAGTGTTGCACTTTAACCTCGCACTTGTTTCTGGTCCATCTAGCCGAGTCATTACTCACTCGTTGTGAAATTGTCAATGGGTTTATTCTGTTATTTATCTTCATTGCTGGTTCTGCCACTGGGACAAAAAATTTATTCGCACGCCTTGCTTACGAATTCAAAATAAATACAAACACAAAAGGACGTCCTAATTTGTAAATTCCTCTCAATGTCAACATCAAGTGGAATCTTGCTGACGAAAAATACTGCCGATATTTATTTTAGCAGCATCTCTAATTGAATTATTGTTGTTTAAAATATTTTCAATCGAATGTTCGTTAAACTTTACTAATCAAAATGTTATATTGTTGTTGAGTTGTTGAATCTTTGATTGTTAAATTGTTAATTTATTGAACTGTTGAATTGTTAAACTGTTGAATTATTGAATTTTTGAATTTTGGAATTGTTGAATTTTCGGAAATGTTGAATTTTCGGAAATGTTAATTTGTTAAACTGTTGAATTTTTAATTTCTTAAATTGTTACAATCTTGAATTGCCGAATCGATTAATTTTGAAGTTGTTCGATTTTTGAATTGCTGAATTATTTAATTTAAGCTTTTTTAAATTTATGAAATGTTGAATTGATTTATTGAGTTGTCAAATTTTTTATTTTTTTAAAAGTGGAGTTGTTGAACAGGTAAATTGTTGAATAGTTGAGTTATTGAATTGTTGAAATATTTAATCGTATAATTATTGTTTATTTGTTGAATATTTGAATTGTTTAATTCTAAAAATGTTGATTTCTTCATTTTTAGAAATGTTGAATTCTTTCTTCACTGTGCAGTCTCATCTAATGCCTTTTGTTTTTGTGAATTTCAAAAGAAAACCACGAGTACACCTAATTCCTTTCACAATAACGATGTTTATCAAATGCCCTTACTTAAAAAAACATTGAAAAGGAAATCCTAGCTTGCAAATACCCTTAATTCCCCTGGAAACTAATTTCCTTACAAAGCTTATTTTTAACTTTTACCATAAAAAATACATAAGCTGCAGCTGGGCTGAGAAATCTGTTGCTGCCTTGTAATAAGCCTTTCACAGAGATTATTAATTATTTATGAGCTGGCATTATGATTTGCACAACTTAAAAGAAATTTAATCTCTCCGAGAAAAGTCGAAGAAGGAGGGAATGTACAAGTTTGAGCTGCTGCTGCTGCTGGGCAACGTTCCTTAATGATTTTTATTGATTTTTAAGCAAATTAAATTGTGCGTTAACCGCAAACTGAATTTATCATAAAGTCGCTTTATCAGTCGGCTTGTGCTCCTCTCCTCTCTCTCTCAGTTTGCTTCTTTCGTCGGCCTGCAGCCTTCAGACGGAATTTTTATTGCCAAAACATTAAACATTTATATCCGCTATCAATTTCGTAACGACGGAAAGAGCGTAATCGCATCTCGGCTGTTGCTGGGTGAAATTTTTCCGGTTCTACCTAATTTAATTTACGTAGAAAGCCGGGAGAGCCGAAGCCGTAGCCGGAGCCGCAACGTGCAATGGCAATAAAAGCGTTAAATTTGTTTATTTTTTCAGGCCCTGGCAGGTCCGCAGGGGATCCCGGCCCGCAGCGCAGGACTTCCCTTTTTCGGATTCGGAGCATTTGCCATTGGGTCTCGGTTCGATTTCAGTGTGTTTTTCCATCCGTTCTCCCACTGGCTCTGCTGTTTAGAGTGTGGCATACCTTCCGGCGCCCGCTGGAAATCCTCCCACACGCTGTATACACAGGATACGGCCGCCTCCTCTGCTCCGCCTCCTCTGCTCCGCCATCGCTGCTCCTCCGCGTTCCCTTTGTTTTTGCCTACCCATTGTTTTTAAGTGAATGCCGGGGCACAGCACAGCACATCCTTTGTGGCAGCAGGCGAATGGGGCCACCAGTTCCAGTTTGTCGAACCGATCCCCTTATCACTAATGAAGTGGCCAATGAACTGTAGCCCAAAAGATTAAAGCGAAATTAAATGGCTAACCGAAAATTGATTGATTGAAAAAGGTGCGCAGCATACGAGTCGGAACGAGCGAGTAAATAAATGGTAAAAAATTATTTAAACCGATTTAGGTTGCGGCCACCAGCAGTCCAATATGTTGTGCGGTCGGGGGTTAACACAGATAAAAAGGTACACGTTGGCATCTCGCCACAAGCTCGAAAAGAATGAATTTTTTGAAGGGGACAAATTTACTACAGATACCAGCAGCCAGCTGCCTAAAAAAATAATTTTTTCGCTATGGAAAATGCGGTTGATTATGGATTGAATTTTGCAATTCATGAGTTGCCATGAAAAGTAAATTCAATTAAATATGTTGCCATATAAAAACATGTTTTTTTGGCAATTTAAATAAATTTAATACATAGAAGGAGTTATTTATGGTGCCGCAGAAATCGCTCTTCATTTTAAATCAATCGAATAGCTTTGCAGATCCATGGTATATTTTTTTATTTTAAAAACCGTTTCCGGTATTTTTTGTTTAACAAAAAGGGCTCTAATGAAGCATCACATAGGCATAATGAAATCGACTATTTTGTTCCTTCTTCTCATCGCGCTGCTAACTCAGACTCAGACTCAGAGATGCTGGCAGCAGCTATAGGTTGCTTTTTCTCTTTCTCCGCTTCACATTCTCTGAGTCCTCCACGGCGAGCTTAAATTCCTTGACCACCTCCGGCAGGGCCTCGTCCTGCTCGCCGTCCACCGTCCAGGTCTCAAGGTGCGGCGGCCGGTGGTGCATAATGAACGGATTGATGATGGCAGCCACTCCGGGGGCATTGTTCAGGTGGACGTGATGGGTGCCCGGCACCTCGTGCAGCTCAAAGTGCGGATTGTTCTCCCGCAGAATCCCAATGACCTCGTCGCTCTGCTCGTCTATAAAGTTGGACTCGGATCCCTTGATCACGCAGTAGGGAACATTCTTGATAGTCCTCGCCAGTTCGGCGGCAAAGGGCGGACTCGTGTGGAATTCCGTGTAGTACTTGCAGCGACCATCCCGCGAGAAGAAAAACTTGGCCGGGAACTTGGTGGATCGGCTGATGTTACGCTCCAGTATGTGGTGGCAGTTCTCCAAGTTCACCGAGTACTCAGAACCCTTGTGCAGGACCTGCTCCAGCTCGGCGTAGGTATAGGCGGGCGGCTCCTGTCGCTTGGCATTTGCGAACCGCTCGTCCTCCACCATATAGCCCTCGATGTTGGTGCGCAGGTAATCGATCTGTGAGGCGGGCTTCCGATAGCGGGTCTTCACAATGTCGATGCTCACCAGCAGGTCGGTGCGGTGCGGATAGAGGGACGCGAAAATGAAGCACAACATGGCGCTCATCGAGTGAGCCATCAGGGAGACCTTCTGCCAGCCGTACTCCTCCATCACGCGCAGGATCACGCACAGGTAGTCCACGAAATGGTAAGCAATGCCCTCGGGCAGCTTCGAGGAGTATCCGTGGCCGGGCAGGTCGATGCACAGGACGCCCAAATGCTTGGGCAGCAGAGGCAGCAGCTTGTCCCACGTGCCCAGGTTGTCCAGCCAGCCGTGCAGAGCCAGGATGGGTCGCACCTGACGGTTGCCGTACCACCTGCCCACCACATAGCCCCACGGCATGTCGATGCGCACATCCATCGGTTCCTGAAACGGCACGGAGAGAAAAATAGATTATAGTTCGACGTTTAGTTGAAAAAAATAATAATTAACTGTTGATTAAATAATATTATTCTAACTATATCATAGGTAACTTAAAACATTTAACATTGTAATTAAAAAGGGATTCAAGGGGAGGTTGCTTCTTTTTTTTTCTGTGTAGAAAAACTAGATGGAAAGCGATAGAGTTGGTTTTGCAAGGGGGGTGCAAAATAGCGTCCTGCTTGTCCTGCTTGTTAGCTGTTAATTGCCGGTGGGCAACTCGGTAGCTGCTTTCAGCCTTCTGTCAGCCAGTTTAGTTGGGTTTTTGGGATTGGCAATGACCGAAGGGGACTGAATATGTACCCCTGGCATTTCCCAAAGTCCGTAAAGGCTTGGTTATTGGCAGATAGCTACCCAGATATGCTTCGCGCTGGCATAAAATGAGCATTTTACACTTTAAACTATACTTGCTCTATATTTGCAAATAATAAGCATCTCTACAATAAATCTTGCAACAATGCTTCGCTCATTATCGCTGGCATTGAGTGATGCACATGCTTCACTTCCCTGCGAGGACCGTGTCATATGGCCCCATCATTTATCTCCCAGGATGCGTGTGCGTGCGTACTTCTCAACCCATTTCCAGCCATTTCCCTTCCCCCGGGAGTCCAACTCAAACTCAAACTCGAACTCGGACTCGGAACGTTTTGATCAATTGGTTTGTTTGAAAAAGTTGAAGCGGTTGACAACTGAGCGAGTTTTTTGGGACCCGGGAGCAGGTGTCAAGTGATGGACAGGAGGCCCCACAGCGCCACGAGCTGCCTGGGCGACAATTTATCATCTAGTGGAAAACCATTGTTTCGGCTCAATCGATAAGCGATTGTGTGTCTGCCTGGCTGCCTGGAATCCACTGCAATTGAGTGATGCTGCTGCTGCTGCTGCAAAAAGTTTCAGCAAATGGAAAAAACTTTTGCACGCTCGCTCAGCTTGAAAATTAGCGCCCTGAAACACCTTCAAGTGTGACGAAATAGTTAGGAGAACTTTTGAGACTGTTTGCTTGGATGAACTCCTAATGAGCTCGATGCTCGAAGGAGACAATATTTGTTTCTATTAAATCTAGAAGATGAAAAATGTCACATCTTATATGGATACTACAGTTTCTTTCTACATTTCGTTATATATATTTTACGCTCAACAATATATATATTTTTAGATCGTAAGTAAAGAAAAATATGCGTTTCCAAAACTCTAATCATAACTTTTGCTAATAGGAACAATAAAAGTCAGTCAGTGCAACCAGCTGAACTTTTATTTAATTAAAATTGATTTTGGGCTTACATAAATATATATTTTTTCTATAGTAACCCAAGGTTTTTTAAGGCAGGTTTAAAAGCGAAATTTGCATAATAACAAAATTATATATAAACCCATTTTTTTACAGTCACGGTACAATTTGAACATAAAAACTATACTTTAATTAACCGATTATACCGCTTTCTCATAGAACATTTTTGTATGTTACTGATATTTAATCTCCTATGTTAAGATTGCGTTCTTTTAATACAACATATTTTTTGTTGGGTTATTTTAAGTGGTTGTCGTTACTTGAACCTCTTCAAAAAATAATAAATAATAAAAACACATTCCTCCGGTAGCTGATGGCTCCAACTAGACATTGACTTTGATTCCGCTATTACGGAAATCTTATCAGCTTCGCGGAGTCCAAGGCGATAAGAGTGCAATTCCGTTCAAAGGTAAAAAAACACAGACGGAACCAACCGATGGATTTTCATGGGAATCAACTCGTTTTTAGTCCAATAAACGCTCGAAATCGCATTATATAACATTTAATAACCTTCCACGGCTCACAGTCGCCCCGTCTGGAGCCATCAGCGCCATATAATTACCTGGTCATGTTGCTCGGTTTGTTTGCTGCCCCCACCGCCGCCTGCTGTTTCTGATTTCGATGTCATTTCCGATGGCTGGCGAATGACTCCCAGCTAAATCCGACACACGCGTGTCGGAAAATATAATGACGTGTGTGGGGAAAACTGTTCTATTTTTGTGTTAATAATAACTAAATTAAACATATACTAGAGCGGAAGAGAAGTGGTCACTGTCAGCGCGTAAACAAAACTAAAGCGTGTTCCGCCACAGGCGACGGTTAAATGCCATTCCCCGTTAAAGTGAGACTGAACTTTAATCAGGCGTTACAAGAGCAAATATCGGGAGAAGGTGCTATAAAAAAAGAGAATTAGCTAAAAGCGACGAAGAGAATATATATATAGAGAATCTGAACAGAGAGAGAACGATCTAGCCAGAGCTTTTATGGCCAGCTTTATGCTTAGTCATTAGTAATTGAGACAAAGAGTGAGCAAAAAGCTTTAACTTGTTTTGATAGCATGAATAAATAAATAAATAAGAAAAAACCAACCTCTATGGGGTCAAAGTTTGAAAAATACCTTAATGAATAAGTAATAAATCTTAGAAACCAGCATTTTTCATTTTAAAATTTAAATTTCATCACGAAAAATTACAAAGTCCTAATTGCGTGCCAATAACATTAAATTGGCGAGTTGAAAAATAAATAAATAACAAAAGAAGCAAAAAAAACCACTTCTAAGGGGTCAAAGTCTGAAAACTACACCAATGAATAAGTAAATAAAAAAGAAAAACTCCAAATTACATGTCAATAAAATCAAATTGATGAATAAAAAAATATTAAATAACAAAGGAAGCAACAAACCTCACCTTTAGGGGGTCAAAGTCTGAAAACTACACCAATGAATGAGTAAATAAATTTATAAAACTCTCATTTATCATTTTAAATGTTACTTTGGTATCAAAACAACAAAATCGGACAATGAAATCGTATTGTTGAGTGGAAAAACATTAAAATATACAATGCGCTTCTCAGTTTTCACATCAACTGCACACAAAATAAAGAATTCAACCGTAGAAAATCTCATGTTTACGCAGATAAACATAAATATTTATAGAATTCATTTTCGCAAAAGTGACCATCAAATAATTGATGCAAATATGCAAACCTCATAATGCCAAAGCCAGAAAATAAAATACTCTTCGGAATATTGCTTTTTGATCAAACTCCAGAGAGCAATTTCTATATTTTATTATTAATTTTTATGAGATTTGCACAAAAAAACGAGCCAAGAGCAGCAAACACACACAAATTTGCAATAAAATGAAGAGAAATTCGTTTTTTGAGCGCTTTTTTATGCAGCCTACAATCGCTTCAAAAAATTAATAAACGAACAAATCAATAAATATTTATTTAGCTCTCGTGGCGCCTCGAGTTCAACCTCAAATGTTGGGCCGGGATAACACTGACAAAACATATTCCAAAATCCGGCGCTGTCGACAAGAGTTTACACAATAAATGTGTTTAGTTTGGTTTTCCCGCTAAAAGGAAAAAACGTTTGAAAAATGCTATAACAGCCGCTGGGGCCAGTGGCTCAAATCGTAAATCTCCATGGAGTGCAAATTGAATGTATCGGCCAGCGATAGTTGCTCTCCTGCGCCATAAATAACGAATTGAAATCATAAATCTGGCGCTTGAAAACTATGCCAAGCTTTTTTAATTTCCAACGCAATTAAAAACGGCAAAGGCCGGGCTGCGACTCGGTTTGGGATTCGAATTCGAATTCCCAATGGTTGGCCGGCCAAGGAGGAACCGGCATTTAATCAAATGCATCTGGCGCCCGCGCTGGCCAAGTGGCGAAATCCTGTTAGCACCTTTCTCGGCCTGCTCTGCATTTCGGAGCTCGCTGCGGAATCAAATTACGATGCATGTGGCTGGGCTTCCAGTTCACCTGTCACCTTGATCCCGTTTCCATACCCAGTCTGGAGGGGTAGTCCCCTCGTGTCACTAATGACATTCGAATGGCATTGGCGGATGCAGGCGCCCAGTCAACCAAAACTTGGCTAATGACCCAACGGCTTCCCCTCTGGCCAAAATTGTGGCCGTATGGCAATATGGGATAGTTAACGTTTGCTCATACTTAAAGCAGTTAACCGAGTTTCAAATTGAAAAATAACTAAGGTATTAAATGCAATGTATTTACAAGGACAATGATTTTTTGAAAGGCTTTGATATTAAGTAGCTTTTGTAGGAGAATATTTAGAGATGTTACCACTAAGTTACAGTTATATCCTGTAGGAGGACTCCGCTTTCAAAACATGTTGTTTGGTTTCTTTGAGGTTTAAATATCAAGTTTTAAGATTCCTTGAAGAGCTTCTTCTGTCCAGTTAAACTCGATTTTCGGCATCGGCATCGGGGCCAGAGTCGGAGCCAGAGTTGACTGAGCGGAATGAAAGGTGCGGTGACAGCGTTCGTTACAGAATCATTTGCACGCCTCGCTTGGCCGCAGATTTACACTTGGTATTTTTCTGGATTTATGCCAAAGCAAAGCAAGGCAAGAAGGCAGCCAGCCAGCCACGCCCATCAGCGACGTGTCTCGCCCTAATATTCTTGCTAGGTGTAAAATGCAAAGTAATGGGCTTGAATGCGCCTGCTAAGGAGGCCAACAAGGCAGGCAAGCAGACAGGCAGTCGGGGAAGGTCCCCTTTCTGGCAAAAGGAGCCTGCCGAATACCCTTTAATTGGGCTTGGAATTTTCGTATAGTGACAACTCAGAGGTAGAACTTAGTTGGACCGAAATCTGCTGAATATCTTTACAATTAGTGCTGATGTTATCCTCCTAATTGGCCGTAAATAGAGAATATAAATGCCGTGTTCATCATGCTGCTAGCCGAGCTTTCTGGGCTCCTGGCTGCTGTTTCTCGTTGCTGGTTCCCTTTTTGTCTGGCACTCAACTGAAAAGCTTTTGTCGGCGCATGGAAATTTGACGGAAATTGCTCGGTCTGATAGACCAGATGCAGATGCGGCTGCACCTCGTCCTGGGGCTGCTCCTGTCCGTTTTGTTGCTGTGTGTGTACCTTAGCCTAATGGTCTCATTTCTCTCCGCTTTTCCATAGTTGGTTGTGTCAATCCTTCAGCTAAGTAAGCAGACAGTTTTCAGCATTATGGTCAGTTGAAAGGCCATAAACTGGCCTCTTCCAGAGGGTGTTGTCTAAGCGAATGAAAATGGCAATTTCAATAGAATTTAAACTTAATTCTTCGCCTCCTTGTTGTTGTTGCTGTTGCCAAGGAGCAGGAGGAGGAAGCAAAGATTACGCCAAGCGAAATAAATGCAAATCGCATTAGAATAAATTTTGGCTGGCTGCTTTCTGGCAGCGTGACTGCCACTGCAGCATAATGTCCTTAAAATGGCCAACCAGACGAAGCTCCTCGAGCAGCAAACTTTGCCGACGACAGGTAGCCTAGAAGGTAGTCAAAGGACGAGCAGGATGCACACTGAGCAACTGCGTTTTCGCAGCGTTGCGGGAAATAGTTCTTGAAATATAATTAGTTATTTAATTATCTAGGATTATCTCTTACTTTTTGGTTTTTATAGTAACTTTGCTAGTTTTATTTCTTGAATTTTTAAATTCAATTCAAATTTTATTTCTTGTGTATTGAAGCTGTGAAAAGAAGAAGGAGCAGGAACCTCGCCTCGCCAACACAATCAAAATCAAGTTGAACGTTGAACTTTTTAATGCATAATTTATGGTCGACTCTGTTGGCCCGGTTAACTGGCGAAACAACGGCCAAACGGACACAGGTTAAAGCGCAGCTCTTTGTTGATTTTACCTTGGGCTTATTCTTTATATGCGCTGCGCGGAAAATCAGTTAGAACAATGAGCCTGGATTGGATACCGGAGGAATGCAGATCTCTGTGGCACATGATAAATATTTATGAAACGTCTTCTCTGGCCAGGCACGTACAGCACCGAAAGCACCTCATGTCGAATGGCCGGGCAATTTATTGGGGATTCATCGGAAAATCATCTTTAATGCCAGCACATGCGGCACATATAAATATATATTGAGGTGAAATATTTCTTTTCAATTGATTTGTGGCTCGTAGAAAATAAGGAAATGCGAAATTTGAGGTAAATGCGTCTAAAATAAGGTAACATTAATTTATGATGGACAAATGGAAAGGCAAAGCTACGTGCTTAGTCCTTTATGATTTGTATTTTATATTTTTGTGGGTCTCTTATGGAATGCTAAAGACTCTGCCATTCTAGACTCTCGCAATAACTCTGCTGGCTATAACAGAGCCACTTATCCCACCATAAGTTGAGATAGTTTTATTAACCAAATCATCTCGCCAGCTGTCGCCGACTGTCGTCCTTTTGCCAAAACTTCTTGCGTTCTGTTTGCGTGTTTCGCCCCTCACAAAGTAGATAGAAATTGCAAGCCCGGATTCGTCCCGATCTGCGAGTTGTGGCGAGTCGCAACTATCAATTAGACTAATTAGCTTGATTTCCCGGCAGAGCTGTGCAGCCGAGGGACACGCCCAAAACTTTAGCCTTGCCGCGGCTTCCTTTGGTTCGCTCGGTTTGCTCGGTTTGGGTTTGGTTGGAAATTCAATCAGCGCGTGCAGAAAAACGCAATCAAATGATTAAGTCAACAAATGAAGGCAAATTGCTGGGGCGCATCAGCTGGTGCAGCTTCGGCTGGACTTTTGGGATGCACTGTGCGGGGAATATCGAAGCCAGAAAGCAAAAAGTCGCCGCCGCGGCCAATGAGCTCGTTCGGAGCGAGGTCTTCCTCGAAACTTTAGTCAGCTTCTCCTTAGGGGTTTCCTTTTTGTGCCCTTCGTTTTCCACCAATTTTTTGTGACAACCAAGGAGGTGGCATTTTAAGCAGGTGAAAAAGCGCAGGAAAAGTTTGGGGCTTCCTAATGAGTGTGCGGTTCTTCGGCCATTGATTAAATCGACGTTGCTGCCGGAGCTCTTTGCCACCACCTTTTCGTACTGTTGGCCAACAACATATTTTAGCCATTTTTATGGCCAGTTTTTCTCCTCGTCGGGCTGCCAGGCTGGTCCCACATTCAAATTCAATTGACTGCAGCAGCTCCATGGCAGGGGCGTGGCACGTGCCACACATCTATATCTATGAGTGAGTGTGGGCTGGATGTATGCATCATGCCTCTAGCATATTTATTCCTCTTTTTTTTGTTGGTGCGATTGCCTGGCAGGAAATTTATTTATATTCAATTTGTGAATTTATGCCACTCTTTTTTTGCCAGGGTATAGAGGCAGCGAAAGCGACAATGCCAGTGGAAATTCAGTTTGCTGCAAATGCATCACCGAATGGGAAAGGATGCAGGCTGCGTGAAGAGTGCACCAGGCGAAATATTCCTGGGAATTGGTTTTTGGGGGAAGCCTTAGGAAAGTGTTTAAGGCAGCTTAAGGCATGGATGGGGATGAACTTCTATAAGCGGATTGGTAGGGGCTTTAAAGAGAAGCTAGAAAGACATGAGAGTTTGCAAATACATAAAGCTTTGTGCTAGCTTATTGTAATGTCATAAGAAAAACTAAGGATTATTAGCTTATTGGAAGGGATATAATATCATTTGAGATAACTGGAAACTAGCTTGAAAAAATTCAGTGTTGTTTTTATTCAAGTAAAATGTATCAATTATTTTTAGTAATAAAGAAAGCTGTATGAGTCTGTTTAAATTTTTAAGTTCGCTTAGTATAGGATAACCACTGAAACTTGAAATTTCAAATGTACATTGTCTTAATAGACTTTCCATTAATTTATATTCATATTACGAAAACTTCTGGTAATGGAAAACTAATATTTACAAATTTCTTTACCTACGGTTTTGTTGCCAGGAAATTCCCTTAAATATAATTTAACCATAAAATGCTAATTTTCCCCGGGAGACTCTGGGATTTAGGGAAACCATTTTAGCATTTTTTCGCAGTGCCTCCTCCGGCTCGTCAGCCTTTGTTGGCTGCTCGCTCAGACTTGCCGGTTCTGTGGAAGGCAACTTAATGCTGCATTTACGGCTGCTGCCTGTCGTTGTCGATAAGGTCGAACATTTTCCTGCAAATCGTAAACACATTTGGCCAGCAACTGATTACCTAATCTGAAGGACTAGACCTCACCCAGATAGGTACCAATTTCCCAGGTAACTCCAGAGGTACAGTCGATGGTAAAACCTCCTGGCGACAGGCTACCTAAGGATAGAAAGGGTACTCAGGTTAAGGTACAGGTAGTAGAGGCCTCTGCTGCCGAGCTATATAAGGCGATCGCTGGCCGAACATCCTTCATTCCGTCGATGATCTTCCACAGCCATAGTCAGCCCTGAAACGTCCGTCGAGAGTGTGTGAGTTTTGCTTCTGTGATAGCTAGACCCAGTGCCACGAGCCCAGGAAGGATGTTGTTCCTGGCGCCGCGCAAACATTTGTTTGCCACCAACATCGTCATCCTGCTGATGATCTACGTGATGCGCAAGTGCCTGCAGCTCTTCTGCATCATCGAGAACCGTGGCGTCCACCAGGAGGAGGACGAGAAGCAGGGGCAGCCCGAGGTCCCCAAGCAACGTCGCCGCCGCGGCGGCTTCAAGATCATCCCCGATGCCATGCACCAGAGCATGCACGGCTTCGGCTACGGCGAGGGTCACTACCAGATCTTTGTGGAGAAGAAGGAGCGCAATCTGCCCACCAAATCGCGCCTCAATGCAGCCACAGCCGAAGTAAAGCTGAATCCCAATTAGATGTTTTCTTTAAACCAAAAAGAAAACACTGACATCTCTCCGTGGATGTCAAAGACAATGAGCCAATTGAGCCAGCCATAAAATAAATCCCCAAACCCCAAAAGCAACCCCCATACATATCCAAGTCTTCTTCAATAGTTTTTAAATAATATTTACTCCTCTTTTTTGTAACCAACAAAAGCGCATTATTGGCCATTAATAAAAAAGCATAAAAATAAAAGGTTGGTTTTTTTTTGGAGTCTTTTTTTGATGAAAGAATAAGGGTTTATAATATTATTCAACCAGAAAATTAAAAATCTCTTATGCTTTAGGAAGAGGCTTCTATTCTTTTTAGAAAGCCAGATTTTTTCGCATTATTTTATTGGTGCTATTTTCATAACTCAATGAAATCGCATTAACAAAAAATAAAATTGTTTCTTGTCCTCACTTTGATTGATTGCTCCTTTGTCTTAGGCCGTGAAAATGCCATGTGATCTGCAACTTTTCCGCATACTTGGATTTCCGCTTGGACTTGGTTTTCTCGAGAGGCTGAAACAGATTTCATGCCACTTGAAAAATTATCTCCCTCTGATCGCGTGGGTGTTGCAGCAACATTAAATGGCGCCAAATTTGTCACAAAGTAGCTGAACGCACATGGAGCTGTGGAAATCTGGGGGAGAGAGGCCGATGTGGCGCCGAGTGCCAGCGGCAGCGGCAGCAACAACAATGTCAGGCAATATGCTTTTAGTAATTTGCAGATACTCTAGCCGAAAAAAGAGCAAATTTTGAGGGGTATATGGGCTATTATAAAATTTGTAATACAAGAAAATAATTATTGGAAATAGGCAAATACAAAGGCAAAGGCATTTTAAGTTATCTTACTTACAGCTACCTGCTGTTGACATCATCGACCAACTATGTAACTTCACTTAATTACAAATACCTTTTGTATGGAATCTTTGTTAGTTTTGATTAATATAAAGTCAAACACTCATAAGGCTTGGCAGCTTGTTCGCTTATCTCCTTTGTTAGAGCATTTCCAGGTCGCCGCTAACGCCGACCCACTTCCATTGTTCGGCTTTGGCCAAGATAAGGAAGACGGAACTGGCAGAGCTCTCGGCTTGAGCGCAGCAATTGTTGGCAAATCTATCATCATCATGTTCTTAAGCACGTGTCTCTGTCCCTTTTGCGCCCTTAGCTCTGTCTCTTTCTTCCTCTATCCTCTATCTTTATGTAGCTGAGTGTGGAGTGAGGAGTGTGCAACATTTTCTGCATTCCATTATAAATGAAGGGAAATTTTTAGTTGTAAGCTGCATCAGCCCTCGAGCTGCATATAAATCATACCGCCAAATCCGAATCCAAATCCCCTTTCCCCACCCCGCTCACCGCACATGTCGCCATTATAATCGTGATTGTTATTGCTGTAATTCTAATTCCATAACTATGTGGTTGTGGCTGGCACTACGCATACGCCATGTGGAGCAGCATCGCCCATCCGCCATGTGGGACGTGCCGGGAGTCGGCAGTAGCAGCAGTAGCAGCAGCGGCAGCTGTTGATGTGTAAAAATGAAATGTCAGTTGGATAAGCGCCCACAGGCATCCTGGCCATAATGAGGTGGCTCCGAGCTCCAAAGCTCCGAGAGCATAACCCTGCAAAGCCCCAATATCGCTGGACTTTATCCCTTTTTTGCTCTAGTTTTTATTTTTGTGCTGGCGCCCGCATAAAATGTTAAGCTCTCATGTAAATCATGTCGCTATTGTTACTCTCGTAGTTTTTGTTCGCTGCTGGACTCATTATATTTAACAATTTATAAAGCGTTAATCCACACTCACACGCAAACGCTAGCATTCGTTAGCACAAACATAGCTTCTGCACACAAACAAAATATTAAGTAGATCTGAAGTAAATATATTAATACTATTTGTGAAGAAGATACCCCAATAGGCCATACTTAAGAGTTGAATATATAATATAAAATCCGTAAAATCATTTTTGCTTGGTTTTAAAAAATATTACAAACACTGTTATACTAGTTTGCACATATTTTTCTCTCAGTATACAATATCCATTGACGGTAATTTGCCAAGGCAGCCAAAAGAGCATGTTCAGCAACAGCTCTGGCAAAATCCAGACAAACAAACAAGTCAGGGGCGTCGAGCGGGGGTTTCCCGGAGTGTGAGTAAGCAGCATCCATTCGCTGGTAAGCAGCTTTCAGACCTCGTCCTCCTTTTTTGTCCCTTTTGGCCGCTCCTCGCCTCTCCTAACTGCTTCCACTGGCACGTCGCGCGCATTAAGAAGATGAGCTGCATTTTTCATGCATGTGAAGTTGAGATTGCAGCTGCTCATTTCATTTTGGCCTGGCTTTCAGCAGAAGCTCCTCGCTATCCTTGGCATCTCCCAGTGCGGCTCCATCCGCATCGTGGCAGCAGCAGCGGCGGCGGCAGCTCTCCTCGGGTGGAGCGTCGTCATCATCATCCCGCCATTCAGCGTCATTTGTATTAATTGCCCAAGCATTTTGCTCTGTGCAATGATACCGAAAAATGGGGAGACTGCACCGATGTTTTCCTCTGTTTTCATTTGGCATTTTCCTTAATGCGCCACATAGCTTTTTGTTGGCTTTTTCCGCAGGAACGGTCTCTGGAGAGTTGTTAAAACGAAAATAGAATTTCTGGAACCCCAAAGTCATTGATAGTTATCAGGATGCACTAAATGGAAACCTCTTAACCCTAAAGATTTATTGAGACTTGATTATTTTTGAAATATTTTCCTCTATTTCTTTAAGGTTTCCAAGAACTGAAAACTTTTACTAGTAAATACACTCCCATAAATTCCCTTAAAGTCACGCCTTTCCACTCTGTATTTTCCGTCGATTTTCCGACAAACAAATTGCCAATTTAGCAGTTTGGCCAACAGTTTGACAGTTGCAGTGCTGGTTCAGCCGGCAACCGACTTTTATGGACGCTCAATTAGTGGCTCAATCGAGGGGGAAACGAAAGCGCGGGCAGTGCGCCCGAGTTCGATTGAATTTTATTGAGTCTTTAATTGATACCATGCATGTGGTTGGGATTTTCCAGATTGCAGCTGGCCGAAACAATAGTTGCCGTTGCTGGGAAAATTCCACCGAAATTCCCACGCATTGCAAGGATAATCGGGATAATTAGCCAAGCAGAGGAAGCACACAGCAGACCGAGGCATGTAAATGATTTACAAAATGACAGGAAATTGCCTACTTCCGACTCCCATACTCCCTCGCTTCCCGCCCGTCATTTTCACTGACAATTGCTTGAGGCAGTGACGGCGACGTCAGCGGCGGAAAAACAAAGGAAACCATTTGAAAACCGCTCGGCACTGAATGAGGCAATTAAGCGTCGCTAATGAAGCCACGGCCACAGCCAAAAACGAGAATGTGCTGCACAATTTAAAATGCGAAAAACAAATACAAACGTATGCAACCAAAATCCAAATAAAGTCCAGCTGAAATGGGCAAAAAGAAAAACGAGTGGCGAATAAACTTTAATCAAATTGCCAAACGAGGCAAAAAGAGGTAGCGATTGCATAATAAATAAATATTCGATTTTAAATCAACCAAAATGGAACACAACAATATGGGGCAGCGGGGGGAAATTAAAATTGAATGCGCTGAATTTATCGAGGACCGTAAATACAATAAAAATGCACATTTAAAACGTGCTCCAATATGCATATTTATATTTATTGTTTTAAGCGGATTTCCAAGTCGACAAATGTGTGGCCACAAAAAGAAACCAAGGCCCCTTGGGGGAGGCTTATAAATAAAGTAATTAAATTAAATACAGCACTGGTCATGCCGGCATCCATCGCCTGTCAATAAATGTCACAAGATATATGATCCCTCCACTCGCTATTAAATATTAAAAGTCAATTAAGTTGAACTAATATTTGAAAAATATTCTCTTAAATAAATATCTCTATTTCTTGATTTTACAGTATATTTATTTTCGGCCTTGGCTTGCTGGCGGCTGGCTGCTGGCTCTTGGCTTAGTCGAGTCCATTTTCGACTGCCTGGCGCCACATTCCTAGCGAGCCATAAGCAAATGTGGGGAAAATGCGCATACGCCGTGTGGCCGGCCGAAATGTTTATTACAAGCCACTCAATAAAGTATCGAAGGCCTATAAATTCCTGGTCCCCCATAATGTAATCACACATAAACGCGGGACACTGACACTGCCGCTGGAAAGTATGCAAACAGCACACACTAGCTGACACTTTGGCGGCCATTTGGTTGCCAACTTTAGGCTGGCAGTGTCATGTCAGGGCTCTCTGGGTAACTTTCAATTCGTTTCGACTCGTTTCGCTGGATGCAAATGGAGGGATAGCGTTGGGAGTGCGACTGCCGTGAGGATTCGTTGTGACTGCGCTGACTTGGCTCCTGCCAAATGGGTCAAAGTGGCAGTCAGCCAGGCGGCCAAACCGTTTGCCAAACCCAAAAGCCATTGCACACCAAAAACACACACAAACTTGGAGAGCACTTGGGGAAAATTTTAACACTCTTCATTTACATATATAAATGATCATTTAATTTTCTACCTAAACAAAAATTTTTAAGGTTTTTGCTGCTGTTTATTTAGATAAACGTAGTTCGTAAGAGCTCTAAAAAATTAATATTATCCCTAGATTTCCCCCATTTTCCCTAAGTGCACCGCAGCAAAGTATGCAACAGAAAAACGCTGGTAGAAGAGCGAAATTGTGCGCGCTAAATTCGAAATCAAACACAGAAAAAAATGCAAGTAAATAAAGCTAGCTGTGCGACTGCGTGGAGCCAAAGGCAAATATATCCAGCAAGTTAGAGGAACAGGGGCAGCGGGGGTCGAGTGTTGGCTCAAAGAACCGCACATATGAGCACACACCGAGGCGAACCGCTTGGCCAAACATTTGTCCAGCTTGCCCCCATCCATCCCTGCATCCTGCATCCTTGCCTCCTTGCTCCCTGCGTTCCCTCTGGCTTGTAGGCACGTACAAATCCGATTTGCACAATTCAAACAGCGTAAATTTCGGAGCGAAATGCAGGGCGAATTATTTGCTGATATCGCCCGCAGTCGTCACCATTCTGCATCCGCATCATCATGGTCACTCTCTGCTCTGCCTCTCGGCCAAGGGAATGTTTATATAATTTTAATTAATTTTCTGCGGCCAGGCAGGGCTTAAATCTTCATTGCGTTCGCGCCCTGAAAGAATGTAAACCGCAGACCCAGACGCATCTCCCTTAAGCCTTCAACTTTGCTTTCGTTTTAATTAAAAATGCATTTTAATGCGATTTCTGCGGCGCAAGTTCAAGGCGGTGGCCGTATTTAAATCGCGTGAAATATCGGCTGATGAATGCCGCAACTGTTGCATTCCAGGCGTCAAAAGTCGTTTAAAAAAGAGGCACAAGGAGACCGAAGAATGCATGCGAAATGCAATAAATCTCATAAAGCAAAGCCCGAAATATGCCAGCAATGGCATTAAATGTCAAATAAAAATTCAAAACAAAACGAAGCACAAGCACAATGTGTGCAATCAAAATGAAAGACAAATGCCTGGCACACATTGCCAACATTTTCCGGGACAAATTTCCTACCCCCTTCCAGCCCAACCCCGCACAATCTGTGGCATATTCGAGAGCCAGTCCTTGGACGAAGATTGAATGCACTTTTCCAGCACGCGTGGACGACCTTTCATCCCACTTTACTGTGTGCTGGTGCGGCTGGTGCGACTGCTGCTGCTGTCCTGCATATGATTAACCCGCACAACAAAGTTGGGATACCCCCAGTGCGCACACACACATTGTTGACAACTTGGCTCTCCGAGAGCGTCGGGGATCGTCCGGGAAATTTAAGGACTGCAGTGCTGGTGCTTCATGTGGAACATTTTTAGCTCAGTTGCAGCGCAGGCCAGAATTTAAGTTGCCGGCCGGAGACTTATGAACATGCTGGAACAGATTATGCAGGGTCAGTTTATGGGGCCAGAGAGTAAAGCTGCAAAACTGTTTGGGAAAGTGTTTTGAGTGCTGCATTAGCTCTCGTTATTATCGCCCAACTTAACATAGGAATGTATGTGCTCCGGTTCTGACCGATTTCGGCAGCTTCCTTCCCTCCCTGCGGCAGAGCCCCATAAACACATAGTTCCCCGCGTCTGTCCGCGTCATAAATTGCGCATACGCCATGTGGCGTGCTCCAGCAGACAGCGAAGATATAGCCGTAGCCTCCGCAGTATTTTTTTACAGCTGTTGTTCTTGCTGCAAGTACTGCAGCTTACACAAAAAACGGCAAGAAATAACTCTGCAAGAAAAGGAGAGAGCTTAAGCAATATAAAACGAAAGCGTGGCACTCCCGGCGTATACGTAATAAGCTGTTCCCATATCCGCCAGCAGTGATTTATGTACATTTTGTCAAATAGTTGTTACACGACTCAGTGCGGAAGGGTTTTATGACTCTTTTAACACTTTTATTGAAGCGGAAAGCCCATGGAATTTCTTAATTGCAAATCGATTTGCGTATTTTACGATTTTTGAATAAATTTTAAACGTTTTCATGCCACAAACGGCCTTTGAACTAATTCTATTAGATTAAAGTTTAAGGATTTAATCGCTCACTTAAAATGTTACATATATATTCTGGGTGTTAGTTCATTTAGTTTTGATTTTGCAAAAATGTATTTCGCTCCGAAAACATAAAGAAGAAGAATAATTTATTTAAGAGTTACTTAGTTATGTTCACCACTCTATAATCTGAGCTTTGCTTTGCGTGCTTGTGTAACATCTCTAAATAAATCTTAAAATATTTTCAATTTCACTTGGTATTCACAGCATCCGGGCAAAAGTAAAATCAAGTAATTGCGACAAACGAATAGAAACTAAAGCAAACGTTAAATCCCCCAGACAAAGTCAAGTCAATAAATATTGAACCCAAAGCGGAAACAAGTTTGCTTGGAAGTGAGTTTTATGTTGCGTATAATTAGAGTAAGTTCGGCCCAAGAGATTAGTGGGGTTTTCGGTTATTGAGCCAGCAGCTATGCGGATGGGCGATGGATCCATTCTAGTTAATTTTCCCCAAAACGTTGCCTGGCGTTTATCCTGGGGGCGTGGTAGCCGCAGAAGGTCGAAGTAATTGAGATTGTAATCGTTACTTATTGTGCGTATTGGACTCTCGACTCTGCTGGTGTGAAACTTTTCCGAGCATTAAGTTATTAAGCTGTTTGGCTGTTGATGGTCAAGCTGTGGGCATGGGGCTTACAGCGCACATTGAAATATGCTGTGAGCAATTAATAACACTGCTCCTACCGCCCCCCCATTTGGCCAGGAATCGAAACGATGGCGAGAGCACATCGTCGGTGTGCCATCGATGTGTGGAATTAAGCGTTTTCAATGCCATGGCACGTAATAATCACAATGGATTGCACTTGAACAGACCCAACCGGTCGACCCTGACTTGCTCTGGCTCGGCGCGCCTGAGAATATGCAGCATTCCATGGCGTTAGCAAGCAGTGTTGGCAAGTTGGATATTTTTTGTAAGATCATGTAGTGTTGTAAAGAAATGTTTGAAGCATATTAAAAAAAAGGCTAGGTTTAAGAAAAAATTGCTTATACTCTTTGTAACACTGCATTAAAAAAAGTTTTGACTTGCAATTAAATTATAATTAAAAATTAAACTCTCAAAAAGGTTAGATTTATCCTGAAAATTAAAATTTAACCGGACTGGTGCGTTGCTTGCATTCTCTGCATACTGTGCGAGTGCCGGCAGAGGCCGGACAGAGACATTTGTTGACTCACAAGTCTGGGCTGTCCGAACTTAGTGACTTATAATATTTTTAAGCATGCTTAAGTTGTTGTGTATTTTATATGTAGTATCTTTGCATATATTCGTAATCCTTGAATAAGTTTCTACTTCATGTTTATTATTATTTTTTGTAATCATTTGTTGTCACCACTGCTTAGAAGCTAGAAGCGTCAAGGGGGCGTGGCTTAACCCCCTTTGCGCCGTGAGGAGTGTGAGTGTCGTGAGGAACGTTTTTCAATATCAGACAAATAGACAACGAATTACATTGTAAGTAGCTCACGTGCCCTGGATTATGCGTGATATGCCTGGAAATTACTTCATTAGCAGCCGCAAATGGCGCTCTGCATTCTAAACAAGTGTGCACACAGCGGGCGGGGTGAAATGGGGCAAATTAGGGGTGAAAACTAGGGGGGCGGAATCCACACACAGTCACTGGGATTGTCACTTTTTATGCAAAGCAGCAGAACATCAGGAAAAAAACAACACAATATTCGCCAGAACAGAACAGAGGTCACACAATACAGGGAAAAAGAGAAACACCTAAATGGCATTTGAAATGCGCTTAATAATCAATATTTTGAGGCGATAATTGTGTGCGTGTTTTGGTTTTATTTACCTAGAAACTGGCATGGAACATGTTCACAGGCAATCGCAGCCGCAGAATTGATATTCAGCAGTGCGGGCTGAAGGTTGAGGTTGGACTCTCTGGAAACGGGAAACTGTAGCGAAACTCGAACTGCAATCATTAATTTAAAATTAATGTTTTTCAGCTCCAGCGACTCTACATTCCGCTTTTCCATGCAGATTGTCATGGCCGCGGAATTAAATCAAAAGGCAGACTTCATTTTTTTTTTGTTCGCTTCATTTTACCCGCTCAATTTACGCCACAAAAAAGATGGCGAAAAAAATGGAAAAACAGCACGCGGCCAGCAGGAAAATATTGAAGATAATTTGCGGCTTTGATTGTGCATTGGATTTGCGCAAATTAACTCGATTCACGGCCGCTCGCATGTCAATTTAATTAACTGACCGACGCCACGGCGAGCGAGAATAAACCTTTAACTGGATCAGACTTTAATTAATTTGCATCGGAAGCAAAGGATACAGGGGAAAGGAAAGATTTGCCCACGTTCAAGACAAAAGTTTTGGCAGAGGGAAAAACTTTCTGTGCGCCACACGCACAGTCGCATGGAAGAGGAATTAATAAGCTTGCTGCCATTTCGTATGCCACGAACATTGCAAATCTATGTAAATGCGTCGCATGTGGCGTATACTTAATGTGCCTGACATGCAATGTTTGGCACTACCCAGAGACAGAGCAGAGGGAAAGGGATAAAGCGGAGTGACGGAGTCAAGGAGTGTGGGGAGCAGCTGCAGGAACATTTATAACATTGTGTTAATGCGACTTATGTGACAGACCAGTTAATTACTGCGTGTGGGTTTGGTAAGCAACTCTACCCAAAAACAATGTTCGCACAATGGCACAGCTACAGCTACAGCCACAGCTTCCCCTTGATTTTCCGCTTACATTTCCCATTTTCCGCACCCGCTGTGCGAAATGCTTTTTAACGATTCCGCCCCAAATGTGTTTACTCTACCAAAATGCTCCCCACTATGACGTTGATGTGTTTGCCCAGCCCTTCTTGTACACGGCCATATATAATTAAATCCAGCTAACAATATTTATGGAAAGCTCCAGAAGCGATGAACTTTACTTAACTTAAGTGACATGGAGTATTTATCCTGCCGATTGTTGTTTGCTCTCACAACTGGAGAATTTCAAGACGCGCCCCTTTTCACGGAACTCTCGAGAACTCGAGAACTCTAGCCTAATGAGTGGCCCCGGGGGGTGAGATGAATTTGCCGGCCATTCTGCCTGTCCATCCAATTATAATGGGCCCGAAAACCTGATCTACTGCCTGAACTTTAACCTTACGAGCTGGCCTAAGCTGGTGCTTTTCTTCTCAGCCTTCTATAAATCATCGTTGTAGCTGCAGTTGTCTTTCTCGGAAGATGGTGCACGGTGGAAAAATAAGGAGAACTTGTGACTTAAAGGGTTAACGAAATAATAAATCAGTTTAACAATATATTGCAAGTCTAAAACTTTTTTAAAAATTACCTTTAAGTGATTTGAAGTTGGTAGAAATACTTCTGAGACAATTATGACTATCTGCAAATGCTTTTAGGGTCGTTTTTAAAGTAAAATTCTTATTCCAAACATTTTTTTTTATTTAACATTTGAATATTTATTACATATTTAGCTTTGTCGAATTTTGTACAATTGCATTATCCTTTATCTGCGAAATTTTAGTTATCACGCTTTGCTAAATAAAGTTATTTTAGGAACGAGTCTTGTTTAAATAATACCTAATTCAATATATTTTTTCCGAGTACCTTAGAAAAGATGACAGGAGTCGGCGGAACACTTGTAACAATGTAATTTAAAACGACAAAAGCAAGAACATCCTACGCAGGATCCTGAGTCAACGACATCCAGAGCCATAAGGGATGACAAAGCTTTAAACCGAACGAAGAGCAACTGAAAAAAAGAAAAAAAAGAAAAGAACCGGCAAATGGAAGCCGTAACAAAAACAACAAACAAATTTCAGGCAAAAGGCCAAATCCTGCCGCCGGTCAACAGTCAGTAGGGAAAACCGGGAAGAGGCAGCTGCTGGAAGCTGGTGGAAGAAGGCGGAAAAATGGCAAAAAGGGACGAGACAGGACAGGACAGGCCAGGAATTCCTGGGATAGACCCGCTCCCTGCAGCTACGGGCGCTAAAGTCGGGCATAATCACATAATAAACATTTTCCGTGCCAGCCGAAAAAGCCGACAAAAGGGACAGTTGGAGGTTTTCATTAGGGTGCGAGGACAGCACAGGCAGTGGAGGGGGAAGGGGAAGCGGAAGCGGAAATGGAAACGCAAACGCAAACCGAAACCGACATGATAATAAATATGTGCTGGGAAAAAGTGTAAAAAATAAAATGGCGACAGACAAATTCAAGATAAACAAAAGCGCGAACAGGCACACATGCATATGCATAAGTGTGTGTATTAGGCAAACACACACACTCACACCACCCAGCGACGCATGTAAACAAGCCAAGAAGGAGATATCCTTAATGGCCGAAATTAAACGCGCCTGAATGGCAAGGGAAATGATTGGATTTCCCGGCTAAAGCCGGGAGAGCCACCAAGGCCAGACGAAGCTGTCATCCAGTCGGCTTCGCTCTATTTTCCAGGCATTTTCACTGATTTTTTCACGCTTAATTTCCCGCCCTCCCCCGGGGCAGGCAGCTTGTGGTTTTATGTGCGCTATTATTTTTAATTTCTTTCATATTTCCCGCTGTCGTCGTTTTTTTTTGAATACTTTGTGTGCGGTTTACAGGGACATGCGGGGCCGTTTTTATGGCCAAAGTTTCTGATTGTTTTGGGAATTAAACTTCAAGCATTTAATTTGATTTAAAGCGCGCACAACTAGGCGTATGATGAATGTGGAATCGAGCCGAGCCCACGCAAGTCAATAAGTTTTTTTGGTAAGCATAAATTGTGGCAAAGTTTTCGGTCTCTGTTCGCCCCGAGGGAGAAGTATGTATGTGTGTTTAGACTTTCTGGGAGGCGTTATAAGTCAAAAGTTGTCTTATCCTGGCTGAAATATGGTTCACGTCCTGCTCATTTGACTAATTGCAGTTTCCTTCCAGATCAGATCTTATCCCCCCCTAGTCGGAGCCTTTGAAACGTTCTTTTCGCTGGCAGTTAGTTGGCAATCGTGTCCGGGAAAATGCAATCTGGACTCCTGTCAGAGCCACGGCCTCCGCGTTTTAGGCCAGCCCCTCTGCTGTTGCCTGCAAAATCTACGAAACGTTGCCATGTTATCCTTGTGTCTTGCCTTTTGCTGCCAAAAATCCGAGGAGCCAGGCAGCAAGCAGTAGGAGCAAAGAAAAACAAAAAGTCGGGAAATTCGTTTATCGCGCCGCAAAATTGTTTTCGTTTTTGTATGTTTTGTATGCACACAGCACATAATATATATTTTAGTTAGTTTGCACTCTCTATTTCCCAGCCAGCCTCCATTGTCTGCTTTAAAAGCATTATAAGCAAACGAGAAACTCGAGAGTTTAGTGAACCGAATCTCTCAATGCTCTTTAATTGAGTTTCAGGCTGAAATGGAGTTTATTAAATGAAAAGAAAATCATTATTCAATGATTTTCACAGACTTTTGGAAAGTTTAATTGAATATTAAAGAAAATGGGGATTTTCTTCGATTATTTTACATTTAAATTGATTTTTAAACCATTGTAATTATCGACAGACGTCAAAGCAAGTAAATTCTGTCGACCTTCTATAAATTGAATTAATATTTGCTTCAAGACAAGGAAAACTTTAAGTAATTGGATTTGTTCAACTTATATTTCTCTCCCTTTATGGCCCATAAAAATAGTTTTTCTTGTAGAAAAATGAAGCTATATAAGTTCAAGTTGTAAGCATAGTAAGTATGTCTTACATAGCCATAATGAAATACAATTTCCGGGCATAATTGACTGTTGTTTGGCTGTTGGTTCAATCAATACTATTCAATACTTCTTTAAAGAAGTATTTTATTGACTAAAGTTCTAGCTTCAAGGAGTCAAGAGCCTTGCTTTTGCAACTACAATCTCACCTTAATGATGCGAGTCTGTACCACATGTGCCTTGAAGTTTCAGGATACCTCAGCTTTTATAGCATCCTTGGCAAGGGTATGGCCAAATTGAGTTTGGCTTGAATTATGCCTGGTTTTTGGCGCCCAGGACCAGACCAGAACAGACCAGAACAGACCACACCAAGAGCAAACCAGAGGCTAAGGCCACGCCCAAACGCCCCTTAAGCGACTGCAGCAAACAGTTTCACTTTTGATGGCCAAAAGCAGCAACATTGGTAGCAGCAACAGCAGCCAAAAGTCATTTTGGCCTCTTTTTTTCTTGCCTCACTCTCTCGGCTGTGTAATTTATGAGTTTGCGCCTCAAGTTGTGGGCCACACGTAACCGGGTTTTAGCCGGAATAGAGCAGAAACAGGAGCAGGAGCCACTGCAGCGGCGGCTTATCGCCATTGTCTCGGCCAACCTTGGTGGCGCTTGTTTTCTCTGTTTCCAGCTGCTGCTGCTGCTCTGTTGTCTGGCAGTTTATGAAACTGCAGCGGTAAATGTTTGGCTTTTCCCGGCCAGCCGGGGGAATGGCGACCTGCCACCCAGGAGGGCAATGTCCTTGTTTATGCGCCGACACTCTGCTGCCCCTGCGGCGCTTGATTGAATTGTGTCCTTGTCATTGCATGTCGTCAGCCGTCCGTCCCTCCGTTCGACCTGCTGCAGAGTCGCGTCACTGGCAGCTGGCAGAGGTGGAGCTCAGGCTCACAGCCTCACAAAAAGTTTAATTAACTTTTTCAGCTCACTTTCTAAACATGTTCTCGGCTTTCTATGTTTTTTCTCTTTTTAAGCCAGAAGGGGGTTATTTAATTTAATAGCAGAGGCTTAGGCGAGGGCAGCTGCAAGGGTTTAAATCAAATTAAAAAGCGTGATTATGGCCTTGAAGGTTAAACATAAAATTCCGTACAAAGTAAGGGCTACAACATGCATTCGATTTGTAAAACACTTCTCTCAATTCAACTCTTTTCCCAGCAAGTAAAGAAATGATTAATAACGAACCAGAGTCGAGTTTGTTGGCCAAATTTCTCTGGCAAACCTCTGCTTAACCCCAGCATGCTTGGCCTCACCCCTAAAACATAACCCACGCAATACCCACTAAGCCTTCTTGTGTTTCTTTTGGCCCACTGTCAAGTGACTTTAAATGGCAGCGCGGCTTTTGACAGCTGCAAGCTCGGAGCTCTCCAAGATCTGAGCTCCCACCAAGCTCGCGAGTATTACAAGTGACAGCTGGCGTCTGATGCGGTTTATGTTAAAAGGCAAACCATCGAGGCAGCCCACACACATGTGCGCACTCACACACGCGAATTTATGTTTATGTTAACAAAGTCGAGCCATTCAAGTGGCAAGCCAAAACAAGGCAGCCGCTCCCCGCCCCGTATCCACCTGCCCCCGGATGAGATGGGATGCAGTCATGTGCACAAAGCCGAAAACATTGTAACCGAGCGCGCGAGTTTCACAGATAACAGCGTCAACTGGCTCAGCTTGATGATGGCGATGGCTGAACGACACTCGGAAAAAGGCATATTTAAAATAAATACATTTTAAAATTTTTATAGGGGTCCTAAAACTCAAAATATAAGATTTGAGAATGTCCTGGAAGTTTGCAAACAGGTTTGCTTGGGAAAATCTCTTCAGAAAATATTTCTAAATATTTATTTTGGTTTTCAAGTCACACTCTTTATGATCAATTAAATTAAACTCGAATGGAACAGAAAGATTTTTAAAGAGCCGCTCAATCGGCTTTCGGGGGCGTCTCCTCCTTGGGGGCTGTCTCCTCTTCGGCGGCGCCATCCCCTCCAGAGTAATCCGAGACCAGGCTCATTGTCCTTCTCTGGGTGGCAGCCGAGGCATAGTCCGCAAAGGTGAGGTTGATGTCGTAGGGCGTGCGTCGGAAGATGTTCGGCGGCGTGTAGTTGTTGGGAATGGGCCAGAAGAGACCCTCCTCGTCCCGGGCGAAGGGTACCTGGCCGTAGAGCTTGGCGAAGCCATCCAGCTCGTAGTAGAATCTCGTGGAAGCCAGCACCAGTTCGATGCGCTGGATCTCTGGCAGGTGCTTGCGAAATATGTCCACCGACAACTGGTCGCTCGTGAGCGAGCCCTTGGACTTGCTAGTCTGCAGGCCCCTATCGTCGTCCTCATCCAGACTGCCGCGCATGGAGTCCACGTCCCCCATCTGCTCCGACTCCCGGATCAGCCGGCAAATGGTCAGGAGCTTCTCCTTGATGATCAGGTGCTGCTTGCCCATCAAGTACTCGTCCGTGGGCGTTGAGGTGGGGAACTTCTCGTTGAGGAAGACGGCCGGGATGCGCTTAAAGAGCAGGTCCTTGGTGTACAGCTCCGTGATGTGATCCTCGATCTGGAAGACGCGGTTCGACAGCCAGAAGGTGCCGCAGATGTCGGCCAAGGCCCGGGTGAAGCAGCCCATCATGTCCTCTGAGGACTCGAGCATCAGGAGGCTGTACTCGCCCATGTGCACGTACAGGCCGCACATAGGGTCGGGGGTGATGGCCGCGTCCTTGCACTGCATGTGCAGCTCCTGCAGCCGCTCACTGAAGATGGCGAAAAAATCCTTGGGCTTTACGATTATCGATACGCTTGGTGCCGGCTCTTCCTCCTCTTCGCCGAACTCCTCCTCGCCGAGGTCACCCTCGCTGAAGCGGAACGTGTGGGTGAGCACTTCCATTTCATGCTCAACAGTGGTTGTCACCGGCTTAGCTTCCTGAACTTGCTCCTCTGCCTCGCCCTCCCCGTGCGATGCCTCTGTGCTCGACACGTCGTCCTCGTTGGGTATGATCATATCCTCCTTGAACTCCAGCTGGGGACTAATCACTTGTTCTGGATCGGCCGGGTCGACCAGTACAGGGTCCGGGGACTGGTCCGTCTCTGCCTCGGATTCCTCGGGCGTCAAATGGGCGTTCTTGGCCAGGATGAAGATGCGCTGGTAAAATACCGATGTCTCCATGTCCGCCAGCTCCATGTCCACGTACTCCACCAGCGACTTGCGCACCTGGAAGGTGACGGGTCGCTTCATGGTGAAAATCGTGTGCCGCGTCATCCGGGCGCTCCGCGTCTGCCGCTGCCGGGCGGCCATGGAGGCCTGCCGCTGCATGGCCTGGTGTATGGACATGATGGCGATGACTGCTTCACCTGTCGCGATTCGAAAGCCAACTCCTGCCGCGGCTGCTGCTGCTGTTGCTCCTTGGGGGTCAGAGTGCTCGGCCGGGGTCGAGTCAGAGTATCGATAAAGCTAGGTATTGCCAGCCTCGTTTGTTTTGGGGAATTTCGATTGTTGTCTAGCAACACAGCGGTTGCTTGGCTTCGTTCGAAATCAATTTGGGAGAAATCAATGGAAAGCTCTTACTGGATTCCCTGGAATAAAGGAGATTTAAAAGCGTCTTTAGATTGTTTTTTAATTCTTTTATATTTCTCAAAATGAATTGACTAACACAGTTAGGTTTAAGCTGATACCGAAGACTTGAGGAGCTTACTTTCTTCCCTTTTTACTGAAGGAATAGTCAATGAAAAACGAAGAGAGGGCATTGTTCGTAGTCAGCAGCAATATAGGCTGCATATTGCAATTCAAATGTATGGCTGTTCGGTATCTCAGTGATTATATTGTTCTCCTGTTCTTTATAATCGGTTATTTTTCTTATTAATATTCTTATTGCTCTGTTAAGCAACATTAAATATTAAATATTTAAATATCAAATGGCATAGCCGTTTTCTCACAGTGCTCACCCATACGCAGAGCCCATTTGCATGTACATGTGTACGGTGTTATTATCTAACCAATGTACTTGGGTCGCTGCCTCAATTATTATTATCATTCGTTTGAAATCTAAGGCTCTACCCTCCTCCGAGCCGCCGCCTGTCTTTTAGTTTAGCTCTGGCTTCCGCCGGTTCTGTGCTTTTGTTGCTGCTGCTGCTGCTTTTCAGCGAGTTAATTTATTCATGGCCCATTTATGAGCATAGTGATTTCAGGCAGCACCTACATCTACCAGCCACCAGCAACATCCGACATCCCAGCAGGAGCAGGAGCGAGAGCAGGAGCTGCTGGGGCTGTGGCTGCAGGAACAACAACCTCGACAAGGACGTAAAGGGAAAACTTCTTCATCAGGCAGAGAACTCTGCCTGCGTCCCTTGAGTTTCGAGCTCCGCGCTCGCTCTCTCAGTTTCGAGTTTCCTACTCTCTTTGAACAATTTGAAACACTTGGGCATACAATATGTTGAAATGATAATGAGGCGAAATTGTTTTTTGACTCGCTCCCCAGGTGTTGCCTCCCCACCTGGCTTGGCTGCTTCAAAGGATGTCTGAGCGGGGCTGATTATCCTTATCCTGTGCCAGGCAGGATTCGGTTGAGTGGCCTCGACCGTCGCTTTTGGCCGTTTAGTTTATTGACGCAAAAGTTGCGTAGCAATTTGCGGCAATGTTTTAATAACTAAGTACCGTTGCCTCCGTTGTCCTGGCAGATAAGCTCTATTATGTTTGGTATTTAAGTTGAGGAATTAGGTATTAGGAGGGATTTTTCGTAAAAAATAAACGATTTATTGGTAGTAATCTAGGCAATGGATATTGCTTGTAAATTACTCAGTTCAAGTTGGGACTATGACCGCCATAACTCAACTCCACTTAAAGTCTTTCAAGCTCTTTAAACCTTAATTGTGACTTTCACTTTTTTGTAAGCTCTCGCAGTGTCACTTTCATTGCCAGGCAAATAGCTTCCATCGATTTGACTCCGGGATGTCGACATGCCACGCCCATTTGTCACAGTCGCCGGCAGCAGGCAGCAGTCGGCAGGCAGCGTTGATTGCAACGAAGTTCTTAGTCAATATTTGCCGATTTCAATGAAATGAGAATTTGACATGCAAGCAAACACGGTAGAGACAACTCGGTCCTCGGAGCTCGGAGCTCGGATGGCTGGCATTTCTCGGTTGCGTGGAAATGGAAAGTAATCTGCTGCCATCGGACCCTCTCTGCCAGAGATGTTGCAGTTTCCGATTCAGATTCAGATGCAGCAGCTGCTGCAACAGGAGAAGGACGACAAACACACAGGCTGACTTCCAATCGAGGCTGGGGCCTGGCTTGGGTAAATTAATTGCGATCTGTGTGCCATGGAATTTTTGTGTGTGGCCAAGTGATTGATGTCGTAGGTAGTGTTTGCACTCGTTACCTTTGTTTTTTTGCACAAGGAAATAGGAGATAAATGTACCCCTATTTCAGTGTTGATTAGACCTTCGAAAGAAATCAGGATGTTTCAGCTTAAAGGTAACTCTGAAACACTCGAAATATGAACAGAAATATCACTAATTAAGCTAAAAGGCCATAAACGGCAAGCGAACATAATATTCTAGTTGTGTATGCAAATCCTGCCCCCATTTTATAACATATTTTAATGGCATTATCCTGCTTATCCTGTTTATCCCAATTATGAACTGAATATCGCGCATGGCATCACCTGCAAATGCCGTGAAATCAAACTGCTGAATAGTTGGCAATAAATTCAATTAAAATTTTAAATGACTCGCAAACAGGGAGCTGAACTTTTACAAAATTAATGCCCAGCCCAGCAGGGAAAATCATTCTAGGCAATTTTAATTTAATTCAATTAAACGAGGCATCAGCAGCAGCAACGATGCGAACGGAGCCACCAACAAGTGTTCGTTTGGCTCTCCATTTCCTGGCTGTCTGGCTGCCTGGCCAGTGCCTGCCTGCAGAAAAGTTCATCCAGGTGCCAGGGTAAATTTTAATTGTTTCTGGACGCCCGAAACTCTCATTTTGCCAATGCAATTAAATGCAATGACAACTGGGTCGAAGGCGAAGGCGATCAGAGCGGCGCGGCCCGGAAACTCTTGGCCGAAGCTAATCAATTAAGCCGAGTCATGGTCCAAATTGTGCATTGCTTGAGTGAATCGCCCCCATCCGCATTTCCAGTTAATAGTCGCTAATTTATTTGAACTGGGCCAAAAATCAATAGAGAGGGTGAGAGAGGCAATAACACTGAAGGAAAAATTTATATACACCGGGAGAGTGATAATTGCAGGGAAAATAAGTATGAAACTGTTTGTTTTAAATATCCCTCAGAAAGTCACTATTATATTTGGACAATCATCTAAAGTAGGCTTAAATATTTAACAATATTTTTTAAATATAGAAAAAGTTTCACTGAAATTTTGGCATTTTATCCAAAGATTCCAAACATCCAAACCAACTCCTTTATTTCGTTCAGTGCCACGAATTCCTCATCATCAGTGGGCAGTGGCCTCAGGCCATGTGGCCAGCATTGTGATCTCTGCCAGATAAGGGTCCGAAGGAGAACAAGGCGGGACGGGACAGCGGCTCAATTATATTTTATTTATGCGCCAACATTCGCGCACTTAACAAAATAGCATCCGGCTAGGACCTCTCTGGCATCCCTTTCTGACAATGGAATTTTATTGTTTCGCCAATGTAAGCAAATTTGGTGGAAACTTTTTTGGTGGCCGAAAGGCGAAAGGATATAGGGACGAGGCTGAAGCATAAATAAAGTTATGTATTTGATTATGAAACCGGCGGACAGGCTCGTGGGCAATGGATTCAATTGCTTGGCAATCTTTATGGACGGGACAGACAAATCATAAAAAAAAAATAAAAGAAAAGGGGGAAAAAGGGGGAGCGGAGCACACACAAAGGGAGGCCTAAGAAAGCATTTTATGACCCGAACTTGGCTTTAAAAGGAAAGTGTCGTCCAGTGAAGTGTCCATCCAGCGTGGTATATACTTTATTTGTTCTGCGAATCAATTTCTTAGCATTCTCGGCCACACACTCGACATCCTCGATGCCGGCTAAAAAAATATAATCCTGTCTATTTGCTTGAACCCTTTTTACCTGCTAAGCAAGCGAACCGAATGTGATTTTGGGAACACTCAAGGCATATGTGTTCTTGCCTTTGTGTTGAGTGACCCTTTTTCCTTTTTATTTTCTTTCTTTTCTTTAAAGTTCTCCCCCCTCTTCCGGGCTGCTCCTCTGTGGCATTCCGAAATGTCACTTCCGGTTCTTAAGTGTATTTCTTTGTGTTTTGTGGGGCTACAGCGCAAACATTCCGCAAATTTCCTTTTTTCGCCTTCTTTTTTTGGAAGAGAGAGAGGAGAGATCATTTAGGGCCAGCCTCCCACGCCCAGAAATGTTTCAAATATTTATTTTTGTGTTGCCTCAACTATTTTGTTGCCTAGTGTTGGCTGCTGCTCATGTTTCGAATGCTTAATTGCAATGCCAACAACAATTGGCATTTGAAAAGCAAACAAAGCTAGATAACGTATGCTTTCTAATCGGACATATTTCACACAGCAGGGGTAAAAATAATATGATGCAGAGTTGCAAAATTAGATTTAAACTTGAACTGTATTGTTATAATTTTAAAGCTTTTATTTGAGGTTTGTAAAATGGTTAAACTGATAAAATAGTATATTCCTGATAAACACTTTTTTCTAAGCAGTTGGTTGTGCATTTTGTATTTTCTGATATATCTTGGGTGTATTTCTTGTATAAACGCTTATTTTGTAACCCTCATTGTATAAACGCTTGTCTACCTAAAAAAAGATGCACAATTTACGCAGAAACCCCGATGCAGTCGAAATAAAATGGCATTTTCTTCTATTTCTGTGTCTCCTCTGACGCTGAACAATGGCCAGGCTTGATTGAAACACAACGATACAAATGATACGAGGACAAATGTATACGATTTCCTAGTCCTGTGGATCCTAGTGGATCTGTGTGCGGCGGGCAAATATCAAACAATTAAATTACACGACGGCAAAGAGAAAGGCAAAATGGAAACAAAACTTGAATAGCAGAAGTGAACTCAATTTGCCGGCATCTAAATCATTTTTAATTTGAACAACAACTAAATGCAAGCGCTTTATATTCGCCCAAACAAAAACAGGCGAAATATTTAACAATAACAAAATGTAGCATACATTCGCGGGCGCTGCAAAGTGAGAAAGAGAATGTTATTCCGCGAACCCAACAGCAACGGCAACAATGGAATGTGGGAAGTGCAACACACTCTCTCTCTCTACAACTTTCCCCTGGTACCGTTACACGCTGCTGCACAATTATTCAAATCCACGAGCCGTGACTGCAGAGGTGAAGGAGTCACGGGAGCGGGTTGAAAGCGGGTCGAGCGGAGTATACGCAGCAGTGGCAGCGAACAGGGAAAGCTGTCGCTCGTTGGCAGGTGGAAAATACCCTGTAAAAGTTGGTAGTCTTAAGGTGATATAATTCTATTTAAACAGTTTAAAGCATAGTCGTAGGAATATTATTTGATAATGATAAAATAACCTTAAATTCATAAAACTATTATTAATTGACTCTTTTAACGTTAGATTCGATTGGTGCGAACGAGATATAACGATAAGATATATTTATATACTTATTGATTTCTTGCATTTGACCGTATTATTAAGTCTATTATATGGAGATTTAACTAGAAAGAGGTTATATTTTCTTTTAATATAATTTTTGATTATTTTACCACAAGCGGGAAACCTTTACTGCGCACCCCACTTCAATCATTTGGTCCTTCGAGCCGGAAGAGGAAGAATATTATTGATCTTATGACTTGAACAATTGACACATTTTCCCAGAAATGTAACATTTCAAGGATACACCCAAGTCGTATCTTAAATTCCTAAAACAGCGCTGGCAAACTAGAATTAATTTAAGCCTTTGTTCGCTGTCCCAATTTGTCGCCAAAACAAAGGAATTTAAATGCGCGAACACCTAAACAAAATGAACCAAAACAATAATATTTGTTGTACAATTTTGTTCACTTTCAACTGCAATTACGTAGAAATTGCTTTGATAAGTTTGTGCCGCGCGCTGTGCCTAACCCAAAAGTAAATCAAGAGTTGCTAATAATAATAAATAAAGGCCATAAATAAAGCGTTAAAACCCAATAATTTATGCGCCAAGAGCCCGGCCCTAGTGATCGTGTTACGTTTATAAAGATGCTCGACCTGAGCAGGAGTTACTATCAATTACCTTCATCTCATCCGGGGCTAACAAGGAGCTCTTGGAGAGTCCTTCTAATAAATATGCCTAAGCACTCGCTCTCGCCTGCTGCTGTCCTGTCCTCAAACAAAATCTTACAGCGTCTCCTTCCTCCGCCATTTCGCACTCGACGGAATGACAAAGCCAAGGCAAATGACGTGAAATATACATAAAGAGGAAGAGCAGGCCGTAAAATGGCTGCAATACGGTATACGGCATACGGGGCGTATGAGCAACGTCGTTTCATTCGCCCCACTTACAAGTAATAAGAGCCAGCGGCATAAAAACCGACAGTGGCCCACCACCAGCACCATGTGAGCCATAAAAAGTATATGGTAAGCCAAACCCCAAATAAACGCAAACCCAAACCCAAACCTAAAACGAAACCCAAGCCCCAGACTTGCCGCCTCTAAGGCTCAGATTCCGTGGGCATATTTCACGGGGCAAAGCCATCGCATAATGCGTGTGATTGATTTACCTGTTTCCACCTCGCGACCCAGCTGCTGTAAAATTGATGGCTCCCATTTGGCAGCGAGCGAAGAGATTGAAGTCATTGCCATTGCCATGATTAGGCGGCGGGTTCCCCGACTGCCTGCGTGCCGTCCGTTTGAGATGGCCAATGGAAATGATATATCGGAACAGGCTGGTACTAATTAGATATTTCGATATATATCTTAAAATATATATGGTTCCTTGATAACAATTTATATAATTGGTCCACAGAGATAGAGCTGATCCTCGCGAGTGAACTTACCAAAAGCTCAGAGTTACAATTAAAACCTAAACATCTACAGAAACAAACACCACCTGCTAAGGCTCCCGAAAATCGGGCACTTTATTGGGTGGCCTGTGTCAGAGGTCGCCGCAAGTTTGTTGTTTGCATGGGTTAAACTGTCGGCCGCTATCAAGGCAACACAATCAGCAGGAGATCCAGACGTCCGGATACCAGGAGGACGATGCCAAGTCGACGAAACAAGCCAGCAAAAGTTGGTTAGTTAAAAGTGTTTGTCATTGTTGACACCTTTCGTCTTGGCAAGGCGACTAACTGGGGCTGGCAGGGGCAGAGCTGGAAACAATGGTAGACTCCCTCCCGAAAGGGCAAAGTTTTTCCTTTCTCTCTCTTTATTTAGCTTGGTTTGCCTTTTGCCTTCTTGCTGGAGCTGCTGCTGGTCCTGCGAAAAGTTCTTTTTCGTGCTCATGTTGATTGGTGTTAAATATTTGGCGGCATTTGTCGCATCAGGTTCGGTAAATCTAATTTATTACACTGTGCGGTCCAGTTTAAAGCCATCATCAGCCCCATCTCGAGCTGTTTGTGTGCGTGTTCTGGGGCGTGAATTGGTTGTGGGTGTGGTTGTGGTTGTGGTGTTAAGCCCTACCACAAAACAGACTCTCAAGTTGACTGCCTTGCCGAGTATCGGTGTTTACACTGGCAAACAAAATGAGTTACCTGTCTAATGTACTGTTTATGGCAATTAAAAGGCATTATTTATGTTATTTAAACACCGATTAAAAAAGTAATTAGTTAAAAACCAATTGATTGTCTCCTAATCTCTTTAAATTGTATTATTTATAATCTACAAGTGTTTAAGTACCTGTTTGCATTGATTTTATCTTTATTTAATAATGTTTTATTCCTAAAGTGGCAATTTTAAATCTTTTTTCTACGTGCACCAAGTGTGTTTGGGTTTTCTGTTTCAGCTCCCAATTTCGGTGCTTTTATGTCTTCATATCATTTACGCTTATTTTGTGGTCTGTCCCTGGCTTTGAAGACAGAAACACAGATACTCGAAGGGAGATACATCCCAGCACGGACACAGATACAGATACAGATACATCTGGCTGCGCACACGCTTGCCATTTATCAATGCTGGCAATTCGTTGTGGCCTCAAGTGCCTGTCGCCTGATGAAGGGGTTAAGGGAGAGGGCTTCGTTGTCATTGGAAGTGCAGTTAAACTGCAATCGCGTTTGCGCGTTTTCATTATGCGGCCCCATAAAACAGGCGATCCTTCGAACAAAGTAAAAGTAGCGGCTGATGCCGATGGGAAACTTTGTTCTGTCTTCCGAATAAAGCCAGACCAAGTAGTTACCCTTTAAACAGACTATGCTTTGATAGATTTCTCTGCCAGCGAAATAAGTGTTATTTACCCTCTTAGCTACCCTTTGAACCCTCTCTTTTTTATCAGAACCCCTCTGTTAATATACCATCCTAAATATGCGAAACACTCAGCCATTTTCCAGGGTAGTTTCAATAAAAAAAAGGAAAGTTATCAACGTAAACAATTCCAGTACTTCAACTAGTTTCGGGCGCCTCGATAGTGCTCCAGATAATGGCACGAGACTCTGTGGTTCGTGGGGGGATGGATGCATAATGAAAAGTTACCAGTTGCCAGGCAAGGCAGAGGGTGCCCCAAGGGGCATATATATATATCTGGAATATAGAGGAATAAAGGGCACATCGACCGCCCTTCTGCCACTCAGAGGAGCAAAACGCAGAGCGACAAATTTTTATGGGCAAACTTTCAATTACCCAACTTTTTTCTTGCTTGAATTACTTTTGAAATGCTTTCGCCACACATACATACATACAGGCAGGACATATGCATATGTGTGTGGGTGAATGTATCAGCGACTTGTCGTCCTTGTTGTTGGTGTGGTTGTTGTTTTTGTTTAATTTGCTTCAGTGATTCTGTCATAGAGATCCACAGAGAAAAAGGAGATATATACGATGTATATTCAATAAAAACTGATGGGATTTTTCTTTAAATTTAATTGCTGTTAATGGTACCGCCAATAGAGGATACACCTGAAAGAAAGTTACATTGAATTGAGTCAGAAAGAATGCGAAAGATGAGATGCCAATCTGTCGCTGATATTTTCTCCGAGTGCCTTTGCTTTGATGTTCTTCTGCGGTGGGAAGGATGAGCAAAAGGAGTTGCGGTGGCGACCGCCATTGACTGTGACTACAGGACCTCCCACTACTCCTGCTGCTTCTCACCTGACTACCCGCCGACAGGCGTGTGCTTCAAGGACGCACAGCCATTTATAATGCCTGTATATTATTACTTTTCACTTTGCCGAGCAAATTTACGAGCGAGCTGAGCAATTTTTCAACTTGTTACTTAGCGCGAGCGCCACTTAAATACTTTTAAACGCAATTTCAGCGCCGAATGCGAATTGAAGCTCGCGCTGGCGCTCGTGCCATGAAATATGGAATGCTAAGCGAGGCCAAGACAATGGGATTCCCTCCCCGGGGAGAAGGTGTGAGCAGCAAGAAACAGCAGGCACAGAGAGCCATTTCAGCGCCCGAGTCATAAATCATAATCTGCTGGCATATTACATATAAAATATTGATGCTAAAGAGTTCAAAATACTCACACAAACACTCACACAATGATGATAATAGCCACTAAACACCTACTTAGGTCGCTGGGGGAAGGTGCTCCTGAAAAATCCTTAAGCCGACCGGCACTATAGTTATTTATGTCTTATATATGCAAGGATATTTTGCTTTATTAGCCATTGCCCGGGCAGCTCTTAATAGTTTTTGTAGCCACACACGGCGTATGAGCAATGTTCAGTGGCCTGCAAGCTGTGGAGGATGCCAGGGAATACATAGAAAAGAGAGATAATCTGGCAGATGAATAATTGAGCTGGGCCAAGGCATTGGACGGCACACACACAGCTTAGAAAATATTGAATATAAAGTTAGATTCAATTAAACTTGAATTTATGATAAACTCCTTGCTGGCCAAACTATAAATCCAGGCCATTTAAAATTTAAATTGGCACCAGAGCAGAAGCTAATCCACATAATTCCGTTGCCAACGATATATATATATTTCACTCGCAGCCTCCTGCCCGATTAACTCTCCATGTTTGGCCCTGGGTTCACTGGGTTTTTTTGCATCCGTTCCGACACAAATACCCACTGCAAATCCCCAAAAGACCGCAAACAAACGAAATCGAAATCGAAATCGCAATCGAAATCGTCGAAAAAAAGGAAGGAAAATTGGTGGCTAAACCTGCCATTTGAACATTTAAATTTCTATCGCCGAGCGACGCTTGCAGTCTGAATAAATTGACATTGCGAGATGGGGAAACAAAAATCGACGACATGCCATGTTTGGCCAGCTGCCTGCCCTTCACCCGAAATGATGGATGCTCGTGTGATTTCGCTCAGTGTCTGTGTGGATGCACAGAACTAAAATGTGGCAGTTGCAGTGTGAGCTCCGGGCGCTAGAGGACACTTTAAAGTGCCTGGAGCCACTCGAGCTGAGCGAATTTTAATGAAGTCATGTCCCGGTCGAACCCTTGGAAGATGAATTGTCGGGTCAAGCCGCTCATTGGGGGTCAGCAATTAAAAACGCATAACTCACGGCCGAATGAATCCGCACGGGTCTGACTGATGCGCCCCCGGAAAAGGTGTGCGCCACGAGTATAATTAAATTTGCTAACCCAAAAGTAATTGGTGGCCCGTGCGCTGCAAAATGCTAAATGCTGTCCAGGCTACAGGACACAGGACTGGTTGGTGGATACTGGATGATCCTGATGAAGTAGACCGACCGAGAGGGGCCGCAGCTGACATCCCCCTTAATTATCCCGGGCGGCAACACGCGTGGAATGGGAACACGATATGGTTGTTAGGCATCCGGCGATAGGGCGGGGATAAATTGAATGTAAGCCGAGTCAGAGAGCTTGTACAAAAACGAAGCCAAGGTGAGCGGTGCACTGGAAAACAAGAATTTTATAACTAAAAAAATATAGAAACAAAATAGATATTAAAGAAATATTAATGGTTCAAGGTAATACATTTTATTTGCCAACAAAAATATCTTTTAGTTTGTCTCGGCCCTATAATTTTGTCTCTAATAAAAGCAAGTTTCTTCACCTGAAAACTTATTTAAAGTAACTTAAGACTAAACAAATTTATAAATATAATTTTTTTTTATCAAGTTTAAGCCCAAGACTTTTTAGAAAAATGTGTTTCCTTACCTAAAAATACTTTTAAAAACCCTTGAAAATTAGTTTGAATATTTTCCTTAGTGCTGGAAGACCCTAGTAAGGGTGGAACAGTGACAGCGACAATGACACATGATTATGTTTAGCACAGGAGGTACAGAGCGACGGGAGGGCGGGGCAGATAGAGCTTTTGGGCGACCGCATCTACCTTTGACCTGGCCAAATCTGCAGCCCCATTGTCTCCTTCCCCGCCCGCAGCTGGTAACATATTGTGGCACATTACATTAGTCTTGGCTAGTAGTGACTCAGGTCCCAGCCCCCCCTGGCCCGGCATCCGTTGCTTGTACGACACGAGCCATTATGCATACGTATGATTAATGAGATTCGTGTTATTGTTGATGTCCACACACAGGACGACAGGACGAGGCGGCTACTTTTTGTGCCGTGTCTGCTGCTGCTGGCCTTTGACACTAGCGACCTTATCAATCAGTGGGTCCGCACAAAGGCGCCGTAATCACCTCAAAGCCTAAATAGAATCCGTCAAGCCAGAGTGGGCAGCTTGGAGCCATTGCGCAGGCCACCGCCAAATGGAACTTCAAGGGGTTCCGATGGTAACAAAACCGCAACTGCAACAGCGGCGGCGAGTCCGTCCTCGAGTGGAGCGCACAAGGCCACTTCAATTTGTTGGCCCGGCGACCACATCACGAATTCATGACCCTTCGGACAAATAACCAGAAAACAAAACCAGAAGCCACCAGCAGCCATGGGCGTCCCCCAGCCATCCAGAAAAAGAGGGAGAACAATATGCAGCAGCCGCTGGGAGTTGCCTTTTTGGAAGGCGGAGGGGAGGATTTGGTGGCCAAACCGACGTAACAAACCATCAATCAAAACTGGGACTTCTCCACTGACAATAGGGCGTGCCCAAATTGTTCGCTTCCGCCTCTGCCTCCCCGCCTGTGACAGAAATTGTTTTGTCCACGCTACGTATGCGTGATGTGGCCACAAAACCAAAAATAGAAGGCCAAAACGATCTGCGACCCGCTGATAATTATCACCTAGCCCAGCTACATTTTCATAATCGCAATTATTTATTAATTAACTGGAACTCTAGGCCGCTGCTGCTGCCGCTGCCCCGTCAGTCAATGTCAATTGGTATTTAATTGAAAAGCGGACATCCCTTTGAAAGTTTAATCCGAGCGAGCTTCACATGAAAATAGAATGTCCTGTGCCTGTTCCTGGTGCTGTGGACGTCGGCCCATTTAATTTATGGCAGCCGCTGACAAGCGATTTAGATTGATTGTTCCGGGGAGATTAATTAATAACCAGCACGCGAAACTAATTTAAGGCTTAAACTCGCAGCCTTGTAAACTCGTGTTTAACATTCGCAGCTACAAAGGTGCTCTGTCTTTTTCGTTTTTTTCCCGTGCAAATAAATGTCAAAGCAACGGGGACGCTGACAGCTTGACGAGACAAACAAATCTAGAAATTAATTTCGCTCCATTTCACGGCCGTTTGCTGGGCTCTGACACTCGAATTAAATGTCAAATATTGCCGGCGATAGCGGGAATTAATTAACGCCTTCGTGCACTGCACTGCGGCCGGGGAAAGGAAAGATGTTGTCTGGCCAGCGGTGCGTATGATTAATATGGCCCGCCCTAAGGCATCGGAATCTTAGAGGAGGCGTCCGTCGCACGTGTTTGGCATTTCTCCGATGGCACTTTTTAAACTCAACAATGCGCCACGCCCACAAGTTGCTGCCACACTGGGCTCCACATTTTTTTTTCGGGGAACCCCGGACATAAATCTCTCGAGTGTCACATAAAATTTCCGCACATGTACGGAATCAAAATGAAAAGAAATCGGGATGGTAGCGAAGGCGGCGGCGGAGGCGGGCGGTGTCGTAGTGCAATAAGTTATCAAAGTTAATAATTCTTAATGTTAGTGCATAAATAAGGCCGAGACAGGGCCCGACAGAGCGACAGAGCGACAGACCGACAGCCGTATAGGACGTATCAGGACTTGTCACAGCCAGCGCCCATAAAAGTATGCTTCCAAATAAATACGACACAACAAGCAAGGCAAGCCGAGAAGCAACGAATAAAGGAGGAAATTTAAAATTTATGCAAAAGGCAAGAGCAACAGCGACGGCGGCAGCAGGACGTGGAAGAAATCCAACTGACTGAAGGCTAATTTGCATAAAGAAAAACGCCAAGCGAGACTCGCAAGTCGAATGTAACGCCAAGCAAAGCCGAGGAATCTCCTCCAGCATTCGGCCCTCGTGTGGGTGTGTAGCCTGTGCTCAGTGGCCTGGCAAATATGAAACGTAAAGTGTTTCATGCTGACATCGCGACATAAAACATATACAGACACGGGCCTGGCATGTGTTGGTACAAATGTTTCCCTTTTATTTGGCAGGCCTTTTGGCTAATAGCGCTCACTCTGGAGCTGGGAATGGCTCTGTGTTTGGCCAAGAGCAGCAAAGCAGAAATGCCAGCCAGCCAGCGATAATAAAGCGCACAGCACTAGTCATGCATGTCGTGTAAATGCAGAGAAAACAATTTATAAGGTTCAAGGATAAGAAACTAATTTAATAAATAAATATTTATATAAAATAATCAAGAAATAATACAAACAAAGCTAAAATCAAACAGAAAACATATTGAGAAACCTAAAGAAACCCATAAACAGTTATTTACCAAGCCATAACTCTTAGGTATACAAAATACCATATTGTATAGCCACAAATGGACCAATTATAATGCAAACTTAATACAAATTTATGGCAATATATCTCCTGGTGTAACCCAAACTATTCCCCAAAAGGGTAGCAATCTAAAAGGGTCTCTCTGATTGTGTCCAGACATTGGCATTGCTTTCGGTTTCACAAACACAGCGGTCATGAATATCGAAAAACTTGCTAGTGGGCCATTCGAAATGGACTGAAAATGTCACTGGGCCATACCCATTTCCAAGCGTTTTAATTTCTCCCTTAATTGTCAGGCCAAAAAATATATCTGGGGGTTATCAGAAATTCCCTCGAGGCTATTTCTTAATCACTTAATTGGCAAAAACTTTTGGCTTGACTCCCCCCGGGAGAAACTTTGGACTCGTTGGACTCGTGAACATTTTCAGCTCATCCCGAGATAACACACAATACAAGTACAAGCGTTTTCGCTTTTGGGCAGCCATCTATCTTTCCAGTTGGAAAATTATGACTTGAGCCGGGAGCCAAAAAGGCCAAAGGACTTGGTCTGGGCCAGAAAGTTCGTTGTGCCACATTTCATTTGGCTAAAAGTGCTTGTGGTTCTCGTAAATGATGCCCGTGAGCTATCAAAACGATTGCTTCAGTTTGCGATTGAATGGATGCAGTTAGTCCAGTCCAGCGCAGTCCAGTGCAGTACAGTGGAGTCCATCCGTGCCGTGGCCCTAGTTTTAATACTTTTAACTGGCTGGCTGGCCAGCAGGGAATCGAAGTTGCAGCTTCGCTCTGTAACTTGAACGAACTGCGGCCAAGTCCAGCGGAGCGCAACTAGGCAAACTAGTCGAGTGCAGAGTCCATCTCCACGGCGCACAATTTTCCAACTCTCCGAGGTGATTATTTTGCAATTGTTGTGCCAATTTTTAAAGCAAATTGTTGCCTCAAACACACACAGTACGTAGTAGGTACAGGCAAGGCCAAGAGCGGACGAGGATACCATAGGGAGGAGGCATATTTTGATTTCATTATGCCGGCAGCAGGCGGAATATTTCCAGTCCGGGGCTCCTCCCCATTATAATGGCCAGATGTAGGCATTTATGTACATTATTATGCCTGTCCTCTTTTTTTTTTTGTATTTTTACGTTCTGCTTGCTTACACCGGGTCCTGGTCCTCACCCTCCGTGGGGGCTTGTTAAATGATTGACCTAGGCTCCACACTCCACACTCACCTCCCCGTTGTCACTGCTATTATTGTTATGGCAATCGCCTTGATTGCACGTTAGCAGCATATAATTATATTCTGACGGAGGAGGACTATAATTTCAGGGCAAACGAAGGGTCCTGATCCTTAGTTAAAATGTTATTGGTTGAAAATAAATTGTGGAGTTCAGTTATTATTGGAATAATCTTGTAGTGAATGTGTTTTTGGTATAATTGTGTTGTATGTTACCATTTGAAAAAAGGCAACGTTTACTTATATATAATATATGACTTATCATAATCAATGATATGGAAATTCGAAGGGGAAACCATTAATAATCTGGCTTTATTGAAATTTCTGAATACTCTACATTCATAATGAGTTGTAAGAAAACCAAATTAAACGCTTACAAAAAACTTTTAGTTTAATAAAGGCTTAATTGAAACACCTAGAGTTTGAAGCATAACCCCCATTACAAAATATAATCAACAGTTTTCCCGAATAAATGCTTTCTCTAATGTTTTCTTAAGCCTGAACATTTAAGAAACCACCTTGCTGGTTGCTGGTTTTTTTGGGGCAAAAAACCAGTTGCATTTTTGGCTGCATAAAATCCATCATTAAATTCGCACCGAATTGCGCATTTTCGCCTGCCTTTCTTTTGTGCGCTTTTTTCCAGAGTGGCATTTCTTTGTTTTCCGTGAAAACAGCACCCCCGTGGACTTTCCTTCATGCGCTTGACAAACTGCGTAAAAATCTCCGCTGACCGGAAACTAATTTGAAAATGTTATTCATTATGCATAGCACACTCGTCGTACTGGCTCTCCCGCACTCTCCCCTCCACTCGAACTTGCACTCGGTCGGCTCTGTTCTGCTGTTATTTTTCGCGTACTTCCTGCCGCCTCACTTTTCGAGTTTTGTTGCAGTTTCATTTCTACGCACGGTCTGGGAAGTCCCTGAGCGAGTGTGTGTGAGTGTGGGAGCGAAAGTTGAAGGAAAAGTTTCGGTTTTCGGTGGAAAAAGTGGGTAAAGCGAGTCACTAATGCCCAGATTTGAGTTGCGGCTATGCGAGTTTTAACCAGATTGTTGCCTTAAAGCTGAATTAGCGCCGCTTTTCTGTTGGCTGCCATTATGGGTCAAAATTCTTGAGAAACCACAGAAAACGAAACAGAGCTTGTGGCTTGATTTAAAGTTAATAAAAGTGCTTGGCTTGTGAAAAGTGATTGTTAAATTTCTGGCATTTTTCTCAAGAGATAAAACCTTTCCCAAAAAGCATACAGGTTTCTTTCTTTTGTTGGCAGGGACACTGTGCTTTAACTTGGCGTTAATAGGCAAACCAAAACACGTTAGAAGGGGACGAAAAGGAGGCCAAGCGCTTCAAACCAAGTGAGATATTTCTAATTGAGAGCATCTTGAGCTTATCTCAGACGCTCGAAGAGCTATAAATTGTAAGTCGACAAATTAAGCCGCACCCAAGGCGAAAGACGCCGCGCCACCGCCGTCAAACGGATGTGGAAGACGATGCTGAAGCTGAAATGCAGCGCCACTGGCCACGGCCACACGGACCAATATGAAAAGGAGCTTGGGTAAAGCCGCGTGGAAACAATGACAGGGCGACGGGGAAAATGCCAAAGGGAAGCAGCCAAGTTTTTAGAGACAAAAGTCTGGCGGAATGGTTTAGGTTTAGGTTTAGGGCCGGGCCAAAGAGGAACTGAGATAAAAATGGCGTGCGTCGCATGGAACATGAACCAAAATGGCACCCACAAGAGCTTCCGGCAGACGTCCGCTTTAACAACTCTTTTACCCACACAAACACACACGCACGTGTCCTGTCCATATATATCTGTATCTATGTATATATCCTTACATAGGAACACACATCTGAGAACGCCCTGCACATTAGCAACGTTTCCAGGGATAGGACGGCTTTTTGTGCGAGGGGCGGCAGCGCTTTTGTCATAAACCCATTAAAAGTCAAGGACAAAATTCATGTTGCATGTTTACTCATGCACACTCTCATCCACACCCGCACACCCCCACGCACACACATATGTGCTAGCAAACACACATATAAATACATCACAGAGCGGAAAAGAACAGGCAGGGCCAACAAAGTAGCTTTAATTAATGAAACTCATTAAAGAGATGCCAGGCCAGGCACTGGCACAAAGCCGCCTAGCTGAGTAGCTCGGCAAAAGGCCAAAGGCAGACCAGACTAGGAGCAGGACCAGGACGAGGACGTGGACCGAAACCGAGAGCCGAGACAGAATTGCCTGCTTGGACCTGCCACAATGCGTTGGGCCTTACATTTGCCAGGCTGGCGCTGGCGATGGCGATGGCGCTTGGCCTCCGCCATTGAATAAAATAATCAGCAGCCGCCTTAGCTTTAGCCTTAGCCAGCTGCCGACGTTGGCCCAGAGACGAGCAGGACATCCGATTCGGGAACATCCTTTCCCGAAGCGCCCGAAACACTGCCAGGACACGAGAGAGAATCGCTCGCGAGAGAGAACTTAAACGATGAGCTTTTCTGAGAGCATCTGCCTGGGGAAATCGGTGGTGAAAGCTCGTGCGGGGCTCCGAAAAGTGTGTCCTTTGAGGGGCGGAGAAATAATGCAAGCAGTGCTAGTAAGCAGTTAACCAAGTCAATTATCCTTTAAAGCAGTTTTAAAGCAGTAACGGTTAACTCGCGGGTTCTGCTGTTCGCTCGGCAACAGGCACACAGTGGGGCCATTTGAGTCATTTCGGGGAAAATCCCCGGGACAATCGGCGGACAGTTCTGCAAATTTTTTAAAGCCGCAGGACGACGGCGAACTGTGTACTCCCATGTAAGCGCGATCGATCTACGAGTGCCCCGAAGAGCCCGTGATTTTTTATAAAAATCAATTTGAAGATTGTTGCCAATTTTCAAGTTTACTTCAAGTTTCAAAAATAATAGCAGTATTTTTCGAAAAAAAAATGTGTTAATTTGTTATGTTAAATAGTTTTTTTTTCTTTAAAAGTTGGAAAACTGCCGATATCGACCAAATTTACAAATCGCCACCTATGGGGAAATGAAAAATTTTAAGAGAAAGCTGTGCAAGAAAACTGCTTCTTATACGAAAAAACTGCCTCTTATAAAAGCAGTAATGCAGTGAATCACTGCTTTCTCCACATTTACAATACTGATACACTGCTTTCTCCATGTTTTCCAGGTTTGTGACCTGCTTTGTCTAAAAAGCGTTATATGCGTATAAGAAGCAGTTGTTATGGAGATATAATGAAGGTGTTTAAAGTCCTTGAAGAATTTTTGGAACAATTATGATGACAAAAAGTAAAATTTGTTTCAAATTTTTAATTACAGTTGGAAAGTCAACAATAAAAAAATTTGATCAAAAATACTTTTAAGAGTTCGAAAAATATCACACAAAGGGGAGAGTAAATTTTAATTTATGAAGGGTAAATTTGTAATCAAATTATTATGGAAAAAAACTTAAGTAGCTATTGTTTAAGAAAAAATCCGGTAGATAGCGTGCCTTGAATTTATACCTATTATACCTAAATACAACCACCCCCACCCCCGCATTGGCACAGAGGTCATGTGCTCTTGCCTTGCCGCTGACAGCACACCTGTAAGAGCTCTCGCTCTGCGCTCTCTCCGCAGGACATGCGCAGTCTGCCCGCCTCTGAACAGGACTAGGACAACCTGCGGCGGGCAGAGAGATGTTTGTGCAGAGCAAGCAACAGCTTTGCGGTGGCTTCTTTGCGAGCTCCTCCCACCCAGCCACCCCTCAGCGCTGGCCTGCCACTCGCAAGGCAGGTCCACATCCTGGCCCATCCTGTGGCAGCCCCGGCACCTGCTGCATCTCCAAAACAAAGGCCATTTATTTAGAATGGCACCGCAAAGCGGAAGCGCCGAGAAAATAGACACAACACCACAGGAAAAACGAAGGGGGAGGGATTCGGATTGGAATTGGTGGTTGCTGGGGTTCCTGGTTGTCACAACAACTACAAGGGGCATAACACAAGGGAAAAATATTACATTTTCAACTGAAAATTGTTGTTTAAGGGGAAAGCTTACAAGTTTTTAAGGAGATTCGAGATTAAATAAATATTAAAATGCAGTTGAAATACCTGCGAACTTTGCTGGAGGGTCAGGTGAGCTGAAACCATAAGGATAATTAAGACCTCAGCATTCAGCACTGCCTTAAAAATATATTAAATGTCATAGTTTCATGCTTAGAAAGCAATTTAAATATGAATTTAACTTTGGTTAATTGTATTTAAATCGAAAAACACAATTCTTTTCCTTAAAAAATGTTTAAGCTGGATAGAAACATGGTAAAATCTCGAAATATATTTAATCTACCCAAAACTAGGAGCAAATCCAACGCATTGCTGGCCTGGCCTGGTCACCCAACCAGCAAAAGTTGGCCATAGCCACCGCCGATCGGCATATCCTGCTTTACGATGACGCCGGGGAAAGGCGGGACAAGTTCAGCACGAAGCCAGCGAATCCTTCGAACGGCAAGAACTCGTATGTCATACGCGGCCTGGCCTTCAGTCCGGACTCCACCCGGCTGGCGGTGGGCCAGAGCGATAGCATTGTGTATGTCTATAAGCTGGGCGAGTCCTGGAACGACAAGAAGGTGATCTGCAACAAGTTTCCGCAGGCCAGTGCGGTGACTGCCCTGATTTGGCTAGCCTCGGGGGCCATAATAGCAGGTAGATCTCTCTCTCCCTCTCTTTAGATTATTATGTTTATTATTATTAATTATGTAATCCTATTAAAGGACTCGAGGACGGTAAGATTCGCGCCTTGCACAGCAAGAGCAACAAGTCCCAGAGCCTGTATGGCGGCGACAGCATCTGCATCTCCCTGGCCGCGAACACCAAGGGCACTGGCTTCCTCAGTGGCCACAACGACGGCACCATCATCCGCTACTTCATGACGGACGAGGCCACCGAGCCACTGGGCCGCGTGGTACAGCATCCCGTGCCGCCCTTTGCCCTGGCCTGGCCCCAGGGAGGATTCTGCGCCGGCGGCTGCGATCAGCGGATCGTCTTCTACGACAGCATGGTTGGTCCAGCTCCTCTTTATGCTAGTAATTCCAATTACTTAGTTAATTCATTGAACTTTCAGGGCCGCCAGCTGCGCACCTTTGATCACTCGCGAACGGAGGGCGAGCGGGAGTTCACGGTGGCCGCCTGCAGTCCCAATGGCCAGGCGGTGGCCTTCGGCAGCTTCGACCGCATCCGCATCTTTGCGTGGAGCCCGCGCCAGGGGGCGTGGAGCGAGAGTGCCAGCAAGGAGGTGGCCTGCCTGTACACCATCAGCGCGCTGCTGTGGCGAAGGGACGGAGCCCGCCTGGCCTTGGGGTCCGTCAGCGGGGCAGTGCTCCTCTTCGAGTCCGTGCTCAGACGCACCGTGTGGCAGGACAAGTTCGAGCTGATCTTCGTGGCGCCCAGCCAGCTGCTGGTGCGCACGCTGACGGAGCCCTCGCAGCAGCTGACCATCGAGTCGCAGCTGGGCCTGGAGATCGACGATGTGAGGATAATGGGACGGGACAATTACCTGGTGGCCCGCACGGAGGAGTCTCTGATCCTCTGCGACCTGACCCGCAACCTGAGCAGCGAAGTGCCCTGGACCGCCTCCGGCCACCACGAGCGCTTCTACTTCGAGAACCCGACCGTATGCCTGGTCTTCAATGTCGGCGAGCTGAGCCTGGTGGAGTACGGCGACAACGCCATTCTGGGCTCCGTCCGCACCGAGTTTGTGAATCCGCACGTGATCTCCGTGCGGCTCAACGAGCGGGGAAACAGTCGGGAGAACAAGAAGCTGGCCTTCCTCCTCGATGCCAAGACCATTTGCGTGGTGGACCTGGTGAGTCGCCTGACCAGTGGCCAGATCAACCACGAGACCAAGATCGACTGGCTGGAGCTGAGCGAGACGGCCCACAAGCTGCTCTTCCGCGACAAGAAGCTGCGCCTTATCCTGGTCGACAACTACACGGGCAAGAAGCAGACGCTGCTCAGCAACATATCCTTCGTCCAGTGGGTGCCCCAGAGCGACGTCGTGGTGGCCCAAAGCCACGCCAACCTGGCCGTCTGGTACAACATCGATCTGCCCGAGCACGTCACCCTGCAGAGCGTTCGCGGGGAGGCCATCGAGGTGCTGCGCGAGAATGTAGGTATGGGAGGGGGAGGAGTTGACACTATCCTACATCCTGACTCTTTTCCAGGGTCGCACCGTGGTCCGGTCCCAGGACGGACCCAGCGAGCACAGCTACCAGCTGGACGAGGGTCTCGTGGAGTTCGGAACCGCTGTCAATGACAGCGACTTCGGGCGAGCCGTCCACTTCCTCGAGTCCCTGGGCGACAAGCCCGCGGCGAAGGCCATGTGGCACAACCTGGCCCTCATATCCCTGGAGGACGGCAACCTGCGTGTGGCCCAGCGCTGTTACGCCGCCCTTGGCAACGTGTCGAAGGCCTACTACCTGGCTGGCATGATCCAGCAGGCGGACGAGTTTGAGGAGTCCACGGGCTCGCCGGGCATCCTCTGTCCGCAGGTTCGCGCCAAGATGGCTCTCCTCGCGTCCGACTTGCGCACGGCTGAGCGAATATACCTGGAGCAGGGCGACATCGAGGCCGCTTTGCAGATGTACCAGCAGCTGGGCATGTGGGACGAGGCCGTGGCGCTGGCGGAGAGGCGGGGCTATGCCGGGATCTCGGAGCTGAAGCAGCAGCACATGGACTACCTGCTGAGCAGCGAGCAGCAGGAGAAGGCTGGCAAGGTGCTCGAGGAGCAGGGAGACCTGCAGCAGGCCATGGCCCTGTTCCTCAAGGCCAACAAGCCGGCCAGAGCCGCTCGATTGGCCCTGAAGACGCCGCACATCCTGCAGGACGAGCAGGTGATGCTGCAGGTCACCGAGGGCCTGGTCCACTGCGAGCTCTACGAACTGGCCGGGGACATAGCCCATCGCCTGTCCCGCCCGGAGGCAGCCTTGGCGCTCTACCGCAAGGGAGGAGCCTACGCCCGAGCCCTGGAGCTGGGGCGCGTGGTGGCGCCGCAGGAGGTGACTGCTCTGGAGGAGGAGTGGGGCGACTGGCTGGTGGGCCGCAAGCAGCTGGACGCCTCCATCAACCACTACATAGAGGCGGGCGCCACCCAGAAGGCCCTGGAGGCAGCCGTGGGCGCCAAGCAGTGGCGCAAGGCAGTCCAGATAGCCAAGGTCCTGGACGAGCCCGAGCTCATACAGCGCTACGCCGTGGACCTGGCCAAGCACCTGGCCTTTGCCGGGGACCTGGATGGAGCGGAGGACATGCTGGTACGAGCCAGCCTGCACAAGGAAGCCATCGAGCTGCTAAATCGCCACGGCAAGTGGGAGCGGGCCTACGTGATCGGCGAGAAGTACCTGAAGTCGGAGCAGCTCCGGGAGCTCTTCGTCCAGCAGGCCATCACCCTGGAGGATCAGGGCAAGTTCCGGGACGCCGAGAAGGTGCTGATAGCCGTGAACGAGCCGGACCTGGCCATAGCCATGTACAAGCGGCGGGAGCTCTACGACTCCATGATCCGGCTGGTAGAGCGCCACCACAAGGACCTGCTGGACAGCACCCACCTTCACCTGGCGCGGCAGCTGGAGTCGCGCGGCAAGCTCAAGAACGCGGAGATGCACTTCGTGGCCTCCGGCGACTGGAAGTCGGCCGTGCACATGTACTGCTCCTCGGGCCGCTGGGAGGACGGCTACCGGGTGGCCAAGCAGAAGGGCACCGAGGGCGCCAGCCAGCAGGTGGCCTACATGTGGGCCAAGTCCATGCCCACGGAGAGCGCCGTGCGGCTGCTGAGCAAGCTGGGCCTCCTGGACACGGCAGTGGGCTTCGCCTGTGACTCGGGACAGTTTGAGTTCGCCATGGAGCTGTGCCGCTTCGCCGGCAGACCCACTGACGAGGTTCACCTGAAGATCGCCATGTCCCTGGAGGACGAAGGCAAGTTCGAGGCGGCTGAGGCGGAGTTCCTGAAGGCCCACAAGCCCCGGGAGGCCATACTGATGTACCAACACGCCGGCGACTGGCAGGCGGCCCTCAACGTGGCCGAGCAGCACCTCCCGGACGCAGTGGGAGAGGTGCTGATAGGACAGGCCTCGTCCGCCCTGGAAACCCGCAACTACAAGGACTACGAGGCGCTTCTGCTGCGAGCCCAGAGGCCCGACCTTATTGTGGAGCACTACAAGCAGGAGTCCCTCTACGACGATGCCCTCCGCATCGCCGAGGAGCACTATCCGGCGGCCCTGAACGACCTGAGGCGTCTGCAGGCCCAGCTCCAGCGCGGAGCTCAGGCTCAGGCCCAGGCTGGCGAGGATCTGGCCTCCATTTCGCGGGCCTACCTGCAGAAGGCCGCCGAGTTTGCCAAGAAGGAGCAGTTCCGCAAGGCGGCCGAGTGCCTCATGCAGATCGATTCCTCCAACGCCGAGGACGCAGCCACCTTGGAGCGAGCTCTCCTGCGAGCGGCCGAGATCTGCAACCAGTTCCTGGAGGGTCAGGATGCCCAGGAGCTGGCCCAGTCACTGGGACCGCGCCTGCTCGCCATCAAGCAGATCGGACCGGCGGCCCAGCTCTACCTGGCGGCGGACATGCCCAAGCAGGCGGTGGACGTGTTCATCAAGACGGAGCAGTGGAGCAAGGCCCGGCGGCTGGCCAAGGAGATCGACCCCGACCTGCAGCTCCTGGCCTACGTGGAGCAGCAGCAGAAGTCGTGCCTGAAGCACGAGGGCAACATCGAGCAGCTGGCGGACATAGACATAGTGTCCGCCCTGGATCTCCTGGCGGAGCAGGGTCAGTGGCAGCGCTGCCTGGAGAAGGCCAAGCAGCTGAACCCCGCCGTGCTGCAGAAGTACGTGGCCGTCTATGCCGCCCAGCTCATCCGGGAGGGCAACTCCAGCGCCGCCCTGGGACTCTACCTGAGCTACGGAGCTCCGCCGATCGAGGCTCACTTCAACATCTACACCAGGATCGCCCTGGACTGCCTGGCCCTGAGGGAGGAGCAGGCGGAGGGCGGCACCCTGTGGCGTCAGCTCAGGGACTTCCTCTTCCGGCTGCTGCAGTCACTCAAGGCTTCCCCGGAGCAGGCTCAATCCCAGTTCACCCTCAGCATGGAGCAGTTCCTCCTGATTGCCCATTACTACGCCACCAGAGCGGTGTGCAAGGAGGTCCAGTCCCTCCAGCCGGTGGCTCTGCGCCTGTCTCTGGCCCTCCTTCGGCACACGGACCTGCTGCCGGTGGATAAAGGTTTCTACGAAGCTGGGATGGATCTCCGCCAGGCAGGTCGCGAGTCCGAGGCCTTTGTTATGCTCAATCACTACCTGGACGTGTGCGAGGCTATCGAAGAGGGCTCCGGCCAGTTGGTGGACCATTCCGACCTGGCTAGCACCGATTTTCCCAGCTCCGTGCCCTTGCCCGAGGACATTCACCTGAAGAACGACCCGAATCTGCACGAGGAGGTGCGCGAATGGGTGCTCGCCGTGAGCATGGACCAGCAAGTGGACCAGCAGCTGCCCACCGATGATCGCGGCCTGTACGAGTCCAGCCTGGGCTCCAACGACTTGCCCTGCCTGCTCAGCGGCTTCCCAGTCCTGGGGCGCCACCCCGTCACGTTCCAGGCGTCGAGCAACCAAGTGAACCGCGATGTCTGGAGCAAGTTCTCGGTGGCCGTGAAGATGTCGCCGGGCACCGGCGTCGCCGACATTATATCCTTTACCGAAAAGTGGCAGGGAGTCGCCAACTACGTGATGCACTAGGTCCGCTCCCGCTCCCAATGGGAGGAAACCATTCTATATTCAGTGTTTGCTTGCAATTATATGCTCTATTTAACCGTGATTAGTGGGCGTCGTGTGTGGGGGGTGCTACAATCAGTGGATGTGGGCAAGGGGCACGTGTGTATACGGGGGACACTTGCAAATAATTACATGTATAAACTCTAGGGTTGACTTTAAGTAGCTCCTGCAGGGGGATCAATGCAGGGCGTTGAAGAGATCGCCGGCGGAGGGCAGGGGTGCCAGGCCGCCGGTCACATCCGGCAACTGGGTCAGGTCGGGCAGGTTGGAGAGGTGGTCGTGGATCTCCTTCTGCAGGCCCAACATCTTGGCCAGCTTCTTCTTGTGTTCCTGCAAAGGAAACAAGTAATTAAATGTCGGTTCTATTTTGATTTTAGGCTTTTTAATGATAAGATCAATAAATACTAATAGTAAACAGGGCAGGCAGGGACGAAAGGGGAGTCGGTTTAGGACAGGTTAACTCGGAAAACTTTAGGTAACAAGCCCATATTTGGGGCAGGCTAAACGTACATCGAGGCGCTGCTCTGCCTGTGACAGAAGCTCCTTCTGCTCGGCCTGAAAGTCGCGCAGCATGGTGGCCAGCTTGGTGCGCTCCTCCATCTCGGCCGCCAGTCGAGCGTTGTAATCGTTCAGCAGGTCCACAGCTTCGTTGACCTGCAATGGGGAAAAGGATGAAAAGGTGAATTGATTGAATGACATCCTACGCACCTGAAGAGCCAAAGCCTTGGCCTTGTCCTTGTCCTCCAACTTGCTGATGCAGCTAATCTCCGATATTTCCTGTGGCAGCTTGGCAATCCGCTCGCGGACCACAGCATCGCTGGAAGCCGAGTTCTCGATGCTGGTTAGCGCCTTGATCAGCTCCTCGGGCTCCGGTGGTTCACCCAGCGGCAGGTACGGCGGTGTGTGCCCGTTCTCCGGCTGCTCCACCACGACGACCTCCTCCACCGCCGCTGCAGCATTATTCGAGGAGCTGGCACTGCTGCTTTGGTGATGATGCCGCTGGCGCTTCGACTTGGAGTGGCGATCCTCGTGCTTACGCTTCTCCCGGCGCTCGGATTTCTCTGAACGGCTGTGGTCACCTCGCTCTTTCGCCTCCTTCGACTCCGCCTTGTTCGATTCTCCATTGGACTTGCCGCCGTTGCTGCTGCTGCTACCTTCCCGGTGCAGGCGCGACCGCCAATCGGCGATAACCTTGGGATCGTAGACTCCCCGCTCCAGCCAGATGTTGAGGATGCGGCCCAGGCTGCCGAGCAGCTTGTCCGCGCTGCACTTTTCGCCAATGTGGGCGAAGACCTTGCCCAGCACGTGGCTGAACTCCTTGCCGTACTCCGGCCCCTTCTTTTTGCTGTTCTGGATGACGTCGTTGGCCAGGTACATGAACGTTAGTTTTTTCGGCTCCGACACTGTGGAACGGATGAGGGTGGGGTATGTGACCAGTGCGGGGGACACTACAGATGGATCCGGTTTCCGGACTTACCGTTCTCCAGCTCCCGCTGCCAGGTCTTCACTATCGCCGCACTGTGCTTGCGGTGGTGGATCAGCCACAGGGACAGCGTCTGGATGCTCTGCTGGCTGCTGTTCAGCTCCGCCAGCTTCTTGAGGAGCGCCGTCTCAGTAAACGCGGACATGGTTGCTCCGGCTACTCGCGCTGCAGGGTATTAAGTTCTATTGATTGCGCGAAGCAAGGCGTAGTCCTCCTCTAGTCACTGTCTGCTTCACGGGGTCCTGTATCCAATCATTCACAAACTTATGGAGATTCCTTGATCCGGCCCAGATTTTTTTGTCAACAGTGGTGTTGCCAGATGAAAATTTAGCTTTCCCCCTAAAAAATCTCGATATTCCTCGTCGATATTTCCTCCTAAAAAATCCTGAACAAAAACAACGATTTACGACGTAAGTGAACAAAAACGTGAAGATACATCGATGAAAACATCGATGTATTGATGTTTTTGAAATGTTTGGGAACATCGATGTTTTCAAGAAAAAAGAAATAAAATGAATCGATGTTTCGATGTTTTCAAGAAAAAAGAATAAAATAAAAAGAATAAAATTTTTATGAAAACATCGAAAAACTTCAATAATATACGAGCATATTATTCCACCTTGCGGGTACTTCGAATTTTCTAATTTGGCGGCGCTTTGGACCAAATTCGGGCTAGCAGAGTCAAAATTCGGGTTAACAGAGTCAAATTTTGGGTTAGCATGTAAATGGGCGTAAAATTTCGAGTTAACATGTAAATGGACGAAGAATTTCGGGTTAACATGTAAATGGATGTAAAATTTCGGGTTAACATGTAAATGGGGTCGAATTGAAGCTGTTCAGAACAACAGACTGCTAAAAGGAGAGGAGAGAGCCGAGAGCGAATCTCTCTGAGAGCCCTCTTGCTATTAATACTAGAAACTACTAGATACTATATTTTAAGCAAAGCTTTAAACCAAACCACCTAAGTAAACAAAAACGTGAAGATTTACGACGTAAGATACTATCGATGGTGTGACCTAGAGCTGGGAAAACATCGATTATATATCGCATTTGGCTTCAGTCAATTTTACGATATTATCACGACTATCGGCTACAGCCAGTGTTGCCAAACTTGTTATTAGATACGAAGGCTAGAATTGCGGAACACAAAAAGCTAAGTCTGAAAATAAACTTATTTATAATTTAATATCTAGTAGTATGAATAAAAGTGATTTAGTTGAATAAAATGTAATGTAGAAACTTCCCAAATCTATACTGATTTGTATAATCATTTTAGGGGTAATAATAAAGCAACATATCTTCAGCAATGCAAATTTAAATTCTGTATTCATAAAAAGCCCAACAAGCTTGTTTTGAACAATTTTCTTATCCCAAAGTATTACTCGTGCTACGTTATATATGTAGTTCTCGATGTAGATAAGATGGATATGTTTTGAGAGATCTTTTAGATATTGTTGGATCAAAATTTTGTCAGGAAGTATAAGTAAACATTACTACTAACCAAAATGTAGAGGGACGTTGATGCACTGCGGTTAGTGCACTCAAGCGGCCCCTTCACACCAAGCACGTGCTTGTTTTTGGGGAAGTGTGTGACTATGTATTATCTGAAAGTAAGACCTAAAATTTGTGTATACTAAATATTTATATCGTAAATTTTGTACAATTTTGTCAGTAAGTATTACAAAACTACTACTAACCAAAATGTTAAGGGACGTTGATGCACTGCGGTTAGTGCACTCAAGCGGCCCCTTGACACCAAGCACGTGCTTGTTTTTTTGTAAGTGTGTGATTATGTATTGTCTAAAAGTATGACCTAAAATTTGTGTATAATAAATGTGTATATCGTAAATTTTGTACAATTTTGTCAGTAAGTATTACAAAACATTACTACTAACCAAAATGTTGAGGGACGTTGATGCACTGCGGTTAGCGCACTCAAGCGGTCCCTTGACACCAAGCACGTGCTTGTTTTTGTAAGTGTGTGATTATGTATAGTCTGAAAGTATGACCTAAAATTTGTGTATACTAAAATTGTGTATATCCTAAATTTTGTACAATTTTGTCAGTAAGTATTACAAAACATTACTACTAACCAAAATGTTGAGGGACGTTGATGCACTGCGGTTAGTGCACTCAAGCGGTCCCTTGACACCAAGCACGTGCTTGTTTTTTTTGTAAGTGTGTGATTATGTATAGTCTGAAAGTATGACCTAAAATTTGTGTATACTAAAATTGTGTATATCCTAAATTTTGTACAATTTTGTCAGTAAGTATTACAAAACATTACTACTAACCAAAATGTTGAGGGACGTTGATGCACTGCGGTTAGTGCACTCAAGCGGTCCCTTGACACCAAGCACGTGCTTGTTTTTTTTGTAAGTGTGTGATTATGTATAGTCTGAAAGTATGACCTAAAATTTGTGTATAATAAATGTGTATATCGTAAATTTTGTACAATTTTGTCAGTAAGTATTACAAAACATTACTACTAACCAAAATGTTGAGGGACGTTGATGCACTGCGGTTAGCGCACTCAAGCGGTCCCTTGACACCAAGCACGTGCTTGTTTTTGTAAGTGTGTGATTATGTATTGTCTGAAAGTATGACCTAAAATTTGTGTATAGTAAATGTGTATATTGTAAATTTTGTACAACTTTGTCAGTAAGTATTACAAAACTTTACTACTAACCAAAATGTTGAGGGACGTTGATGCACTGCGGTTAGTGCACTCAAGCGGTCCCTTGACACCAAGCACGTGCTTGTTTTTTTGTAAGTGTGTGATTATGTATTGTCTAAAAGTATGACCTAAAATTTGTGTATAGTAAATGTGTATATTGTAAATTTTGTACAATTTTGTCAGTAAGTATTACAAAACTTTACTACTAACCAAAATGTTGAGGGACGTTGATGCACTGCGGTTAGTGCACTCAAGCGGCCCTTGACACCAAGCACGTGCTTGTTTTTGGGTAAGTGTGTGATTATGTATAGTCTGAAAGTATGACCTAAAATTTGTGTATACTAAAATTGTGTATATCCTAAATTTTGTACAATTTTGTCAGTAAGTATTACAAAACATTACTACTAACCAAAATGTTGAGGGACGTTGATGCACTGCGGTTAGCGCACTCAAGCGGTCCCTTGACACCAAGCACGTGCTTGTTTTTTTGTGTGTGATTATGTATTGTCTGAAAGTATGACCTAAAATTTGTGTATAGTAAATGTGTATATCCTAACAACAAAATAATATGAATTGAACCTTCCAAACGAAGTACTTAATTTTGTAGCATTTACGCTCAATCAACTCCATGCTCTCTCGATCTATGTAGATGCCCATGACTTCGTTCTCTAGAACATCTTGTATCGGCTCAAACCCAAGTTCAATCGCTTCACAAGTGTCCACGTCTCTACGCTCCACCACAGACCACTTGTCGGTCTTGATGTTCTCGTTCTGAGACTCAAAGAAGGCAAAAACTTTACATGTTGAGTGTCTAGTCTCGTGAACAGGTAGCAAGACTGAAAATCGGATAAGTCCAAAGAACTTTATAAAGGGGACTGCAGAGTGGGGCGGGTAGAGCGTCTTTAGGGCGCATATCAACCACTTTGCAGTCTCTTCATCCTGGCATACAACAAGCATGTTCCCGCAGAACTCAGACATTGGGACGCATTGAGTAAATCGGAGTTTCGGAATGTTCCAATTCTCGACTATCTCAAATACGTGACCCATGATCAACTTTGTGTCCACGAACTCGGCGCAAGGGTCATCGTTGGATATGACCACTCCGAATCGGCGTCCCTCCGGCATAGTCCTGGCAAAGGGCGGTCGAGTGTCCGGCTGACCGCAGTTGTTCACCGGGCAGCACTCCTTTTTGAAGTCGAAGCACTCGCTTCCGTCTTCGGCCAGGCTGCCGAGCGAACAGACAGACATCTCGGAGAATTTGGTGATGGAAGCCATGGAAAGAGAAACAAAAGAGTTGATAAGTACAAAATTTAGCTTGTTTTGCCGAAACCTATATAGCCTATAAAAAAGTGGCCTACAAATGTGGATATGAAAAAAAAAATTCGGAAAATTTGATACTAAAAATTTTACTAAGCAATCAAAGCGATGTGTATTGTTGGAAGTGTACGAATGTTATGACTACCTAAAAATCTGTCTCTGACTGGGTAGAAATCTTTTTGACTTTTTTTCTCAAGGCATACTTGATCGAGGTTTTCCTTAAAGTTAAACACAACTGGGACTTTTTAGAAAATAAAGTTTAAAGCCAATCAGTGATGTTTTTGTCTACATTTACTTTCAGAATTTCTTTAAAAAGAAGACAACTTGGCCACAGTATGACCATAGGCGAAGGCGCGCTCAAATTCAAGCAAACCAGGGATGAGAACACCATAATTATAAGAAAATCCGGCAGAGGGCGGTGCTGCCAAGGCGCTTAAATTTAAATTGGATATTCAAAGCAAGTAAATTACATCCGAGGAATAAAATAAATAAGTTTTTAAAATAAATTCAACTACGTCTTATGGGCTCATGGAATTGGCATTATGGAATTCGTAAACCGCCGCTGTGTCATCAATCAAGCGCCAGCGCCGCCAAACACTTTTCACACCCGATAAGAGCTCCCAGCACTCAGCACTCAAACTCTCGGCGATCAAAAACAATCCGAAGTGGTGCGGAGCGACAGCGGCAGCGGCAGGTGGAGCACTCACCTGAGCGGCCCCAGTTGGTTGCAGCAGTTCGTCGGCTTCGCATCGTACCGGGTCCGGTGGCCAATATCTATCTCCTCCGGCTAAAGTTGTGAACGGAATCGAATGGAATCGGGGCGAGCGCTTATCGCGGTCGCGGCAAAAAGAGTAATTTGTGATACCTGTCCGCCGTGTATTGGCTTGTTCGAGCGCTACGAGCTTAAGTGGTGTTAATTTTTTATTAATTATTATCGTATTTATTGTTGGCCAACGTGAAAGTGAAGTGCGAGTGGCCGCCGGCCTCAAGTGCAGCGCGTCGGAGAGCCAATAAATAAATTACACAGCCATATAAAGCCCGTGATCCTTTCCCTGATCCCCATTCCCCATTCGCCACTCCCCACTGCAGCTGATAATGCTGCACACATGCGAGTGAGTGTGATTTACAGACCATTAGCACACTATCAACAGCACATTAGACAAATTGCTAAATTAGCTGCTGGTTTTTTTTTCGCAGCCAGCCACCACCATCATCAGCAGCAGCGGCAGCGAGCAAATACCAATAACAACGCCAGAGGCCCCAAATCGAAATCGAAATCCCTCCCTTTTTGTGGCTTTTGTTGTTTTCTGTTCGCTCCGATAAGCGCTCTTCGTTCCGGACTGATTCAATGCTTATTGGGGACTTTTGGTGGCTAATTGTTTGACCTGATATCAAGTTCGAGCGAACTGTCGGGGACTGATTGCGAATCTGTGGAGCTGCTGCTGTCAAAAAAATGATCCCCCTTCGGTTGTGCTGATATCCGACCTGACCTATGACCTGAAACCCAACCGGCGCCACCATGAACTCATATTTCGACTCGGCCATCGAGTACAACCGTACGAATCCCATCAGCCTGGCCAGGTCCAGTGAGCAGGCCCAGACCGTGCAGAACGAGAAGAACTGGGAGTGGACGTACCTGGTGGTGAGTTAGGGCTTCAGGCTTTCAAGCTCCAAGCGATAACAAAATCTAGCATTTTGTCATATTTCTATTAAGGTTAATGATGACATGTAATGGGAACTAAATAAAACTTAATAACTTGCTAATAATGTTAGCTTAATATGTCTAATTATATAATATATGCCTCCACATGAGTTAGTTTCCGTTTAAATTAATAGTTTTGGGAAGATAGTTTTATTGTTTTCTTAAATAAATTATTAGGCAAATAAATACAATCCCTGTTACTAATGAACTAATGTACCTCCACCTCCATCACATCTCCCACAGCGAAAATGCCGCAACCTGGAGCTGGAGGAGTCCTACGACCTGTACATGCGACGCCTGCGCGTGGGCTACCTGTCGCTGTTCATCTTCATCCAGGTGGCGGTGACTCTGATCCATACGCTGCTCCTGCTGACCACGCCGGAGATCACGTACGTGTACGTTGACATGGTGTGCTACATGTGCTCCGGCCTGGCCATCTGGCTGGTGCTCTCGGTGAACTTCCGCAGCGAGCTGGTCAGCAAGCACGGCTGGGTGGTGTACGCCTCCTCCTGGCTGGCCGTCTGTGTGATGGTGCTGATGGACATCGGCCTGAATGTCTACCATGCCACCAGCCATAACGACATCCTTAACCCGATCTACGATGCGTACACCCTGTATGCCATATACATGTTCATGCCGGTGCCCTATCTGCTGCAGCCCTTCGTCCTAGGAGCGGCGGTTACCTTCTGCTACATCATCAACTACAGCTTTGTGATCACGGCCAAGGAGGACAACCAGATGCACAGCATCATGAACGAGGCCATCTACCTGAGCTGCGTCAACCTGCTGGGCATCTTCTTCCGCCTGATGCGGGACATTGCCCTGAGGACTACCTTCCTGGACCGGCGGCAGTACGTGGAGGAGAACCTGCTGCTGCGCTATGCCCGCGACCAGGAGCGCAGCCTGCTGCTGAGCATCCTGCCGGCCCAGATCGCCGATCGGCTGCAGGAGGACGTAAAGAACCGCATCGAGCGGTCCAAGCAGCAGCACCAGCAGCGATCCCAGATGGATCTGCGCAGGAGTGCCGACAGTCAGACTCTGAAGCGGTGGCGCCAGCCGAACGACGGGTGAGTTGGGGCTTGATCTCCCTTGGAACTGCTCTCTAAATTTCTTCTCTCTCTGCCTTAGAACCCTCTTCATTGAGCCGCACAACGATGTGACGGTCCTTTATGCCGACGTGGTCAACTACACCCACTTGACCACCACTCTTGATGTTAAAAAGCTGGTGGAGGCGCTGCACGATCTCTTCGTGCGCTTCGACATAGCCAGCGAGGAGTACAACGTGCTGAGGATCAAGTTCCTGGGCGACTGCTACTACTGCGTGGCCGGGCTGGCCAATCCCAATGCGGATCACGCCAAGTGCTGTGTGGACCTGGGCCTGCGCATGATAAAGGACATTCGCGATGTCAGGTGTAGTTGTTTCCTTTGGCCTCCTACCAGTGTGAATATATGCGAATATAGTTATAAAAGCCATTAAGCAAGTTCCGATTAGTCACAACTGATTGCTGATTGGCGATTTTATCACATGGAGCACCGTGATTATTGATAACGCGATTAGAACAGAGCTCTTTAATCACATTTAAAAGCTGGAATCATTCGGAAAGTATGAATGACTTGATCAGGAATGCCTATTATTATCAAGCAAATGATTTGTGTAAATACGGGCAATAAATTATAATGAAGTTCAAGCAGGGTCGGGCTCTGAATATCAAGCTAGGAGCTTAAAATTATTCAAATAAGATTCCGTAGTGAGCACTTGAGGAAGATATTTTTGATTATGTCTGTCTGAGAGCGGAGAGATAAAGCTTAAGGCTTGCGTTGTCCTATAATTCACAACGGGTTCTAGCTGTTAGCAAGTGGTAAGCTTGCTGAATGCTAATGATTGACATCTCTTCTTCTCTTATCTTCCTCTCCCTTCTTCCTCCCCTCTTCGTCTCTCTTCTTCCTCTACCTTTTTCCTCTCCTCTTATTCTCTCTTCTTAACCGCTTACTTACCGATTACTTACCGCTTGCCTTGCACTATAATTCACATCGGGTTCTAGCTGTTAGCAAGTGGTAAGCGCGCTAAATACTATTGATACTATTCCCTTCTAATTGTAGTTATCGTCCCTGTCAAAGTCAATGCTTTAAAGGCAGAATTTAATTTATTTTTCAGCTTTATAATAATAAAATTATAATATTTAAAAATAATAGTAGTATATTATTATAATAAAAATATAATATTATAATATTTCCCTTGATTTCAGGGTTAAGCGACACCTGAACATCGACATGCGCATCGGAGTCCACTCCGGCGACGTTCTCTCCGGCGTAATTGGCTCTGCCAAGTGGCAGTTTGACATCTGGTCAAAGGATGTGGATATCGCCAACAGACTGGAGGCCACTGGAGCCACTGGACGCGTGCACGTCAGCCAAAAGACGCTCTCCCTGCTGGACGGCGAGTATTTCTTCGAGGATGGCACTGAGAAGGCCCGCGAGGATCCTGTGCTCCAGAAGCACGGCATTCGCACCTTCCTCATCAAGTCGCTGCGCGTGAGTATGACCCGGGGCACCCGGATCACCTTAGTGACCAGCGGCGTTACATCCAACCGAAAGTTGTAGGCCCCCATGCACGACCCGCGACGCAGGCAGCGCGAGCGACAGGCCAAGAAGCTAAGCGAGGCCAGCAAGGCCAACTTCATGCACAACTCGACGCTGCACCAGTACAACCAGGTGCGGAACCAGGCCAAGCTCGAGATGTGCCGCGAGCTGGACAAGATGCCCATCGGCCGGATCCAGTGAGTAGTATCTATTTTTGGAAAAAATATTCAATAAATAACCATGTTTTTCAGAATTACCAAAGTGTTTCGCCGGAGCACTCGACTTACACAGGATGAAATCGAGGAGGAGACCTTCCGGCGCAACATCAGCTCTTTCTGCCTGTTCTTCCGCATCCGCAACTGGGAGTACCAGTACATGCAGGAGCCGGACGTGATGCTCAAGTACAGCATTGCCCTAGCCTGGGCCATCTACATGGGCCTGCTCTCGATCCAGCTGCTGAGCAAGGAGTGAGTAAGACGAGGGCCATGCATCTATAGATACTTACTCTGGGGATTGACCCCTTTCAGTGCCCGCTATCACTACTGGTACATAGATGGCACCACCATCATCCTGCTGACCATGCTGCTGATTGTGTCCTGGTACAAAAAACTCTGGATAATGTACGTGTCGGATGCGGAGATCACAGCTCCACACAGCAAGCTCAGCGGCTTCCTTTTCCGCCTGTCGGATGTGATGCAGCGGAATGTGTACATCCGGATTGTGATCTACTTCCTGATCATCTTTTCCTACCTGGCTGTGGCCATCATGCAGGTGGTGGGATGCAGCAGCGACGCCGATTACATGGACGGTGATCCGAGTGTCGAGGAGCGGGTGCAGTGCTTCCATCCTTGGGTGGGCAAAATCTACAGAAAGCATGCATTAACATATTAATAAGGCTGTTACTTGCCGCCCACAGATCCTTACCAACTGCATGACCTTGATCATTGGCATGTCCTTCCTGTTCACACGGATACCCTTCATCATCAAGGCCTGCTTCTCCGCTCTGATCACGATTGCCTATGCGGCGCTGGTGGTGTTCGAATTTAACTATATTTACGCCAGCAGTCCCTCGACCAATGTCAACTTCAATGCCCGGTACTCACACATTCTGCTGATGATCATCACGCTGGGCATCTTCCACCTGATGGAGCGACAAACGGAGTTCATAGCCAAAGTGGACTACAAGTGAGTACAAGTACAGCACGTGACATGCTCATCATTATTCCGAGTTAACAGCTGGAAGCGGCAGCTACTGAAGAAGCAGGAGGACGCTCTGATCACCAATGACACCATCAAGGTGCTCCTAACCAACATTTTGCCCTCGCACGTTGGTAGGTTAACATTCTTACCCCAAAACCCCCAAACTTATAGCCACGATTCCGCCTTCCAGCTGACTTTTACCTGTCCAACCAACTGCAGAACGAACTCTACTACGAGGAGTACGACAATGTGGCCGTGATGTTTGCCTCGATCAAAAACTTTGACACCGACAAGATCGGACTGCGGGTGCTTAACGAAATCATCTGTGACTTTGACGATGTGGTGAGTAGTGACTTTCCTTTGGTGAATCCCCTTTAGAGTCTGTCCAAATATAGAGTGAGTAATGGCAATCTTATCAAGCTGTTTATATCCAAAGATGATGAGGGAAGTAGGTAGTATTTACCATTTATCAATGCTCTCTTGAGATAATTAAGTTGCCTCACATGCCAGAAAGATTTTACACACTCTCTAACTTTCCAAAAGTTTATTTTAAATGTAAGTCCTCATTCCTTTCCTCAGCTGAACAAATACTCCCAGTCGCTGCGAGTGGAGAAGATCAAGGTGGCCAACTGGACGTATATGGCAGCCTGTGGCCTGGACGTGTCCCGTTCGGAGCAAGTTAACGCGCCCCAGATGAAGTTCCGCAACGTCTCCTTAATGCCCAATGGAAGGCGAAGTCGCTACGACGGAGCCCGCAGCTCCAATGCGGACGGAGTGCAGCGCGTGCCGTATGGAAATGGGAGCAATATCGCCTTGGACCTCGACCTGGAGCGGGGTCAGTACGAGGGCAATGTGGTGACGAGTCAGCCGCGGATCAGCACCACGCACAACGGTAGCAACAGCAGCGGCGAGGTGGTCAGGGTGATGGCCGAATTTGCCCTGGATCTGATGCGGACGATGCGGCGCTTTAACGCGGAGAACATGCAGACGGAGTATGCGGGCAGCACCGACTACGGCATGCTGCGGATCGGCATCTCTCACGGACGAGCCATGGCCGGCGTGGTGGGCATCTCCAAGCCGCATTACGACATTTGGGGCAATCCCGTGAACATGGCCTCGCGCATGGACTCCACCGGGGTGCCGGGCCAGATTCAGGTCACCGAGAACACGGCCCTCAAGCTGCGCGAGTTCAACATCCAGTGCAATTACCGGGGCATGACCTTCGTGAAGGGACGCGGCGACATCCCCACCTACATCATTGGCACCGACAAGGACTACGAGTTCCTGCCGCACCGTCCGCCCGCGGGGACCAAAGAAGACTAGCTGAATTTACCAGAGATTAGATCTAAGGCATTGTGCGTATTTAATAAAATAAAATAAGATATCCACGAGTCCAAGCAAGGGACAGAGAAGCGTTGCTTGGAAGAAGGTCCTGTCTTTGCTTGATATTAACCATACAACTTATAAATTCGAGTGAAACATCCAGACCAATAGCAAGATAGTTCCCAAAATATCTGTTATATCCCATATAGGCGGCTGTAATTGGACCGTTTCTGGGGAAGATCAGGCTCTGCTGCTAGCAAAAGAGAGGGTCAAAGAACGGCGAGTTACTGGAGAGGACCAGGCACTGCCGGCTGCAAATGGCCAGTTTCTGGAGAGGATCAGGGTCTGCCGGCTGTAAATGGCCAGTTTCTGGAGAGGATCAGGCTCTGCCAACTGTAAATGGCTAGTTTCTGGAAAGGATAAGTCTGTGCCGGCTGTAAATGGCTACTTTCCGGGGCGGATCCCGCTCTGCTGGCTGTAAATGGGCAGTTCCTGAGGAGGATCAGGCTGTGGCGGCTGTAAATGTCCAGTTTCTGGAGAGGATCAGGCTCTGCCGGCTGTAAATGGCCAGTTTCGGGGCGGATCCCGCTCTGCTGCCTGTAAATGGGCAGTTTTTGAAGAGGATCAGGCTGTGGCGGCTGTAAATGTCCAGTTTCTGGAGAGGATCAGGCTCTGCCGGCTGTAAATGGCAAGTTTCTGGAGAGGATCAGGCTCTGCCTGCTGTAAATGGCCAGTTTCTGGAGAGGATCAGGCTCCGCCGGCTGTAAATGGCCAGTTTCTGGAGAGGATCAGGCTCCGCCGGCTGTAAATGGCCAGTTTCTGGAGAGGATCAGGCTCTGCCGGCCTTAAATGGCCAGTTTCTGGAGAGGATCAGGCTCCGCCGGCTGTAAATGGCCAGTTTCGGGGCGGATCCCGCTCTGCTGCCTGTAAATGGGCAGTTCCTGAGGAGGATCAGTCTGTGGCGGCTGTAAATGTCTAGTTTCTGGAGAGGATCAGGCTCTGCCGGCTGTAAATGGCCAGTTTCTGGAGAGGATCAGGCTCCGCCGGCTGTAAATGGCCAGTTTCTAGAGGGGATCTGGCTCTGCCAGCTGTAAATAGTCAGTTTCTGGAAAGGATCTGGCTCCGTCGGCGGAAAATGGCCAATTTCTGGAGGGGATCGGGCTCTGCCGGCTGTAAATGGCCAATTTCTGGAGTGAAGATCAAATTTGAGCCTTTTAACAAGCCAAATAGGGTCAAAATTTGCCTATACACCTTATAACAAGCCTAAAAGTATGCTACACTTTTTTTTTAAATTTTTGTAGCATACTTTTAGGCTTGTTATAATGTGTATAGCCCAAATAGGGTCAAATTTTGCCTATACACCTTATAACAAGCCTAAAAGTATGCTTCACTTTTTTTAATTTGTATAGCATACTTTTAGGCTTGTTATAATGTATAGCCCAAATAAGTCAAATTTTGCCTATACACCTTATAACAAGCCTAAAAGTATGCTACACTTTTTTTTAAATTTTGTAGCATACTTTTAGGCTTGTTATAATGTATAGCCTAAATAGGGTCAAATTTTGCCTATACACCTTATAACAAGCCTAAAAGTATGCTACACTTTTTTTTAAATTTTGTAGCATACTTTTAGGCTTGTTATAAAATTAAATAGGGTCAAATTTTGCCTATGCACGTTATAACAAGCCTAAAAGTATGCTACACTTTTTTTAATTTTGTAGCATACTTTTAGGCTTGTTATAATAAATAGGGTCAAATTTTGCCTATTCACCTTATAACAAGCCTAAAAGTATGCTTCACTTTTTTTTTTAATTTTTATAGCATACTTTTAGGCTTGTTATAATGTATAGCCCAAATAGGGTCAAATTTTGCCTATACACCTTATAACAAGCCTAAAAGTATGCTACACTTTTTTTAAAAATTTTTGTAGCATACTTTTAATTATAACCTAAATAGGGTCAAATTTTGCCTATACACCTTATAACAAGCCTAAAAGTATGCTACACTTTTTTTAAAAAATTTTTGTAGCATACTTTTAGGCTTGTTATAATGTGTATAGCCTAAATAGGGTCAAATTTTGCCTATACACGTTATAACAAGAATAAAAGTATGCTACAAAAATTAAAAAAAAAAAAGTGTAGCATACTTTTAGGCTTGTTATAAGGTGTATAGGCAAATTTTGTCCCTATTTGGCTTGTTAAAAGGCTCAAATTTGATCTCCTCTCCAGAAATTGGCCATTTACCGCCGACGGAGCCTGATCCTCTAAAGAAACTAGCCATTTTCAGCCGGCAGTGCCTGATCCTCTCCAGAAACTGGCCATTTACAGCCGACAGTGCCTGATCCTCTCCAGAATCTGGCCATTTACAGTCGGCAGAGCCTGATCTCATATAGAAACTGGCCATTTAAAGCCGGCAGTGCATGAAACTGACCATTTACTGTCTGCTGCGCCCAGATAATGTGTAAAGTAGGCCCTGTGAATTATTGATTTAGGTGAAACAAGTTATAAATTTGAATGAAAATCATATACCAATGGAAATCAACGAAGATGTAGTCGACTATCGCTCGCTCAGCAATATTAAAGCCTTGGAGTTTCGTCATCTGCAGGTATGGTAGCTTCTTGTTAAGGAGGACATTAAGCAGCTTCCTTCCTCTTCAGCTAAAATGCCGGGAGATGGGCCTAGAGTCCATCTTGAAGCGGTACTGCCATCTATCAGCGCTTTCCAATGTGAACACGTTTGTCGTTGTCATTGAGTTCCTGCTAGTCATTCACATCATACTGCTCTTTCTCCTGGTTAAGGTGGGGACTGTGCTCGACTCTAATCTTCTCTAAGTACAAGGATTTCCCCTACCTCAGCATATCTCCATAGTATCTGTGATCCCCTATGTGGTCGTAATGCTTCTCACGCCCCTCATAACGTTACCCAGTCGAAAGACAGGTACGAGACACTATTATGGCATCAACATGGCGACGAGCTGGGTAATGGCCCTCATCTTCGTGCTGGCAGGTAGGTGGGCCTACTTGTGGTGACCAACCCGCTGACTTCTTTCCCGAAGACATCTTTGTGTCGCTCTGGGTTGAGTATCCGCTGATGCCGTGCTACGACCACGTGGTGCTCGTGTCGGTGTACATGTTCCTGCCCATCACCCTCCTGGAGCACGGCAGGGTCTATCTACTCGGCGTGACTGTATCCGTAATCTACTTCTTGTACATGGTCTGGAACCTTCGACACATCAGCATACACATCGTTCCCCCGCTGGTCCTCTATGGGTTCTATCTGATCTTCCTGAACATGGTCTTGTACTTCTTCACCGTGGTACGGGAATTCTACGGACGTCGCTCGGTCCTCTGTCGCTATCAGTTGGTCTACCAGAACATTGTCTTCAACGTGAGTAGGGTGATGAGTCCTTGGGGGCTTGGTAAGACATGCTGGCCTCTCGCAGATGGCAATGATGAAGGTAAAGGCCCTGGTGGAGTCGATTATGCCGTTTAAGATGACCCGAACCCTGGAGGACGATATAGCCAATCGCATCGGGGACAAGCTTGTTCCCCCAGGTGACCATGTTGCAAGGGCCGGGTGAGTTAGTCAGTTACCAAAATTTATCGATTTTTAAAAAGGTATACAAACTTGCAAAGTTATACAAACTTCGGTGTACCGAAGTTAGATTCCTTTCTTGTTTGTCCAAAAAAGTTAACATATTTTTCAAAAAGTTTTCGTAATCCAAAAATGCGCAAATTTGAGGTCTTCTTGGGAGCCTCTTATAGCCAAAAAGGAAGTGTTAGCCAAAAGCTTTCCAAATCGAAATAAAGGCAGTTTTGGCTTAGTTATGCCTTAAATTAGCAAACTGCAAGTTGTTGTAACCTACTCTTGCTGTAGACTTCTCTATTTGGAACCGCACCCGGAGGTGTCCATTCTGGTGGCTGATATGGCGAACTACACCAATCTTACGACCACCCTTAAGGCGCGGGAACTGGTGGAGGTCTTGCACGAGCTGTTTGTCAACTACGAACTGGCCGCCAATCGCAACAGGACGGTGCGCATCAAGTTCCAGGGCGACGCCTACAGCTGCGTCGCTGGCATCCCGAGCTACTTTCCCGCCCACGCCGCCTGCTGCGTGGATCAGGCTCTGGAGATGATCCGCATAACGGAGGGCTTGAGCCGACGGCGTGGTCTAAACATCAATCTGCGGATCGGCGTGCACTCGGGGGAGGTCGTGGCAGGCATCATTGGACATACCAAGTGGCAGTTTGACATCTGGTCACCGGACGTGGATATAACGAATCGCCTGGAGTCGTCCGGACGTCCAGGACTGGTCCATGTGTCCAGCACAACTTTAAGCCTGCTGGGCAATGAATATTTCTACGAGGCTGGTACCGAGCAGGCCAGGAGCGACCCCATCCTTAACCGGGCGCAGATAATCTCGTACTTAGTCAGCAGGCGAAACCCCGACTTTGGCAATAAAGCCTTGGACATGGATGAGGACCTGGGCGACCCTACGCTCAGCTCGTACAGCCTGAGTTCCAGCAGCGTCTACGACGAGATCCAGATAAGGGCGAAGCGCGAAATGATCGAGGAGGTGGAGCACATGCCGGTGGGCCGCGAGCCCCTCTGCAGGAGTCGGAAGAAGAGACCTGGCCTGAGAGACAGTCTGGATAATGAATACCTGTTCAACACGCAGTCGCACTATCTCTTCACCATCTTTCGCAGCTGGAAGATGGAATGGCGATTCCACAACCAGCCGGACCTCGTTATGAAGTACAGCTTGGTGCTCGTGCTATTCGCCGGAGTCACTGTCTTTCTGATGTCCAGAGTTACCTCGTGAGTTTAGCTTGAGGCCACAAAGGGAAACAGAAGCTCCGCAACCTCGAATCCTTAGACCGTCTGCCTTCGACTACCGAATTATGCTCGGGGGTATTGCCATCCTGCTGCTCCTCTGCTTCGGTGCGTGCTACAAGAAGCTCTGGCTTCAGTGCAGCCGGCTCACTCCCGTGTCCCAGCCCTCGTGCTTCCTGAGTCGCTGGCTCGTCAAGTTCTCGGAGCTCATCGAGCGGTCCATCCTGTTGCGCGTTCCCCTGGCAATCCTGGTACTGCTCCTGTGCTATGGGATGACCTCATATCAAGCGGTGCGTATCCTCTGACTGTCTAGTCTCTGCCACTGTTCCCTCATCCATCCGATGCAGTTTAACTGCGATATAGCCAAGCTCGAGATGGAGATCATTGACGCCGACTTGCACCACGCGGAGGTCAAGTCGCCCTGCTTCATGCCCTGGGTAGGTCCGGCATGGTAAAGTTACAGCTCCACCCTTCTCCGCCTTTTATCCCGACAGGCGGTGACTTACGCTGTGGTGGTTGTGCTCAGCCTGCTGTTCGTAATCATCGGCGTTCCGCTGATCTTCAAGCTGGGCATAGGACTCGCCATTGTCGGCCTGCACTTGGGCACGATCCACGCCTACTACGGCTTCGCCTTCGAGCGATCGACGACCACGGATAGGGGCTTGAGATCGGACTACGCCCACACCTGGTACCTGGTAACCTTCTTCATCCTGCTGCTGGTACGAGAGCGACGGCTCGCATACATTATGAAGGCAATGTTTTTGTGAGTACGCCGACGACACCAGTTTGGACTCATCCTCACTCAGGCAAGGCCTTGCAGCATGCACGTGTGCTACGAGAAGAAGCAGCTCCAGACGCAGACCAAGAGGCGCTCCATGAAGATCATTATGGCCAATCTCCTGCCCTCGCATGTAATCGATGTTTTCAAGGAGCGACGACGCAGTGATCAGCTGTACTACGAGAAGTTCTTCAACGTGGCCATGATATTCGCCTCCATCGAGAACTTCGAGGTGGACAGGGCCGGGCTCCGGGTGCTCCACGAGATCGTCTGCTACTTTGACGACGTTCTGGCCACCTATCAGAGCAAGTACAAGATCGAGAAGATCAAGGTAACGGGCTGGACGTACGTGGCGGCCTGTGGCCTAGCGGTGGACTACTATACAGACTACACGATTGATATTCCCACGGGGCCGGACAATGATTCGGGGAAACGGTCGAGACCTGGTAAATATAATGCTTGTTTCAATATATCTGTACACTGCCTGTTCTTCCCGTAGCTTCCATACGCTTTGCTAAGGTGAAGGAGAAAGAGCCGTCTACTTCACAGCCTTCACAGGAACGACCCAGCAACGATGATGACGTGGTTTTGGTTATAACCAAGTTCGCATTGGACCTGCTGCGCAAGATGAATGAGATTCGTTTAAGAGGCCTGTTCATCGAGTACGGCTCAACCTTAAAGAGCGGTCTGAAGATTGGTGAGCTGCATCAACCAGGTCCAGAGTACCCTCTAACCCAACTGTTGTTATTCGCAGGCATCTCTCATGGACCCGTGAAGGCTGGCGTCGTGGGACTTTCGAAGCCACACTACGATGTTTGGGGTCGCACCGTCAATATGGCCTCAGCCATGAACTCCACGGGGTTGCTGGACTCCATCCACGTAGCGGAGACCACCGCCCAAGCCCTGCGCCAGTTCAACGTCCGGTGCAATTACCGCGGACAGACACAAGTGAAGGATGTTGGTGAGGTGCCCACCTATCTGGTGGCTCTGAGTGACCATCTAGAGTTCATTACCATCAGCGAGAACGAGGATGGGCCTCTGGGTAGCATAACCACATAGATTCTGCGCCCAGCTAAGTCCAGGAAAACGGGGTCTACTTATAATACTTATATGCATATACTTATATAAATTTACAATAAATTTATATTGAAGCAGGAACACCGCGGACTAGTATCAATATAGATTTATTCAAGTATACATAACACACATAGATACAGGTCAAAGCAAATGTTCTTTATGAGGTTAAGTAAGTTAGATTTGAGCACTCGCTGAAATCTTTGCACAACTGGTGATCCAGGTATACGTATGTGGATAGTTCAGAATCATACATAGTCATTAAGTTACATATATATTTGCTACGGATTAAACATGCACCTCGACGAATACAAACAGCACGCATCTCCACTTCCATCTTTCATTTCCATTAACTTCCTCAACAAAAAGCACCATTCGTGTGATCAGGTTTCGGTTTTGTTTGGTTTTGTGCACAGTTTTCCTTTTTTTTTAGCTTTTTAGAGCTGGTTTGGGGCCTGGACACGGGATCCTTACTCATTGGCGGAGCTAGAGTTGAGCAGGGCCGTGTCCTCGGGAATGGGCTTGCGCTTGTAGGAGGGCTCCGTGGCCAGGTAGACGACCAAGGCTCCAAAGACCACGTACAGAACGCCAATCACGTTGGCCAGGACACCAGCAGGCGGCAGCGTGGAGTACGGGGGATTTGTGCTGCAGAGAATGAAATTAGTAAGAATTTTGAAGGCATAAAAACCCCATTATACCCACATGGCAAAGATGGCCTTCTCGGTGAGACCCATCACGGCGCTGGCAATGGCCAGAACGAAGCCGAACAACCCAAAGTAGATGTGCAGCGGCATCATCGCAATCCGGTAGTTCTCCCGCAGACCGGGCGCCAGGAAGGCCACAAACCCGGCCACATACTGCAGCCCGAATATAATCACCGCGGACAGGCCCAGCCACGAGTGCAGCGAGTACAGGTTGGGGATGGGCGGACTGGCCAAGTTGTGCGAATCGAAGACCGTCTTCAATGCAATCACCGTGAGAATGAAGGCGGCCATGTGGATGCCGGCGTGGGTGAGCTTCAGCGTCTTCTTGCGCGTGGTGCGGAAGCCGCGGTAGATCAGTATCGCTGTGGGCACAACCATTGGGATTGGGATTGGAGTTAGTCAATGGGAGCGGAGTGGTGGCACCTCTTCCGCTGCTACTCACAGTTGCCATACAAGTAGATGAAGCCAATGGTCATGAACAGCGGATGCCAGTTGAACTCCAGCTTGGGATTGGCGGTGCCGCCCAGGCCGCCGAAATGCTGGCCAATCCAGGTGCCCACCAGGACGATCATCGTCAGACCGCACAACTGGGTGAGCACGTAGAGCACCTTAAAGTTGATCAGCGCCGGGTCCATGCTGGACTTTCCGCTGCCTGAAATTGGGATGGGATTTAAAAATAGATTCCATCGAGCGAACACTACGCATTCCACGCATTTTAGCGATCTAATCGCGCAACTCAAGGGTACAGATTTCGAGCGAACACTCAAGCACGAGCCGTTACATATGTATATTTAGTTTATGGCTACGGTCTGTGCCCAGACTTGTACCAATTAGAGTTACCACCTGTCGGCGGTTTAAATAACACCAAACTCGCGCCGATAACAAGCGATTATCCAAGAATGATGTCGTAAGTCTAAAGTAAAATCGAAATCAAGTAGGCTCTGGCCCTAAATTCAAGTTGACCTGCCGACCGACTGCCCAGAATTCTTTCATAATCATTTCTGAGCTCCATTAAGCGCACCTAATTTTCTTTACTTTAATTATTTCCTTATTTTTCTTTAAACTGATTTCTTATTTGTTTTTAATTGTACTATTTTGTGTATCTCGGGACTCTTCTGGTGTTTCTTGCCACGCGGTTCGTTTCTTCGGCCCTGTGAGCGAACGCATCCATTAATTTTTCTTAATATTTAATTTTGGTTTAGCCTTGGCTTGTACGCGGGTCCCAATGTATTTGTCGCTGCTACTAAATGATGTAGATCCATTGCACAACTTTAACTGCCGACTGTCTTTTAGTTTCTCATAATCATTTATGCACACTTCGAAAATGCATTTACTTTCTTTTAATTATATCTTTATTTTCTTATTTATTTCTCAAATTTTTGTCTGGGCACATAATCTCATTTTCATACATTATAATTGCACAATTTATTATTTTTTTTATTAATACTTCATTCTGAAAATATTTTCTTAAATAACGTTTTATTTGAGCAGAGGAATTTTGTTACTTTTTTTCTACTCTTCGTGAACGCACAAAAATTTCTTTTCTTTTCTTGATATTTATATATTATACTTTTTCAAGACCTATGGCTTTTTTATAAAAACAAACTAAAAGGCTACAAACTCTTATTTTGAAATGACCGATGCTGTTATCTTAATTTACAACGTTGCTATCTGATTCATATTACCGTTAAATTTGATAGAATTTGGCAATTGATCTCGATTCCATCTCTGGTCTGGACTGCGTTTATTTTATCTTGTATTTGGCGTGGTTTCAGATTTGGATGACTTGTAGCTCCACATGTGGATCAAATGTCTCAGCTCCTGGGAATCAGTTATGGAGTACGTATTTTAGCCGATTTTTCGTTTATGGGCTTTATAATAACACTAATTGGTTTAGCGCTCCTAAGTCAACATCCATCAGACTTATAAAAATAGGGTTTTCCTGTTTTGGCCAGTTATGTTTATATTATGTTCTCCCTCGATCGAATTTTGTGCTGTAAACGCGATCTGGATCAACGATCCACGACCAGCTGCACATGTTCCACACAAAAACAAACAAGCAGCTCCTTTGTCGCCCGGAATCCGATACGGCCAGCAAATAGTGCCACCGACGAGATCTAAACATATTGGCTGGCGCTTGAAGTTTATGGGAAAAGCACTCGGACACGGACACCGTACGGCCCAGCCCCAAATGCCATCTCCACGGGCCACTCGGCAGGCCTAATTTGGCTAATTCATGGGTAAACACTTTTATTATTTGTTTACCCAACATTAATTTTTGTGCCAGCCGCGAGAGAGAGTTTTTCCGTAATTTATTGGGCAGCCGGAAAAGTGTTATCAGCATGTTCTCGAGATAGTCTAACCATCTGATATTAAAGCGCTTTAAATAGCATCTAGCAAACTTTTGTCCAATATCTGATGTAGTGCGGAATGGCACATTAAATAAATTAAAAAATTCCTATCATTCAAGCCATAAAGAGTATTGATACGTGGATGTTGAATATACCTATAACCAAGGGTTTTTCTCCTACTAAAATAGTAATGAGTTCAAGTAAGTTCGGGACTTCATTTCGCTTTAAGCACTGTACTCCATTTTCTCCTTAAACTCTGTAAGCTCAGACTTCCCCGGTGCACTTGCACTCGCGATAAGGGCCAACCTAATTGAAGTTTTGTATGCAAATGATGTTTCAATTACAAACTCGAGCCAACTGCAAATAAGCCTCGGCCGTTAGCTGTTAACTTGTAAATTGACTGATAAGTAGGCCAGAGACATTGGTGGCGAATGTGCAATCGTAATTATAAATGCCTATAAATGGCAGTAGCCACGCGTCGTCGTCCCAAGTTATTCAATAGATTCGACGGCTCTGCTTTGGTCTACTTTGCTCCATTTCGACTTGGGATCTCTTTGTCTTTTGGCGAGAGAAATTAATTGGCACATTAATTGCGATTATGATTGTTAATTATTAGGGTTAAGTGGGCGTGCCCAGGCGCCGCTGGCCTGGCTGTTGTTAGTTTGTTAGCTGCCGATGATGAGCAGCAAAGCGTTGCAGCAGATCGTGCGCAAAATTTGAAAAAGAAACAATCTACATAAGCGCACAGAAAGTAAAACTCGACGATGACGACTTTGGAAAAGCGTAAAAATTCGAAGACAGCTAAGCAAAAGTAAAATAAATAAAAAGGCTGAAAACTAAAGTGAAATTCAGCTAGTTGGCGATGAGTCGTGATGAGAGGTAGGTGAAAAAACGAGGAGGAGAAGTGGGAGGCTTTGCAGAAGTCGCTCTTTCTCTCGGTCTGGCTATGCGTTTTGCTTTAACTTTTACTGGAAACTAAACTTTGCACAGCGCAAAAATATATCGGTTTTTAAAGATTTAAGTTTTAATAATTTACAGTACTATGTACAGATGCTTTGAAATCGGGATAATTCATTAAGAGTTCTCGAAAAGCAGGGTTAAACTCGCAATTGTTTTAGAAGGGAGCCAGCCAATATTTATTGATATCACAGGTATCATAATAATTATATTCTTCTTAAATTCTAATATAGTAGAGTTCTCGAAAAGGCCCAAAGGAAGAAAGGGAGCCTCGTTCATCAAAGTCAATTTCATCACTACACAGTCATAATAACTTCTTGGTGGAATATCCAATTTAATTTCAATAGGTCTCCGAAAATGTACTTAATTTGTTAACTAAAAGTCTTCTTTTTTCCGCTGTGTGATTTTGGTTAAAACTGTTGTTGCTTGCTAGTTGATTTTACTTTGCACTAATCAAACTTGGGGCCCAATCCAATGCCATTCACTGTCGTCTACCTGTTGCCGTTGCTGCCAATTCAATGCCTCCAATGGTCGTTGCTGCTGGTTGCACTTGTTCTGCTGTTGCTGTCGCTGCCGCTGCTGGTATTGCTGATGTCGCTGCTGCTGGAGTAACTTCCACTGGCTTTTCTCCATTGGTCACAGCGATCACCGTTGTTGCGGTGGAGACCGTGGCTGGAGCTGGAGCTGGTGCTGGAGCTGTTGCAGCTGCCGGCGCTGCAGGTGGCTCCTCCGGAATGGCGGGCGCCACTTTGATTTCCTTCACCGGCATGGCGGCCTGCTCTACGTCCGAGTCCTTCGACATGTCTGTCGGCTAGGGTCCGTGCACGGATTAATCAATAGTTCACCAGCAGTAATTAACCAGAAAAACACATGCAATTGGCCAGCGTTAAATCACGAGAACAACAACAACGCCACGGGGAGAAAGCTACACTAACTAACACGAAACACGACGATTTAGACAACCGAACAGCTCGGCGTGCAATGCGCAACTGAATTTAAAGTTTTCCAGCTGCCGCCCGGCGACGGTTAATAAAAGCTTTTTCCCCGCCCACGAACGTATCGCATGCGATTTTTGTTCGGTGCTCGGGATAATTGTTTGATATTTAATGTTAATTCCAGTTGGGGGGATGGATGGGTGCCAAGAATCGCTGGTTAGTATGCCGGACCAGGTTGTTTTGGCTGGTTCCGAACAGGGGGAGGGTGTGGGTGCATTGGGGATTTATATTTTTTGCATTCCTCAGCTCCATTCAAACTATTGTTGACACCGAGCTGCCTGCATTTCAATTGCGGCTTTGGCTTTGACTTTAATGTTCTATGCATAATAATAATGGGATAGTGCAGTGAAACTTCTTTGACCAGGAACCTTAAAACCTTTAATAAAACAATTAAAATGACACGAATTTCCCCTAATAACATAATTTTACCTTCTTTTTTTGATTTCGGAGTACATTGAGTTTAAGATAAGCAAATTTTGGAGTGCTTTGACACAAATATTGAGAAACAAATGACGTAATTCCTTCTAATTTTCGTATTGCAATGAAAACTAACTTCTACTTCCACAGACCCTAATTCCCATCTTGATTCGTCATACAGAAGTACGACTGTATGTACAAACACTCACCCAGTGAGAACAACATGGCGTATACTTGATGATTCGCTACACTCCGAAGATAATGTCTGGTTTTAATACAGCCTTCGCTTATCTTTTAGCACCCAATTAAAGACTTTTAGGCGATGACGTTTTGGGTTTTTTACACACACTTCTTTTGCGCAGATTTTCCTCTACGCTATGCAAAACGCTCTTTACTTGTTGAACTAACGGCCTGCAATGCCAGGAAGCTGTAACTTGCCATATGGAGGAAAAGCGGTGGAAAATTCTTCTGCAAAGGCGCAGCGAGTGGGCGTAAAAGCCCTGACAGCCATGCCCCATCCTGCCCCCTTTTTTTCGGGCCCTTTCGTACGAGCAAGCTTTTGATTGCAAGCTCAGAACGGTAAAAACACACAAATACATGCGCATCGGCGGTAAACAACAAACTTTCAATACACACATACATCTTTACTCTCGCAGAGATAGGGAGAGAGAGCGAGAACTACAACCACTTGTTAGATATTAATGAAAAGCCAAAACCAAGTTGTCTTTACCTACTAACTAGTTTTATAGACGTGGCTAAAATGTAACGGTGTCTACTTACAGTTTAAGTAATTAATTATTAATACTCCAGTAATATTTTATCCACTAGACACGCGCCTAGGAAACACTCCAGAACATAAACCGCACAAGCACAAAGAGATCTATATTTTGGCAAGACAAAAAGAGAGGCAACGCGTATTTAACTACGTCAGCATCCGATCAGCTGCCTCCATTCATATTTAGCGTATTTATTGTCACTTAATTTAGTATAAGCATTTAAATTCAAGGTCAAACTTTCACTATCAAAGGGCTTTAAACTGTGTAATTCGATCTGTTTAGCCGCTTTGCTTTGTTTTTACTGTTTACTCATTTGGAAACAAGCGGGACAACCAGGGCGGCACAAGCACAACATATGCAGCCAATAGGTCGGAAAATGATTATTAAAAAATCGTATACAGTAAACTTTACTAATTTAATTTTTCATGAATAATATATCTAAAAATAATACAAATTATAGAACGTATATTTTAAAACTTAAAGAAAACTCTTACTTTGCAGCCCTGGCATCATATCAGCGCCAGTGTGACCAACTCACAGCACATCGCTAATGGTTGAGCACTTTTGCATTTCGGCGCACATCAAAAAGCAGCACAATTAACAATTCTTAAATCAAAAGATTAACAATTAAAATGCTATCCAACCTGGTGGTGACCAAGCAAAAGGTGGTCCTCGTGATAGGTAAGCCGAAATAGACATCGCTGCGTGCCAATAAACTAACCTCCTATCGTCCTCTTGCCCTCGCCAAATCCACTTACAGATGAGCTAAATCGGGAGCGCATTGCCCCCAAGTTCATCGGCAGCTTGCTGCACGAGCAGGGACAGGGGGCAGACACTGTCAAGGCAATGCCCGCCGGCATCCACCTGAAGCACGTGGCCAGCTTCGATGCCCTGGTCACCGAGTGCGCAAACTACAACAACATAAACAATAACAACAACAGCAGCATTCAGTCGGTGGAATCAGGAGATCTGGATGCTCCGGGTTCCAAGGCTTCCGGCTACAACGTCATCCTACCGACGCTGGCCGATCTGCTGTGCTACCAGTCGCCCGCCTTTATCTTTGGCTTCCTCAACCGGCTGCGTCGCTCGGAGCACGTGCGTCGCGTGTTCCTCTGGGCCTCTCCTCAGCACCTGCAGCATCCCCATGCCGCGTACATCCTTGCGGGCTGCGAGTACCTCGCCGAACTTGTGTTGCGCTTGGAGACGGACACCCGGCTTTCGCTGATATCACGCAAGCCTGGCGGAGGGGTGACTAACAGGCGCTATGCCTGTCAGGTCAGCAAAACCCAGTTCCAGGTGACGCCGCTAGACGGAGGAGGAGGAGGACTTAGCCCAGCGGGAGGTTCGCCCAACAAGCAGGCATCACCCGAAGTGGAACAGACACCAGAGCCGGCCAGCAGCACCTTCAAGATTGAGCTCGACGAGGATGAGGTTGTGGCCCGCAATGCACTCACCCTGCCATATGAACGGTGAGTGGCGAATCCAGGTGATTAGTGAATGCAATCTAGCATCATCTTTATTCCAGCACCAGCGAGCCGTCCGAGGGCAACATCATATACACACCCGATGCCGACGATGACTTTGACGAGGAGGATCCGGACGAGGATCTCTGCATCTAAGAGCTGCCCGCCGCCGGCAGCTAAACGGCAGTACAAAATAGCCTTGGCTTTAAGTCTACCTAAGTCTAACCTACTAAATACATCAAAAACACCTGGAATTCCGGCCCCAATGTTCCCCAGGGGCGTTCAACTTCAACACAGGAGGAGGATTGAATGAATGAATCTTTGAACGACCACTTAGTACACGTAGAATTGCTCATTTATTATTTTGGATAACTTGATATGTGAATCAAAAAATCGAAGAAAACTGTGAATGCAAATGCTGCTGTTCCATTCAATTGCTATCTGGTGGTGAGCCCTAACTTATGACTTAGTTAAGGAATATTGCGTCTAGCTAACCCGTATGTACAGTTAACTCTGGATTGCCTCCACGATATTTGGCTGCAATGCGTTCATTTGGTGTCCAGTTAAGTGCGTTGCGTATTTACAAGGCGATCGAATCTCTAGCTTACATGGCTAAACGGCAAAATGCTATGCTCAATTATTGTTACTATTAAAAAATCAAGTTACATGTGGAGCGGTGGAAAACCACGTCCGGTCAAGATGGCGCTTGGTTGCACTAGTTCACAATTATCACAATAATATATAAAAGACAAAAAACGAACATTGAGGAGAAAAAGAGCTATAAAAAGTGGTTACGTCTTGGCGACTATTTACACTAGAGAATTAATAACAAAAAACTGATAAATGGCTGGCGATGGCTCTCACTTGAGCAGGGCATCCACATCGCTCTTGGGATCGGGAGCCAGTGAGCTCCAGGAGACGTCGCTGCAGAGCGGCAGGGAAACCTCGGCGACATCGGCCTCCACTACGCAGCTCTCGCGGAGTTGAAAGAACTTGCCCACCAACCCGTCAATCCAACTGTGCAGCTCCTGTCCCAGGATCTTCCCCTTGGCTACTGATTCTTCGCGAAGGATGAACTGTTCGTCGTCGGTGTGGAGGTACTGCAGCCACTCTACGGGCACTTCAAAGTCGTCGGGCAGGGCCACTGTAAGGCCACCATTGAGCTGCTCCGCCTCTGATGACTTCTCCAGGGGATAGCCCCTGTGGTAGGCGAGCGGGGAAATCAGGAACTTGAGCTGCGCATAGATGGAGCTGCGTCCTATTAACTTGGCTGTCCAGATGCCGGGTGTGAGTGGATGCTTGAGCAGGGTTTTCGAGTGATTTATCACATCGCTGGACGAGTCCTCGACATGCAGCTCATTGAAGTCCTGCAGGCGGCCCAGAGGATCAATCCAGAGCAGTGTGAGGTTGTAGGAGTGCGAAGCACCCCCTGTGTCCGCTGTGGCCTGGAGGGTATAGCTCAGTAGCAGCTCACTTTGGGGTCCCAAGAGCTTCGCAAAGTTGCGGGCCACCTGCTCCTTTTGATCAAAATCCGTGGAGACCTCAAAGTTGCGCAATCTCTTGCTGAAACGGGCGTTCCTCGCGAGCTTGCCCTGCTGCACTGGTCGCACTCGCGTCTCCAAGTGAATTGCTTTGCGAGAAGAGCTTCTGGCTCTGTAGCGCACTACAAAGCCCTTGTACTGATCGCGGTGAAGGTAGTGAGTGAGTTCTATTAGCTCTAGGGGATCCAGCCTGGCCTGGCGGGCAGATAGCCGCATTACGCTGTCGCCTATGCTCCTGGCCAGATCGTCGCCAGATCCATGGACGTCCTCGTGGTGGTACAGGGACTGCCAGTAGCCATGCAGATTGGCGTACTCGCTGGTGTAAGGACCGTAGAGCCACTCCTCCAGCTGCAGCAGCACCGCCTGGTTGATCACCGGTTCGAACTTGCGGGCGAAGAACAGTGACTTCTGCTCCGTGGCCTGCAGCCTGGACCAATCCTCCGGCTTGAAATCGTTCGGGCTGCAGCCACACCAATCCACTACGTGTTTGTACTGGCACTTGCAACCTTGCTTTCGCTTCCAGTTGGTCACATGCAGGTTGTTGTCTACGTAGCTGGTGCAGTGCTGGGTATTCCTCAGCACCGTATGGAAGAACGACTCTGCCGGCAGAAGAGTGTGCCTGAAGAGCTTGAGCAGGGCCTGTAGCAGCTCATCATCCTCCTTGGGATCCGTTACGTAGGCCACAAAGGATCGCGAGAGCGCCACCCAATCGCTGCCTCCATCCACTTGAATGCCCGCCGGCAGCTTGCGATCTCCTATCCGCCACATGTGCGTGTCGCACTCCACGAACGTCTTGTCCAAGCCCTGCTTCTGGATGAACTTTTGCGTCTCGCGGCCGTGGCCCTTCACGAAGTTCCTGCCCGGATTGGCGCTCAGGAAATCCACCAATTTGTCGAGCGTCTTCACGGGAAAATCACTCTCACTTAGATTGATCACAAAGTCCCAATGCCAGTTGGACTGCAGAAGGTCCTGCATGCACTGAAGCAGCATGGTTAGGAGGGAGGCTCCACCCCAGATCGTTGAGAAGCGTTTGCGGGCGAGGCGAATGTTGGGAAACTTGGCTTCCAGTTCGAGCAGCTTTCGGTAAAGGTAGTCCTGGCGCTGATGGGATGATAAAGAATATAATGTGAATGGCTTTATAAGAACTACTAGGTGTAAATATATCATGACATCAGCAGATGTCGTTATAAGTTATCTCACAATGCCAGAGCAGAGCAGCAATTAGTTTACAATGTAAATAAAATGCAGCGCACATTTGCAAATTCGCGTATTAAACGAGATAGCTCATATAACCAGTCACTAACTAGTTCAAGGCTTTTAAGCTGCAGCTAGATAGCAGTTAGGTAGACCATAAATAAATCAATTTCAGTGGCTGTCTCTATTTCGGCCGTTGCAAATTGTGCTAATTAGCGCACTTAATTTCGCGCGCGCTTTTTTAATTGTCAAGTTCCGGCCGTTGACCCACCTCATCCACATGTATGTAGTAGACGTGCTCCGGAGCATAGAGCGCCTTCAGCAGTCGATGCACCTGACGCAGCGCTCGGCCGTTTAGCGTCAGCAGAAATGCGATCCGCACGCGCTTCACACCCGCCGGTGGAGTAGTGGTGGCCGCCAGTTGAGCAGTGAACTCTGCAAGAATTGCAAATTGAATGTATTGAAAATGAATATGTATATATGTATCTAGCTACTTCGATTCTTTATATTGTAAAGGGCAAATATTTATATTCATATATTGGAATTTATCAAGCTGCATTCTCCTCATCTTCTCAGCAAAGCTAAATATTTGATCAAGTGGAGAGCAATGCAAAAGCAAGAGGAAGTCCATGAAGTAAGGCTTTATGTGGGCCAGGCCATGATACAATAAAGGGACTAGTTTTTTGTCAATTAAAAACCGACTTCTGTTCTTTAGAGGATTAAAAAGAAAGCGACGATAGAAGAAAGGGTCCTTTAACAAAAAATTAAATGGATCGTAATTTTTGATACAAATAGGAAATTAGTTACTGTACTCACTGGCTATGCCCGTCTCGTAGATATTCATGGCGTAGAAGCCGCCGCAAATCTCCTTGGCGTGTCCCAGGCACTTGGTGTTGCAGCTGGAGTCCGGCAACTTGGCGGCCCGCGGCGGTGTGTCGAAGCCACAGAAGCACTCGCGTCCGTACTGGACGCCCGCATACGGATAGCCGCTCTGCAGGCACAGCTCCACACATATGGCTGGTGAATTGGAGGTCTTGGAGCTGCTGTAGTACCCTGCGAGCAGGCGTCGGTCCTTTTCGTCCTTGTAGCAGCCCAGCGACACATTGGCCGTGTGGTTGCCCGAGGGACAGCTACTCCGGAGCTGGGGGGCATAGAAGCGACCAGCTTGGATGGCGCAGGCGATTTGCGCGATATGTTCTCGACAGTCTTTCGTTTTGGCGCGCTGCAGGGCGGAGATGGCCTCCCGGGCGAGGATGTCGCACTCGGGTTGGAAGCCCAGCTGCTGGGCGGTTAGCTTAGTTCTGGCCGCTGCCTGGACCTGTGGCGCAGCCTGCGGGGGTGGTGGATGAGCTGGGGATTCACCCGCATCCAGGCCAGAACCGGAACTGCCGCCCACAATGTCCAGGGACTTGTAGGCCAGAAACAGCTGGATGGCAACGATGAGCAGCAGGACGAGGAAGAAGGCGCGGTAGCGCCGCAGCCACCTAGCGGACACGGACTGTTCCATGGCTAGTGGCGGCGCTGAGGGAAGCTCCTCGTGCTCCGGGTGCTCCGGCTGGTCCGTCCACCTCCTCCGCTGACGTGGTGCTGCTCCTTCCGCTTCTGTGTGTGCGTGTGGATCCTTGGTTGGCTTTTGCAACGAGGCGCGGACATGTTCTGCTCTCTATTGCTGGCGGTCGGCGCATAATCCGTTAAACTGGCTAATTAATGGCATTTTTCCGCGGAAACTCCCCCGCAAGGTATTGAGCAGTGTGACCAAGTTTGCATAGCGTCCAGAATACTGTAAAGCGCGTTCAGCGTTATTCCATATTCCATTTGTGATCTGTAAAAAAAAAAAAAAACAGATATCTAACATTTATATATTTTTAGATTATAAAGAAGTTTTCTTAAGGCACATATTAAACATATGTTTAAATTTTTTGAATTAGGGAAACTCGCTGAACGCACCCTGCTGATGCTGAACACACTCAGACTCAGCTGAACGTGCCCATAGCTGTGCACACAAATCGCGAAAAGAATTAAGTTATTAATAATATCAGGATAATGGTCGACCCCAATCGAAAAATAAACCGCCTGGCGGACAAGGACCTCACTTTTCTAGAGTCCTGCGAGCTGGAGTTTGCCCACCGCTTCACAGATGATGATCCAGAGTTCGTAGCGCATTGCAGCAAGCCTGTGCCGGAACCGCCAATCGTGGAGAACTGGATGGCTGGTGGCGGCGGGGGAGGAGGAGGTGGTGGTGGTGGATATTCGGGCGGAGGAGGAGGTGGTGGCTACCACCCATACAACCGATTCAATGGACACCGTCGCGGCGGCGGCGACAGAGGATGGCAGAGGCGCGGAGGAGCCGGTTATCACAACAACCACGACAGGGGATTCAGAGGTAGGCTACTAAGGGTGACCTGCACGAACGTACACTCCTAATCTCTGATTATACTCACAGACAACCGTCGCCACAACAACCGATACGATAACCGAGATCGCCGGGACCGCTACGAAGGAGCATCCGGATCTGGCAGCTATAAGCGTTCGCACGAACACAGCCCGCGTTCCGATCCGCCCAGTGGTTCCAAGCGCTCCCATGACCAGAACCCGCGCCACGATCCTCCCAGCGGAGAGCCGCCCATGAAGGTGAGGCGCGACTATGGAAACTTTGTGCCCGCCTCCAAGGACTAGGAATAAAAGTTGTAGCAGACAATTAAGAGATTACTCCAAAAATTACAATCAATTATACACATTTACTTGATCTGACGGACTTAAGACTAGACTAATCCCTGTTTATCCGGTTTAAACGGCAGATTCGGACAGATCCTTGGGCTCATGGTTCTCGCCAGCGGCTGCCATGCCCACGCCCATGGCGTTAAAAAGATTGGAGACGGGTCCAGCGCCGCCCACCTGCGATTGGTAGCTGTCCATCATGTTGCGGAGCGTGTTTACATTGATATTGATGGGCTCGAAGTCCTCAATGTCGTCGAAGTCGTCCTCATCCTCAGCCTTCTTCTTCTTCTGCCCATGGAAGGACTTGCCTACGGTGGTCTGGGCCAGTTCGCGATCCATCTGCTGCATGTACGACTGAATCTGTCGGTCCAGTGGGAAAACAGAGGCGGCTGAGCCGGCCAGGGCCTTCAGATTACCCTCCAGATCATCCTCGTCCGCGTAGTCGCTCATCTCAGAGGTGGAGTCCCAGTTGTCCTCGGGTATGACAAAGTCCAGGAAGTTCCGCACATGAGTGCTGTCCGGTTCCTCGGTCTGGATGAGTGAGTTGCGCTGGCAGGCCTTCCTCATGGACGCATTTTTCTTCACCTTGGCCCCGAAACCAAGACCGGACGAGGAGGTCCTGGGCTTCTGCGTCGGCTCCTCATCGTCGTCGGAGTCTAGCTCCGGCTCCTCGCTGCCGCGATGCTCGATTCCCTCATAGTTGGACTGGCGATCGAGGAACTCGGAAAGCTGCTTGGTGAACTCTTCGGCATTGATGTCGCCATTCGGCTTGTAGAGCTTCTTGGGACCATAGCGATCTTGCAGCATCGAGTCCAGGTCCTCGGCGCTGATGTTTAGCCACTCGTCCGAGTCGCTGGGCTGCAGGTTGTTCTCCTCGTCGCGCAGTTCCTCGGAAGCAGCCTCTGCAGGATGGAGCAACAGGTCCAGGATCTCGGCACCCACGCGCGTGGAGGTGCGAAAGCGCTCTTGGTTGCCTCGAAAGTAGTTCTTGGCCTTGGCCAGTAGCTCCTTGTACTCGGCACTGCCCTCAATGTTGTCACGGAAGTATCCCTTGCCTTGCAAGCTGCGCAGATACGACCTCCAGGCGGGCATCTCCTCCAGCTGTTGGCCCTCCACTCGCTTGGCCTGGCTTGCCAGGATCTCCAACCCGCTGGCAAGCTTAACGCCCATGAGCTGTTCCTTGTATAGTTGCGGTTCGGATACGGCGTCGGTTAGGTTCCAGCCCAGCCGCTTTTCCGGAACGTACTGCTGGTGCATCAGCATCGCGTACAGACAGCGGGTGAAGCGCACGTTGGTACGCAGGCGCTTTGCCTCCGGTGGGAAGTAGCGCATGGTGCGCAGTGCCTTGGTATCCAGCGAGTCCCGGTCGCAGAAGGCCCTTACGGCGGCTGACACCAGACGCGGCTGTTGCTTCAGCAGCTGGGCAGCGCTCTGCGGTAGCTCCACCACCTGCCGGTGGATGGAAAAGTGGGGCTGGGCGATCTGAAACTCCTTGAGCCGGGAGTCGATGCATGACTGTATCTCCCGGGAGCAGCGGTACAGGGTGGGATTCATTCGAATGCGCTGCACAGCTGTGGCCATGCTGATAGACTTTTCCTGGCTGCTGGCGGCCGAATTCTGGAGCAGTTGCAGGCAGCCACCGACAAGGTAAACCCGCTGCTCGCATGTCTCCGGCGAGGCCCAGTCCGGGAGGGCGTCCGCCGCCTCTATGAGCAGGAACTCGCCATCCGAATCGCTGACGCGGGCAATGCAATCCCACCGAGTACGTGTGATCTCTGTGAGCAGATACACGATGAACCACTCGTCGCTGATGTTGTCGCCGTAATGGGTTACCCCGTGGAAATGGGGCGGGAGGTCACCTGGGCGGGGACATGGAATGCAAATGTAATGATCAGTATTCAGAAACTATTTATAGAAGCAGCAGCTGCAGCGTTACCCAGCTCCTCCTCTTCCTCCACGTTGGTCTCCTCGTTCAGCAGACGCTCTTGGGCGCTGCCCGTCCGTATCTGCAGCTGGAACTCGTCCTTGTGCCAGAGGTAGCTCCGCTCCAGCGACTTTTCTCGAACAATGACCGAGATTTCCGAGCGGATTTTTTCCATCTGCTGCTGCACCTGCGCCTCGTCTCGCAGGTTATCCGGCAGCTTGGGGAATATGTAGTATTCCACGAAGTCGTCCTCGCGGACAAACTCCAGATTTCCGCCTGGTAACTTGCTCATCCTTTGTTTCCTTTATGTTTTTGTTCCTTTGTATCCTTTCGCGTTGGAAATGCAGTGTGACCACCTGGTTTACAAGTTCAGTTCTTATGTTATTCGACAGAATAAAGAGATTTTCTCCTCCACAGCATCTGGTCACACCAAAATTTATAAGACGTAATCAAACTACGTAAGTGAACAAAACGTAACGTAATTTTATCGATTTTACATTTAAAATTGATATCGATTCTTTGGAGGAATTTTTGAATTTGAATGTATATGCAATTTCGCAGCAAATAAAACTTAATTATTGACAGACATTAACAGCTCTTGCGGTAAATTTTGGTATTCTATCTACGGCCACTTCAGAAACCCAAAGAAACGAAACTTATTGAAAATGTAGTCATTTAGCGACCCTGTGGCTTGCGATTATGAATTTGTTTGAAAATGTACTTCCGACTTTTGTGGGTGGTTTCCTATTCGGCAAAATATGTTGGCAAATATTTAATAATAAGTCATTTAGTAGTATAGGGAATGCCCAAGTAGTCTTACTTTTATGCATTTATTGATAGAAATGTAATCCAAATATTTTACCACAAACACAGCGAAATGGTCCAAATCTTCTGCTTTTGTTTACCCATTAAACACTCACAGCCGCCGTATTCTTTTTTGTCTTTTGTGTAAATATGCCTTACTTACTCATCGTTGCGGCATTCCTTCCAATCTATTTGTTGTAATTAGAATTGTTGCTGCGCTTGCTACTTTGCCCAACTCCCATTCGACTTTCGAAAGTTGATAGGCAAACACAGACACCGAAAGATATAAAGCGGTATCTCCTAACTCTGATATTTTTGGGGCCAACAGAGGAGGCATCGAATCAGACAATTGGAAATACTCGTGGGAGTCGGACGTGACTGAAAGATATTGGCAAAAATAGGAATACAAAGGAATACGTCATAATGTTCTTGAAGAAACTAATAGTGAGCGTGGTAAGGAGTTTATGCTTAAAAAAGCTTCATCTACCAATTATTTACTGTTATTTAAAGGCATCTTGGTTAAGTCCCTCATTAATTTAATGCCTTTCCAGCTCCTGCTCAACGTCGTGGCCCATTCGTGGGCAGCCACTGTGACCACTCGGCGGATACAGCCGCGGGAGACGAACTCCTGCGAGGGCCGCCAGAGCCCGGGTCCCATCTGCGAGTCCTGCGAACTGCTGGCCACCTGCGTGCGCCACTCCAACGGCTGGGTGAACATACCCGTGGAGTCCTGTGACGTGGCCAATGGGTATTATTGCAACGCCCGCTTGGGCAGCTGCACCAACGAGACGGGGCCATGCCATCCGTTCGGCATCGAGGGCAACTTCCAGTGCACCTCGCAGGGCATCTTTCCGGATCCGTACGACTGCCAGAAGTATCACATGTGCTACTTTGTGGGCGCTACTCTGGTGGCCGCCGCCGTCGATTGCGGCAATGACAAGGCCTTCGACGCCAGGACCGGCCAGTGCACTTTGACCCTTAGTGATCCGGTGTGTCTGCAGCGTCAGTACTACTGCCCCCACGCCGGCTACGTGGCGCCCTGGCCCACCAATAGCAACATCTTTTACGTGTGCAAGTCGACGGTTAACCAGAACCTAAACGACACCATTGTCATCTATCCCTCGCTGCACCGCTGCAACGATGGCGAGACCTTTGTGGACTACGTGTGTCGTGCCGGCTCCAATGTTCAGCCGCCATCCAGCCCTACAGATGATCCGTCGGTCGACGTGGACCCCAATGACGACGGCTTCTCCGTGATGCCCAGTACTTGTCAGCACGTGGGCCTGATCGCCGATGGCAGCGATTGCCGGAAGTACTACTATTGCTCCGCTTTGAACGGAAGCCTGCGTCACATGGACTGTCCGCAGGGCACTCACTACCGGCCGGAGCTCTCCTCCTGCGTCCTGGGCGACTGCTGACGGTGTCGTACGGTGTTTAATATTTATATGTATGGTTGCCAAGGGAAGCCTTATGGTTGAATAAAGAGAAAAAATACATATATGCATGTATGATTACTTTTGCATACATTTTTCAGTTTTTCATTATTGGGAATGTAAAATAAACGACAGAAGAGGAAAGTGCCCATAATACAAATTTCTGCGTCAGAAAGAAGTTTTTCCAAAAGTAAACAAAGAAATCAACTAATAAAATAAATTCTCAGGAATGCAGACCTTAATGCAAAATACAAAATTCAGAGTTCGTCTGCCATGCACTGTTTGTGCGGTATAACTAAAATAAATTACGTGCTTCCTTTTCGAGAAAACATTTTGACATCCGTTAGTGATGTACCCAGAAGAGACATACCGCCATTATCTTTTTGACAATTTGGCTTATCCCTATACGGTTAAATATATCGGCGAAACGTTTCTTCAAGCGGACAGGGCCCGAACCCACTAGTCCAGGTTTAAGAGAGGCTCGAGCGAGCGAGGTAGATATATGGGTTAAAACTTTATTTTCTAAAAGTCCCAGTTGTATCAAATTTTTAGGAAAACTTCCATCAAGTATGCCTTGAGAAGAAAAGTCTAAAATATCTCTACCCAATCACAGACAGATTTTCAGATAGTCATAACATTCTTACACGTAAAACGATATACATCTCTTTGATCGCTCAGTAAAATTTTTAGTACCAAATTTTTTCATTTCCAAAATATTTTTTTACGGACACATTTATAGACAACACTTTTATAGTCTATATAGGTTTCGGCAATACAAGCAAAATTTTGTTCTAATCAACTCCTTTTCTTTCTCTTTCCATGGCTTCGATCACCAAGTTCTCCGAGATGTCTGTCTGTTCGCTCGGCAGCCTGGCCGAAGGCGGAAGCGAGTGTTTCGATTTTAAAAAGGAGTGCTGCCCGGTGAACAACTGCGGTCAGCCGGACACTCGACCGCCCTTTGCTAGGACTATGCCGGAGGGACGGCGATTCGGAGTGGTCATATCTAATGATGACCCTTGCGCCGAGTTCGTGGACACAAAGTTGATCATGGGTCACGTATTTGAGATAGTCGAGAATTGGAACATTCCGAAACTCCGATTTACTCAATGCGTACCCATGTCTGAATTTTGCGGAAACATGCTTGTTGTATGTCAGGATGAAGAGACTGCAATGTGGTTGATTTGCGCCCTAAAGACGCTCTGCCCGCCCCACTCGGCAGTTCCCTTTATTAAGTTCTTTGGACTTATCCGATGTTCGGTCTTGCTGCCGGTTCACGAGACTAGACACTCAACATGCAAAGTTTTCGGCTTCTTTGAAACTCAGAACGAGAACATCAGGACCGACAAATGGTCTGTGGTGGAGCGTAGAGACGTGGACACTTGTGAAGCAATCGAACTTGGGTTTGAGCCTATACAAGATGTTCTAGAGAACGAAGTCATGGGCATCTACATAGATCGAGAGAGCATGGAGTTGATTAAGGACAAATGCTACAAAATTAAGTACTTTGTGTGGATGGTTCAATTCATATTCGTTTGCTAGCACAAAATTTAGGATATACACATTTAGTTTACATAAATTTTAGGTCATACTTTTAGACAAAACATAATCACACACTTACACAAAAACAAGCAAGTGCTTGGTGTCAAGGGGCCGCTTGAGTGCACTAATCGCAGTGCATCAACGTCCCTCAACACTTTGGCTAGTAGAAATGTTTAGTAATTCTTCCTTACAAAATTGTACAAAATAAAAATTGTTAGTATTTTTATAACATCTAAAATACGGGTCATTTTAATAAGAAAGGTTGCCTTCTTGCTAGCAAACCATTATTACTATTGTTAAACTATTTGAGGCATTTCGTACACATTGACTTACTTCTTCTGGACTGTAGTATTCACATTCAGTTGTTAGTAGATGCTAAATTTCGAGCACAAAATAAAACTTGTTTATATGAAACTCTTTAAGCCCAAAGAAAATGTGTTTATTAATTTCCCACGCTTTTTCATTGAGTATATTAAATATAATTATGGCTTGTATACAACATTTTCAAGCAAGAAACATTCTTAGTAATACTTTCGTACACGAAAATTGTACAAAATATAGCTTGATGGCTGTCAAACTTTTTTAACTAAATCTGTTTTCAGGCTCAACAAAAATGTGTTTATTCATTTTACACGCTTTTTCCACCCTGGCCAGGAAAACAGCCAAACAGTTTTGATCTCTATCTAGATAGAGAATTACATAGTGTACAACGAGCTCGCCAGCAATCTCACACCTTTTTATCAATATTTAAGAATATATATTTAAGAATATAGATATTATTGCAAACATTATTATTTTTCAGGCTAAGCTTATTTCAGAAAAGTGTTATTAAGGAATAGAAAACTGCTTGATCAGAGATCTAGCTTATGTAATTATTCAGTTAGACATCCAAAACCAAGGTCACAGCTCTTAACATGAGATTAAAAACTTGTCTTGTCAAAGATAAATTAATTTCTTGCCTTTTTGTTTCAGAGATACCAGCCTAAAAGAATGTTTAACAACAAGATTATAACATCTAATATTAGCAGACTTTAAGAATTTATATGACACCTTCTCTCTAGTTTATCTATTAATTAAGCCAGAACATTAACCCGCCTGAATATCTACTCCTATATAAGGAAGCGAGGAGTAGCTCCAGTTTAGAAATTTTCGAAATGGGATCCACTGTGCAGTTTACTTGGCTTTTTGTTGGCCTGGCGGTTGTTTTCTTGGCAAGAGGATTGGCTGCAGCTGATCCCTCCTGTCCCACTGGCTTCTATTTCAACACCACACGCGATTCCTGTGTGTCCGAGGACATCGTTGACTGCCAACGCCTCCAGATATCCGTGTGTCCCGAGGGGACAACCACAAACCCGTCCAAGTATTGCCTGTGCAACAGGGACATGCACCTTGAGATCCTAGACTGTCCCGAAGGAACCTACTTCGATACCAGCCGCTTGATCTGTCGGGTTGGCACCGTGGAGTGCCAGGAGGAGTATATTCCATTTGCATGTCCCGACGCAGCCTCCAACATTTTCTTTTGTCTCTGTGTCGGCGGGAAAATCCAGATCCAGTACTGCCCAGCTGGAAGCTTCTTTGATGCCGAAAAAAAGGTTTGCCTGAAAACCAGCGGCTCGGAGCCTCCGAGCTCGGGGGTTTCCTCTGGAAAATGCCAGCGATTTGGGTTGTTCGGAGACCCCACCGACTGCTCTGGCTACTATCATTGCGGTGGCAAGGGAGATGAAGTAGTGTATTCCAGGTGCCTGTCGGGAACGATCTTCAGCCTGGCAAGCCTTGGATGTGTTGCTGGAACTTGTTGAGCATTTAAAAATAAATATTACTTGCAAGCCCCTCCTTGTTTCTGGGGGAAGAACACCTTTTCAATTTGGAACTTTCCATGGTTTATCTTTTTAATTATTGCCAAGAACACCGTCTGCCTGATTAGTTGAGAGCTATAAAAGCCCAAAGCCTGGCTGAGCTCATCAACAGTTTGCGAGATGCTGCCTTCACTTCAAGTTTTTTTGCTCCTGATCCTCAGCCTGGCCATCAGAGCCCGAGCATCCGAGGATAATCCCTGCCTGGATGTGCGCACGGCTGGCTTCGTGTGCCTGAACTGCACCACGCTGGGCTACTGCGTCAAGGACGCCAGTGGCAGCTGGGACACAATCTCGATGCTGGGCTGCCAGTCGGAACACAGCTTCTACTGCAGCGACGAGGGCACCTACGGCTGCACCTGGCAGGCGCAGTGCCGGGTGCCCAAGCGAGGTCCCTTCACCTGTCAGCAGGCGGGCACGTTCCCCGATCCCTACGACTGTCGGCGGTACCACGAGTGCAGCGACCTCCAGGTGGACACGCCGCGGCAGTGCACCAACGGAGCGGGCTACTCGACGCTCTCGGAGACCTGTGTCCTGCCCAGGGATAGCGAGCAGTGCTTGACCCCTCAGTTCAACTGCAGTCGCTCCGGACAGGTTGGCGGCTGGGCCGCGGACAGCCGGTACTTCTATGTCTGCGTCAATGAGACGGCCAACAGCCTGTATCCCCTGATGATGAAGTGCCGCGAGGGCTTCGTGTTCGAGAACAACGCGTGCGTTCCTCCGGGAGTTCGCTTATCGAATTAGAGTTCAGATTTGCTATTGCGTAATTGAAAATCTTTAATAACGAAAGAAAACAAATCAAGGCGAGTCTAAATCCTAATAAACTAGAGCATCTATGATAAGATCAAGGTTTCCTCAATCGTCGCACTCCCTTACCACCGGATGCAGGACAATGGAGGCCCCGTTGCAGCCCGTCCGATCCGAGATGAAGTCATGGAAGTTGCTCTCCAGCGCCCACATAAACCGCTTGTGCCCGGGCAGGACCTGGGTGGACAGGCGACAGTCGCCGCCGCGCTGCACCTCCTGCAGATTGGCGGCCTTGAAGCACGTCTCCGAGTCCCACAGGTAGATGTCGTTCTCGCCCTTGTAGCGGAAGAAGAGCGAGGTGCCGCCATCGGCGCCCAGGAGCACCGCCTGCTTGCCGTAGGGCTTCGGGCCCACATCGATGATGGAGCCCGCGCCCTGGCCCACACGCAGGTACTCGCCCTTGATGGAGTACAGGCGCGGAGAGCTCAGGTAGCTGAAGAACAGGGTGGAAGTGCCGTCCGGCTTCGAGGTGAGCGCCACGTACAGGACGTCGGTGGTTGGAGCGGTGGCCTTGGGCAGGACGATGCGGTAGGACTTGTTGCCAGTGATGTCGTACACCAGGATGCTGCGAGCTCCGGCATCAGCCACGTAGCTGTGAGGTTGAGAATAAATAGTTGGTATCGGAAATATTTTAATTAATGTAAGGAATTTGTACAAAAAAGTTGTGCAATTCTGGGAAAAGTCTGCAGAAGAATGGATTCTTTCTAGATAATATATTCTGCAACGTCAAGGTGCCCATTCCTTTATCCAAAAAGGTAACAAAGAAAACATACTTCCATCGCGAGACAGTTTTTTACGTCGAAATAAAAGTCAATTTGCGCTAAAACTCACACGAATGGCTTGTTGTCCTTGGAGTAGTCTACCACGATGAACTGCAGACGGCTCTCGGAGGTGACCAGGTCGCTGAGGTCAATGCTCTTCACCACCTTGTTGTTGGCCGTGTTGATGGCCACGATCTTGGGGCCGCAGCGGCGGATGGGTTGTTCCAAAGTGTTCACTATGCCCACGTCCAAGGCCCACAGAAGTCCCTGTAGGAACGATTTAAAAAACGGCGATTAATTTGGCGAATTACGATTAAAGTATATGTTCAGTGCGACTGCTAATTGAAATGTTGTCGGCGTTAAGAACTCAACACTCTGCGCCCATAACAATAACATATTAAAGCCGGATGAACGGGGAAATTGTGCAAAATAAATAAATAGCACAGCATTCGCGTGGCCAATGCGCATTGTTTATTGTTTGCTGTTTGCACACATCGCAATGGTTATTGCGACGACTTTTGTGTAAATAAAATAAAGAAAGCATTTGCATAAATGCAGCTAAACGAGAATTGCATTTAAATGAGAGCGAATTGATGGGGGAATTTGTGGGGGAACTATGAACCCGCCGCGCCGACAGACGCTGCCAATTATAACTGGGTCATTTTGCATTTCAGAAAATGTGCGCTATAAATATTTAATAATTTGTGAATAACAAAGCATTGACGTTCCAGACATTTTCTGCTTTACCTATCAGATTAACAAAAACATTCGCAGTTAAGCCCTCAGTTTACAGACTTTAAAGTTTAAACTGAAATCGAAATACACAAAACGCGAATGAATGGATGAATGGCGCTCTGGACTTGGCACTTCCAATGACGTTCAAATTATTTCTGAGAACTTCCCGCTGCATTTTGCAGGGCAGCTCTTCAGCTGCAGCCTTTTGGCCTTTTATAATATTCCATTTCCATAAAAACTTTTTCTGCAGCCCGCTTATTAGCCGCTCTTCCTTTTCAGTGGCCAGGCGCCAATTTCCCAGACATGACTTTTATTTGAAGCTCTTCGGTTTTTGTCGCCCCCATTTATTTGATTAAAAAAGCAATTTTTGGTCGGACGAGGCGAGGCTGGGCAGTTAACAAGAGTGACTTTCAAGGGGATTAATGGATAAGTGATACCCTTTTTTGAAGATCTATCTTTTCTCTATTTAGAATTTATTTTAATTTTTTGTCTTGGCAAATAAGTTGATTGGAGAATTTTTGTATTAGTTTTTATCCAACGATAGTATTTTTTTTAACTTTTTGTATATAACGGGCAACAAAAAACCAGTATAATATTTTGTGAGCCTAAGAAATTACTCACTAAGTAAGAAATAATAAAAATATATTTATGAACAAATTATGGACCTTTTCTTTGTAAAAACAAATACGTGAATACCTTTTTTTGAAACTAATGTACCTCAACAATTACCCTTTCCAGAGCCAGCAATAAAAAAAATGGGAAATGAACATTTAAAGGGCGTACAAGAGGATTTTGAAGTCTCAACGAAAAAAATAAAAACACGCAGTTAAAGGCACAAATTGCAGTTTCGGCTGTGCCAAAGCCGTTGCAGTTGTTAAAAAATATCATAAAAAAACAATAGCGTTAATTGCACTCACATTCTGATCGACGGCTATGTCCACGACCGACTGGAGGGCCTGGCAGTTGCCCTCCTCCTGGATGGCCCAGCAGGGATACGGGGCTATCTTGGTCAGGCACTCGCCCTTCTTCAGGTTCACCTTGCCGAGGGTAAAGGGCACGCCCTGCTTGTACCTGGGCAGCGCCACAAAGGCCGCATCCTTCTGCAGCTGGGCCCGGGTCACGATGACGTTCCGGGGCACATACCTGCCCGACTGGACGTAGATGTTCTTGGTGGACTCGCAGGGCCAGTGCAGGCTGCTTCCACTCAGCTGGAAGGTGAGCTCGCCCAGCGGATTCTTGTCGCACTTGCTGCTTCCGATGCTGTTCGTGCTTCCGGATTCCTCTGCGCCGGACGAGGCGCTATAGCCCCCGAGGACGACGGAGACGAGAGCCAGCAGCAGTAGCAGAGACAGCCGGGTGGCCATTTCGAAAATGGTTCCTCTTGGAGTGTCGGTAAGAGATGAAGTCGGAGATTCTCGAGGGCCACGTTTGGGCGAGAACGAACATAAAACTGTCTGAGCGGCGGACAGAGCTCTACTTATATATAAAAGCCACCGACTTGTGCAGCAAGCTGGTGTCGGAGCGTGTTGCAGCAAGGTCGTTAAGTGCTAAACACGGGCCGTAACAAGTGTCTGCTCATCGACACATGGCGATATATAGAGCCAGCACGTCTGGCCAACGCCGGAAGCCGGCTTCGGTTTCTAAGCAATGCGGAAGGAAACGCGCACGGAAAAAGAGTCACAAATTTAACCCATTCTATTGGAAATGTATAAGTAATAAAGAAATTAAATTAAAGAAGATATTTCTGGTGGAAACTTAGCTATTAAATGTCTGATTCATTTATCTATATACTTTTGTTGTTCAAATATCTCAATGTATTTTTTTATTAATCTAAATATTTAAAAACTTCCATTCATCGCCCTTAAAGGGTTACTTTGCTATAATAATAACTGACTTTGTCACCTATCGATCATTTATGTCTTTGAAATTCTGATGGCACCCTTTTTTGGTCAGCCAAAGTTCAAGGGTCATGGGTGAGAAGCACTGGCCAAAGTTCAATATCAATGCTGACGTCTGTGACCTGTATTTGTATCTCGAATCTGTTTCATTTTCGGCTACGGTGACCGAGAAAGTTTCGGTTACTTGGTTTGTGTTACCAGATATATTTTTCGATGAAAAAAAAGCACATCTGTCGGCCTGCAGCTATCAGTTGGCAGCTTGACAAGGGAGGAGCGGGCTCTGCCTGGTTCTCCGGTTACCCGATAAGATTGCAATGAAGCCGGAGCCGGAGCCCCCGTGTGTGATTCACACGGGAGAACACCGCACCTGCGGCTGCTGCCTGCAGTTCCTCCACAATTGATTTCACTGATTTCACCTCTATTTTAAGATAAATGCGAAATGTATAATATAACTTAGTCATCGTTTTGTCGTCGCTGAAATGGCATTCCCAGATGGCTGGAATCAAGTCGGGGGTATAGCTCAGGGGTAGAGCATTCGACTGCAGATCGAGAGGTCCCCGGTTCAAATCCGGGTGCCCCCTGGCAACTAACTTTTTTCTTTACTCTCTTTTGCTTACTTTTTTATTGGATTGTTTTTGGCACTTTTTAATTCGACTTTAAGTTGTTATTGTTTAATTCTATATTAAGAAAAGGTAACCCTTGCCTCACTAATAGATGAAATTACATTAAAGGTTTGCCAGACATGTGGACAATGACCTCGTCAAGTGCCCGTTTTCGAGAGTGGCGCCCACGCATCAAATTATAACAAATAAAAAATGCGTTGACTCGCTCTTGGGGAGGAGGAGGACTCAGCGGTGTCCATCTGCAGGGTTTGTCCTTTGTTTGTGTCCTGCGACTTCGAGAGGACGCTGAGTGTGTGGGCAGCACGTGCATTGAATTATGACCGGCACCCGGAGCTTCCATTAAATCGCCAAAAGTTTAATCTCCCGAAATACGGAGAAGACCAGCGCCTGGTCAATATTTTCACAAGAGAAGGACAACAAATGCTCCGGTGGCTAACCCTTTTTCTCGGGGTCACAACTGGCTTCCGCCTGACGGGACTCTGACTCGACTGGAACTGTCCATTATGCCAAATTACATGCAGATTGAATTTGTGCGAAATCCGTTTTAATAAACTGCCATAAGTCGCCTCCTCCGCCCTCCCGCCTCTCCGCCGATCGTAATCTCCGAATTTATGGCACACACATGCCCCATCATCCCAAATCAGGGTCGGCTGTGGGCGGCTCCATCATGAAATCTGTAGATAAATATTTATGCGCTCCAATATAAATAAAAGCAAGAAAAAATATCAAAATGAAAATTTAACGAAGCGACCAGACTATGAGCTCGATACTCTAACAAATTGAAAGGAGAATATTAAGCTTAAAGTTAGTTAAAGTAAGAACATAAATGCTTAAAAATATATTTAAAAGGTTAAAAGCAATTTCTTACAATTAAAGTCCAGCTAAGTTCTGTATGTAGTTCTACATTTCAAAATTTAAGAATTAGAAAGCATAATTTATTAACCTTAGTTTAAACGTTAAACTTTAGGCTTGAGTAACTTTAATAAAATTAAAGGAAATATATTACCAAGAAGTGTATTGGCAAAACAATATACCCGATTAGGCCTGAGCATATTTTATTATATCAAATTTGACAGATGCGTATAAATGGAAAATTTAACAATGTGGCATTGATAGCATTTTTCAAAAAAACAGAAATGCACATTCAATATGCAATTTGTCGGAAGAAGTTCATAATGAACACAGCCAGCAAAAACAATTAAACAAAGATGAGCCACTGGAATGAGGCTTTAATTTATGGCAATTCATCGAACCATTTGAGCCAAGAAAGCAGAGCCAAAGCATAAAAAGTTAAGAACCACACACAACATCGAGCAGACGTAAACAAAAAGGCAAAAACTTGGCCGCCGAAAGAAAGCCAGCAAAGTGAAAGCAAAGCACATAAATTACGGGAGCAGCGAAATGTATGTGAAAGATTAATAGGGAAGGTCCGCACAGTTGATAACTTTTTAATACCCTGTAGTGGAGTTTATAAGTCCCGAGTTAAATTAATGCGGGCCGAAACTTTGGCTATAAAGTGATTTAGAATTAGTTTATAAAAGTTATTTAGGAATTTATATAGCTTACGGCAAGAGATTAAGCAATTATGTCTGCTAGAACGGTTTGTAATACAAGAAGGAGTTCAGTTTTAGGCAAATTTCATAGAAAATGAAGTTCTGCATTTTCTTAAAGTGGCTTAGAATTAGTTTATACAAGTTCTTCAGGAACTTATAAAGCTTAGAGAACGGTTTGTAATACAAGAAGGAGTTTAGATTTAGCCAAATTTCACAGAAAATGAAGTTCTGCATTTTCTTAACAGAAACTTTTTGAATCCAGCACAAAATTTGCATTCCACGCGGTACTAAGCATACCCTCAGAAATATCTGGGATTTAATTTAAATTTATGTAAAATTCCCGCTAAAAATGAAAATCGCTTTTCTCAGCAACAAATACGAAGCACAAAACCCAAGTCGGCCCATTTACCAAAGCGAATCAAACGTGACCACAGACAATTCTCTTTTTGCACCTTAATTTTTTACCGCCGCCGCCCGCGGGGGAACAAAAAACAAAGACCTGGCAATTATTGGCTTATTTGCGTTTTCAATTGCGATTTTATTGACACATATATTTACGTATATAAGCGTAAACTTGGAGATTGAGAGAATTTTAAAGAAGTCCGCCGCTCATCGCGCATACGCCCTGTTGGCCTGGCGGCAATAAAAAGAAAAACTGTCAATGTAATGTGTGGAAAATGGCCTGCGGCGGATAAAATGGGAAATCCTGGCTGGGACTGGGACTGGAGGAGTGCGCCTAATGGGGGTCAGCCGGCAGTCCTACCCCTAGCTGTCTCTTATCGGCGAGCCACAACCTCGGAGGGAGGTAAGTGTTTACATAAATTATGTCAGATGAGTAGCCCGGAAATGCTTGTCATCAATTTTTTGTGCTCTATGTGTGCTGCTGGGTGTGGGGCGTACATATATAAATCATTCAGGGGGAAAGGCCACCCGGAATGCGGGTGCTGCCGGGCTGCCTGGCTGCCGGGCTTTTCGGCTGACAATTGAACATGCCAAACACGTTGGATTCGGGTTTGAGGGGCGATTCCGGGTTGTCTGCCAGATACCGAGGGCTTTAACCTATTTATGGGGCAATTACGGTGATGGCAGAGTGATGGCAATGACAGAATTCTGCAGGGAAATCCCAAAGATGCACTGATTTACTCTCACACTCTACTCTATTCATGATTCATTCATGCCGCGCAGCTTGTTAAATCACAGAGTCTGTTGAGGTCATGCGGCGGAGATTGCACCAGCAATTAATTAGCTAAAAATATCCTCAGGCAATCAGGCGACACTTCTAGGTCGTCCTCCCTTTCCCAAATTAATTGCAGTAGTTGCAGTATCCTTCGCCATTTCAATGGTTAATGGAGAGGCGGAGGACGAGGGCCACAAGGTCTGGTCCAGACTCCTATTTCCTTGGCCCTTTTTGCTCTTGTATAGTGGAATTGCGGAACTTTAGAGGTTTCCCCTTACAAAATATAGTGGAACATGAGTAAAGTGAACCTTAAAGGATAGCAGAAAATGTGGCATAATGATAAATTATAAATCTATCATTCTTCTATTAAATTTAAATATATTTCTAGTGGGAAAAGTAATGTTTTTGGGAATATTAAAGGGTTCTCAGAATTACCATTAAATAAATTTAATAAAATGTAGTTTTTATGTTATATTAAATACTCAATGAATAATGACAGTTACTACCCAAACTCAAGAGTTAAACTTACAACAGTTTATCTGCATCTCAATTATTTTTAGAGACACTTTTTTCTTGGCTTAAACTCTGGTCAAGGTTTTTGGTTTTGGACAAAAAGTGAGTTTGAAAATTGAGAATTGGTGGCGAGGCACGTTGGCTCTGGCTTCTGGTAAGACTCGCGGGTTATATAAGCACGCCACTTGGCCAAGAAGTGGAACACAACAACGCACACGTCGCCGCCGCCAGATAATTAAACGATTAACGCTTCCAAGATGAGACTGCACCAGGCGCTGATCCTCGCCGCCATCCTCGGGCTGGCCCACTCGCAGGGCACCAAGTACGGCCTGTGGACTCCGGACCGCGCCCACTCCGACTCCCAGCCCATCCAGTGGACCGGCGGCCAGTTCGAGTTCCCCTGCGCCAGCACCAAGTCGCTCTTCAAGAGCTCTGGCAAGTTCATACCCAAGAATGTGATCGCCACAAGAGCCCAGCTGATCGGAGACACCATTTACCTGGCCCTGCCGCGCTACAGGAAGGGCGTTCCGGCCACGCTGGTCAAGACCAGCGCGAAGCCGGGCACCTGCTCCACCACCTTCAAGCCGTATCCCTGCTGGGACCTGCAGGAGGAGGGCAACTGCAAGGCCCTGCAGTCGGTGGTGGACCTAGTGGTGGACCAGAACGAGGTGCTATGGGTGCTGGACACCGGCATTGTCAATACGTTGGAGACTCCCGTCCGCAAGTGCCCCCCGAAGGTGGTGGCCATGTCGGTGAAGACGGGCAAGGTGCTGAAGACCGTTTCCCTGGAGGGCCTGACCTCCAGCAGCTCTCGCCTGCAGTATCTGGTGGTGGACTATGCTCCGGACGGCGGGTGCTTCGTCTATGTCAGTGATGCCGCCAACAGGGCCATCATCGTGTACAATCTCCAGGCGGATCGGGGCTTCCGTGTGGTGCTGCCCAAGGCCGTCACCGCTGGCTGTAGGTCGCGGGATGTCCTCTACATAGCCCTCATCCGCCGTGACTGCGGCTCCACGGAGCTGTACTTCACGTACCTGAGCACCAGCAAGCTCTTCTCCCTGAAATCGGAGTATCTGCGCAGCGGAGTGGCCGATGGACGGATTCTGGGTGAGTTCTTAAAGGGGTTTCAAGCTTAAATTTGTAAATAACCAATCTATTTCCCTCAGATCTCGGCAAGAAGCCCAGTCGCATGGTCATCATTGGCACAGACAACGGCTCGGCGATCTTCTTCCGCAACGAGGGCGACGCCGAGGTGTACCGCTGGGACACAAACACCACATTCGCGGAGGCAAACTTCAAGCCGGTGTACCGCAGCCAGACCTGCCAGCTGGTAACCCACGCGGTTCCGGACTACAAACGGAATACCATGCGGGTGCTGCAGAGCAATTTTCCGGATTACATGCAGAACCGTGTGGGTTGCGGGGCCATCCAGCAATTGGGCCTGATGCAAGGCTGCTGGTAACAGGGTTAAGGCGCAATCCACATACGCTACACCACGCACACTCCACACACACTCTCTCTGCTCCACGCGCAGGGAAATCCAATAGCGAGCAAAAAACTGAAAGAGCCACTGCATCTAAATTGGCAATAACCGAGAATGGGAATGGGAATGGGAGTGGAAACAACTCTGCGTTTTTTGTTTTCTCGCATTTTTTTCGAGGGGGGCCCTCGAGTGCAGTTTGTGTTTGGTATTGGTATTTTGTACATAAACTAACGACTTTGGTCGCTCTTGTTGTTATCTAAGCTAAGCAAATAAACGTTTCATTGCCGAACAGTTCGAGAGGAGTAAATATTTGGTATCGAGCATTGCCTTTCGTTCGTTCAACTTTGGCTATCCATTAACTGGTTTTCCACTAAGGCCAGCCTTCCGATTAAGTGACAGTCAATGATTTTTTGTCGGGAGAGGTCAGTAGACTTTGACTTTGTTTGGCGAGATGGCACGTGTATCTTTATTTTCAAGAGATATTAAAGGGAATTAGAATACTTCCAAAAAACTCAGAATCGTTTTTATATAATAAGTAATATTGTTTTTACATAAAGTTTTTAATTACTTAAACATGAATGCCTGCACTCTCCTCCTTCTTAATTGGTTATTCCGATGACTTCTTTGGAGGCAAGTATTAAAGGTCAGCAGACTTCATGGACACTTTACTTTTTATACCCTTGCTGAGAGTATTATACATTTGCCATGCAATTTTCAAAGCAGTGACATTTTTAAACTATGATTTGTCCAAAAAAGTTATTATATTTTTCGAATTATTTTCGTAATCCAAAAATGCGCGAATTTGAGGTCTTTTTGAGAGCCTCTTAATGCAAAAAAAAAAAGTGATAGCCAAAATCCGTATGTCTTCCGATTCGTTATTAAAATTTTAATTATTTACAATCAAAATTTTGAAATCAGAACATTTTTTTTAACAAATATTAGCAAGCTGCAAGGGTGTGTGAACTTCGGATTTCCTGCTTGTTTTAATATTATTTTCACTCTTCTCTTCTCCTGAGAGGTCTTATTTTTGTTCGAAGCGTACAGAAAAACAGCGAAATTAATTAAGCTAATTGGGAGTCGTTGGATTTAATGCTGACACAGAGAAACAATGGCCGAGAAAATTGCGAGTACCCTCACTTGCCGTGGTTGCATTGCCGTTTCCATTAGCATATCTCTTACGCCATTCGTCTGGATCTGAGATGTGGGATCTGGGAGCTGAGGATGTGGGATATGGTATGTGGACTCTTAATTGCCCATGAGAGGCGCGACTTTAACGCGCGTTAATTGGAAGTTGGCCTGATAAATTGCCTCGGCCTCCTTTGCAGTGGCTTCCGATTCCGATTTCGATTCCGAGTTGAGCTGCGAAAAGCAGCCAAGGAGAGGCGTCGATAAAAAATCAATTAATCAGCAGCTCTTGTCTCCGGGCTTCGGCTGTGACCTTTGGTCCCTCGGGCGGCGTTATGGCTTCGTGGCGTGTTAATTACGCCCACTCACACTGTCTGAAGTGGATCACGCTGCAACGCTTTTTTTTTGCTTTGTTTTTGGTAATTCCACCCACACGAATCCTCAATAAAACTGAATGAGAGCATCCAGCTAGTCCGGATCCCTCCCTGGGAGTGGGTGCAGCTGCCGCCGAAAAGGCCATGATAAACTTGTCTCTCGCCTCGCTTGATTTACAAATCGAAGTACGTGGGCGATATCATGGCCAAAACAGAAATCGGTCAACCAGTCAGAGCCTTAAAATAAACATGGCACTATCAGAAAATAACCAAAAAAAGGGGGGCAGACTTGAACCGGAAAAAACAGAGTATAAATTAGCATATACTATGATTAATTGGGCCTAGAACATGTAGCTAACTGTGATTTATTATTTAAATATAATAAATACAACACTTATTTCAGACACTAAAAATATTTTATAAATTTCCTTTAAAAGGAATACTCCCCCTTACGCCTTCAGCTTCAGTCTTTATTTATGAGCCCCTAAAAACTCAGTATAAAATCACAAACATCTCTCAAACTCAAATGGAATATTAAATACCAAAAGCAAAATCAAGAAAAATGTCGCAAAAATCTTCAACTTCAAGAACTGGAAAGTTAAGTCAACAGCAAAGGGACAGAAGATAAGAAAAACAACAAGGACAATGGTTGGGTTTGATACTAAAATTGTGATATGCCTAATTGGGTCTGAAATGGAAGGGGCCGCTTATTTTTGAAATGGAACTCCCTGAGCTCCCTGAGCATTGAAATTAAAAGCAAAAGCAAAGTAAAAAAGGAAAATAATTGCGGTGGCAATGACAGAAAAACGCTCAAGCTTCAACAACTGCAAAACTCTTTCAGTTTGCCAAGTTCAATGAATACATATTTATTTTCAGGGTTAAGCATAACTGAATGAATGAAAAGATTTCCCCAATGGCAGCCGGCAAAAATTATACGCTCTTTGATGTGACAATAAAAAAATAAACATATATACAAATTCTCCTTAAAGAGAAAAGATAAGAGAAGAAGGGGCAACCCGCAGACAGAGTCTGTCAAAAACAAAAGCCGAATGTTGCAAGGCCGTCAAAGCAACCTCCGACTCCGACTGACAACGCCAGGAACAAAGCCATCTCCAGACCGGGGGAGTCACAAACGATTTTCCGCTGCACAGGTTTATCTTCTTCCGCGGAAAAACCCGAGGGGATAATTAAATCAAGCTCTGGTATTTCATATGAAAATTATAATAATTTTTCCAGCACTTTGGGCAGTCGAGTGGAAGCCCCCACAGACCTCTTAAATTCTCGCACATCAATTATCTCGGGCCCAAAGTTTGTATTGTGGATTGTGTATTCATGGAAAATCACAAGTTAAGCTCGCCGAATAAAATTTTCATTAGGTTTTTGCGGACATTTCTGTGATGTCTAAAGCCATTTGAGCCGACAGTGGGTGTACTTTTAAAGCCCCGTCCTTGGATAAATCAACTTCAAGCCACACGAGATTGACAGAGCCGAGTTCCTTTTGGCCACCAAAACTAACTGAATGACTGGGGACTGTCAAAATGCCATCACCTACCACCCATCCCTCCCAAGCCACAAAAGATTCAGGAAGCAAGGACCCCAGGGTGTGGAAATTCGGAGGCGCACAATGGGGGTGTCCTCTGCAGTTTGGCGCCCACTTGAAATGGGTTTGACAGGGAGAATGGCAGCTTCCAGCTCCACCTTGGTTTTCCCTCGAATGCCTTGATTTCCATTGTGCTCCCAGTGTCGGAATTGGACAAAACATCACTGCCGCCGCGGCACTTCTCCTCTGGTTAATCGAAAAGCGAGGAAAATCGAGGAAATCGACAGCAAACCGTCGAGGTCTAGTGGAAAATTGCAAATGAAAGCGTGAACACGTTGCGCAAATAAATCTGTTAACAAAATATCAACAACTTCCGCCGGCAGCTGTGCTGTGCTGTGTTGCCAATGGAAAGAGCCTTTAAAGTCGCTGTAGCAGATAGTTGCGATTGCCCTAGATGATGTTGTATACAGATTCCTGTATCGGATGCAGTGGGAAAAATAATGGTTCAGGTGCAGCCTTGATTTTCTATAAAAAAAGGGCATCAATTAAGACAACATTTTTATTAAAGAATATCACCTTAGGTGGTACTTTTTCAACTCAGATTTCTTTAATAGAATGACCATCATTTTTCTCCCTGTGCTTATGTATATGCCTCACATCGTGTTCGCATTTCCATGTGGATTGAGGGGATTATCGCTACCCCAAAACCCTAACCCCAAAACCCAAACCCGAAATGCTGCCCGCAACCGAATCCTTGTCTGTGGTTGGGGCAGCCCAAGAGCTGCCATGGCAGCGGAAGCTTTTCGGGTTCCGTCCCTGTCAAGTCAGCATTTCCTGTCCCCCCGCCCTTTCCCAGGGATTTCCCCTGGATTTCCCTGGATTGCTCGAACCATCCATTTGCCTCTAACACGCATCCTTGTCTCCATTGAGCGACAGTGGACTGGACGGGCCGCCTCTGAGTGCTGTAGGATATTCATCCATAGTAGGAGTAGTTGGCCCTGGGGGAGCTTTAATGCAAAGTAGCTAACTGGTTTAGAGAGACACGGTAAAGTGGCCGAAACAGAGACCAAAATGAGTGCCAAACGACTTCCGAATGGAGGCCTCAAAATGAGTCACGTGCTGGCGGGAAAATCAGCGACAAGAAAGCGAAATTGTGCACAGCGGGAAAATAAGGGACTAGGATTATTTTAAAGTGTTTAAAAATAAGAAAAATGTTTGACTAAATTGGTGGATAAATTGATACCTTTCAAAACCTGATTTAAATTGTGATTTTGCTGTATAAAAAACTATGTAAATTGTTTTCCGCATGTATTTCCTTTTTTTCGAGGCGTCGGCCTCAAGTATAATCAAATTTCTTTTGTGGCCTGCCCGCAAATCGATGCAATTGAAAAATAATTGAACATCTCGAATGCTTATTGAATGTCATTTGGAAATTCATGGCTATGCGGAGGATGTGTGTGTGTGTGATGAAGGACCAAAGCAGCAGTCTCGCAGGATTCTGGCGGACTCCGAGGTGCGGTTCCCGAGGCAGGGCTCATCGCATATCTAATGGATCTCCTCCCTTCGATGGCATTCGACATTGTCAACGTAGTCCGCATTCCCCATGCTATGCACGTTGCGCCTGGGAAATTATTGATTTGGTTTTAACGGCACTTAGGCCCTCATAATTGAGATCCTCGTCGCCTTTGGCCCCCTCTCTTTATTTTTTTAGTCACAAATGGTAACGAGGCGTATGGGCTGGAGGTGTCAGAATCCTGTTTGAAATGTGACATAAATTGAAGGATGATTTGGCCAGGGGAAGGCTGTGTTTTCTTTTGCGGCGGCGCCTGAGCGGAGGAAGTTAATGCCGCCCCTCGGGGGTTTGTCAATGAGAAATCTTTTCCAAAAACGAAGCCAAACATGACAGGCAAATATTAAAGCATGCCTGGAATATTTTAAGCGAGAATTTAAACTGGGTATAATGCCAGTTGCCTTTAGAAGGGCAGGGAACATTTAGGGGATGCTTGAAATGTTATTTTAGGAATTAGAATATTAAACAATTAGATATTTGTATTGAATTTTATCTGGGGAATATTTAGAAGTTTATTTGTTACATAAAAAAATATATTTCATAGTACATTTCCTTGTTAGAAATGCCAAAACCAAAATTATTCTATTTAGTTTCCCTTTAATTTAATTAAAACCTAACTGCTTTGTTAATTCTAGAAAAACCTTAGCCATTCCCGCACTAGATCCTGCAAATCCCTCTTAAGAGCTCAGTTTTATTGACCTTACTTAAGGTTTATACTTTCTTTTAGAGCCAAAAATCTCACAAAAGCGCCATAAATATTTCGAGTTAATCAACATATGCTGGAAAAGAATGGAAAACTTGCAGCCGGCGAGTGTGAGTTGACAGGAGGAAGTAAATTGAAATGCAAACATAAATTTTCAGCAAATAGATCCCACACACAACCAATGAGCCTGCGAGCACATAAATCTAACATGAGGCGCCGTGGAATAAAATGAATATAAATACCAGCTCCCCCGAAATAAGATAAACGAACGTTTTACGAGCACTCGAAGGGGATTTTAAACACTCGCCGTCGTCTATTAAAATGGCATTGTTGGTGTATCTCCTATGTTAGTTGTTGGAAACCTCCGCCGAACAACCAACAGAATTGCAAGTGAGGAAAGGAAAGGAAGGCGGCGCAGTTTATCATTTCATTCGATGATTTATTGCCCATACGCCAAGTGGTACCAGCCGAAAAAAAGGGTTAACTGCCATATGGACAGGCTGATGTTCCATAAATTTGACCAGCAAAAAAAGTTTCGGCACAAATAAAGTTCTACACACTTTTTGGCGGGCGCTCAAAGAGCCTGAAAGAAAGTCAAATAATAAGGTTTCATTCATAAACGAAAAGTGAATGGAGTCCACTGTAAAGGCAGGAAAAGCCAGAAAAAGCCAGGAAAAGTCAGGCAAAAGCAGGACGCCTGCAGGGCAGAGAGAAAAACTGTTTTCCCGCTCTCTGGTAAGCAGTAAGTTCTCTCTGTTTTCAAACAGAACCTGCAACTTCAACAAGTCGCCCAGCTGTTGCCGCCTGTGGATGCCAAGTGGACGCTGTTTGCCGCCCAGCTGCACCAGTTGCTTCTGGTGGATCCGGTTTTCCCCCGCTCTTCCCGATCAGCTGACCGGGCCTCTGTCGCTGCCGGCGTCGACGCCAGAAAGCTGGCAACACTTTCGACAGGCGCCCAGGAAAAGCCGAGCGACGATTTCCCGAGCGAAACGCGAAAAGCGAATAGAGCGACAAGCGAGCCGCGAGCAGATGGCGCACAAATTTTTCACGGTTTTTCAGTTGGTTTTCCATAGCGGCGCCGCACGCACGTGTCTCGGAATTTTCTCCGTTCGATCTCGGTTTTTTAGGGAAAAGTCGGAAGACGTGCCACTTGGATATTCAGCACTGCGCCTCGAAAATATGAAAAGCGATAATAAAGTGAGGTTTTAATGCGGTGCAGCTTTCGTACAAATAAATTATTTCAAACGTTTCCTGATTTGTGTGTAAGTTGTGCTGGGATTTTTATAAAAAAATTTGATCTTCGAAATTCGGAATATAAGAAAAACTTACTCAAAAGTGTTCAGAAACTTAATACAATTTCATGTGAAATTACACACTAAAATTTACTTATTGCAGTGATTTTTCGGTAATAAATCCCCTTTAGCTACTCGGTATACTTTTGGTTAAGTGTGTTTAGCTTCAATATAATCGGTTTCGATTTCCAAGATTTCTTTTCTTTTCCAATAATATCTTTTGGTCAGTGAACTTTGCTGGGCACTTTATTCCCATTTGGTATCTCGGCAGTAGCATCTGTTTTTGGGGCCGCAGTTATATTTCATTTATGGCCAGGACCAAAAGGAAAAAGGTTTATCTGATTAGCATAATGGCCGGCACATCCACATCCACATCCTTGGGGACACTGTGCTTAATGTCCTGCAAATTGTATTTAGTGTAATCTTCTGGCTGTGTACCAGTTGATTGATGTAGGTAGCCCTCCCGTAATAAGTGGAAAAAGGGAACAAACAGAATTCCTGGCCAAGATTAAGAAATGTTGCTTTGAGCGGAATTTAAATTCGTTTTAAATGACTTTCCAGCTAAAAGAAAGATGAGTATTTGAATAAAGTTATGCACGAGCCTGTCATTAAATACGCAAACACTGAAAAGTACATTCCAAACTTAAGAAAAATGGAACTCATGGACGCGAAGTTAAAGGTTCTTTGTGCTCGGTGTAGATATTAAAAACTATTTCCCGAAATGAGTGAAGCTTCCCCCTTCATTTTAGGCTTTGCCAAACTTTAGCAATTAATTGAAGTTATGCCCGTCTTGTAATACGCACTAAAAGTGTCTTAAAACTTTTGCTAGACTTTGCCTCTCATCTGCATTCTGGCCCGAAAGTTTGCGTGGCTCCTCACAGAGTCGGCCGTAAATTTATCAAACATTTTTTATGATCAATGTCGGCCACAAAAGTGCAATCCAAGGACCTCGCTCAACTGGCGACCGGGGAGCACTTCACCGAGGAGGACCTGAGTCAAGGAACTTCCCCATAAAAGAAATGTGTGTATGTGTGTTGTCAATGAACAAATAAACAATAAAAGGGAATGAGACAACGAACATTATTTGTACAAATGCGGCAAAGTCGTAAAAAGTGTTACACACGCTCGCCGAGGAGTTTCCAAAGTGAAATTTCGAATTTTACAGGGAAAATGCGAGAAAAACAAGCACGCCGTGAAGGTGGAGGGAGACAAACATAAAGTGGATTCCACCGAAACCTCAAACAAATGTATACAATTTTTGCATTCTGTGCTAGATTCCTTGTTGGCTTTCATTCTTTCGACTTTTCGCTTTCAGAACTGGCTGCCTGCCTGCTGCTTTTTTATGGCCCACAATAAATACAAGTCAACTATAAAGGCGGCCGCCACAAAAGCCACGTCCAGGACAAAAGGTTTGCCAGCGAAAATATTTGCACATGCCCGAAAAAAAATAAATAGAAAATAGCAAACAGAAACAGAGTGAAAGAAAGCGTACAGATAGCGCAAAGTTTTCTAATTTCCCTCAAGGAAACGGCACAAAAGTCAGAGAGAGAGAGAGAGAGAGAGAGAGATAGAGAGAGACATAGACACAATGTAGTATAAAACTTTCGATTTATGGACGGCACTAGAGGGTTAACAGTTAACAGCTCGCAGCAATTAGCAGCATGTGCGAATTTCTCGCAGCTGCCGAGGTCATAATTCGCTCAATTTATTGACTTGCCCGCTGGCTGTAATTGCCAGTCGAATTGTTGACACATTTAGCCGAACCAGAACCGAAGAATGCCATAATTTTGGACTCTAATCGTTGCTTATTCCCACAGTGTCAAGAGTCATGCACTTCAATCTCAAGCCGCCTCAAGACTCCTCACCGAGTCTTTACCCCAAATTCATATTTTTTTTCCCAATTTCAGCTGAAGTCCATTGTGCAGTGTCTGAACTTTTCGGTTTCGGTTAAGTTCGGGCAAGCTAATTAATTTCGGTGCCAGCTGCCACCGCCAGATCCACCCCAGATGAGACAGTAATTGTCCATTGTGGTGGTGGTCTTGGTCTCGGCTTGGTCTTGGTCTCAGTTTTGGCTCCTAAAGCCAGGCCACGTGCCAATGGCTCAAACGGCGACGGGCAAGACAAACTTTGGTTACACATATTGGAGAGTGCAAGGGGGTTCGCCATCTTGGTTTTGAGTATCATTTAAATTAATTGCCGGACCTTAGCTTGACTAAGAATGCAGAAACATTTAATTCGTCGGGCATTCCATTAATTAGTTGGGAATTCCCTTGATTGTTCAACTTTTACGTGTCGTTTCACTTGACTTCAGGTCATGTGTGCAGAGCCTAAGGAAACCAGAGAAAATTTGAATTTATTTAAAAGATTACAAGAAATGTTGCCTTGCAGATAACAACAGAATAATGAAGGGCCGTGTTTATAAAAGTTTCACATGTTACTTATTTCCCTAAGTCATAATTTAGCCTTAAAACTTGTACTTTTCCATCTTGGCCTGAAAATAATACATTTTTCTTAGCTTCAACTTTGTGTAACAAGCAGTTAGGGCTTACAATTATGAAGTTAGTTCACTGAATTAATTTAATTGACAAGGGAGAGGGCTCCTTGTAATTTGTTGAGCATTCAATTAATTAGTTTGCAAATCCCTTGATCCTTGCAACTTTCTCCCCTGTTATTTATTTAACTTTAGGTCGTAAGTGTGGCATTTAACTTTAATGCATTACGCTACGCCACATGGGCCACGGCGGGCTTCCTAAATCCCCGAGCGTCGGGGCGTAAAATCATAATTCCTTATAATAATAATAATTTCCCTTTGCTTAACCCAAATAACCCAAATGTGTGGGGATTCTCAAGACCCAAAGTTCAACGGTTGAGCCACATGTGCTGCTGCCTCGCACAAATTGTCAACTTTTTTGGTTGATAAAGGAAGTGGAGACATTTTACAGCCTGTTGGCAAAAGTTTTGAGCCTTTGGAAAGTTTTCTGTTTAAATGGCAGCGCAGGGAGCAGGGTGAACAAGTTAAAACTCTTTCCACACTAAATTCATTTGTTGCAACATCGAATCGAAATCAAAACGAATTCAAATGAGCGCTGGTCAAAGATTTATATGCTCATTTCTTTGGGGAGTCCCGGGTCTGTGTGTCTGCCCAAGGTCCGATAAAAAGAAGGACCCAGAGCTGGCATCCCTCGCGCCATTCATCAGCCCGGCTATCTAGGCACGTGATGGCGTACTAAGAGGCGAAATGGGCGAAGCCCCCATAAATGGATCAATAATTCATTTTGCCAGTGCCGAGTACAGAGCCTCGAGTTGTTGAAATGAATCGCGGTGGAAGGCAGAAGGCGAAAGGCGAAAGGCGAAGGGGGATGGCACATGGTATATGTACTTGGATGCGTAATATTTTCATGCAACGCTAAATGCAAGGTCAAAACCAGAGGCCCCATCATAATAATCGCAAAAAGTTTGCACACATGCCATGCATGGGCGGGCCATAACCATATCTCGTATTTATATCACTTCCTTCCTTCTCCGGCAGCATCTTTTGCTCGCTCGGAAAATAGCATTGCATAAATCTGGGCAAATATTACGCATACGCAGAGGTTGCTGGCGCTACGGAAAAGCTATATTGCAATCAGTCTGCCCGACTCGGTGCTGCGCAGCAAATCTCAGCCATAAATGATGATTGCATTTAAATGTTATTTATGCTGATGCGTTCTACCAGAAAGCCAGTGTGAATTATGCAGCCCTTAGGGGAGCTTGTTTAATTAAATTAAATGCATCGTTTACCATGGCATCCGTGGCAGGAGCAGGACAGCAGTAATTCTTATTTAATTATTTAGCTAAATTAAATATCAGTTTAGCCTACAGTCTCCTGAGAACATATTTTTCCTAGAAAGCTTCTGTGACATCTCCCTAATATATTCCTTTCAAGTGTCACTAACAATTCTGTGAATAAATATCCTCGATATTGGCATAGAGGCAGACCGAACACAAATGATTGCAAGTATCCCCGGCTTAAAGGCGCCACCAAGATGAATCGAATGCAATTATTTTGATGGCGCCGCTCACACAAAAAGAAATACTATTGCCGAAACCGAAACCGAAGGCGAAACTTAAGCGAGTCAGCTGGGGCCTTAAAGCCAAATGCTTTGTTTGGGGGCAAGGGACTTCAACTTGGACTTGGACCAACACGCTTGTGAAAATAAACAAAGCCAAGGGCAGGCGGCAAATAGACAAAAGACGCGACAGACAGCGGCCCTTAAAAGATTATAAAAGGAGAATAGAGCGTGGAGCTGGGAAATGAATGCGTGGGAGGATGGATGTCTGATGGCCAGACAAACTGTTGCTCATGCTCCATGAAACATGGCATGTAGCCATAGCATAAGTGGAAGTCGTATCGGAGATGGCACTCATTATTTCTCTTTTGCTAGTTTGCTACTTGTCTCGCTCCTTATCTTTCTTTTTTTTTTTCTTTGCCTGATATCTGTCAATACGGCAATGCAGTGCTGTCGCCTTAGCCCTTTTTCGGACAGATCTATTCTCACGTCGTATGGATTATGGGTTGAAAATATTGAGTTCTCAAAGTGAATACAAATATTCAAAATATTCCAGTGCGAACATTTATATTTTAAAAACAATAATTGATTTAAGAGATTTATATTATTTATCCAATTGGTGTGTCCTTTTATTGTATCTTTCTTGGCTTGGCATCACTATGGCACTGACTCTTGGTCAAAATCAGAATCCAAATCAGAAACAGAATCAGTTATCAGGAAAAGTTACGATTCAGCATTATTCCTTTATGTTTATGCCCGGTCATGGACGCTCTCAAAGAGCACTTTGCCTGAGTTATGAGTTTCTTGTCCTGTCACATAAACAGTCGACTGTTAACACGTTTTCGGCGAAGCAAGGAAGATGGCGCTCCTGCCCAAGCTCCTGGCTCACAATACAAATGGGATTTGCAGGCAGGTTTCTAATTTGCATATGCTTATCACGAGCATGCCAACCACATATCATTCCCTCAGCGTGATGTGTGTGTGTTGCTCTATTCCTCGACTCGACTCGACTTCGAGATTCTTTCTGCGCTTTTCGCCTGCAACAAAGGAAATGGAAATTGCAGCGAGACAAGGCATCAAGGCAGCAGCAGCAGCAGCAGTCCCGGCAGAGACAGATGGCAGGTCGCAACTTTTGGGACACTCGGGGCACTTGGGGACTGGGAGGCAGGAAAGGGCCAAAAGGGATTTGCCATTTTCGACTTGTGGCAAGAGTCTTTTGCGGCATAAACAGGAAGAACTAAGGACGCATTACCTGCTGTTGACATTTTGCCAAGCAGCCAACCATGGAACGTGAGGTCCTTGGTTCACAAAAGATCTAAGGTTCTCGGCTCTCGGTTCTCGTTTCTCAGTTCCCAGCTCTCAGTTCTTTCGGCTTTTCCTTTAGCTCAGTGCACACACTTTGCCTTTGCTATTTTGGGAGAATGCTGGTCGGCAAAAACTTTAAATATCTGAAAGCTTAATTAAAGCTGAACCGAGAAAAACTACAGGAACAAGCTGAAAATTTTCATTTAACCAAGACGTTTGGTCTGATATATTATTAGTCTTAATAAAGGCACTACTTCAATTATTTTGAATTGATAACAAGACACACAAATCTCCATGGTTTTACGACCTTTTTAAAATGTGTTTAAAAGGTGGCTTTTCTAAGCATACTTTTCTTAAGCAGATTTATATTCATTTAAAATTCTGAGCAAATTCATTGAATTTATGTTTTAAAATATTTTATTGCCTACTTTTCGACGTCATTTTAATTGATTTCAAACGCAAATTTCACTGCACGCTACTCAAAGGCGATATTTATCGGGAAATGTCGAAATGAATCTCTTTACTTTGCCACATCTGTTTCTACCTTGAGCTCTCTTGTCTTTCTAACCAGGAGTGACTTGCACCTCTACTGGCCATTTACGGGAGCAACTTCTGATGACCGAAACCAGCATGTCATGTCGGTCATTGTCAGTCATCAGTGGCCCCCTATCCTGATACCTGTGAGCTGCTCTGTAACAACACGCCTAATTCATTCATTTATTCATCGTTGGCGCCCGCACCTCACGTAATCGATCGCTTGAAACGATTCAATTGCACTGAGGTAATGGCATTAGCCCCAACTTCTCTCTTGGCCAACAGGACTCACCTGGGCCAAAAACAAATCATTCTGTGAGTCATGCTGCTAAGCAAAGGCACGTGTGCACAGGTAAAAATTTAAATTTGGTCAATGTTTCATGTGATTTTGATTGAAATATTTTGAAAGGGCACTTTAAGGTAGAACTTAAAAATTCTTGGCTTATTAGAAGGATTTTTTTAAAAGCATTTTAAAGCCAAAATGTTTTTAAAACTTCGCAGTTTCCTTGCACTTTAATTTCGGTGTAAAATCTTTGCCTTTTGCTAGCCTCTAGGCTGTGGGCCAGAGCTATTTATAAAAGCCCAATCTCTGTTCCGAAATTCGATGTTTCGGCACGTGAGATACAAGCCATGGGATGGAGAATAATGACCGGACTGACGGCCACCTACAACCTGTGAACCTACGCCAAGAAATGCATGTCAATGGACCCCCAAAAAGGGCGTAGGAGCCTCTATGGCCAGTGGGAGTGGCCTGACAGTCACTTAGCACCAAGCACTTGTCTTGCCTTTGGATCCGGAAGGGTTTCACCCCACTCACGTTGTATTTTTTAAAAAGAAACATGTCCGAAAAACACTTTGGCCATTCGACTTCTCAGGCAGGCACTCAGTCTGAGATTTTTGCACCGTCGCCCCAAGGGGGAAAATCCTAGGAAAATCTTAAAAAAATCAGGAGGTTACACCTAGTGGCACATTATGTGTGCAGTAAAAGTAAGTGTGTGTGCAAGTCTCGAGGACCCTCAAGTGCGTTACAGGCCACTTGTCCTTGTCTTCTAGTAAAAATCCCTTACAATGCAGCAAATGCTATTTTTGCTCAACATTCCGCATTCATTCTTATTCAAGAAAACTACTCGTGTAATTTTCTCGAGTTGCCTAAACTACTTGACCCAATTTTGCATTTTTTCTCTGTCGAGTCTTTAAGTTTCCTGTGCTCAGCTTTAATTTAATTAAAACACTTGCTTTGAAGCTCTGGCTTAGCTTCTTCAGGCGGGAAGGTGGCCAAAGCCCCCTAGGAACAAGGCAAGTGTCCGGCCGGAAAAGTGGGAACGGCAATGGAAAACCAAATAGAACGGAGAGTGGAAAAATTCCGAGCCACTGGCCATTCATTCATTCATTCTGGTTTGGTTTAGCCTAGCCCCAGTTGTAGTTGAGTTGAGTATCTTTTTTTGGCCAGCTCAATTGTCACTCCAAGGTAACCGAGCATTTTTTAGCCGCCTTTTGTTCGCCTTGCCTTTGTCGTCTCAGCCAGAATTTGTTACCTTTGGCCGAGGACAAGAGCTGTGTAAATTTCGGGATTCGCTTTTGAGTTTGCCTCCTGAATATGCATTTAACAAAAGGTAGGAAATAAACTGAAGGTGGGCTAGAATCAGTGATGGGAAGGATCTTAGGTTAGAACACTTTTGAGATTTTATTATATAAATATTTACAAATAATATTTGTACATCAAATGTTAATTTTTGAGGCTTCAATGGTTTCTATATTGAAATATAGTCTATACAATACATATTTTTAGCTATAATTGTAACAAAATTTTGGTTTAATTGTAACAAAAATTGAAAAGTACTTAGGCAGTATCGAATTATAGATTTAAATAAAATGACGGTAGCCCTTGCCTCCTAAAACTTTACTTCCATCCTATTCAGGATAGCTAAGTGAGTTGTATTTTTCATCACTGACAGAGCCCTTAAAATTTGGCTGCCCGACACTTTAATCAAGCTCCAATCAGCCGGTGGCAAATACGAATGCCTTGCAGTTGCGGCTACCCCCATCGTTGTTGCACATAAAAAGAAGCCGTGGAAACCACACAAAGCCGTGGTGGGCTGCTGCCGGTGCCATAAAATGCGAAAAACCTCAAGAGCCGGCAGACACCTCGAGAGCGGCCTTGGGGATAAAACTTAATTGCAGAGCGTTCCTCTCGCTCTCGCTGTGCGGCTCACAGTGCGTATGAGCAATATAAAGTCAACAAGTCGAAGGTGGCGGATGTAGGGAGAAAATAAAGGAAAAGAAGCAGGAAAACTCGGCAGACGGCACCCGACAGACTCCGGTTAATTCCAATAATGCTGTCCCCCGCACTTGCTTTATGTGTGTGTGTAGGGTGTGTGCGGGGAAAAACTAACAAAAATGCAATTTATGTTGCGCCCTCTGTTCGTGACACGCCTCCTCAAGTTACCTCCGCCTCCCTTGTGGCATCTCTCCCAGGGGAACTTAGTACATAAAAACTGGCCGTAAAATAAGCAAAACATGTTGCCAGCCAGCACACGCATTATGTGAAAATACGATTTGAAATTTCTTTTAAATAGGCAAAAAAGCGATGAAGGAGCTGACGGAAAAATAATCATAAATAAGGCTCAAGGTCATGTGTGGTGAATGCACTGTGGAAAATTGCACATATAATGGGAGTAAAGATGTCTTAAGAAGGCTTTTCAGTCCTTTTGAAGACTTATTTTGGGATAACTTCATCTATTGACTTTAAGAACGCGTTTAAAAAGGTTTAATAAAAAACTTTTAAATATATAATTAACAAATGATAATTTTCTCAATGAAATCCTTAATGTTTTTCAGATGACTTTCTTATTACAAAGAACTTCAAATTAAAAATATAACTGGGTCTCTCAGCACCTTATTTTTCTTTATCAAAACCTTTATATGTCTTTTCTTAAACTTTTCTTTAAAAATAAACCGATCCCCTGAGTATTTCCTCAGTGTCGACTGGTGTGTCCCAAATATAAATGGCGTTAACGTAAAAAATTTGTGTAATTTTCTAATGAATATTATTCGCACACACGCGCCCTGAAACTGGGTATCAGCGCCCCAGGTATGCAGAAGAGAATTAATATTACACCCGCACAATACACACTCGCACACTCCCACACCACAAACCCCCCATTGATTAGTGTGTATTAGTATGTAAGGCACGGCGTGGCCCGGAGTTAAATGGAGCGTGGCAGGGATCCTAATGCCCTGACTCCCGCTGACTCCCAGGGATCGGGATCAGCCGAAGGTGAACCGGAGCATTATGACTTGGCCCGAGGGCGTGATGCGAAAATGAAAAGTTACCCGGCCAGATGCTTGTATTTTCTGTAAAGTATTGAACAGCCCCCGGCCACCGCCGAAAGGTATTGCCCCCCATTTTGTTGGGCACAAAGTTTGGCCCGAGACTTTTTAATTGCGAGTCCTACATTTCTTGATAATTTCTGGCGAAGAACTTTTCTCTGTTTTTCGTACGCAAATTAATGAAAAATGCCTGGGAAACATTCCACTCAGCGCAGACTGTGCTGGAAGTCGAATGGGTTTTAGTTACATTTAATGGCTTATTATCTATAAATTTAAGGGATTATATTCCCATAAATAATAAAAGAGCTCTTTAACTGGAAAGGGTGTAGAATTCTAGCGAACTTTTCTAAATTTAGCTGACTAAATTTATGCATTATTTTTGTGCAAAGAAGTGGCTGTATCAGCAACCAAAGCCAAAAGCAAACAATAGTCGATGGGCAGCAGCTGCTGCTGAACTGGTGGCGGGCAAGTCATTTAATTTTATTATGACATAGCAGTTAAAATGTTTGACTATGAAAAATTGATAGCACCTTTTTCGGTTTCTATGCCATTTTTTCGCTGTCGTCTAGTGTCTCGCCCGAAAAGGCGTCTGGAAATTCAGTTAACGCCATTATTTTCTCTTTTTTTCGTTCGCTTCGCCCTTGGCCGAGCACTAAATGTTGTTAGCTGACGGCTTGTCCGCCAAATTGATGGCGCTTTAATAGAAAGCAAAATGCTGGGAAATAAAAACCGCCGAACCGCGAAGCAGCGGCAGCGGCAGCAGGTACGTGATAATAAATTGAAAAATAATATTGAGCAGATTGTGCCGGAGTCTGCATTGTCGGGGTGCCTTTTTTGGGGGGATTGCCTGTCATGTCTTCGCCATGGCGACATGAGGACGTGCTCACCACAAGTGCCAGGGATTTGTATCGATGGCGGAATTGTTGCTCGGGACTTTGAACGATACGGGGGACATGCAACAGGAGATTTTATTGGGGAAATAAGTTCGGGCTTGAAGGGTATCCTTGCAACTGAATTTCTCCCTTCCTTTCCCCTTTTACTCGCATTTCTTTTTCATTTTTTTTGCGAAAAATTTGCTTTGCTTGTTAGATTTTTTTGGCAGCAACGGATATTATTTTCTTCGCACCGGACAGCCGGCATTGGGGAGCTGGAAAATATATAAACTGAGTGAGTCTGTCGATTGTAAAGCTGCGATAAGCTGAGTTCCTCGAAAAGGACTATAAATTCAAGCCAACTGGTTTTTGTCTTTTGCCAAATTCAATTTTTGGTCGAAGCAGCAGCTGTGCGGAAAGCGGAAGTTGATGGCTTTCCAACAAATGCAATTATTATAGACCGCTTACCATCACCACCACATATTTGCCATCGGATTAGCCGCGAGCGGTTTAATGGCCGCAAATAGAGTGCAGAAATTATGGCCAATAAACTCGATAGAATTACTAGAGCGTTTATGGTTGTTCGGTAATAAAATTAAGCTAATTAAAAATGTTTAAAGCGTGGAACAGAAAACATTACACTACATAAGTATATAAAGCCTTACGAGCATTTATATAAATCTGGTTTTAATGTTTTACATATATGCAATCAGGGAAGTAATTAATAACTAATTAGCTTATTCGCTAATGCCCTTTATATTAATTGTATAAATTCTCACTGAGCTCTGGACTTAGTGCTTACTTAAAGTTTAAACTATTCAAGGCCTTGTTACTTTTTGAAATTGATTTAATCTTGTTTTGCATGTTTTAATGCTCAAATAATTTGCACAATTTTTTGCAGTTTAAGCCTCAGTTGAAAAAGGGATTTTCCCTTGCAAACAAGCGCGAATTTTGTGTCTGCTTTTTGTGGTTATCCTTAAATCAAATTATACTAATTGCAAAAATGTATCAAGTAATTTTATTAAAGTTCTACTTTTACAGATTTGTGCTTAATTGGCTTACTAGGTAAATTTCAAGTAATTTAAATAATACAAGAAGAACATTTTTAATTCATCCGTTTAATATATACAATTAAATACTAAATAGTATAATTTCACCACTCAGTAGTTCATTAAAAGCTAATAAACTAGCTTAGCATTAAGCATTTTTAAGATCAATTAAATTAACTTAATATTCATGAAATATTCTGACCACATTTGTATGAATATTTGGAACCAAGGCAGTCACCTGATAATAGACCCCAGTAAGTACTTTGTTCATATTGGCCAGATGCATTCAGTCAATAAACAAGCTGGCCCAAAAATAAATTTCCTCTCATAGCAATGAAGGTGCGAGAAATTCTATTTATCGCTGCCATAATTTATTAATATTTTATAGGGCAAAAAAAAAAGAAAACACACACACACAGACAAGGGGAATAATCGTTCGAGAGCCGGGGCTTATGTTGCTAATCAACTGCCGATTGCCGATGGCGGGTTGAATTTCAGAGTTTCACTGCAATAAACCACCGATGGCCCAGGCTACAGACAACAGCCTATATAGACTCAACAATAAACAAGTCCGATAAGCCGGGCAGATTAATATCATGTCCCGAGCGCGGGCCATGGGCAAACAAATTAAAAAAGCGTCAGCTAACACTCACCAGAGAGCTGCTAAATTGAAATGAATCGCTGATCCGGCATTATGCCATATGCCACCGTTATCCAATGACATAGGATAGGCTTTTCCGGGGGCGAATAGGAGGGTGGAAAATCGGCGCCAAATGATGATATAATCGAAGTAAATGGCGTGACACTTGTCGCATGTATTGCAGTTTTAATTATCGCAGATTGAAATATTAATACGGAGGGAAGCTTCATTAGCAACCGATTTTTCCAAAAGTTTGTCAATCAAATTAATGTAAGCATTCAATAAAAGTTTTATTAGGCATTTCCCGACGATTTATGACCCTCTGATAGGCGCTATATAAAACCACCCTCAGATGCCAGATAAAATCATCTCTTCACAGCAGTTTCAAATATTAATTAAATGTGTGTGTGTGCCTTTTCCATCCATATTAGCTTAAATACACGTTTTATTAGGTACTTATCCCTACTATAAGTGGCATATAGAAATCACAAACTGAGCCCACATAAACCACCCTCACTAGCCATTAAAAACGCCGAACTTAATCAAAATGAATTCATTCAATTATCGCAGATTGTTATAATAATTGAATGGAAGCGCCCAGACAGTTATGAATCAAATGTAACTATTCCATAAATACGTTTTATTGGGTAATTTCCAACGACAATTGGCTCGAAATGGAGCAATCATATTTTAATGCCGCATACATAAAAAAGCAGTCTTTAATTAAGATAAATAATTGCGGTCCAGCCGCAGGCAGTAATTATGTAATGCGGCTGCCATTGTCAACCACTTTTAATTAACCTAAAATACCTGAAACTATCAACACAAAAGGTAAAATGGGGAGACAACTGCACAGGAAACTAATCACAGCAAAATAATACCAAACAATGGTCGGGAAAAGTTGGCTGCAAACTCGAGCTGTGGCCTAATCATTGCAATTACCTTGACCTAAGGCAGATGCCTGGGTATCAGTGTTGTCAACAAATTGGCAACACTGATTTACCTAGATTAAAATATATAAATAATACAAACTACAAATGAATTAGAACCAACTTTCACCTCGAGCTTTTTATAAATTAAGTCAAAATCTAGAAAATAACCAAATTGTTGGACTTTCTCTAACTGTGACTCATGCAACCCCCAAAGGGATTTTCGGATTTGTCTCTGAAATATGCAATTTTACCCTCCGCTTTTCCGCTGCGGCTGCCTGATTGTCAAGTGACGGACAGCCGTTGACGTGTTTGTGGGCAATCCCTTCACCACCTAGCTTCCAGCTTCCAGCTCCCAGCCGGGCAGGGCCAAAGCGTTTTGTGAATGCTTAATTACAAAGGTCGCTCATGTTTGGGCCCCGACTTTCGGTGCTGCCTTAACTCGGCAAATATTTGAGAGAGACGCCAGCCAAAGCGTTGAAACTCGGTGCACTGTTGACTCTTGTGCCACCCACACACAGCGCACACACACTGCACTGACAGCTCACATAAACCGCACACACACTCCACATCCACTTTAAAAACTGATAAAAGCGAGCGTGAAATCAATGAGCAAATAGTGCCGACGAATACAATGCCGGGAACCAAAAGAGAACAAATAAAGTAATTTACCACAGGCAAAGGAGAGAACAAATAGAATAATTTACAAGAGGAAAAAAATTAAATTTTTATCAGTATATGAACGGAAATCTGAAATATCTAAAGGAATATAAGTTCTGAAAATAGGTATGAATATTTAACATTACTTTCATCACTATTTTAAGGAGATTTTATTAGCACAATTCAAGCGAGAAACTAATTAATAAATTCCCTTAAACTATTTGTACCATTTACCAATTCCAACTCTAAAGCCCGTGAAAATTTCTCGCTCTGCAGTCAAACTTTTATTGCATTAAGTGGCACCAGCAAATAAAGGCCAAGAAGCTCAGGAATCGATGTGTTCCGTCAAAAAGAACAAGGCTAAAAATATGTAAGAACAAACAAGATGAAGATGTGGCAAGTACAGAATGCTTTTAAGAGCCGTCGGGATGGAGAAGTGGATGGGGAAAATGGGAAAAGTACTGCCCCGAGCAACCGATAAGCATATGTGTCAAAATCGAAGACATTTCCTAATGCCCTTCAATCTTACTCGCATCTCCACTGTTGCCTGGAGACCCCAATCAATGAGCGGCAGCTGTCCATCAAAGTTTCGACGAATTATCCCGGCTAATTGAATGGGAGTTACTTGTATGGCATTACCCCGAGACTCCCCCTTAGGCCAAGCGCACACTAGCAGCTGAAAGCGGAACTTATTGCTGAGAGCTTTCAGCTCGAAAAAACAAACGCTCTGTTTGCTTGAAAGTGCGCACACTGAAAGTTCAGCTGAGCTGATCAGCTGCAAGTTAAGTTCAGCTCTGCTTGATCGATCAAACCAGTTTGATTTATCAGCAAGCTGACGAGCTGTTTTAATTGTGTTGCGAAATGGGAGGCAAAATGATAAACGGTCAAGTCTCTCACTTTTAAAGCTGTCCGAATGAAACTTGGCAGATAGTCTTATTTCTGTTGCAGAAAGTATATAAGTCGGAACGGGCCAGATCTGTCCACTATATCATATAGCTGCCATAGGAATTATCGGGCCAAATGGTCAGATTTTCTTTGTTTTTAAGATATCAGATTAAAAATAGTAAATGGTCTTTAGTTCAAATATAGACATACACCTAAAATTTTATCCAAATCTAACCACTATAACATACACATAGCTGCCATTGGAATGATCGGGCCAAATTAGTAGATTTTCGAAGTTAATTTAAATTTATTTGTAATCAGCGTCAGCTTCAGTTGAAGCTGTCGGTGTGCGCGCTTAAAAAATCTCAGCTCGCTGAGGAGCTTTGAAGTTATCAGCTCGCTTATAATCTCAGCAATAAGTTCCGCTTTCAGCTGCTAGTGTGCGCTTGGCCTTAAAGAGGAAGGAAGAAAGAAAAGTTTCGAGAGGCGCCAAGATCTGGAACTAACATAAATTTCGCAAAAATAATAGCCAAGTGTAAGAGCATTTTCGCAACAAGCCACAGCAATTAGGAAACCGGAGAAGCCAAAAGCCGAAAGCCAAGAAATTTCACATACAGAGGTCGAAGTGAAAATTGCGGAGCGTGCAGAGAAAGTGCCAACTGCCAACTGCCAACTGGCAAGAGGAAAATGGAGAATTAGAAAATCACCCTTTGGCCCTGCAGGAAAACCATTTACCTTTTTTTTGTTTTTACTAGCACTTGTTCTGGCCTAAACCGCAAGCCATATTCGATTTTATTTTTGATTGTGCTTTGATGGTTCTGGGCCAGGAAAAACTAAGAAACTTTCCATTCCATACTGATGTTTAAGTCTGTACGAGATTTTGATTGCCACTTTCACAATATTGGCCATACGCAGCTCGTGTGTGCCCGTGACAAGTGTTCAACAATATGCGCTCAGTCGTGCTCCCAACGTCAGCTTCAGCTTCGGCGTCAGCGTCCTTGGTGATGGCTTCCGGTTTTTGTTATTGCGGCTTCCTTTGGTGCCGCCATTTATGCTCTTTTTTCAACCAGTTTTTTATTAGTGGCGCTTAGGGGTATATCAGGGGAGCTAACATATTACAGGGAGCTATAGTAACTGATGGGGATGCCTACCACATTCAAGACATCGTGTATTTTTAGGGAATTTATGTATAAATAAATAGTGCAAAACAATATCGCACAAAAATCCCGCGATGACGGATAAAGTTTATTCATAAAATGCCATTTAAGGCATTTAAGTAGAAGTTATTAAGTACTGACTATTTCAATGTCTGATCATACTCATTAAATTTTAAATTTTTTGTATTATTCTCTTCCTTTTTTAAGGGAAAGGGAAAATACCACGCTAAGTAGAAACTCAAATGTTTGAGACGACTGCGTGCGTGCGCGTGTGTGTGTGCTTTTGAGCTTCAAAACCGGATTTCCGCCTCCGCTTTCCTGGCTACCCGTCACACTGAAACCTCAACTTAAAGCGAACGCGGTCAGCAGCACGTGGCAGTTGTTACCTTCTGGCATAATTTTCCACTCCCATCCCCAGCGATTTGCCGGGCTGGAAAATGCTGAAAATGTGTGTCGGAGCTTTTCGTTTCATAAATTTATAGCAGCGGATCCCAACCGCACAGCGCTGAAGGGCTCTCCCGGACTCGCCAGAAACATTTCCGGACAGCGAAATGAGACGGCACACCAGAAATGGGGGTCAGATACAGTACGGCACATACTATATGCTTATTATAGGCCCCAAAGCCAAAGGAAGAGCACAGGATTGTGTGCACTAGTTGGCCCAGTTTGGCTCATGTGTCCCGGCCTGTCCTGGCTCGAGGACATGCCCAAGATGTAATTGTACTTGGCCTCAGAAGTGGCTTGAACTGCGGCTCATTGGGCGCATAAAAAAGGCAAGAGAACTGACTTGTGGTCTCTGAGACCTTATCCGGCACAGAAAAAAAAAGAGCAGGCAAAGGTTCAAAGGAAAATGTTTGAAGAATTCTGAGAAATCTCTGGAAAAATAATAAGCTTCTTGTATAACATTTTAATGTGTGTAAATATTTCTATTAATTCCCAAATATGTTTGAAATTATGTTCAAAGATTATAAAAACTTTTTTGCTTGCTTTCCCCACCTCCTCTGAGACCCCTTTTAACCCCTCAACCTTAGATACTCGTAATCCGATTCTACTTTAAACAAATTACCACCGTTTCAGTTGGCAGATAATCAGACATCGAACCATTACAACACCATGTTTGTCTAATGGCCAGGCCACAATCAAACCTCCATTCGTTTGGACAATTGCCAGCAGCTGACGACTGTCAAAAGGGGCGTGGCTGTGTGTAATTAAAATGGGTAAATGGGAAGGCGGTGGGCAGTGCTGAGCTGATTATGTGAATCTATTATGCGGCTGAGAAGGGGCGGCATTAATAATGCAACAGGCAGTGGTAGCGATGGCTTCATTAGATCGCTTAAATGGCGGTTTTGTGTGTGTGTCTGATGTTGTCTATTAAGCGGCAAGTGTTGTCCCTGTCTGCGGTCTTCGTTCCAGTCGAAGGAAGGCTGTCATTGCCACGCACTTGAGATGAGCAGCCCACAACCCCTATATATGTAGAGCCTCCCCCTGGATGAGAGATATTCCGCTGTTCCTGTCATCGTCAACAAGTCCTCGCACTTACGTGACCGGCCGCAACTTTAATGCCATTCGTTCGGCTGGTCAGCAGGCACTTGACACTGGGAGTACTCACTCCCTAAGGCTAACCCCCTGAACAAAGAAAAAATGAGTGGAAAAAATAATGGAGAAAATCTTTATATATGAAAAGGGGCTTATTGCCAAGATTCTCTAGAAGATAATGGGAAATTCGCGCTTTTCAAGTGTAAATTTGTTAGGCAAAAATTATATTAAAGATGTATTCAAATATATACTTAAAAGGTAAACAAGTCCTTTGCCTTATTTCTTGCAGTGCTTCCCAAAAACTTCCGTAATGGCCGGCATACGGTGCGTATTAGTTACATTAGTTGGGGGCCAAATGAGGCAGTGGGACACATTTGCTTATTGCTTTACTTCTGCGTGTTCGCATTGTAATTTTGTCCTGGCCGAGGCGAATCTTGCAACGAAATCCAATTCAATTATGAGCCCAGGCCCACATTCTGGAATTAGCCAAATATTTAGGCTCTCTTTCTCCTTAAAGATCCCTCGCTTTAATGGTGAAATTGTGTTAGCTAATTCAATATGCATGACAAGGATTAATTATCAATTTCATGGTCAAATATATACCAGTTGTGCTGGTAATTACTGGCAACCAGCACCGAGAGCCACTCAAAAACTTTAGCAATGCCCAACTTTTTGGCCAGTCAGCCTCGGCGTCACAGGACTAAGCCATGTCAAACGGCATAAGCTCCAGTCTCAGACCTAGAGGGACTTAATCACTGTAATGGAAGTTGGGCCAAAACCAAAAAAACAAGATTTTGTGCTTGAAATCACAAACAAAATGGGACACAAATGTATGAATGGGAAAAAGCTGAAATTGTATTATCACTTCTCATGGCTGACAAAACATTTGGGGCCCGTGCCCAGATTTATTGCCGGATAAGCGCCAACACTCAAGCAACTTGACACTTGGAATAGGCAGTGAGAAAGTAACTTTTAATTAAATGCAACTGGCTTCAGCCTCCAAAAGCCAACTGCAACTGGAAGTTAAACTGCGGTTGGAGCTAGGCTGAGTTTTGAGTTGCCTGGACTCTCCATGTTTCCTCATTTTCCTAATGGAATTACGTCAACGGAATGTGTGCGTTGCCATGTCCATTTCCAGCAGGCTGTTGCAGCAAATTGCGGCCAAAATGCTGAATGTGCACACGGGTCGTATGCTTAATATTGATTACAATTCCTTTGGGGACTTTGGCCTGACAGAAATGCTGCTTGTTTCTGGCCATTTTGTGGAATCACTTTTCCTGGCCCGAACTTAGACTTTGAACTGCATTCCTTTTGCAGTTTGCAGGCGGCATGCAACGTTTTTGGTATTTTTGGAATTTTTGCTTCCAAAAATTGAGCTAAAATTTACATTTGTCACCGTGAAATTATTTTTGATTCGTTTATTTTGTTGCAGATCGAATTTCGTCCGCACGCACGCAGCTGAAATATTTAAATATTGGAATTTCGAAGAGGAAATTTTAATGAGACGACTGCGGCGAAGGACCGGCAGCGCGGAGGACCAGTGAGCACTGGGCAGGGCAGCAGCGTGGAACCGCAGGAGTCAGTGGAGCTGCCGTCAATCAACTGGAGTCGCGGCCGAGGACTCCATCCAACCGAAAGCCAACCATCTGACCAGCACATCATTGACACCATGGTCACGAACATGTCGCAGCCGCATTATTGCGGCACCGGCATCGATGATTTCCACACAAAGTGAGTTTGGGAATGGGAACGGGGGGACGTCTGCATATTAATTACTTTTTTAAATGTAATTTGCATAATTATTCGCACAGCCAGCCTCCGAGGCGTGCATAATGTAATCATATGTGTAATTGCCTCCGGCCGAAGGTGGGCTAAAGGCTAACCAAGTGCATCTAATGCGAGGCGGCTTGGGCTTTAACTTGAAATTAATAAATTTAAGTTAAAGTAGAACTTTAAGGTTTCTTAAACCATTAATAAATATGCAATATATTTGTTGAACACTTTAAAATAATTTCTTTCTTAAGACCTCCTTTCTTTGTTTTATTTATTTCCCTTTAATTACAAAAAGGATAATATCGGCAACATAAATCACAATCTTTATAACACTATCTTCCCCAGAACGGCTATATTTTTTTATTTAAAAATTTGTTTATATTTATTTATAACCTCCCCAGCTACAAATACTTCCATGGCTACTTCTCCTTGATTGTCTGCCTGCTGGGCACCATTGCCAATACCCTAAACATCATAGTGCTGACCCGGCGGGAGATGAGATCCCCGACGAACGCCATACTCACGGGTCTGGCCGTGGCCGATCTGGCAGTGATGCTGGAGTATATTCCCTACACGGTCCACGACTATATACTCAGTGCCCGGCTGCCGCGAGAGGAGCAGCTGAGCTACAGCTGGGCCTGCTTCATCAAGTTCCACTCGGTGTTCCCCCAGGTGCTGCACACCATCTCCATCTGGCTGACGGTGACGCTGGCCGTGTGGCGCTACATAGCGGTGAGTTACCCGCAGCGGAACCGGATCTGGTGCGGCATGAGGACGACGCTGATCACCATAGCCACGGCCTATGTGGTGTGCGTCCTGGTGGTGTCGCCATGGCTGTATCTGGTCACGGCCATAGCCAAGTTCCTGGAGACCCTGGATGCCAGTGGCAAGACCATAGCATCGGTGCCGCTGAGTCAGTACATCCTGGACTACAATCGCGAGCAGGAGGAGGATATCACCATGCAGGTGATGTCCAGCACAACGCCGGACATGTCCTGGGCGATGCCAAGTGGCTCGGCCAACGGCACGGCAGTTAGTCTGCTCACCCTGACCACAGTGGTGCCTCTCACGAGCTGGACCCCGGGCACAACGCCTGCCATGATGGGGGAACGGAACGTGACGGTCTACAAGCTGTACCACAGTGCCTTGGCCCTGCACGACCGACAGTTCAGGAACGCCACCTTCCTCATATACAGTGTCCTGATCAAGCTGATACCCTGCTTCGCCCTGACCGTGCTGTCGGTGCGGCTAATCGGAGCCCTGCTGGAGGCCAAGCGGCGGAGGAAGATCCTGGCGTGCCATGCGGCCAACGATATGCAGCCGATAGTCAACGGGAAGGTGACGCCCACACAGCCCAGGAGCTGCAAGTTGCTGGAGAAGGAGAAGCAGACGGATCGCACCACCAGGATGCTGCTGGCCGTGCTCCTGCTCTTCCTAATCACCGAGTTTCCGCAGGGGATTATGGGTCTGCTGAATGCCCTCCTCGGCGACGCCTTCTTCCTGCAGTGTTACCTAAAGCTGAGTGAGTACTCCTGCTCAGACTCTTCCTCCTCATCTGTATGCCCCCCAAATTGCTTTATTGGCTATGATAATTGACTGAATTTATGGCTAGTATTTTCGTGATGGCCCAACTGGCCATCAATCATACGCACCGTTGACTCCCATAATTGCACCACAAGTTCGAGGCTTCAACGGGACCAAGGTCTTGGCCTTGACTTGTTGAAGAAGTATACAGTTACAGTTTTGGTCTTTTGGGCACACTGGGAAAAGTTGCTTTAAAAAGACATTGAAGAAGTTTTTGGCTTTAAATTTACCTAAAGCGTAACGAAAATCAAAATTTATTTCTATTTTCCCATAAGTTTCCATTTACTTTGGCCAGTTTATAAGGGATTTACCTCCACTGTACATCCAAAATCCCCTTAACCTTGAACTTTCCCTGAAGCCAACACCCCATGTCGCCAACAGATGGCGTGCTGGTAGTGTGACGCTGACTCCGCGCTTATTGCATTTCAATGTCCCGCTGCAGGTGACCTAATGGACATCTTGGCACTTATTAATTCGAGCATCAACTTCATCCTCTACTGCTCGATGAGTCGCCAGTTCCGGAGCACGTTCGCCCTGCTCTTCCGGCCGCGCTGGCTGGACAAGTGGTTGCCGCTCTCGCAGCACGACGGCGAAGGGCGGGGCGGTGGCAGCGGCTATGGCTATGGCTACGGACCCGGCGGTGGCTATGGCAGGCAGCGATTGCTTCACACAGACGCCGCCAGCAAGAGCATGGCCATCGATCTCGGTCTGACGACGCAAGTGACGAATGTGTAGCACGAGAGCAGTGGCCGGGCTGTGGTGTCAACCGCAGCAGCGGCATCATCCACAGCAGCGGGACTTGCAGCAGCAACATCACTCGCAGCAGCTTCTGCAGCAGCAGCAACATCAGCGACAGCAGCGACTGATGTTGATGGATGTGCGGGCGCCACTAACGACATCAGCCTGGTGGAAGTGCTGCACGCGCAGCCCGTCCAGAAAAGAGGAGAGGTTTCAGGTAGATAGAATCTCTTTTAAATATATTTATTTTTATTTATTTCCCATTCCCCTTGACACCTCCTAGTTGCCAGCCAGAATCGGAGACGTCGCAGCGGGAGTGGCAAGTGCATTTGGCCCACCACCGAGTGGCTAAGGAAGCTGCGCCACCAAAAGGCACCCAAGGAAGCCGATGCTAGTAGTGATCTCGATTTGGAGCTGGGCAAGACCACCATCAATAGGCGCAGCAGTGTCCTGCTGATGGTTCTGCTCAGCAATTCGGATGAGGTCAAGGCCAAGGCGGTTCTGGTCAGTGATCAGCTTCAGCAGGCCAGCACTCAGCAGGAGGTGAAGCTGGACGAGGATATGGAGGACGCCATCGATGCTCTCTGGCTGTGAGATGTCCTAAGCACCCCCCAAAACACAATGTCCTGTAAATGAAATCCCCACTAAAAGCTAACTACTATGTACAGACCAATTAATTAATCAAACAAATTGTTTATGGCTGCTCCCTATATATAAATATTTTCCCGCCAGCGTTGCAGTTGCGGATTGTGAGCCCCTCTTCGCTTCGGTTTCGTTTTGCGGGAAAATCAAATTAAATTCTGGGAGCAACTTTGAATACTTTGTGACGACACACCCATTTGATAAGTGATATTTACTTGACTAAGATTTCCCGGATAACTAGTGTTGTAAGTGCAAGTGCTAAGCGCATCTTCAGATAACAAACAATGAAACGAAATTAGCTATAGTCCAACTATGATATAAGCCGTATTTATAAAGCGAACGATTCGGTTGATGAGAAGAGATCCAATTTCTTTTTCTATTGAAAATATATGTTATTCGATGGTAACAAGGCATTTTAATTTAAGGAGGGAATAAACATAGGTAAGTAGCAAAACTTTACTTAAATTAAATAAAGTTAATAGTTTTAGTGCTTAGGGGAATTCTATAAGTGCAGGTTTATAGCTCAAAGTTTAGCTAGCCATTAGAATTTCCTGGGCTACGAAGCTTTTTTCCCATTAACGTTATATTTAGTTTATGATAACAACAACTTTTATTCTAGCATAATAAATTCTACTTAACCTTCAAAGTTTTAATAATAAAATCCTCTTAATTCATAAGATTTATCTTTAAAGATATAATGCCTAATTAAAAGAGGCTAATTGTTCTGCGTTTTGCTTCCTCGAATTGGCATTTAATTTAAAGCTGTAAACAAAATCCCCTTGGCGTTGAATTTAATTTTCGAGCCATTTACTGGTAGCAAAAACCCTGTGATTGGCACTTAAATATCAAGCACTCGACGTCCTTTCGGTCCGCTGGCCCTTTTTCGGTCCTTGTCACAATAGGGACGTGGAAAATATACGGACAAATGGCAGTAAAAAGTGACTAAAAAGCAAATGGCAGCAGCAATGGCAGCGTCAAGAGCAGCGTTGATTAATTGTAATTTTAATCAAGGGCCCGAAGCGAATTTGTCAGCGACGTTCGAGAGATAGAGAAGGATCGTGGAAGTCAAACTGATGACCCAATTCGTAGTTGTTAATGGCCGCCAGTTTCAGAGATATGATGTATGACTTAGGATGGCCAAAGGGAGCATCGCCATCATAGCCCGGAAGTTCGCCGAATCGATTGAGATGTCAGGGTGCAGGGCGGGGGCTCTCGAAATTACAAAACGCTAAATGTCCATCATTCATGCAACAATGTCCCGCGGGTCCTGCCATCAATTTTTACAAAGGACCTCCGACACAGATGCTCAGCCATTGGCCTGCATAATTTCTTTATATTAATTCAACTCCAAATGGGGGTCCTAAAATTGCATAAATTTAAGATCTTTATAAATGCGTAATGTTCTTTTGCATTCGAGGCTTTTATCTGCAAAAAAATCGACCAATAATTGAGCGAGCAAGCAATGTCCCCCAACTCAATTATGTAAATGATGCAATAGGTAAAAAGCAAAATATAAAATGAAATTGGATAATTAATGTGTCCACAAAAAATTACCTTTATTTATGTCGATTTATTGTAACTGAATTACTTACAGATTGTGAATTCAAAAAGCTGAAAAGCTAATTAAAGGAAGTGCGTTACGAATTATACTGGGCTTCCGTTTGGATTCGGTTAACAATGACCTTACACTAATATTTCCTTGGAAAAAATGCAATTAGAATCCAATTTATGGCTGCAATTCAATAGAACCAAAGCCTTTGGTATTTGCCTTAAATTACATTCAGTGGGCCGTCTGTAAATCCCAAATTGTATTTACAATTTGCAGGCACACACGCAGGCCGATGAAATGAAATAAACACAACATGGCCCTGAATCAATAGAATCCATATTTTTCCAAGGGATAGCCAGCTAAATGTCATTGAAAGTGTACGAATGGGTATATGATATGGTGGAACACACACTGAGAGTCGCTGTGAGTCCGGCCAATTCCCTCTTTGTTGGTAAGAGGCACTGCAGGGATCTAGGGGTAGTTTTACACATTTAAAAATTAAAAGACATATTGTTCTCTACTGATTTGATACAAATATTAATAAAATAATATATATAACACATTTATCAATGCCAAAATGCAACCTATATCTTTAAAACATTTTAAAGTAGTTTTACAATTTTTCTCTCTGCACAGAAAATGCAAGCAAACTCAATTTGCAGCTCTTTTCAGAATGCCAAGAGAGCGGAAGTGGAGTGCCGGCTAGGAAGCGTTGAGCGGATGAAATAAGCGATATAAACGAAAAACTAATCAAAGGGGTTTGGGCATAAACCAGTATCCGAAGGGTTAGAGAGCAGCCCAGGGAGAACTGTCCATCACACACTGACCGCAGCTGAGTTTGTGGTTTCTGGCAAAACAGCAAAAGTTTCTCCATGAATTTGGGTCATTTTGGGGTCACTTTGTTGTTACTTGAACTTGTTGAATACTTTAAAATAATAAATGTAAATCAAAAATGAGAAAGTTTTCCCCTAGCATTTGAATACATAACTAAGGCAACGAGGAATTAAAGGAACCAACTCCTTAAGGCTTTAATTGGCTGAATAACTTTGGTAGCTGCAGGATATGCTGGAAATAAACTAAAGGTAATTATTTCTCACTCTTTGAATTCCAAGAAATGCTGAAAATAACAATGAAACAATTCAAAGATTATTCAACTTATTTCTTCTGCCAACTCCCAATTTATGCTTTCGGTTTGGGATATTCTGTAACTTAAATGAAAGCTAAATATTATCCTCCCTACTCGTTTTAAAATCTAAAAATAATAACGAACTATAATTATACTACTTATCTTTGAACTTTTCCAATAAATGGCCAACTGAACTGCAGGCTAATTACTAAACTACTCGAAAAAGCCCTGGGGCAACAATTCAGAATTAAAAATCTCTACCAGCTAAATATGTAAATATTCCCAACCAATTTCCGCTAAATTATCATCAGCAGGAGCAGCAGAATTAATTATAAAACAAGCCGGGCCCGGGAAGAGATTGCTGCTCGCAGGCAAATTTTAAATGCATTTGCTACAAATTTCATTGAATTAAGCGCACATCAAGGCCGGCCCCCCAGTCCTGGGCTGTGAACATTTTCGGCTGTTTAACAATTCCTAAAATGTGCGCCAGTTGGCGGTGGCCAAGCAGAAAGGTCAGAAAAAAATTAGCATAATTGCCGGGAGGGTCGGCCAACGAAGGGCAAAAGGAAAATTCAAATGAAACGCCAGCAACCATCAGAGGAGCAGCTTTTCCAGCTTTTCCCATTGCCTCCCTCTCTAATTACTGTGTAATTTATGCTCGCACCGATGTGTGAGCATTTTTGCCATGCAATTGCACGTCAAATTTTGATGGATTCCATCCCGAAAAGCTGTCTATCGCAGCCCACGTCGTTTGTTTCCCCATCAATGGTTCGTTAATGGATAGTCCAAGAAGGCCACCTTAGTGATTCGAGATGGACTTTGGTGCTGTGCGAATTGGAAACGAGAATTCACTGTAATTTTATTTTTAGTCCTCCAATGAAAATCATATTCTTGAGGATTCCATTAATCTTTTGATTAGGCTGTGCGCTAAGGAAAAGGTAGGTTTTCTTGGGAAAAATACATAATATTTGGTTTTTGGTAAGAATCTTTGAATATATATTTTCAAAGTATGTATTTAATTCAATTCGGTTTCATTTAAGCAACAATTAATATTGTTTTCAGATCCTTTAATATTTTAAAGGAATAAAAAGAGATATTTCCATCTAGAAACATATGAAATAAATTCGTGGAAACCCCCAAATATTATGTTGAAAGCTAAACACGCCACCCGGAAATATTTGAGGCACGCTTTTCACATTTATGCGTGCTTCACAGCCATATCCATTACGCATACGCAGCGTAGGCCACGGATATTTATGACCAGTCGTTAGCTGAAAACCCATTGACATCTGTGGCTCTTGTCGCCCCCACATAATATGCTTTTAGTGTTTACAAGCTCCGCCTTTTGTCATATGCCAGCCTCAGCTAAATATATAAGCCAGCGAATATCGCACTTGACGATGATTGATCGCGGTGAAACACCAAAAACTTGCACATACTTCCTTGAAATAAATTTTAAATACTTGAGCATTAATCAAATTTCCAAAAAGTAAGGCTGGGCAATAGCTTATTTAAATTGCTCACGCAACCTGTGTCTAATGCCACCCAATAAATGCGCAAAAAAAGCCCAAATCGCAATAGATTTCCACGGCAGTTCGTGTGCCGTGCTCGGGATAAAAACAAACAAATTCAAGACATTTGTCAACAAAGTTTGATAAATGTTTTAATTATGGCCCACGCCTCAGATGGAGGCCAGGCCAAGTTTCGTTGTTTTTGTTGTCAAGGTGGCGAAAGGGTCAGGACTTACTGCGGGCGAGAAAATGAAATAAAAATGTTTTCCTTGGAGGATTAGAAAAAATCGAGTAACCCGCCAAATAGGCAACCTTTGAAGTGGTTCATTAGTTAAGTGAGAGACAGTTGTTATCAGCGGCTGACCAGAAATTTCGATCTGATCGGCATTTCTTGCTGCTAAACGTCCAACTTGAGGCACGTGGAGAGCGTTCGCGACTGATTTTGTTAAATTATTCAGCTTAAGTCGGATAAACCGGCAGCTACGCGCCTTTGGCCACAGACAGCTACCGAAACAGATACAGAACTGATTTATGCCGATGCCTTCGTATGGTTAGGCATTTGCATTTGGCCTATGGAAATTGCGAAATATTTATTTGGCAAATCAGAGCCGAACGCTGCCAGACGAGTGCACGTGCCATCGGTAATTGATTGATTGTAAGCAAACACAAGGCAACAGCTGACAAGATAAGCAAACAGCACAGCAAGTCAGCCGGCAGCCAGCAGCCAACATAATCCCGAAATTTGTTGTAACATTTTCAAATTCCATTTCAGCCATTTTGCTGTCATTTTCATTCAGTGTTCTTTAAGGCTTAAAGGCTTCAAGAATTTGGCTTTTCTACTTGATGTCATTTTTAGAGCTTATCTGATGCCAGGAAACATTTAACATAAATGTTTGATTTAGTTTTAATAGTGTTTTATGGTATTTATAGATTAACTTCCTTTTACTTTCTTCTAGAAATCACCTTTAAGAGTGTATAACTCGGGTTTTCCCCATTAAAGAGGGCCACTGACCCCAAAAAAAACTGGTTAAGGTGAGCCAACTTTGATCCACTTACGGTTTTTGGGGAAAGCCGGCTTAATTGCTTTTCAATAACACAACAAAGGGCTGTGCGACGAATCCGAATCCGCGCAAAACACGCAATGTCGAGCGAAGGCGTCGTAAAAAATGCAAACAACTTGTGCGGGCCCAAACCTCATTAAACACAGCCATGCTGGCTGGCAGGCACAGTAAGCGGCGGCGGCGTCGGCGGAAACGGAAGCAAGGATAACACTACTACTACCAGTATACACTGCAACAAGGCCTTGTTGCGTGTTCGTTGTCATTTCGATTCGCCTGCCGAGTTTTGGCTGTCGGCCCAGTTAAAGGGCGGCAGCGCTAGGTGGGCGTGACCAGCAGCCGTTCGACAACAATTGTTCCGGAGCAAAGAACTTTTCTTGTTTATGGTCGAATAAATGTTGGGTCTGCTTTTCTTGTCCCACCAATTGGCTGAAGGTGTCTACAGGTAAGAAAAGTGAAAAGGAAGGGCCAAGAAGTAATGAGAATGTGGGAAAATGTGAGAAGTACACCTGTCAGTAAGTGCTCTTTGAATTTCAGCAGCTTTTTGGGCTATGTAGGAATTTAAAGCCCTTTAAATAGACTAGGATTGGAATAGATTTATATTTTAATAAATTTACCATAAGAATATTCTGAAATTTCGCTTTTAATTTAAGTTTATTTTGGAATTGATTAAAAGATTAATTATTTTTGTAAATTAAAAGGTAAGCGATTGGTATAAATTTATTACCATAAGTTTCCATACAACAGGGTATCCGTTATTCGTCAGCTCGTCTTCCAGCCATCACAGTTGGATTTCCCCTTTTGTTTTGCAATTTACCAGACTCATTAAAAAATCGTTGCACTGAATGTTGTCAGTCATACGCCCCGTGAACGCGCTCTGAAAATATTTCAACAGCCATGCTGTGCACCTTTAACTGAGTTGTTGTTCCATTTCGTACGACATTTTTGCGGTGACGACGACGACGACGAAGGCGCTGCAATTGTTTGTCTCCTTGAACCAGTTTGCCAACAGGCCGACGAACCGACAGGCAGGCAGGCAGGGAGCAGGTGGAAAATAAGGGCTGAGGAGCGACCCAGTTGTGTCAAACGGTTTCTGATGATTTCCCACAAACAAAAACAAAAAAAACACACGCAATTTAAAGTCAAGATATACAATTTTCCAGATTTCGTTTTACTATTTTGCCGAAGTAAACCAATTGGGACTTGCCAGTATGGAACGATTTTCGGGAAGGCGGTCGGAAATAAGTTGTCCACGTGCCCCTCTCGGAAAAGCATTTACATCGAATAACAGACACTTGGCTTGCCAAATAAATTTACATCTTTAAACTATTTTGTATAATTTAGGCAATGAACATTTTGTGTACGCCGCAATCGTTGAACGTCGACGAAAGAAAACTGTGTTCGGGAAACACTTCTTGTGAACGGACAGGCCTCCTTCTCCCATTAGGACCCCATTGAAAAATGGTTGCCTGCACAGCAAAAAATAGTACATAAATGATTTTAATTAGTGAGGAAATAAGGAAATAATGTTCACCTCAATAGGATCAGGGTTAAGCTGAATAAATAAGTAGTTTAGAAATGAATTCATTTGCCATTTAAACGACTTTAAGATTTCTTTTAAAAAATATTGAAGTTTTTGAGTAAAAACAAATGTATGTTTGATTTTTTGTTTCTTAAAATGAAGACTTGATTGGGATTGAATTAATAATTGTAAATAAGAGGCAGCAACTATTACATATAGTTTATACTGTAAAAATAATAATAATTGTAAATATTCTTAGCCTTCAAATTTCAAAAACTAAATTCTAATATTATTTTCTGTCGATTAATTATATTTTTTAAAAGCTAATTAGTTTTTCTCTGTGCACTGTTCTGGAGTATTTACATGCAAATGAAGACGACAGTAGGCCAAACAGTAAGCATCTGGCAACGAGATCTCCTCTGACTCTGCCGGCTGTCGACGACTGACATTTTAATAGAATTAACTGCTCGGTGAACGAGAGCCAGAGCAGCGCCTTATTGTTTTAGATGACTGCCATTAGATTTGATGATGGCTCAACAGTGTACCAAACTGGATCCTGACACGTCCCAGCTTTCGGGGCTTAAAGGCTACAACAGCTACGAGTCTGGAACACGAAAAAGTGTCACAATGCGGTCATCTGCCATATTTCAGCGATGAAATTCAGCAAACTGACATTCTATTCATGCCAGGTATTTAATTTTATTTATGTGCACCTGCAACTGGGCGTGTTCTGGTTGCCAGGACGTAAGCCGGGCGATGAATGCCGAACAATAGATGAAACTAGCGAAACGCACATGTTGACAGGCGACGAAGCGGAGGAAAGGACAGGATATCTGTTATGACATTTTTTCTGACAGCAAACAACATTAGAGTGCAGAAACTTTTCGAACGGATTGTAATAGCCAGATGACAGCATTTTTGTATATTGTATATATTGAATGTTGTATTTCTTTCACTTGTAATTTTTCCACATTTTTGGCATAAATTTAATAAATATTTTGTTTATGCAAATATTCGCAAGATGCCACAGAAAATATATTACTTCAAGATGCCAGCAAAGCAATTCAAATCAAGCACATGTATTTATGTACATATATCAGAATTACATGCATTGCTTAATCGGAATTAGAGGCAAGAAAACAAGCAATTGCCAAAAATATAACAGAGAGCCGAAGTCTAGATACTCTGGAGAAATAAATAAATAAATAATGGTCTGAAATTTATATATTTTCTTTTAAGCTCACACCATATCGACTTATTAAAGGCAAATACCTCTAACACCGAAAATACTAACCCTCACAAGGCATTTTTTGATTAGAAAAATTCAATATGTTAACGTATTAATATTTATATAAATTATTCCTTAATTCCCATTTTTATGCAACCCCTATATTGGCCCATAAATCTTGTTTTTGCAATCTCTGCTGGTGTTTTTAAAGTGCGCTCCCACTTTCCCCGACAATTCGACGTGCCTGAAACGTTGAATATTATTAATATAGAATCGCGCAATGTTGCATAAACAGCTCATAACCGCAGCGCCAACACCAAAAAACACTTGGGAAATATATGCGAGCTCTCATGTCGTAAGCAGGCCAAATGCCTTGCCGCAAAACCACCAAACCGCCTGAAAACCACCCACCATTTCCTCGCCCTGGTACATCCACCATTCAAGTCATGTGAGCTACAAAATGCGAGTGTTTATATGCGCCTCGTGCTTTGGTTTCCCTTTTACCAATTTTCTCGCCTGAATTGAGGGAAAATCGCCTTAAACCCTCGGCAGAAAAAGTCCAAGAAAAGGGAAACGTAAAATACGAGTGTGTAAATATTATTTTTAAATTGAAGGCAATTGAATGAGCAATAACGTAATAGCGAGTAAATGTTGATAAGGACTCTGGGTCCTGCTTATTGATGAAATCTTTGCGGGGGCCAAAACAATACGAAAATGGGGGATAAGAAATATAAATACAAATACCATATGTGGATAACAAGGATAAAAATAATGCACCTTAAAATAATAATACAAAAATATTCTTGGTTAATGGAAATCGTCTTTCAGGCAAATTATATTCCGCGAACTTAATTTTGATTGTCTGATGAAGTTTGAGTTTGAGGAACTGTATATTAATAAAATAAATATATAAGTATTGGTCCCTTTAAGTAACTTAAAGTTTACAAATATAATTGCTTAAAAAGCTCAGGAAAGAAAATATTTTTCCTAACAAGTTCAACGGCATTGTTTGGGCCACAGCTTATTTTCCGTGAACTGCCATAAAGAGATCACGAATCTATTTGTCTGATGGCAATGTCTAAACCGGATATATGAGATGACTTTTCCTTCGTTTTCTTTGTTTGCCCAATCGCGTACTTGATGGCCTTGAAATTAATGCGAATTAGTTCTTTTTTGGCTCTTGAAAATAGGAATATATATAATGCTTTTTTTTGCGCCAGCTCCTTTTGCTATTTTTTCGTTGCCCTTGACACTTGTGCCTCAGTTTTAATGGTTCGTTGCTTTTGTGACAAATGGTGCGAAGTTTCCCTCTGGACTCTGGATTTAATTAAATTAAAAACTCAATCTGTCTGGGGCGTGGCATGGGCAGTTGCCAGGTTATTAGTTGCCAAGCACAATCGGCTCAAGGACATCGGGGGGCTTGGCATTGGGTTTAATTAGCACAGACGTGGGATTTGCAATGGAAAAAATCATTGAACCCGAACTCTTGCCAGGATTTAACCCCCAGCATTGATTACATAAATAAATTGGCCAATTAGCTTGAAGGAAAGTGCTCCATAAATCATATGGAAGAGTATCCTACCTGCTTGGTCCTTTTGTGGGACAAATCGAAGGCTTAAAGCTGCCACCAGAGTTGGTCCTGCTCCTTCTTAAGTGCTGATTAATCAGAGTTAATGGCCTCGAGTTGGGCAAATATTTAATGCGAAAGACAAACAGCAACAATTAATAGGAAACAAAGCGCTGCGAAAGCCCACAGAAATTCCACACACACGAGAAATTGCGTAATGAATGCGAGCCAACGCACAAAGGGCAACTTTTATTCATACGGCATTAATATTCATGCCCGCATATATGTATTTCTTTGTATATATTTTCCCATCCAAATTCTTCCTTCGTATTGAAGCGGAAAATTACAATTTTTATCTGGTAACTTTCCCTTTATTGTTTTCCCAGGCAATTGTGGGTATTTTTCTGCCATTTGCAATTTGGGCAGCTTCGTAAATATTTATTTGCCAGAATTAAAGGAAGCTTTCAGCAAGGCAGTCCATGGACACTTTTACGAAAAAGATACTATCTTTCAAACAAATAACTTTGGCTTCCCTCAGTTGTTTTAAGTTACGGGAAATACCATTTTCTTTCATATCAATACCCCAAATAGCTAATATTTTTACTTTACTTTTTACTTTCTTCACTTTAATTTTTATTTGCCCCTTTTATGGATGTAAATCTTTAAAAAAGGGCTCTAGCTATATCCTTAAGCTCAACGCACTTTCACATATGGCAAGCAGCAAATTCAGTCGTAAATTAATTTAAATTAATTAAGCCTCTTGGCATATGGTAATATTGGCCAGTATTTCGCCACCATTTCAGCCTCAGCCCCCACGGCCATAATCCGCTCAACTGGCGTGGCTTATGCAAATTTTCTGGCCTTTTACTAGGCTGGCCCTCTCCCCCACCCAAATAAGTTAAGTTAACCAACTTTAATAACGCTACAAATTGATTCGAGAGCTGCATTTTCCACCAGCGCTACCTTTATCGCTGTTCGAGGCAAACAATTCAAAAAGGATTTACGCGAGATGTTTGCATTTTAAATTGCCGGTCATTGCATAGCAATCACGAAGTTTCCAGCTCCCAGTTCTCAGTTCCCAGTCCCATCTGCCTTTCTTCATAATTCCCTCCGGGCTGTGCAGGTGCAGGTGAGGAATGGGCATACCCAAAAAGTTTTATTTGCCGAGGGCTCGCCCTCTCTCTATATATATATGCCGGGGGCACGCCAACCCATCGAGCAGATCTACGTAGGCGGAGTGGAAGTTTCTAAAATAATGCACGGGCACACGCACGGAATCGGAACAGATGCGGATTGCAGGTTGAAAATAGTTGCGAAATGGTCGCCGTTTCACGGGTAACCACAGGACAGACACATGCCAAGCTCGTATTTAAGTATGAGAGTGCAGGGGGAAAAATTGGGAGACAGTTTGGGGATAAAAATTTATTTATTAAATTAAAAACAAAGCCATTAATTTTTTAAGTAGATTTATATTCAGATTTATACTCAAACAAAAAAAGATGTATTGATAAATAATGCGGCTAATTTATTAAATTCAGAGTTGCCTGGTAAATATTATGCCAAGTGCACACACACATGTATGCATGACCGCCTTTTGGGGCGGAAATGAAAGTTTTTGCTCCTGCGGTCAGGTACGACAAATAGACAAATAGACAAATGCGGCAGAGAAAAGGTCAGTGCGGCGGCCCAAAAACTTCTGGGCCAACAAATCGACGCAATCGGAAGCCCCGTCCCGGCACGAATGTGCCGCAATCGAATCTGAATGGCTGCGTGACCGTGAGCTACGAACACACAGTCGGTGTTTCAGGACCCCAAGGTTGGAGTTAAGGCCTTCGTGAAGGTCCTGAATTAACCGCTATGCGAACCGAGGGGTCAAGTATGGCACAACAAATGTATATAATCGTAGTTTTGGATGTTGCAAAAATTCTCATTAGTAATAATTTAAGTGGAAAGCATGCATACGAGTTTTAAAATACTTATTTCAATTTTTTTTTTTTTAAATTAACTTTATTTTAAAGAAAACTTTCTCTTGACAGAGCATAAGAATAACTTCTGGCCCACACAAGAGTTAATCCGAGTTTATGGCATGGGGCAGGGAAGTGGAAATATGAATATGATGAATTGGGGAGCCCCAGCCGGATCCTTAAAGATTCGTCGCTTTTCACGGCTCACTTGTTGGAGCTTGTTTTTTGCGAGGCCCCAAAGTGTGTGCAAGGCAATTTGCATTTTGACGTAATGGGCTTGTTGCCAAAGTACTTCAGGGATAAGGTCCTTAAAATATCCTCTCCCTCTCGCTTGGTTGTAAACAAAACGATTATAAAAAACAACGACTTTAAAGCGGCGACGATAAGCAAAATAATTTTCAAGGCGCACACACACATTATAAGGCGCATAATACGAAACTCAATGTACTCTTCGCCATGATATCCTGGGCTCCAATGAAAAGTTAATGAGCTCTCTAAGCAATCAGCGAGCAATCAAGGTAGAAGGATTCTTTCCAGCAGAAGGAAAATATTTACACGGGCTGAGCACATTTTTCAATCAGCTTACGAAAGCAAAAAGCGAAAAGGTGCCAAGAGCTCTGTCAGCAAAAGGGCTCTTTTATTCTCCATTCTTCCCGCCGAGCACTAAAATAAGCTCTTTGGATAATGGATTTCCTGGTTTGTCATTTAACTATTTTGTGGGTCGTCGTCGTCGTCCAAGGCCGCCGCACAATATATGTATATATAATGGGAAACTACGCAGAAGGCTAAACTTTATTGTTTATTATGTGCGTTTTATGGCAGGCTGTGCTGTGTTTGCTTTGTTTTCCATTGCGCATTTGGCAGTTTATTAATCATAACTTTCACTGGCTTGACTCCGAAGACGACTTGATGGCTATAAATTCATGGAATTTGGAAAATTTCCACTAAAAGGAAAACAATATAAGTTTTTGGGTAAGCAAGAGGAAGGAATTTCCGGGGGCTGTCAGGGACAGATAAAGGCTTCGATTAAACCTGTCTTAAGTCTTGCTGGCTTGGCTTAAAATATAAAATGTTTTATAGTTTTCATAACTAAAACAACACCTGAATGTGGTGTTTGTTCTCTAGAAAAACAATACTGCCAGACAGTGTATCTTTAAGTGGCTTATGTTGACCTTTGCTGGCCGCCAGACACCCACGTTTGTTGCCGGTAAATATTTCATAGACACGTCTGTGACTTGAGGCTAAGATTTTAATTTATCCATTTAATTATCTTGCTCATCAAGCAATTAAAGGGGGTTTTCGGCTTTCCACCCTATCAATTCACTCGATCTGCTGCTCGTCATTTGCCAGCTCTCAGATCCTTCGCTTACACAGTTTTTTGCCATTAAATTCCCATTAAGTTTGAACTGAAGCCAAAACTTTGCCCGGTCAGAGGTCACACAACACTAGGCTATAGGTTTATGGTTTTAAAGGTTTATAGCAGAAATTACACATTTTTTACATTTTTTTTACATATATAAGAAATACATTTTTTGGGTGTGCGGATAATTAAAAGTATTTGTACCTTAACTACAGATTTGGAATTAGTTATTTTGTTAAGAATAACACAATAATATCTCCAACTTAAGCCTATACATTTAACTAAGATAACAAATATCTAGATTTCAATATACAGACCTAATATTTCTGTACTTCTGAAACCCAGAAAACAATACCTTGTTGCCTGGTGTTTTTTTGCCAAACCAGTTAAGCGTAAATTGTTTTACATTACGCATACGTGACGTGTGACGGGTGCTGAGCTGGGGAAAGAGTCAGAGTCAGAGTCAGAATCCGAATCCGAGTCTCCGACTAAGCCAGCTCACACACAGCGCAGACAACGAGGACACTAATTGGCCGAATATCCTGGGCAACCAGACTGAACTGCAGCCCACTCGCTTTTCAGGGGTTTTCGGGAGTTTCTCGCCCGGGGAGTTTGGAAAATGGCGAGGAGCATCATACAAAATGTGGCAGACATAATTCGGGGGACTTGAGCTTGGCTGGATGTCGGCCGGCGTCCAAAGCCAGCAGCCTCATTATGCAAATTGCAGTCAATGAATGCAACTAATACGGGCCAGAATCCTGGGGCTTCTCTGATTAGGTATAAGGTTATTTATAGTAAATTGCATGAAATGTTATTTCATTGCAAAAGCTCCCTCATTGCCATGAATTAGCATAATTAGGAGAGGCTGCACTTGGAAATAAAATGTAATAGAGGTAAGAGAAATGAAAAGCTTAAAGAACTAAATAAACTTGAAAATATAACAGAATTTATTTATTTTTTTTATAAATTATTCAAATATTTACTCATTTCAGACTTATTTTATTTTAATTTTCAGTTTTTTCCCCTTGTGTGCTCTCGTGTAAGCGGATATTCCACATTTTGGTCTGTGCCAAATGCTCTCATGTTTCCCTTTCGGCCAGCTGGTGTGTCTGTCCCGGCCAGAAAACAGTAATTAGTCAAATTTCTGTGGCATCCCTCCTCAGATAACATACCCCTAGCTTAGATGCTCCATATATTTTAAGTGAAACTATTTCAGGCTCTGATAGTGCTTAATGATTTATGTTCGTATGATGAAACGGGGTCTTTAAAGTTTCCCAAATAAATGCCATAGCACGGAAGGGATGTCCTTTGTTTTCTCTTATTTCCCCAACCAAATAAAGCAACTTAAATGTATTTATCTTAATTCAGGGGAAAAAGGTCGGTGCTTTGATGATTTTCGTTTATTTTTATCATCGGGATTTGAGCCTGGCCGAGTGACTGGCCAGAGAGAGATAAAAAGTGAGTGGCCACAAAAGAACTTAGGCCACCCATGACAGACACATTCATAAAGTTGACAGTTGGATGCTCATTAATTTTGTCTTCTGTGATTACCTTTTCGTTTTTAATGAGCTTCATCCGAGGGCAGGTCCGAAGGCAAAGCCGCATATCATCATCTCTCTGTCAAAATATAACGATTTATTTAGGGACGCATGCGAAAAAAATGATGTTTTAATGTAAATCCTCGAGTTGGCTTAGTGGCCTGGATTGGGCAGATGGCAGATGGCAGACGCACAGAAAGCCCTGTGCATAAGCTACAAGGACATTCGCTAGTGATTGTCCTTTTGCAGTTGGCCTGCTTGCAGTGCTGACACGAGGATAACCTGCCCGGCTTTGTTGGCATTTGCATATATTTGCCGCGCTTTGTTGGCCAAGTCTTTGAACTCCGCCGCAAGGAGCAGCAGCAGAGTGAGTGGGTTGGTTAAACCCGCACTCGACTTATTTTTCGCACCATTCCCGCCTCCTCTCGCATTCGATTTGATTGCATTTCAATTTAAATGCGAATCCGGAGAGCTTTGCCTCGGAGCCGCTCCGCTTATGGATGCTGGCATCCTTTGAACACAGGGAACGGGGCCCACTCTGCATCAATATCTGCACCATATCAGTGGCGCATAATCAAGCCCTATTTCCTGCTCTAAGAGCTTCTGCGGTGGGTCCTTTGAGGGGACGAAGGAAGGCCGCCGAGTAAGTACAGCACAGGGAACATATTACAGCTTAATTGGTACTTAAAATAGGACTTACAATTGGGAAAAATATTTAGAATATTTCCTAACAAAGTTAATGGAGTTAAAAATATATCAAAATATATTTTAAATGATTTAAATTATAGGTTTTAGGCAAATTAGTCAATTGACAATTGGAAAATGAAGTGTAAAACTTAAAAAATATTAAATACTTAAAGATTCAATATTTCTCTTAGTGTATCCATATTGAAATGCCGGCTTATGTTGGTTTTTCTCTGCGGTAGATTGAGCAGAACATGCTAATGCCTTCACCACTGCAGGGCCGGATTGACCCTTGACGCTCGAATGCTTTCAGGATTGATATGCTTACTTCTGACGTTGTCGGCTGTCATCTTCCACCGGAAAGTCAGGCGGGGGAAATGTTAAATTCGATCAATTTCCTGCAGATTTCAGATACCTTCTTTCCCGCAATTAAGACCGAAATAAGATTAAAGACACGAACGAGGCCCACACATTTTTAGACTTTCCACCTAATCTTTCTGCAGGCCAAAACTGTTGTGGAAACTTTTAAATCACTTAATAGTCCTGCGAAAGTTTACCCACGCACACAGGAATCCCTTCCAGGAATTTACCTTCCCTGTAGTCATCCTCATTTTGTGGCCACAGGCGAATTTAGCTTTTGATTTTATTAGGGTTCGCCATAGAAAACTTTCGCCTTTTGTCACTGTGCTGTGCGCAGCTTACTGTTGGGTTTCTGTAATTAGTTTGAAGTCCCTTTTATGAGGCTTTAATTTTTAATGGCGCATTGATTGCACATTAAAGTCGGGCAGGCCAAGCACTCTCTATCTAAACTCTGTTTCCCACTTTCCGAGGAATGTGTGGTTTTATCGCTGTATAAAATTGCCTCGTATCTACTATTCTAAGTCCAGCTCGGACAAACATGACACTTCAGCGGCATTTGTCAGGCTGGGATACAGTTCCGAGTCCTGGGAACCAAAAAAGGGAGCAAAAAGGGGCCACGCTGCATATGATTACTTTTAATTATGCAAATTTTACGCTTTATTGATTTAAAACGGAGAGTTGAGTGCTCTGTCACAAGGTTTATTTATTATTTAAATTATGTGCGAATAAGGGAAGGGCTCCGTATTAATTTAATTCCCACTACAATTGCTTACTTAATAATTTAAACTCTTTCCAGGCAGATTGAGAGCTTCTGGCTGAGACTTATCAAATATTTAAATTATGCGAGCTCAAAGATAGACAGACAAATGTTATTTGTATTTTCTTGTGTTTGATTTTGACAAGGATGGTTTTGTTAATAACTTTAAAACAAAGAAAATTCAGACTCAAATGATAATAAGAGTAAGAAAAGTAAGTTAAAAACCAACACTTGGATTTAAAATTATTTTAAAGAGACTACAAACATGGATTTAAAAAATATTAAAGTATGTAGTTATATTATCTGTGCTTAACTTTTTATTTTTCATTTAATCCAAGACATTGACAAGTAATTCTTAAGGCTTTTTACTTCAAAAATAAATCCCATTTACGGGAAGGAATGCTCTAAGGCTTTAACTTAAATCCGCAAGAGATTGACCTTTTTTTATGTCGCGCTTCCTGCGAACTTCAAAGGGATGGTAAAGTCTGCGGAGGAGCTACTCTCTGATTGCTTTGACAAACTTGTCGAGCTGTCGTTCGCTGCAAAATCCAACTTCAAACTATGGATTTTCTTTGGTCCTGGCAGCCAGAAGGGATGGCACGCACTCCAGCCACCGTCATAAATAAAATCGGGAAATATACATAAAATTCTCAGCGAATGGCCCATCCTTCCGTCAATAAAATATTTACCGTCATCATCGAGTGGCAATGGGTTCGTGCCATATGGCAGCCAGAAGGATCCAGAGAGAACCCCACTCAAACTCGAACTCAAACTCGAGACTCGGCCAGTGACAAATGTTATGATCCCCCAATTACCTTCGGCATTAATAAGTTAACGCGTTGACGACGTATCTCTAACACATTTACGGTACGCAATGGAATCCTACCCAAGTCGGCAGAAAATATACGAATTACGTATACGCAGCGTGTGCCGGGTGTGAGTGGCCTTAATGCCAAATTAAAATGTTTACGTGACTTCATTACATATTTGCTGTTTGCTGAAGGCGCAGCTCCATCTCCCGAAATTGGCTGTCGTACTGCTCTCCGTATTCCCCTGACATCTCTGCCCTGAAGGAGGCGGGTTCATTTTTGCAGGATGCCGTGTGTTTGTTTGTTTGCCTCTGGATTTGCCATTCGACTTGACTTGTTGCCAACATTTGGAGTTAATTACTTTGCAGGAATGGCTTACAAACTGCCAGTCGTTTTGAGAGAGCTTGCAATAAAAGATGAATAAATTAGCCATCAATTGGCGAGCGATTTTGGCTCGGGGAAAGTGCTGACAATTTAACATATTTCCGGATAAGCTATTCAGCTTTCTTTTGATAAACTTCAAGTATTTGTGAATATATTAAAATGCATATTTATTCAGCAAAAAACTTATCTATTAAAAAATACAGGAAGGAAAAGGTCAATGCTTTTAAGAATTTATTATATCAATTAACAATGCAGTCTAAATCCTTTTTTTAATAGTAATAAATGGAATTTAGTTAATTTATTTATAGTTGTAATATTTTCTTAGCATCTCTTACCCGGTTTAAGTGCAAAACCTCAATCAAAATCAAATGCAGACCGCATCAGTTGCAGTTTAATGGAGTTAATGGCCCAAAATGATTGCCAAGTTGCAGATGGAATTTCATACATTTTCATTAAGTCCCGAATTTGCATGTTCGCTATAGTTGAGCTCGTGATTTCGGCAATAATTACATTTATGGAATGTCGAGCTGCCGAGGCCAGAGCAAATCGTTTGACTGAATTAATTAAAATCTCCACGTAGAAAGCAACCACAAGAATTTTCGGCTATATGTTGCCTTAACAAACATTAATCATGAGCCTTATGTGTGTGACTGTGAGTGTGTGGTGCTGACAGGAAACAACAAAAGGTAATTTCACTTGTGTGCCGCCTCCTTTTCATCTTAAGCCTGGTTAAACTTCTGGGAAAGGAAAACTCCCATGACGATTAAAAGGTAAAAGTACAGAGAAAGTCATTTTTAACAAAAAATTTCTAAGAAGGAAACTTTACTTAAAATTTAATATACTTTGAGGAAGTATAAATGTTATTTTAGTATAATATAGTTACTTCAACAGTTTATTTTTGAGGTGACGTTAAAAAACACAAACAATAAGCATAAAACAAAAACTTCCAAGAAGAAGTTCCATACTTTTCACTTAATTAATATATATTTAGATATCTTTTATTTGATTTATTTACTTTAATATATATAGGGAACATTATCTTTTTCCCAGTGCTTTTAGGACACATCAAACAATATACCCTTCAATCGCTTTTCGAGGGCGTGGCACACAACCAGTTGAAGAATCAAAGCCAGATTTACTCATTAATAAACATTAAGCCAAAGATGTTTTTGTGGGAAATTCCCTTGAGGCGCGCTAAGCTCATTAATTTTGAGGCTATCAAAAAGCGGCCTAAAAAAGAGTCGCCAATGCTGTCAGCAAGCCTTTCTCGAAACTCCTCCATTCGGAGGAGAGTTTTTTGACTGCAGAACGACGTGCGTGGCCTAGGGCATTCGCCAGCCTATAAAATATTTAAAGTAAAGCAAGCTCAAAAAGGAAAAAAATAGGTATATATGTTTTAGGGAGCTGAAATGATGTTGAAATGTTGTGCACGCCATAAAAAGGGATCAGCGATGGAGTCGTCATCGTGGCAGCCTGGCATGCTCGGCAGCTCTGGGCAGTCGGGCGAGTCAATTGGCTTATGATTTATGCTGCCCATTAAGCCGAAAGCGGCTCATTGAGCCTGCGGTTCCACGACCAGGACCTCTCTTCCCAGTCCTCGACCCGTGACTGACGAGGGATGAAAGTGTGGGTACGAAATGGTGACTTTAAAATGGGTCCAGGGGACCCATTGTTCCACTACTTGAGGCTCAAGGCTCGGGCCCGTGTTAATGTGATTTTTATGACATAATTAGGCAAAAATTATATTGGAAGGAAATAAATTATGGGGCTACATCTGCTGCTTTACACTTTGGTATTATTTAAATTTTATTCTTTATTTTTCTTTATTGTTCTTTATTTTATTACAATTTCCAAGCTTTTATCTACAGAATATTTTGACTACCATGTATACTTTCATTCTTTATGATATTTTTTGTAGTGGTTCCCTTACCATTAATAAGATTTCGGTGGGAATTCGCCAAGGAAGAGAAATAGGTATCAAATTTCCATCTGCATTTTAAACTGTAATACTTCTTTTGTTATATTTTCCAGCATTTTCTCTATTCAAATTTATTTCCTACTACTATCAAGTTTCTATATGCTTCCTAAACATTTTTTTTAAATTTATTTTCCATTCAGCGTTGTTCTTCTTGTTACAAATAGTAATTTATTTCGTGGAATAATTGGGCAAACATTTTACCCTCGGCACTGCTGTGTCCTTTCCACTAATTTATTTTCCATTCTATATTGCCCTTGAAATATATTTTCTTTTCAAGCATATTGAGTTACCAGGAAGTTAAACATTGAATTTGCTCACTTACTTTCTTGGTGTCCACTTTGTCTGAATTTATTATTCGAATTCAACAGAAACAAAAAAGTAATGAATCGGATAGCGAAAAAAGAGACAACAATTTGGGAAAACAACGAAGATAACTGCCCGCAGGCCGGCGCGGTCGAATTATGCAAATAAATGGCGGAAGTTGGATGTCAGCAGGAAAAGTTCTCCCGCCATTACCCCAAAAAGTGTGCAACGAAAAGTTGTACAATTTTAAGAGAGCGCCCGTAAGTATGCAGTAGATTAACACACCCATACACAGGAGAACCTGAGGCAACAGAGCGCCAATTAACTTTCTCTTTAGCTCTGCGGTTAAGTGTATAATTAACTTCTGAAGCCAGAGCCAAGCCAAGCCAAGCCCAGCCAAGCAGGTAAGCAGTCAACAGCCGCAGACACTGAGCAAGATGCTCTGCCTGCCGAAAGACAGTTGTCGCAGGTGTGGAATCTCACGCCGGAAGCCTCTCCCGGGTGACATGGCGCAAATGATGATAATGGTAATTAACCGCAGGAGAGCGCCAGCAAACAAAGGACTCAGCCAGTCGGAAGTAAGGAGACTTTAAGACTGGCTTTAATCGATGGAGAAAACGACTTGAAATTAATTTCAATTTATGACGTTTTGTGTGCAGGATGCTAGATAGCTTCCCCCTCCCGTTCCCTAGTCAAACTTGGCCCCACTTCCGAGTTGCCTTCGGGGGACGCCTTCATCAAAAGATATTGCCCGTCCTGTGTGTCCCAGTTGCAAAATTGCTCATTGTTTACAGCTCGCCAAGATGTTAAAAGCATTTTCGAAAATTTAATTTCGATTGTTGACCCAAGAGGACGCCGACCACGAGAATGCCAAGCAGGAAGCTCTGCTCTCTTAAAGAAAAACTAAACACGAGGCGAGAGTCTGCTGGAAATTAAGCGCTTCAAATTTCTATGCACACTCACAGCCCCGGACGTACCCAGACACGTGCCAGCCTTATGTCGTGACGACTAGCAACAAACAACTTTTTCATAACTAAAACACAAAAAAGGAAAACTTTTTTAAAGCGGAATGGCTTAGTTTCTCGGAATTTTAAACCAGAATGCCAGGGGTTTTAGTCTAATTGAGTAAGGAACTTTAAGAGTTTTGGCTTTAATTGTAGTTGGTTGAATTTTAAAACAAAATAGAAACATAATATCATAAAGTTACAATTTAATTAATATTTCAACCATTGAAAAAGCATATCTATATTTAATTTTCAAGATCTTAAAAAATAACATGTATTTATTCTTTTATACACCTTTAAAATATATTAAAAAAAAAATATATATATCAATAATCTCCGCTTTCTTAAGCATTCACTTTCTTCTAAAAATATATATTTTTACTTACACTTCCTGTTATTGCTCCCATAATTGGCAGAACTCATTTAAAATGTCCCATTTCGCCCACTCGGTTAGCTACTAATTCGATTTATGTTTGGAATTTTTTATGAGTGTCGCAGTTGCTGGAAATTGAAATGAATGTTCTGTTTTGTTCGCTGCTGGCATTTGCATGTGACTCTTGTGGGTGTTACATTTTGTGCCTGGCGCCTTTAGGGCTTATTTATGCGGTTTATTTATAATTCAGTGCACAGAATGGATTGTGCTGTCACACGAGTCGTATGCGTAATGCTTCTGGCTACGAAACAAAATGGTTTTGCAGAAGCTGATTTGAAATGCAAGGTTGCCTTGTAGCTTATCCTTTCCCCCTCCCCCCAAGTGTCAGCAATTGAGTTAATTTTGATTAGGAAGTCTCACAGAGATTCTGCAAGATCATCATGATTTATTTTTCGGCAAATATTTTGAGCCCAATTAAATTTTGTCCTCAAATTTCCTGGCATTGTAATTTTCCAGGCTTCTCCTCCTTGAATCCTTTCTCAACTGAGGAGCAACTGACGGCAAAGTTTCTGGCGAAACGAATTTGGCTGCCATTATAATTAATTTTGCATGAGCTACCAGCAAACTTGCATTTGTGAATTTTATCCAACACTTTTATCATTTGATTTAGCGAATGAATTACTGAATTACTCATACGCCCCGTACAACCACCGCCAGCAGCTGCTAGGGCCGCGTTCCATGATTAAATTATACGACGGAGGGCTTTTAAATTATGCAGCTGTTGCTTTTAATTAATACGCGCCTAGCCGTCAAGACTAAGGCCAAGAAAAATGACCGGGGTCAACGTAGTGGCCAGAGTGCAAAATGGAAGGAAAACACTTGAAAAATGCGAACTGGCTTGTCCAAAGGCGGCGGACCCATTACGCAGATTTCTCCAAGGTACCAGAGCCAAGCCACCTGCCTCAAAAAATGAAGGGAAAAAAGGGAAAACTGACCGCAAACGAAATTGCTGCGGATGTGTGTCAAAATGCACTGAACATAAATTGTAGAAAATGGGAAAGGACACTATTTGAAGGGTAAATGTTTCCAAGATTATTTATTGATAAGGAAATTAAATGTTTACTTTTCTAACCTAAGTTTTCACAAGAGAATTAAGATACGGCAGAGCAGAAGTATATTATTTAATATCATTGAAAATAATTGTGTTACCTTTACCTCATCAGCTCTTTATTACATTTTAATATACCGCTTTTAATCCTCTTTTTGTCCTGTGTACTAGCACCTGACCAGTTTACCAATCATCTGTGGGAGGTTGCCTGCCCAATGCAGTTGCTGTTAACATTTATCACCCGCCGTAAGGAACCCTTTTTCGGAACTTGTAAAACTAGCAGTTTATAAGCGAACATATCCTTAAAGTTGACATTCTCAAATGGCCGTTGTTTACTCAACTCCTACGTGACGCCCTTCGTTTTCAATATGCCAGCAGCCAGACTATCCAAAAATCCAGATTGATTTCGGCAGACGCAGTCATTGACACGCACACAGGAGTGTGTTCGGTTGAAGGACCTCCCACCCGAGTGACCACAAATTTTGCGTTGTGGCCTCTGTCTCCACCTCCACCTTCGTTTGAATTAATCAACTGAACAATTCGGTTTTATTGTTATTATGTCCGTGACCCGATTTACGCATCTGCTGCTCCCTCAAAAAAACCGAAAGTAGAGTCGGAAAAATAAAAAAAGGAACCAACTTACTCAACTTGCAAATGACACAACATTTCACTTAGCAGCGGAACATGACAAACGGAGGAAGAGCAGCTGTCGAGGGCGAGGATGAGGCTTGTCCTCCTCTTAATGAGCTTTTGTTTGAGCGGAGCAGGAAAAACACCAAGTTGGTTACAGCAAATGAACGACAACAGCCTTGAGCGCTCACTGCATTTGGGGCTTCTTTTTTTGTAAGCCGAAAGACATAGTCAAGAAGGAAAATTCGTGCTCAAGGACAAGACAAGACCTATTTCAGGGTCAGTGGTGAGCAAAAGGATACCACAAAAAGCGACAGAATAAGCGCAAGAAAATTTAAAGACTTCCTTTTGAGTATGGTATCAGTATCTAGCTTAAAAAATAAAGAATATACGTCTCAAATGGCTTTCGTATAATTTAGGATGAGTTTGTGAAATTAATGAGAACTTCCTGTACTTGGTCTTAAAAAATATATTTCTCTGGCCTAAAAAAAAAAGCTAATCTGACAGCTCGATTAACTGACTGGGTCCACTTGGCTTAAAGTTTCTGCTTAACTAACCACGGACTCTGGAAAATTTGTTGACATTGGCCGGGCACTAAAACTGAGGACTCCCAGCGGCAGGAACCTTCCTCGCCGTAAGCGCCGCATTCGCTTCCGGGCGCCATCTTGCGTTCGCTCGCATATATTAGTTCCCTCCGCCGCTCATCTAATAAATTTAAATCTTTGGCCGCCCTGGCACTGGCATTAAAGCAAATTTGGGGGTCAGCAGCACGTTGCTACCATCAACCGGAATATTTGTTGTCGGATTCTGCTTCCTTATTCTTTATGTTGTTTATACATTTTGCCGTCGAGTTTATATTTGCCCTTTGTGCTTGCCTTTTCAGCATTTTTAATTCCCGAAAAATGTATAAACGTGACGCTCATTCCTGTGTCTTTGCGTGCTTGTGACAGTCTCACGCCCCCGCTGTTGTGTTATTTTCTTTATTTTACTTTTGAGATTTTCCATAATTTTATGTGCCGCCACGCCTGCCTGCCCGGTGTATGTTCTATTCCTGTTTCGAAAATGTCCTTGTGGCCGTAAACGCCAACGCATCGAATAAAATGCAAATCGAAATCGCCACGACTTATTGCCGCCTGTTATTGTGTAAATTATTTTGGCTTCGGCTGTCGGATATTCGTTACATCCCTCGACACATCCCGGGAGGGAGCGCGCGGGGCGGCAATTCTATTTTATACGATTTATATCGCTTTTTGTTTACAGCATCGCAGTGAGTTGGGTGTGTGCTCTCACTCCCACTGGCTTTTTAGAGGCGTTCCGCCGCTGTCCACCGCTGTTCAGGGACGGTTCAATAAGCAAGCGCAGGGGTCGTGGCAAATGTATCCTGAATAATCCATTGGTAAGGTAATATGGCAAAGTGAAAAGCTAGGCGGCAGCGCTCCTGGGCGCTGTGGACTTTCATTGCCAATTCCTGGCCACAACATTGGCTGACACATTTCTCTCGATTTCTTGGCCAACTAGAAACTGTTTAGCATTCAACTGACGTTCTGTTTGTAAACAATGAATGCACTATTTCCCTTTCTAGTTTCCAAATATACTACAGCAGCTTCTTTAAATGAACTGTAATCTCATTTAAATATATAAAGATTCATTACCATTCACTAAGTGATTAAGAGACGTGAATAGCACTTGAATTGTATTAGGAAGTTCAAAGTATTATACAATTCAGATCATGTTACTTAAGCTTATTTTAGTGACTAAATAATTGTGCAAATGTATTAATTTAAATTGAGTAATATAAATGATTTTGTATTGTTAATATTAAACATTATATTTTTAAAGCAAACATTTATTTAAGGCCTACAATCATTCTCATTAGAATGGCTACCAAAGCCACTTGATTACACCAGCCACAATATCCAATCTGCAACTTGGCAAAAATTTCGATTTGCGATTTGCGGATTCAGGTCATCAGGAAAACTCCTGTTTAGGCCACGTTGATTGGCATGAACAATGCGTGGCAGTTTGTGCGTTTAACGCAAATTGCGGCCAAGCTGTCAGAGCCAGCAAAATAAATAAAACGCTGAGAGAATAACACAGCAAATCAATATGCTCTGAGAAATATATTTTAACTTTAAAGCATCGCGAAGAAACATAAGCAAATCGAAACACTCTTAAATCTTCGTAACTTTAAATTAAAAAAATATAATTCCAGGGTCATATTATTTTTTTAACGCCAATTAAAAGTTTTGCCCAACAAATTTCCGGCTTTCTTTGTATCAAAATAAATATTTCAGCATCACCATATTTACCTTACTTCCCAGAATCCCGCCTATATTTGCATTGCCCTCAATATTTGCATTCATTTCTTTATTTTTCTATTTATTACTCACTCCGCTCAGTTCACAATACTTTCGCATACGCTTTCGCTTTGCTTGCCAAAAAATAGCTTGTTTTTTACATTTTTAGCTTTATTATTTATGGCTGCAGATATTCGCGAAATATGCAGCGATAAATTGTTTTATTTCATTGAAAAACATGCCAAGCGATGGAAGTTTTACGGTTGGAGTAGAACCTACCCTTCGAAGTATTTCGTGGAAACCAATAACATAATGGAATGCTTATTTTAATTGGTTTTCATCGAGAGTTTTCAAGTGAATAATTTCGTTTGAAGTGCTTAGATTTGTATGCAGTATGAGTGATTTTCTAGATTTATTTCTGTTCCGAGAATTTAGTTTTACTCAGCTATTAAGCATAATTAGAGAGCCAAATCTCAACGCTCCATTAATAATTCACAGTAATTCATTGCTTCCTCCGCCACTCAGCAGCTCTGAATTTTCCCCCTGATTTGCATTTGGTCTGGCTTTTCCAAGCTTTTCCCTAATTATGCATTTTGTTGCAGTTCCGCCCACTTCCTGCAGCTGCCGGGAAACTTTTGCAAACTGGCACTTTGCCTTTATTAGGTATAAGGCGGGGCGTCCTCCTCCCCCAAAAATAAGATGAAAAACGTTGGCACATTATAAAATATTTGCTGCGCATTTCCACTGGCCATTTTGGTGGCTCGAAACCCGGAGGCGTTGGCTGCGGAAACACTAACGAGAAAAGTATGTCACTAAACACTAGTTTACAATAGTATTTTCTAGAAGTTTTTTTGTACTAATAAAAGATCTTTAATTCCTAAAAATTCAAACCATAACATAAATTTTCCAGTGACAGGTCAATCTTTAAGGTTGTTTTGCCCCTAAAAAATCGCCTTAATTATATGCTAGTTTCTCATTAATTTTGCAAGCTAGTGTAATTTCCGGTGGCGTTGGCAAAAAACATTTTGATATATCTACATTTTGTGCGGCGCATCCTTGGAGGCTGGGCATCATTTAGGCTGATTATTCGTAATACTGGGTCCTGCACTGCAGGTCCTGCCATCGCCTAATTGTCGTAGGCGTACAGAGGGTATCCTCCGCCAGCATTACAAATTCAATTTGGCCAAAATCAACAACAGAACAGAGAAAGAGAGAGAGACTGCCTGTGGGGCTACAGACGACGTCTTAAAGGATTAAACAAGCAGAAGCAAAAGTGATTGTCATGCGCCAGAAACATGGCAGGCGACACTTTCCACAGTCTCCAGTCTTGGCGTCTCCTCTCTCACTTGGAAGGCACAGCAGCTTTTTGCCTCATTTGCATAAAGGGAACCGGCCATAAATTCAGGACACAGACACAGACGGGTCGGCACTCGTCTGAGCCGCCGCCAGAATCTTCGAATCTCCGGGTGTTTGCCTGACAAATGGCCAGCTATTTGAGGCTAGGTAAAAGACTAGGATCTAGTAGATACAGATTGGCAGCTGTTTTTGGGTTTAGCTTAACCTTAAAAAAAAATTTTATTTGCGGCTACATTTTATTTACCTCTTGCTTGGTTTTAGTTACGGAATTTTTCAAGGTTACTAGAGATAGTAATGTGCCTATTTAAGGTTAGTAAACAGCAACTTGGTTTGTGTTTACTTAAAGCAAATCACTATAAACTAGGGTTATTTTAGGGTTTAAATGTCAGTAAAATAGTAAGAATACTACTAGGTTCAGCAGGTCTTTTAATCTCTTCAGTCTTGCCTCGCTGTAATGTAAACATATTTTTAGTATATACAAAGATCTAAGTACTCTTAATTTAAATAACTAAACTGTATTCAGATATCTCAGTCAGACTTAAAAAAAAATATAGGAAGTATTTGCACTCAGAGACCTCATAAATTAAAGTTTGTCTAATCTCTGAATTAATTTCGCTGGCAACTATATTATCCTCACTAAAACAATGATTTACAAGTAGCAAGTAGACACATAAATAAGCATACACTCTCGGGATAACAGAACACGCATCTACTGAGGTCACAGATCATACATTTATGTATATATGGCTAGAAGACTATACTGTTGGCGTGACATTATTAAACTTGACTCGGCCACAACTCTTTATTCATAAATGAAAATGTTTTCTAATCTGTGAACTACTACGCTCCTTTCTCCCTCCTCGTAACTCAAACGATGATTTATACATGTTACTGGCTAGCTACTTGACAGTATTACGCATACGCCACGTGGCCAACGCCAGTGCATAAATTAGTTAAAGCCATTACCATTACTCCAGGTACTCCTGGGACCCGTATCCGTATCCTTGTTGCTTCCCATGTCCTTGCCACGCAGCGCGACGAAGACGCCATCTGTTGTCGCATTTTGAACTGACCTTAACCTCGCCTCAAGCAAGAAGAACTGGAGAACGAAAAGTGAAAAGCGAAGCGCGAAAAGGAAACTCCTGGCGATGGCGAAAAAGGATGTAGGAGGCAAAATCCATCAAAACATAAACAAAGTCCAGCCAAAACAGCTGATGCCGCGGCAGTAACAGCTGTTCGCGCAGGACGCGTGCGCCGCAGAATTGAATTTAAGAGAGACCCTTCGAAGGCTAAGAGAGTCTGCAAATGTGTTTGCTTACGCGGCCTGACTTTGCCAAGTGTCTTTGCCTTGTGGAACGCAGGGACAGGGTCCACAGGAAGCAGTTGGCAACGCAGCAGTAACTCGCAGTTAACTGCGGCTGCTGCTGCTGCGACCGCCAGTGGCCGCGCGCAGTCTTCATTTTCGCTCGGTGGCGTTCGCATCGTGCTCGCTTCTTCGGTTCGTTCCCAATAAAATCAAAACATAATCCTCTGCCGAACCAGAACTGACTACGAATTTCCCGATTTTCAATGCAGTCGTGTCAGTTGCGTTTTGCGTTCCGTGCGCTGCGGCTGCGTTGCTAGCTAAGATTTTCCAGTTATTTAAAGGCATTTAAAATATTTTTAAAATAAACTGACTGGCTTTCGAAAGTGTTTAAATTTATAAATAAAAATATTCTGAGTCTTTAAATATTGAAAAAGTTACCTTTCAAGGATACAGTAAATAAAAGAATACTTTTCGGGAGACAGAAACTAAGAAAAGATAATTCGATTAATTAGTCGAGACTTCCTCACGCCTTGTAAACCATTTTCTTACATATTTTGCATTTCCCATATGTTTTTTTAATTTACTTGTCAATAAAAGTATTTTAAAATAAGAGAAGTTAATACAAATAATTAACTTAGTAGTACTAAGTTATTACCAATTGGAGTAACTCTTAGATTAATAATCGAGCAATAGGTATTTTTAGTTGTATTTAAAAGCAGCAGAAATGAATTTAAAATATTTATTAAATTATTATTCTTATCAATAAATATTAATATTTGTTTAAACATTCCTTTGTTTTTGAAAAGATTTCCTTCCTCTCCATCCCAAAAAAGTGAAGTGTTTAAAAAATGAACCATGAACAATAATGAACCCAAAACAAATGAAATAATTGTGCAAATACGCCTGCCAAAATGCAGACAACATGTGAAATCAAGAAAATAAATATTAACCAAAAAACTGAACAGATTCCAACCGTAATAATAATGCATCATTGAGCGAGGTTAAATGTTTGCGGAACAGCTGTTTGAATAATTGCCATAAATCAACGATCGGACAACATTTTGGGCCCTAGTTTGGCAGTAAGTGTCAACCGCTTGAATTATTTGTGAGACGATAAATTACACAACCCATATCTGCGCAGTGCTATAAATATGCGACGGTCTCTGGAGAGCATTCAAGTGCCTTTGATTTGTAAATAATTAAATTGGGGAAACTGGGCTCGGACAGAGACCCGGGTTCCCAGGAATCAAACCTGATCGAGTGGCTCTCATAAATTTGAAGAGATTTAAAGCTGCTGCCGAGGAGAGACTTCCTCCTTGAATCAAAGGCTCTCGGGCATGAGAGTAATTGAAGGCTTATCAATATAATTGCAGTCAAGTTGAAAAGAAGCGTATTTACTTTGGCTTTTCCGGGAATTTATCGCCCTGTCTTAATGCCTGTCTACTCGATTGCTTCTCGTCTTTGTCAATTTTTCGCCGGAAAAATTAATGGGGTGTTGAGGCATTTTCTCTGCTTAACACTTAACACTCTTTAAGTGGAAGTTCCCAGATTTGACAAAGAGCACGGCCAAGAGTTGCCAAGGGTTCAAATACTCCTTAAAGCCGCTCACCCACGCCCACGGCCACGCTCACGTCACTGGCAGCTCGAGACCGAAAGGAACCCTTCAAGGATGGCTCGAGCTATCCCTTTGGCAGTCCATTGTCCCCGTGATTTCTCCATCATCGAAATTCTATGCGAAAGATAAAGAAAGGCGCACAAAAAGTGACTTTGCCCTGGTCCTGAAACAATGCAAACAATCTCCAAATGGCACTAGGCAAATACGAGAGCTGACCGCTTGCACGTGACAGCGCAGGACATGAAAGGGAATTGCAAACAGCCAGAAAAATAAGTGTCGCAGCGAGAAAAATATATATACATATATACAGAAGTCCTTGAATCAATGGGCAGAAAATATGTTGAGCCAAAGTAAATATTAATTGTCAGGGGGGAAGTGGTTCGCACTTCAGTTAGTCATCGTAACACAAGGGTTTTTCTGGTGATAACCCTAAGTGTGAAAAAAAGTAAAGTAAGCGAACTTGAATATATTTAATTATTTATTTTGCAATGGCTTCATTCCGCGTGAATAATTTCAAACCAAAACAGCTTAGTGTCACATAAATCCTTGGGTTTATTTTCATGTTTACTGTATTTTTTTCTGTGCGTGCTAAATATCTCTATGGTAGCACATTTAAAAAATTAATCCCTCATCGCCATAAGCTCTTCATGCTATTAGATTCAGGCACCCAAATCAAAATACGTTGAAAAATAAACAGAGATTGCGATGTGGAAAGCTTTACATGGCCATTGTATTCAGTTCGGCGAATCTGCGAAAAGTTGTGAATGCCAAAAGCAAGCTTTCCGCAAAGTAAACAGAATACAATTTCGGAGAATAGATTTTTGCACAGCCCCAACAACGATTGCAAAACAAAAACAAAAAAAAAAGAATGTTTTTTATACGCAGAGCATCAAGGTTTTACAGCCTTTCCAAATCATCATACCCGAAAAACTAATCAAAAAGGAAAACAAAGTCATCTGTCAATTTGCTGAGAAAACAAATAAGTAAAAAATACAAACAAATTTAATTAAAGGCTGCATGACGCTCTCAATATGTCCGGCTGTCTGTGGATGACTTTCTTTGCCTTCGTTTGGCGAAGAGAAAACTTATCAAAGTTTCAGTTTTGGTTTACTTTCACTTCCTGCCGCCGTAATGGGATAAGATTTTAATCAAAAATCAGTTAAAACTTTCGCCAACTCGGTGGAAACTGCTTCGTCAAAGTTGTTAAGACACTTCGCTAGTCCTGCTTTTTTGCCCGTAATTTCCTCTATAAATAATAAATTATTTTCCAGCTCACCAGGCTGCTACATCTTCTATCCAAGGAGTAAACAGTGGGTCGAAAATTGTCTGATTTGCATAACGCGCGGCGTCGTCCTATGCGGCGTATGCGTAATAATGATCGAAATCAAGTCTGACGATTTGTCTTATTGACTCCGCCTATATTACTTTATTTGCGCAGTCAAATTTTCGGCTCAGATTTCCCTCTGCTTATTTCCTATTGAATTTCATATATAGGAGTGTGTGTGCTGAAGTGTAGGTGTTGTGCGTTGTGCGTTGTTGTTTTCGCCTTTGTTTCATGCACGCACAAATATTTCCCCTCCCGTGCTCAAGTTCGTAATTTGAGTTGATTTGTGATAAGCGTGGGCTGCTGATTTCGATTGTTTTTGCTTCCCCTTCCCTTGGAATTCTTTGTCGGATTTTTCTAGGTTTTTTTCGTAGGTTGACCTGCCTTGACATCGCTGTATGTTTGCCTAGTTGTAAGCTATGCTTATTTTTTATGCTCGTTTGCCGTGATTGGAGGAAATGGGCGGTACTTGAGCCCGTATTTAGGGGTTGTGCTCGGCATCAGATTTGTATGAAAATGATATGCCAAAAATATCCAAAACAAATCCCCCACACGTAATGCCAATTACATTAAAATTACTTTCAGCGTTCCTCGTTGCCAATGGGGAAAAGCTAAGCATTTAAGATATGGAAAACCAATTGAAACATTAAATTCGGAGCATGTTTCCATTAAATATTTGATATGCAAACAACACCCTTAAGCTAGGGACTTTATAAGTGATAAAATTTGACCGGAGGCTCGGCTCGGATTTCCCGTTTTAAGCGCAGAAAAAAAAAAACCAAAGCCAAAAACGGAGAAACCCCATTCATAAAAGAAGCCAAGCCCCGGAGAAGCACTTAAGATTGCCAAACCAATTAAAACATTAAATTTGAAAAGAAATGTTTCCCTCAAGGGATTGAGAGCACAGAAAGATTGTAACTTGACTTAAAAATGAAATGATATCATATTCAAAAGCGAAAAAATTGTAGATGGAAATGGCAATTTAATTTTTAATTTAAGTTAAAAGCTTCTTATTAAAGATGCATTATAAGTGGATTCTATGAGTCGACCATTTTTGGGCCGTTGACGTTGTAGAACCTGGGTTTTTAATATTTCACATTCAATATTTAAAAGCTAAGTTCAAAGTAATTTAATTGTAAAGGAACCAAATATTTTATATTTATTTTCAGTAATAAAGTTTCCAAAACATTCGATTAGAACAACTCTCAGGACTAAAAACTAAAGACTAAAACTATGACAAGTTTTATTGGAAAGTAAAGTAAAATATAGCAAGTAGAAAAATAAATTTAAATATTAATAGCTGCATTTATTAAGGCAAATTTTTTTTTAAATTCGCCTGAATAAATGAAAACATCAATAAATTCAGAAAACTTTCCCATTAAAGTTATCTGTTGACAAAAAAAAAAACGCATTGTATTTGTTGATCCCTTAAAGCTACATATTTCATAGTTGATAAGTGTCTCACATCCCAACTGCACTGCCATGGCAACGACCAAAAAACGAAAAACCATTCGAAAAACTTGAACTGCAACTGCCTGCTGTCCGCCCACGCGATTGCCTCGAAGCGAGAAAGCCAGGCATAGAAAAGTTGACTCCTGTTTCGGACTTTTCAACCAACAATTTATTAACAAACAGCAACACGCACAAAAAAGAGTGTGCAAACTTTTTCCCAACAACAGCGAGTTTGTGACAAAATGTTCATGGCGAACACTTGAGGCGCTTTACAACATCAGCAGCCCAACTCGACTGAAAACAAACACAAACGCCGGAATATTCGCGATTTAAGTTGGCATAATAAATTCCAAAAAGCCAGCAGAAAAAATAACAAGAGGACGACGACTCCTGCATAATTTATGAGCGCCGAAGCGGAGCGAGGCTGCAAAGCAGAATAGCAAAATGCACACAAATTCGCGTACAGCCTAAAAAATGAGGAAAAAACTGTGATTATGATTTGCGACAACGCTCGGAGCTGTCACTAAAATTGTTAAATGTGGTAAGTGTTTAGCCAAAAGTGAGCTGTGGTGCGATCTTGGCTGTTTTCAAATACAGAAAAAAATAATGGAAAACTAATATTCATATACACTATTTTTCATGTGCCACCGGAATAATTTTCGAAGGAATAAAAAGTGAATTTTTCAATGATAATGTTTTGCAAATATTCGCATTTGAAATTTCTAAGAGAAAAATTGAAATTCTTTTACAAAGTTTATGGCCATCAATTATGCTTTTAAGTCTAACTCAATTTAGGTAACGAGAAATTCGTAGACAGTATGATTGCTGCCTTAAGTTTCTAAAGGAAATGTCGTGCTCAAATTCAGGTACTTTCTTTAGTTTATTTTATTAAAGAATACTTGTCGAAACTATACAAATCCTGCAAAGAAATATATGAAACAAAAATAAAAGGCAAGAAAACAAAAGTTAATAAGTAAACTTTATTTAAACTTATTCAAAAGAACGTCAAATATTGTAAGCTACAAAATATTTTTGAAGGCTAGCTTAACTTTAAGGAATCCCCAGCTGTCAGAGCTGGTTGGGAGAGGATAAAATGAATTGAAAAGGACATGACCATGGCACCTTAATGAAGCTGCTGCGTCAGCAGAGCCGCCGCAACATTTGGCAACAGCGAATGGCCATTAAAGTCCCTGGAATGTGTCCAATGAATTTAACAGTATGCCGAAATCATTTCGTCCCGGTTTCTTTTTCTTTCCGCCGCCGCCGTCCTCATCAGAGTTTCATGAGAGTCGTCGTCCTGGCAGAAGGTGCCCCGGGACTAAGTGCTGCCATTAGTTGCCGTTGCTGCTGATTATAGGATATCCCCGGGATCTACCTCTGTATTTTTCTCCCTCTCTCTCTCTCGGCGGCGTCAAGTGTCGTCGTAATAGTTGCCTTTATGACAGGACGACCGGTCCTGGCACTCGGCCAACTCGGAAGGGTTTCCTTTAGCCCCCGAAATTTCCAGGAATAACCCCATCTAACTGCTTTCGGATAGCATAAATGTCGCCGAGCCGCAGCAGCGAAATGACCCAACACGTAAGAAGGGAATATGGAACAGCGGAATCCATTTAAATTACATTTCAATGTACGGCTACGACTGCGACTACGGTTAAGTACTTTCATGCCAGGCACGTAATAGACAGCATTCTGAAACTGCAAACGCCTCTCTCATTTATTTATTGCCAAGCAATTGCAGCAATCAAATCGAAAGGAACAAGACACCAGACACACCATACTATTCAATGCAGAGAGAGAAATTCGGGAAGAAAATCATGATACAGTTTAGAAAAATATATAAAAAAGAATTAGATAACTGCAAAGATGTATCAGCTTTCATTTAAATTAAATTTTTTAAGGTGTTTTTAAGGTGTTTCTATTCTTCCAAAAGTTAGTTTGACTTTCTGGTCTTATTTTTAAGCTGATTATAGAAAAATGTAAGCAAAAAATTGTTAAGTTCACTTTAAGAACTAATCTTAAGAAACAAGCTAAAATACCCGAGCAATGCCTCTTGAAGATAGTAAATAAAATATTTCCCTAAATTGTTATTTTCTCAGTATGCGGAGAAACTTTCTCCGGAATAAAAGGGGTTGGCTGGCTGGCTGGCTGGCTTCATCGGGCCGTGTGCGTGTACCATTTTGGCTTCGTGTCAGCCAAGTCAAGCAAACAAATCATGGTTTCCAGCCCCTCCAATCCTGCTCAGCAAGCTCTGCGAGGGAACTCCGAGTTTGCAGCGCGAAAACGCATCACACTGTCAGACACTTTGGCATAATTGGGTCATAAAGTAGTCCAAGGATCCCGGATCCGATACATCGATGACGGCTAATGACCTTTTCGAGTGCGTGCTTCAATCCGATAAAGCGCAATCCGGCGCATAATTAAGGCAAGAATGCACGAGAGATTTGCATGCCAAAAGCATGGCAAGAATGCTTATCGGTATCAGAGCTTATTGGGTTAAAAAGACATTTGGAGCAACTTGAGATTTAATCTATAAATCGAATTGGATCAGTGAGAGTTTAAATGTAACTTTCAAGTAGGCTTGAAGATAATTCTATGGCTCTAGGCACCCACATAAATTCCTTATAAATTTAAGCTGTAATGGCTAATTATTTTCAGAGCTCGTCCTAAATATCAGACTTATGGTTTCACTTGCTGCTAATCAAGAATCGCTTTGACCTTCACTTGACTACAATTTCCTAATTACAATAATCTGCTTTAATGATTGTTCTACCATTGCTACAAAATAAACTTTGCCTTTGGCCAGCCCCAAAGTTAATTGGCTTTTCTTGGCTCCTTGGAACTATTTTTTTTTTTTGGCTGCTTCTAGCGATACGCGGTTTAATGGCCTATAGTTCGCTATAATTAGCAAACAAAATGAATCAATTTATGAGAGCGGCTCAGCTCTCTCCTTTACTTTTATTCGGTCTTCGGTAAATATTTACTTCTTGTTCGTTTGCGTTGCCAAAGAATTATGAAAGTTTGTCACGTTTATCGGCAGTAGTAAAATTGCGATTAGTATAAATAAAGAGCAATGTATTATTTACTCAGTGAATTGGATGGATAGGGAAATATAAAGGGTGTTGTTGTGGAATTAGAAAACACTAAGACCCCGCTTAAGTGTAAATTTCTACATAAAAACCAACACTCAAAGTTTCTTTGAGGCAATAAATAATAAGAAAAACACCTGATTTAGCCTAAAAGTAAATTAAATGCAAAAAACTCTACCAATATGCCATATCCTTTCGTAAAGTGTTATTTACTTTGATTGATTAAATAGAGCCAAATAGGCTGTCACTTAAAGTACTTGGAACCTAAGTAAAGTACACAATTTGGCCCCCAAACTACATTAAAACTAACAGGGAAATTTCTCGGTTTTGTCAACAACAAATCTCCTAAGTGCGAAAACATGTTTCTCAAGTAGCAACTTTAAGCCTTTCGAACTTGAAGTCGTCAGCAATTTGTACAAGTTAATGGACACCCTGTGGACTCCGGGGGCTCTGGGTGTGAGTCCCTGTTTGTGTTTGTGTCACCACCATCACTCACATAATTCAATTAGCCCGCTTCGTCCTTAATTACAACTACAAATGCATGGGGCAAAGGGCAAGGAATCCTGCCCGGCCCAGCAGTATGTCCACGCCCACTTCCACACAGTTCGTTGTAATTTTCTGTGGTAAAATGCGTAAAATAATTAAAACAACATAAATAATGTTATTATCAACAAAGCGTGAGATAGATGATGAGGGGGGACAGTTCGGAGGAGGACGAGGGATATTCGACCACCCATTGTCCTTGCCTTGGAGCTAAGTAGATTTCAAATTATTCCATTAGTGTTGATGACATTTGGCGAGAGCTGCGGACACCCCGACGGACTCTGATGATGATATGTGAAGTGCTAATGCCGCCGTCCGTCCGTCCGTCTGTCTGTCCGAAATTAGCCGAGGGCAACTTAATTAGGCAAACTCCAGAGTCCCTTGCTTGGAGTAGAGATGATACAAGAAATACTATCGATATTTATCAAAATCTCATTTATATTTCATCGAAAATTTAATCGAAAAATCGATTTTCGAGTAAATAATTGCATTTTCAAATTCAAATTGAATATTAAATATATCGAATTTCGATATATACGGAAATATATTTATAATCTATTGATTATATTATTATCTTGTTAATATAATAACTATAATACTTGCCATACTTTCGATTACTCATCGAACCCGATAGTTTTGCCCAGATATCTCATCGGTACCATCTTCTGACACCCCTAGCTCGCAGTGTTCTGTCCTTCGAGGGAAACACCATTCAATTTGTCAACATTTTATCGCCCCGACGACTATGACGACACCCGATCCGATTTGCAGCTGAGTCAGACAAATAATCACCCAAAACTAGATCTCATCGGGGGCTCAACTAAAAATTAAATGCAAATTGCATGCACGAACGCACCAGACTATGTGATTTATGCGGCTACATAATGCAGACGAGAAGGCGGCTCGACATTTCGGCATCTCGGCAAATGAGCGGCCATCAATCAGTTGGGGACCTGGGGCCCAGAAATGAAACAAAGACCGAAGGACTGAGGTGCGATAAGATGCGATGAGAGGAGCGGGGCAATTTTCGCACGGGGGATGGGAGATTAATGACACAGGATTCTGCTCGTGACAGTGTCATCCTGGCGAATATTTATTTACCCTGCGAGGTGGATTATCAGACTTAATAAACCGGCATTTGTATAACAAATCTGTATGTATTTTTAGCCTCGCCATTGCCAGGGTAACCATTTGGCCCTAGACTCTCGTTCTCTTCACGGTTACATTTTGTCATAATTTGTTTTTTTGCCTGACAGAACAGATAAAAAGCTTTCCCAGCAATTGATTAAAGCTGACAAAAAAGACATCCACCAGGCAGTAATGTTTTAAGGCCTGGAAGGAGGATAAATACTGAGTGGATGCCCTGCTTGTGTCATCCCGTGGCAGGGCATGGATAATAAATTAACTATGGCCGACACGTAGGCACATAAACTTCGAACCGCTTTTCACTTTTCCACGCCCACTTTCGAAGGGAGCCTCAAATTTTGTCAAGTGGTCAGCAGAAAAGTCCCAAGCCCGGCTCCCCCCGAAGTTCATGCAAAATTAACAATCTACATCCTCCCACCCAGTAAGTCCACTGAGAAGTTACACAAGTTGAAATATTTAATCTTTTATTCAAGAAATATTATTTTCACAGAATTTAAGAATATTTATATTTCATATTTGAATAGGATTTTTTGCTTCTTCGAAACCCTCTGCTCAAGAAAAAAGTATTTTGGAGGGAAGAATTTGTGTACTTGAATTGTTTCTCGGTGTACGCGAAGTGGGCTCTGGGCCACCCACTCGTATACTTGACCTTGCCGGCTTTCATTCACCGAATCTCGAAGATGAAGGGAGGCGGGAGCGGAGAGCAGGCGGCTGAGCTATTTACAGCTGACTTGGCAGTATTTCTTTTTATTCCTGTGCAGCCGCAGGCAGCTGCAGGCTTTTAATTTTTTACAGCCGCTATTTAAATAAAAAAAAAAAAGGACGAGAAGGGTGAGCAAGCGAAATGTGAGAGTAAAAAGGCCAACCGAAGGCCCATCATCTGGCTGCGCCATTATTCATATTTTGACAGGCAGCCCCTGTTGGACGGGGCCCACGCGGCGTATGCGTTTTATTTGCTTTCATGATGAACTTTCTGCATATTTTACGTAGGCCAAATATTTTCCCAGCTCAGCTCCAGTTTCCCCCCTTTCCGGTGTGTAAAAGTCTCCCGAAAACGAGCAGCTAATGCGCGTGAAAATACTTGGGGAGCCGGAAAACCGGCAGCCCGAGTTGGAGTTGTTAGCTTGATCTTTTTGTTTGGTGTAAAACGTGGATTGTGGGTTTGTTGATTCTAGCCAGAAGGGGAAACGCAAACGCAAAGGCAAAAGCAAATAAATGCCAGCCAAAGGGTCCTGCGATTCAGTCATATTTCACGGGGCTATGGATAGCGTAGCTTAAAGGGAATAGTCATCGCATCGGGTTAAGGGAACATTCCTCAATATTGACACCCCCCACAATTTCCTGGATAAAATGAGATATTTGTTGAACCAATCTCTGACGAGTTGAATGAATGAAAATCCTATTTCTGGAATTCATTCGTGGCACCTGAACAAATTGTTTATTCTCATTTTAAAGTAAAATTGGGTAAGATGTTTCTATTTATTCAGCTAACTCTTCAATTCAGGGGCTGAAATATTAAGCAAATAAACGTTGATTAATCTCCTTCGTCCTTAACTTTAGACTTTTTTATGGCCATTGTTCTTGAACAAATTTTATTACAAATCTTAAAAATCATTCTCAAAGTTCATAAAATCCAAATATTACATTTCATCAGCAGCAAACTCTTCCAAATATATTTTATTGACTTGTTTGCTGCTTGAAACTTTTTGAATTTAGCTAAAATCTAAGTCTTGATAAGGAGAAATCTTGAGAAATGTCTGTTTAATACTTCATTTAATAGCCAGAAGTTCTTGGCTTACCTTTTTCAGACATCAACCTCCTACAAGCCAATAAAATATGAAAAGCTTGAATGATTTCAATTGAAATGTAGAAAACTCTTATAGAAAAGAAATTCGTATTTGAATTTTGCTGTTGACCCTTGTGAACTGAACTCCGGCAAGCTGAACTCAGCTCAAATGTCACGAGGGCCCGAGGCAGCTGACACAACACATTTGGGGCTGCAAAACGGGTTCAATCTTAAAGTTTGGCCAAAAAAAGAGACAGTAAAATATATAGTTGAGACAAACAACCGCAAACATCTGTAAGGGCGAGACATTTGCATACCGAAAGGGACGAAAATGAGGACATGTGTTTGTGCCAGGAATTGATAAAGACACCCACACACCGGGAACAGGACTTTCTGTTGCATAATTCAGGGCGGCGACATCATCGGCAGGAACAATGGACCAACATTGATTTATGCACAACTGTCTTAAAATTTGAATATAAATAAATAAAAGGATGCCGGATGGTGGGTGCTCCGGTTGCCCATAAATAAATATGACAAACACCTCGGAAATCTCAGGTGTGTGTGTGTGTGTAAGCGCTCCTTTGTGAAAGCCAAGTGGAAATGCATTTGTAGGCCAAAATGTTTATTTAATGAGTCGTTTCAGGCTAATTTACCAAAATTTATGTGCGAATGGGTTCAAAAATGTAGAACATAAATAAGGCTTTGGGTCGGAAAAGGAGACAGGACCCTTTTCGGGGACTGGCGCTCATCTGCCATTGAGTTATGATTACGGGACGACACTAATGCCACTTTAAGTGTGGCCTTCGTCTTGGCCATCCCTTGGTCCAGTATCGGCCTCGGACTTGGCCCTAATTTTATTTGCTTTGGTCATGGCAATTACATTGTCGGACATATTCCATTTCGTGTTGTCTATTTTTGTGCGGCAAATGAAATTAACACAGCATCAACTGGGTCCCGGGAAAGCGACGACGCGACGCAGGGAAAATAGCGCGGCGGTGTTCGGGGAAAAACACACACACATGAAAATGAGATGCCATTAAGGAGGACCAAGAAAATTGTGGGCGGGGCCGCCTTTGCCGCAGCGGGTGGTGAAATATCAATGGCAGAACAGCGGGAGCTGCTGGTACCCGAGAGGAGAGCGGAGAAGCGACGAGAAGAGCCTGCCACTGCCACTGTTACTGCTACTTATGCGTGCAGCCCACACAGAGAAGCACACAGGGAGACCCCAGGGGCTCACCCGCACTGAGAAAAATTAGGAGCACCTGGAATAAGCTAAATTTGTTTGCCTGAAAGCCTAAAAGGTAAAGTAAATAGGAAAGTAGCAGGGACTCAAACCCTTACCATAAGGGACGAGTGCGAAAGTGACTGCGTCAGCGAGTGCGAGAGAGATAGATTCGAATGTTGCAACTATTTTGCCAAATAACTTCCATGCTTTTCATTCAATTGAACTCAAATTTTTAGAAAACGCTAAATAAATACAAAATAATAATACATTATTTATTAATTGATTTTAGAGCTATTTTTATAAAAAAAAAAAAAATAGGTAGCCTAAAACGACAGATTCAATAAATAAATGAGAAATAAACCTTAAAACCAATTCGAAAATATTTTAAATTTATATGAGAACCAATATACACCCCGTTCTCCTTTCTCTCAGTGCACTTATCTACATATACATGCCATATATATGCGGATTCCTTCATTCGTTTGGCTGTCAGGCCGCCTGCTCGGCTGCTGCTGCGGCTGCTGCTCCGCTCGTCGCTGCTCATTCATATCCATTGTGGGGGAGAAAATGCAATCAAATTACTTTGATGTTTCCATTAATGTCGTTTACTTTAACGCTGAGCCACAGCAGTGGGAGCAGCCGTGGCGGCAGCAGCAGAAAATGCGGCGAAAAGCGGTGAAAACAGCATCAACTGCCACACAACTGGGCTGGAATGATAATGTGGAAATCATCTGTTTTGCAGTTTGCTCCTTGGAATGCCTCATTTGATGTCTCTGTTTGTTCGCTGTTCGTTGTTGTTGCAAATCAGGGCTGAATGTCCTGGCCGCCTGGCATTTTTATTGAGCCCGACGGGCGATGTCTGTATACCCAGGCATCTCGACAAGCAATTCGTTTGAGTTATTATCTCGGTGTATCAATGGGGACTGGGCCAGGTTCTTTTTTCCTCTTAAAGTGCGGTTTTAATGTTTAGTAAAGCTGCGTGAGTCCCCCTTTGGATCTCTGTGAAAAGTGTCATTTCCGTTTTGGTTTTATGACATTTCCCATCATCGTCATTATCTCTCGCCACATTTTCCATTGTTTGCTGAAAGCGGAAAAGAACGCATTTCCTGCTACCGGTGCTTTGTGCACACAAACCAAGGCCAAGGAAAATGCAAGACGCTGGCTTAAATGTGTCTAAAAAATGCATCGCAGTTAAATGTATTTATTGTTTAAACCAAAAATCTCGAAAGGGGGAGAAGTAAATAGAAGCGGAATGTTTTTTCCAATTATCCTGTCAACTCGCCTGAGCAAATTTGCTTTTCTCGAGATCAAATTTTTAATTACTCTTTGCCATTCGCTATTTACATAATTTCATTTCGTTTTCACACCTCCGCCTTCGCCCTGACCTTGCGACATTCTGAATGGGTGAATGGGTGGGCTGAGGCTGAGTGCTGAGTGCTGAGTGCACTGACTGTCGTCGTCGTCGCCGGCCCACACCTTCGTTTCGACTTTGTCAAGGTCCCGATGCGCCCCAATGCCTTGCTTTAATGATAGACGACCTCTCAGGAACTCAGAACTCGGAACTCAGGGACTGGGGGCACTGTTGGTTGTTGGTTTCAGTTCTCAGGCTCTTCAGGCGACCCACTGAAGCCATGCTATGCCGCTTCCACTGCCATTCAAAGTGCCTGGCAAGACAAAATGGCTAAGCAAATAGGGCGGGCGTGCTGGCCAGGGGCGTGGCGTCGGGGTTCAGCCAGCCATGCACTCGACAAGCTGGCCAATTGTTATTGTCCCGAACAAACGCGCCGAGAGACGCGAAATCGCAACAGCTGTAGCACAAATGTGGCCAAGATAATAGGATTTAAAAGGGATCCAATAAGTACAAGTACGTACTTGTTAGATTTTATTTTAAAATATAAAAAACACATTTTATGGGAGAAAAATTAAGAAAATATTGAAATATCTGTTGTTTATTTATTCAATTCAAAAATTCTTCATGAAATCTGAAGCCACTTAATTCTGTAATACATTTCATTAGGTCAAATTAATTTATTAAAAGCTATAAATCAACAGGTAATTATGCTATAAATTATTTCTTATTAGAAACGCATTCTTCTTGTGAACTTAATATGGATAAACAAATAAATAAAGCAAACAAAAATTAAGAATTAATTTCCCACCGTTATTAATGCCACCGCCATAGTAAAACCAGGAAAAAAAGTTTGTGTCAGGTTAGTGAGCGGCACACGTGGCTTGATTTGTGCTTATTGAAATGGGCGTTTATTTGCTTAATAACTTAGCCCTGGCCAAGGCCATGAAATAGATAGGCAATTACCGAACCCAATAGGTGACCAAATTGCCGGCAATCAAATGTCCATTCCAAGTCCTGCCAAGGACCATGTCCCTCTCCATCATCATCATCATCATCAGTTTCGGCTTTTTGCCACTCAATTAAGGGCAGCATTGTTTCAAGTTGCATCAACTGCGGAAACTACTTGCTTCGGCTCCCTACCGAAACTATTTGCACATGGGTAAAAGTTTTTGCTACAAATTGCGGGCATTCAGTTCGACCATTATCCTGAAACTCCCTCCATAAACTTTGGGGCCTGTGGGCCCACACGTTTCAATTAAGCCCCAAAATATGCATTACAAACTCGGTGTGTGTTATGTTGTGTTATCTCTGTGCGGGCTCCGTTTCATCTGGCTGTTTGTAAGGGCAACAGACTGAAAGCCACTCCGAAATTGTGTCACATACGAGGCCGGTGTAAGGGGTTAGTGGGTATTATATGATATGAACTCATGTGTAATTGCATTGATAGGTCAACCTTTGTATTTGCGGCCGCTTGTTGGCCAACATATTTGGTTGGCCCAAAACAATGGCATTAATTATGGCTTACATCTAAGAGCTTAGAGCTGTATTCCGTCGATTCGATCATTTAATGTGCTTGATACGTCAAGAATTATATATTTAAGTGGTAATAATTTGCAGTATAAATATGGTATCCACGTGGAAACGTATCTTTTTCATTGAAATAGTTGAATTACCTTAGTAGAAAATAAGTTACCTATTAAAACATCCATTTTGGGACCAAATTTAAGATAAAAATTCCTAAGAGTTATAAAACATATCATTTTAATAATTAATCAATATTAAAATATATTTTCCCTGTAATTTCTGAATTAATTTTCTATTAGAAACCTGCTTATGCATTTAATAAACGGGAAAGAGTCCAGGAATACATTATTCAGAATCTAATTTAAAATTAACTGGCTGTCGGCCTAAAGTGGTTTAAATATTCCCAGTTCACCTCATCATCTAATATGCTCAATTGTCTATTTATACGTCTAAGCCACATGATCTGTCTGCCCGAATTGAAGTCGCCTTTTATGGCACAATTGATTTGTCGTAGACAGAAATTCAATTCCGTCTGCGAATGTCACCGCTTTGCATACTTAAAACTCTTTGAGACCGAAATTAGCCCGCAGCTCTCGCTTTCCCACTCTTCTGACCATTATTTCAACAATACGGCTACGTGGAGGCACCTTGTTTCTTATTTCTTACGAAAGACTCACCCAGACGTATGCCTGATATGCGAAATTCCAGGCGACGCAGCCGAAATAAAGCGAAAACAGTGTCAATTTTTTTTCGTACGTTCTCTCTGTGCAAATTCCATGGAATTTTCTTCTGCGGAGGCGAGCAATTTGGCAAACGAACAATGACAACTGGTTGACATTTGAATTATGCTGGCGCAGCGTGTGTCTTACAAGGTCGCGGTTAATGCGGCCACCTGTGCGTATGAGTAATTCGCGAAGGCGAAATACCCCAAAGGAACGGGGGTAGCGTGCGGCGAAAATATGTCTCTGGGATCTGTCTAATTACATCGACCAGCAACCAAAAAAAAACACTGATTCTTTTCACAAGGAAAACTTTCTCGAGAACAAGAAGAAAAACACGAGAGAACACAAGAAAGAAACTTTGACAGGAAATTTGTAGGGACTGACTGACATCCTGACACAAATATTTACGGATTGTAACTGTATTTATGTTTGTAGAGCAGCGTCACCGTCCTATGCCCACCCCTGCGGCTAAACATTGCCAGTTGTTACAGTCATGACTGGCAGCTTGCGTCCATGTGTGCGTAAGTGGCATCACCATCAAGTCATCGTCATCGTCATCGTCGTCGTCGTCGTCGTTGTCGTGACAAACAGTTGCAATCCCCTCCAGCGGTTCGAGACCCCTATCTGCCCCACACACATCCGGCAAAATTGCAAATAGGAGAGTCGCAGAGGGGCCAACAGGGGTTAAGGGTGTCATCATAATGCGTACGCCAGCAGAGAGAGAAAATATCAACTAAAGACTTATCATGTTTGACCAGAAATAGCTGTGGTTTTTCAATTAAATGGAAATTAAGCCACGAAATATTTGGCATTCCAAATAAAATAAATTGATAGAAAACCAAAACATATTTCTATAAAAAAGCAAATATTCAGAGTTCTTTAGCTTACTGCCTCTCGATTCCTGCCAGTGTGTCCTTGTCGGTTATCTTTCCCTCGACGCACTTGAGATCCTGTTGATGCCACACACTCGCTGCCTAGAAAAGCTGCGAGCGTTAATGGCATCGCCGGAAGAATGCAACCCCGCTATAATTTTAATCTTTTTGTTTTTCTCCTGCATCTCCTAAGAGGCTGCTTCGCTTCGGTATTTAATTTCCCTTCGCCCCAGCTTTAAGGTTTTACTTTGCCAAATTGTTGGAGAGTAAACAAACATTCCTTCCACTTGGCTGGCGAAAGCACTTATCTTAAATTTGATCAACTCTGTAAAGACCCAAACCCCGAACCGAACTGAACTGAACCTCCTACAGCTGTCCATCTTCACACAGGATGTAGGGTTGGGGCTTGACTTTCCTCCCCCTCGATATATTTCACTTCCGGCTGCTGCTGCTGCTGATGTTTTTTTATTTTTTGGTTAACCATTTAGAAAACAATTTAAAATAATGCCACTGCAGAAAGACAAAGGCAAACAAAGAAGCGAATAACGAACAAGTTTGCTTACGTGTACAAGAAAAATGCAAATAAAAGAGCGTAAAACAAACAGCGGGCGACGAGGGAAAAGCAAACAGGGGCAGAAGCAGCGCAAAACAAGCAATCAATAATCAATATGGAGTAAATATTATTTGGAAGAGCCAGTAAATAGCAGCACACTCGATGCTGGCCGGAATCAAATGCTTCGCAGAGCGCCTTCAAGAAGATTTCCCTTCGGCTTGAATTTCATTTCGCTGCGATGGTTGGGCTCCGTGCTGCTTTTGTCCAGGTCCAGCAGGACTCTGGGATATTCCTTCTCCTATCTACAGCTGCGATTTGTGCGGCTTCCAGCTCTCGACTGAGGGCGTGACATAACTGGTTTATCAGTTGAGCGGGGGCTGGAGGAGGTCCTCCCACTGGACCCAGGCTCCCTCTCGCCATCCGGAAATCAGTTTTGATTTCAATTTCTCTCTTTCACCTTTTCCCACATGATGATGATGTCCTTATTTACGCCGCCATTGTTGCTGCCGTGCTCGGAGCCATGCCGTGCCGTGCCGTGTCCAGTCGAGTGTGTCCTTTTCGAAATGAAAACGTTATTCAAGCCTCCCATTAGACTGCTTTTCATGCGCAAAATTAAGTTCTTGGCAGCAGCCACTGATTGTAACTAAGCGGAACACTCGAGAAAATATTGTTTTTTTAGGTTTATTATCTTATATTTATGATTTTTCTATCAAAGAATAATAAAATGCCAAAGGAAATTCAATTTCTGGGTAACTCTTAGGTTATATTTTCAATTTAAAACTTAAATATATAAAATTTAAGCAATACAATTACCGTAAGCTAGCAGCTTATGGCCTATTGCCTTGCCTTTTCTCGTCAAATATTAAATAAATAATTCTTACATATTAAAACCCCTTCTCAAGTAGTAGAAAAAACCATAAATTGCCAACTATTGGCTTATTGAGAGTCATGTGTCTTTTCTATTGAAAGTCCTGTCCCTTTTTTTCCACTCCACACCATCTCCATTCTTCCATTCTAATCTGTTAGGCTGTCAAACTGTGGGTCTGAGGGAACCACAAATGACATTGGCATATTATTCCTTTGGCATTGTTTGCAAAAATTATAGCATACATCTGTGGGCAACCGGCAGCTGTCATTCATTAATCATTCCATTTGTCACTTCTCCAAGCACCGCACGCAGGATGGAGGAGCCATCATGCTACCATATATATGGCCACTATATATTCGCAATTAATATAAAATTATTTCCGCTGGGCGGCGGCCAGAGCGGTTTGTCTCAAATTAATTGCGCGGAGTGTTGTACGGTGTATATGCTTGCATAACGGCGTTCATCAAGCGGCAATTAATTTATATAAGCGAATTATGGCACGACACGATTTTAATTAATATTTCTTGGCCATTTGTATTGTGTCATATTAATGGGAAAAACAATTACATCAGTCAAACGAGCCGAGTTGATCAATCAATTAATTTCAGCTCCATTTGACGCAGCGGCGTGAAGATGGGGCTGCTGCTGCCCCTTTGGCTAATTCTAGTTTCCCCCCAAAGACAGCAGACTCAATTTCCAAGAAGAGTTCAAAATTGAATTTTCCCCACTTGAGAACTTAATTTGGCAAACATCGCAGCAGCTACAGCCTGGATAAATTAACCTTTGCCTCATTTGCAACCACCCAAAAAACAAAAAGAAAGAGAAAAGGAAAATGGAAATTTGCAAATCAAATTACTAAGCTTCCTTCACATTAGCCGCTCGCTCGGTCTTGCTACGTTTAATTTCTCAGTGCACACAGAAAAATAAACAGTACAGTTTTATAAAAATATTTGTTTAGGTAAAAGAGACCAAAAAGGAAAACAAATTAAAGAAAACAAATTATTAAATTAATGTAAATACTAACTAATTACTTAAAATCCAAGCAGTATTTAATACTTAACTGTGTAATAAAAAGAAACTATTCCAGTTTCACTTTCGGAATAACCAAACTTATGTTAAAACTGTGTATATATTTTCTGTAAAATCAAAAATTTTCCTTTTTAAATAAATAATTTGGTTCAGTACATTTTCGAGTGTATTCCTTCGTATCTCCGGGTTTTGCTCCCATCTATGCATATTTAAACAGTCTGCTGGCTTTGCGGTTTCTGCGCCTCATGGAACGTGTTAATTGCAGCCACATTGCCCCCCTCTTACCCTGCCACTCCTGCCGCCACCCTCAAACATTTTTCGCCCACTTTTCCAGCGCTTTTCCGCTGCCAACTGCAGCCGCCTAACAAATGCAATTAAAATCTTTGCGCAAAGCAATGGCTGCAGCCTGAACAGAACGAGATATGGCGGAGTAGGGACCAGCGGGGTGACAGATAACATATTGCCCACGTCCGAGAGAAATGTGCATGGACACAGCAGAGAAACAACAAAAAAGATTTTCACAAAAAGTAAAGAAAAAAATAAATGGCATTTATATCTGTACTTCTTTGCTCAGGCTACGCTTCAGCCAAACAAATCTAATTTGGACCGCACACTGTTCCAGATACATTTTAGATTCCCCCACCAAGAAATGCGGTCTGTTGTCCCTCAGTTCTGGGGTCCCGGTTTAATCTCTGGAGGTTTCCCAATGAGCTTCTGATGAGCTCTAGCCGCTGGCTATTTCTGTTTATTTATCGCTGGCATTAGGTCGGCAATTGTTGTTTAATAAATGGGCTTGTTTCTGGGGTATTTTGTGGGCGGAATATTGTTGATATTATTTTTAGAAAATAATATAACATTTTATTATTTGAGAGATTGGGTTGGCAAAGAGAAAGAATAAAAATAATAATAAATAAATAAATAAATATTAGTCAGACAAAGAGTGTATTCAGGTGTCCCAGAAATATCTCCTTGAAATCCATTGAAAATGTGTCTGTCTTTCAAAGATAAAGGAACAAATTATCATGATATTGAGGAGCACAATATTTATTGCGTAGTTTTAGGAAAATTTTTAATAGATTTTATAAGCATAGCAATTTCATTTATCTAGTTTCCCTATTTAAGAGTACTATTCCCTACCAACTTATATTTATCTTCGCCTCGAGTGCACTTTTTCCCGCCTCGCCCGCTGCTGCTAATAAAGCTGCAAGTGGCAGAAGCTGCCTCAAGAGGAGCTTTACGGTGTGCCCAAAAGGGAACTATTCCAGTCACAAAGTCAAATGAATATAATTTCTGGCTGTTCGCTAATCGACTAAGCACAAAACCCACATACACAACACCCAAGCACCTTCAACACCCAGTCCATCATGGAATATTTAATGGCATTAATTGTAACGGGCTAACGGCCGTATACGCAACAATTTACAACTAGCATTAATTATACGTCATGTTGGACAATAGTCTCACCTCCCTCTGTCTCGCTCTCTTTCTCCCTATTCACAGGCAGGCGCTCCTTGATAATTAATTATAAATGCATCTGGAGAGACGGCTGTGCGGCAAGGCTGTCCTTGCAGTGAATGACGGCCAGCAATCACAATAGACTATAGACGATAGCAACAACTGGATCTGCTGCTGCTGCTGCAACAACTACTGCGACAATGGCCAGTGGCAACAATGAAACTGCGCCGCTCTACTGCGGCAGCGGCATGGATAATTTCCATACCAGGTAAGCAACTTTTCCCCAATGTCAATGCCAAATGCCGGCGGCCAGGAAAATGCGCCTCAAGGGCAGCGACGACGACTACGACGACGACGATAACAACAGTGCAGACATATACAAGTCAGAAATCGGGGCAACAAACAGGACGAAACAACAACACCATTAGCCGTTGTGGGGGCGACAATACGGCAAATCGTTCAGAAATCGATTATCGCCTCGTCACCCGGATAATTTTCCACGTTTTGATTTGATTTATGCACTTAAACAAAAAATATAAAATTTGCCTAATGCACTTTCTATATAATTGTATACTTTAAGCCATCTTATTAAGGGTGTTTTACCCCCTAGTTTAGTGAGCTTCTAAACAAAATTAAATATATGAAAGTAGAAATTCTTTATTTAAAAAAAATATTTTTAAATTCCAATTGGTTCCATTGGTAAATTTTAATTATGTTATACTTTTATTTTCTTTGTCAAGTTCTTGTAATATTTAATTAAATTATTTGACAAAGCACACTTCCGTTTACATTTTCTTTCACTGCAAACAATTTTCTCCCACCATTAAATGACACACAAAAAAACATCAGCAAAGCAGAAAACAGATTTGTCAACAGCAAGGTCAACAAATGATGGCTGAAATCAATTTAATTGACCGTTTCCTATAGGCCATCCCAGTGTCCATCTGCTGCACCCATAAAAAAACCGAATCGGGGGCTTCAAGTATTTATATTCCTTGCATGCCAAAAGGTCGTAAAAGCTGATGATTAAAAGAGGCCCTAAAAAAGTTTATGGAGGTATAGAAAATTCAATTCTTAGCTTTCTAGCCGAGTCATCATGCTGAAATTTTCATAAATATAATTGGTAATAAATGTGAGAGGTATAGTAAAAGCCATCGGGTAATAAACCTCAATCAGAATTTTGTATTTAACGTGATTAAACTTTGATTAAGGTAAATTTGCTGACTGATGTATAATTCAATGATTTTGGAGTACAACTGAACAACAATTCATGGTCAAGGGTGACTGTTCTTTATAAAGAATTTAGTAAATCCTTTCGTGAAGATATAATGTCCTATTTTTTTGTAAATAAAATATTTATCTACATGAACTTAAATATCAAAACATTTTTATGATTTTCTCTTGTCAAGGAATTTAATTACCTTGCATTTATTTTCTTTTAAACTCTTCCCAAACCTTGCCAAAAACCTTGTCATAATTAACTTTTGCCGAAATTTAATAGCTTGAAGTGGCAATAAATTCATTATATATTAGCCCAGTTAAGCTGCAGATTTTCTGACTCCCACGCTGTCTTGGCCCTTATTGATTGACCATAAAAAAGGTTTCTTAGTTTATTAGGTCGCTTTTCCCCCTGCTCAGTTTCATAGATGTGGAATATTACCCAATCGGCGGACATAAATCATTGATGATCATTTATTTGCCGTGATTAAGCTTGGGGCTGTGTGAACTGCAAATTATTCACTCTACTGTTACACCGCATGCTGGCCATCTCTCCCCTGGCTTTGCTGTGTTGGCCTGGCCAAATGCTTTTAGTTTTAATTAGAGCCAGTCTGGGCAGCATTAATGGCCACAAAGTGGCTGGCCACAGCATCCCTGAATGCGGCGAGTCGCTTTAATTAAAGGTAGCCGTAGTCCCAGCCGTAGTCGGAGTTTGAAAGATGACTGTATGGCAATTAGATGTGTATCCAACACTTGGCCATTTACTTTTGTGTCAAAGACGTGCCAAATTGCTGGCGACGTCTTTTCCACCGAGGGCGACACTTGACGCTGTCACGCCCCAGACAGACAAACCACCCACCGAGGAGCCCAGTCCCCCCAAGAAGGCCCTAAAAGCCACCCATCCACCCACTCATTCGTCTCCAAGCGCCACTCAAGCGGCAAACAGCAAGAGAAGAAACGAGGGATCGTGCCAAAAGTATGGAACGAAGAGTATCTTCTTGGTACCGAAGATGGGAATACCCTTGTTTTTGAGACGCATAAGAGTCACAAATAAATGCTGCATAAAATATTACTAAGTTCATAATTTTCATAAATATGATTTATATTTTGTTTCTCCTTGATTGGCGATCAGAAATCCTTAAAGCATAGAAATCTTTAAACCAGTATCATATAGAATATAGAGATATATCTAACAGATATCAGAGATATCTTAACAAATATCAGAGCAATCTTTTGACCAGAATAACAATACCCTTAGCAAGAATATATAACAAAAAGTGGAATTCAAACGCCAATGTGTCACACAATCCCACAAAGAACGCACAAAAACACACTTGAGCGGCAGGCGCAAAAGTTCAACCCTTCCCCTGGCGGCAACGTGACGTATACGCAATATAAATGGCAAGCGAAAGAAGCGAAAAGGGGCCCGAAAGTTTTTGGCGAACCAAAAAATAAATAACGAATTGGAGGAGAAAAAACCGCAACAAAACACGCACAAAACAAGCAATTAACATAAATAATAAAGAACGCACGGCGGCATCAGCGTCAGCCCCTTTTGTCGGAGAGAAAGGACAAAAAAGCCCGAAAAACCAGAAAAACCGAAGACCGAAAAATGTGGAAAATTGCTTCTGGAAAATATTTAATTTACCAAATGCGTTGTCGCTTTTTGCGGCCGTGTATTCCCCATGCAAATGAAACAAACACAGCACATACCGACGTCTCAGTGACTGACTGTTCACGTTAAAGGCTTCTCATTCTAATGGACAGGTGGCCCCTACAAAAAAATATACAACATATTAGGGAACGAGGTGTGTCTACGTGGCCCTCAAAAACAGCGAAATTGAAACGCCGGCGACACTTTTCGGGCGGCAAGAAACCCTCATCTTAGCGGAACTCCTGGGGAATTTACAACTCCATTCATCAAATTCACAAAAACTTTTCGGGGGGCTGCCACACATTCCCGTTCGAGTTTGTTGTCGCTGGATTTTACCTTTACCTTGGCCAGAATCCCAGACTCTGGTCTCTCCCTCCAGAAATTCTCCGCTGAGTCTAATTTATGGCCTTTGATAATCCATGTTGATGAATGGCAACGGCAACGGCAACGGTAGCGGCAACGACAACGTCGACGACATGAATGAAGTCGAAGTCCTGGAATTGTTTTGGACCACCATACCCTGCCCTGCCCTGCCTCGCCTCGCTGCTGAAGGCTTGCAGCTCAAAGTTATTGGCCCAGAAATCAAGCGAAGTCAGCTATCAAAATGAACCCCCAGTAAACCAAACCCTAGCTAGGCCAATAACCAAGACATGTTACACGGGAAATATGCAGAGCAAAAAGGCTTAACATCTTCTTAATTATAAGAATAAAATATTTAGTAATGGGCAATGTTAAATATATCATTAATATATATAAAAGCTCATCAAACTAAAAACCAATATATAGTTCATTTCCAAACAAGTTCATCACTGTTTTCCATAAAGTATCCTTTACCATTTGTCACTGTGTAAAAAACCGTTTTAAAAGGCATACCTACAAAATCGAAAGTTTGCTGCGATAGTTTTTCTTTCCCAGTTTCCCAAAAAAAATAGAGACATATTTCCGACTCCCTCCAGCTTATTTCCTGGCCAGTGGAGAATATTTTTTCAGTTGGTCCCGGCCAGAATTCTGCTCGCAAACATATTTATATTGACTTTTGTTGAAGAGACCTTAAATTGGTGCAGAATGCAGCTCGGAGTGGAATGGAAATTTTCAGCCATTTACGCAACTAAAAACTTGCCCACAAATTTGGCTTAGATTCCTCAACAAAACTGTCCCTATTGTTTTTACTGAGCTTTTTTTTATTTTTTTCCTGGCTTAAGGAGTAAATGGGGAAATTCGCACGAAAGCAATAAACAATTTAACTAAAGTCCTGGCACTGACAGGAGCAGCAACAGCAGCAGGACACACACGTGTCAAGCTTGCTGCTTGCAAGAGTATTAAACATTTTTTGCTGCCAGTCAACCGCAAGGCTAAATGCGGGATATTCTCGCAGGATGCAGGATGCAGGCAGCCGGATGCAGGCTGGAGGATGCTCCCCCGGAGGCATTAGAGTGTCGTGTTTGTGGCTCTCGCCTCGCATTTCCCTATATAAATTTTATGCTAAGTCTAATTTGTTGGCTGCAACTTGCACAAAAGGCACACGGCGAAAACAACAACAAACGGGCTGCAAAAAAAAGGGCCAAAAGGCAAAGACCAAACGAAAGCGTTGAAAGCTACTTCGGATTTTCCTGGGGCAAAGGGTAATGCACTCGAAAAAAATTGTTACCAACAAAATGTTAAAATCTTTGAAGGGTATTTGAGGAAATTTTGATACTGTTTCCTAATAATAATGATGATAGCTATTTTATAGCACTTATCATAGGAGATTATATATAGAAGTTAATGTATTTTTTTCGACTCCTTTGCTTACTTTTCCTTAGGTGCACGTGGAAAATTCCCAAAGAGCTTTGAGCCGCAGCCTGGCTGAGAAATTTGAATCCTACTCCCTGGTTGTTCCCTTCGCACTTTTCCTTCTCTTTTTTTGGCCAACGAAAAACTAAACAAAAGCCAGTAAAATGTTTGTCCCAGGACGGGTGAATGGGAGTAGTAGGCGTGGCTGGGCTTTTGCCTTAGGCCTGGGTGAGTTTATTGCCTCAACGGCTGAAAATGCTGCTGCTGTTGGGCCAAGTCAACGGAAATGGCTTTTGGATGGTTTTATTGCCTGTTTTCTTTGGCTAAAAGAGAGCCGAGTCTCTAAGCGTATAAAGTAACAAATTGGTTAGGGCTAGCTAGAGCATAATAGCCAAAACATAATTTGCCAAATGCCTGCCACTCACCCACTCGCTAGATTTCGAGTGGTGTCTTGAGGTTCAAGGATGTCCGCTGTAATCAGGGGAATCAATCTGACTTACAAGCTGCTATTAAGTTTTCCGTTAGAATTTATTAAATAAATCTTATTCAATATATTTCTCTCTCTTTGCAGCTACAAAAACATGCATGGCTATGTCTCTCTGGTAGTCTGCATCCTGGGCACCATAGCCAATACCCTGAACATCATAGTGCTAACCCGCAGAGAGATGCGGTCGCCAACGAATGCCATCCTCACCGGCCTGGCAGTGGCCGATCTGGCAGTAATGCTGGAGTATATACCCTACACCATACACGACTATATCCTAACGGACAGCTTGCCCCGCGAGGAGAAGCTCAGCTACAGTTGGGCATGCTTCATTAAGTTCCACTCGATCTTTGCCCAAGTCCTGCACACGATATCTATATGGCTTACAGTAACCCTGGCAGTTTGGAGATATATAGCCGTGGGTTATCCCCAGAAGAATCGGGTGTGGTGCGGAATGAGAACAACTATCATAACGATAACCACGGCCTATGTGGTGTGTATTCTGGTGGTTTCTCCCTCGCTTTACCTGATCACGGCCATAACCGAGTACGTGGATCAATTGGACGCCAATGGCAAGGTCATTAACTCCATACCCATGACGCAGTTTGTGATTGATTATCGGAATGAGATGATGATGAGTGCTAGGACGGCGGCTCTGAACTCGACGCCTCCTGGTCCGTCTCTGAATGAAACTCTCTGGTTGAATGTGAGTTCCCTGGTTACTTCAACAACTACGAGTGCGCCACCAATATTTGTACCCTCGCCGGTGGTCAGAAATGTCACCGTTTACCGACTATATCACAGCGACTTGGCCCTGCATAATGTCTCGCTGCAGAATGCGATCTTTCTCATATACAGCGTAGTGATCAAGCTGATACCTTGCATCGCTCTTACGATACTCTCGGTGCGTCTGATCCTGGCATTGCTAGAGGCCAAGCGGCGACGGAAGAAGCTCACTAGCAAACCGGCTCCAACAGCCTCTACTAATGGCACCAAGTCTGCCATCAATGGCAAGTCAGCGGATAGGCCAAGGAAAAATAGCAAGACTTTGGAAAAGGAGAAGCAAACGGATCGCACTACCAGGATGCTGCTGGCGGTGCTGCTCCTCTTCCTCATCACTGAGTTTCCCCAAGGGATTATGGGTCTGCTGAATGCCCTGCTAGGCGATGCCTTCCTAGTGCAGTGCTATCTGAGACTGAGTGAGTTTTTAGATAATTATTATAAAGAATAAATTATAACATGTTGAATATTCTAACTCCCAACCCCACCTCCCAACTTCCTCCCTCCCTTTCAGGTGACCTTATGGACATTTTGGCCCTGATCAACTCCAGCATCAACTTCATCCTTTACTGCTCGATGAGCAAGCAGTTCAGGACCACCTTTACCCTACTCTTTCGTCCGAAATTCCTGGACAAGTGGCTTCCGGTGGCCCAAGACGAAGTGGCAGCCGCTCGAGCTGAGCGATCAGCGGTGGCACCGACGGCGCTGGAGAAGGGTCTCCGAAATGCCCAGGTGGTAACTGCCACCACCACCACGAACATCACGCAGGTGACGAATCTGTAGCATAGGAATCGCAGGCACCATGGCAATCGCAGGACTCTGCTCAGCCGCCTGCTGAGTGTGCTGAAGCGACGCAGAAGAGAATCGGGCGGAGGGGGTCCAATGGCCGGGCCCGTGGCCAGCGTGGAGCCAGCAGCGGATCCTCTGGCCCTGCAATTCCAGGCGATTGTCGTGGTTGTGGACAAGGTGAGCGGGGCAACGGATCATCAGCTTTACACGGCTGACCCAGCTCGAACTGTGACGTAGTTACTCTTGAAGGAAAAACCATGATAATAGATATGTTGTAAGAAAATCCATGTAAAAACTGAACTAGTTGTGTAATCCTCTAGGCGAGTAAGTTAACCCAGGATAAACACGAGCTATTTGCATACTTTGGAGCATCGAAATACCTAAAACTAACACGAGTCTGCAAAGATGAAAGTGCTCTGGGCTTGGAAGCAGACTTTGCTGTGATGAATCCTGTTCTGGTCAATAAAATTTGAGTGTTAGGTAATAAATTAAGGGATTTTTTTTTAACTTTTATTCAGAATATTTATGTTTGCTTGGCACATTCACTACTCTCTTTGTGAAAGCGTCAAGTAAACAAATTTTTTTGCAATACTCCGCTACCTGATAGCTAAACAATATAATACAACAAATAATTAACATTAATAACCCTTAGAAAATTAATTAACTGACCATTAATACAGGTATTTTTATTATTTGCACTGAGAAATTGACCTAAAATCTATTTATAACTATAAAGTTCACTGAAGATTTAATACATGTTTTTAAATCTATAAATCAGACCACCAAAAGTCTGGAATTCTTCCCAAACCCAGAGAACACTTTCAATGTTGGCTACTGTTAAAATAAAGCGCTGGTCCATCACTCATACGCACCATTGGCTTTTCCTCTATTCGTCTTCACAGTTACAAGTAGAAGCTGTAAAAATGTTGTGTATAAATTTGCACATACGTAATATATACATACACGTTTTAGCTCTAGCGCATGAATATAAATCAAATCATAAATTGAGCTATTGCAGCTTTTTTACAATGCATTTTCATGTTGATTTCATCCAAGTAAAGTATGCAATGCACGTGCTTCTCCACACACACACAGAACTACGAATTTTTGGCAACGATTTAGGAGAATATATATTGAAGGAGGGTTATACTGTATATACACACACAAGTTGATGTATATATATTAAAAGAAATTAAATCTAAGCCTAATTGTTTGTAGAGGAATGTCTTACAAATATTTTGATAGCATTAATTGAGCCAGTTTTGGGATGCAACCATTGGAAGGGAATATACATAGAATCAGTTGCAGTGAACTGGTTTATTTAATGGGAGACTCTTTTATACGGAACTAGATTTGGGCTGTGAACAAAATTATATTATTTGTATTTAACTTGCGCTTGGTTTCAATTGGGAATTCACTCACGTTTCGTTGGTAATAATTTAAGCCTGTCTCACTGCAGCTGAGCGAACGAATGCTCCAATGAAACAATGCATGAATATTTGCCTCCTTTGGGAGACTTTTTTTGATTTGTCAAATAAAATCGCAAAGCCCGTCGAGAGGTGCTTAAAATATGACAAATGGCCAACACGAATGAACGCATAAATTATGACGATTGAAGTATTTGCTAATGAGCCCCGACAAATACTTTTCAATCTCGTTAATAATGAACACATAAATCAGCCACAAGGACTACGGATAAAAATAAATACATGTGAGAGTAATGATTGATTTTCAGCTGTAAACTGAGAGAAATTACTCGAATAAATATTTAATTAAATTATAATGTTGCCACTCCCTTTGCTTACTGAAAGTAAGCATAAATAATATATTTAAATAGATTAATTGTTGTTTGTTATACATTCAGTAAGGGATAAGTGTGATTTAAGCTACTCAGTTACCAAAACGAGAGCGACAAAAATGGTTTATTAGCGCGTAATTAAGATTTTGTATAAACGTTAAAATCGTAATGCTCACTAAAAGGTATTTAGATTTATGCAAATCCTAAAAGAAAAACATTAAATAAAAATAAAAATGAATTTAAATCTATGAAAAGCTACACAACATGTTTCATTACATTTTTTCCTTTTTCCTTTTTTCCCAAACAATTTATGCAAGTTTTTCAATTATTTTTAATTTAACCAATGGCCAAGTTTACTGACAACATATTTTAGCCAAGTTTAATTTGCATTAGCCAGAAAATACGGCGAACCGCAGGGAAAAGTTCTAAAATACAAAGCGAAGCGAAAAACGAGTCCAAAAACAATAAGCATGAGAAATGGGCCACAAAAGTTTATGGCCCACAAGCAGCTACCAGAAAGAAGTGGAGGTACCGAGATGAGAAATGTTGGCTGCCAACTTTTTCTGTAGTTGCCGGAGTAGTTGTGGAAATAAAAGATTACTCGAGATGGCAACGGCGCTGATAAGCCCTGGCAATGGTTGTCTAAAAGACAAGTTAGTTGCGGTCAAGACTCGAGTCGTGCCTTGGCTTTAAGGCTGAGTTCGGATTCAGTAACTTTTTAACTTTTCCCCTTAATAAAAGGTGAAAAGAGAAGGGTGTGGAGTTTTCTCGCGGATCCCTTGACCGTTTCAATGGGCTCAAAAATAATAACGATTATCTTTCAGAACCCTTTCATTATCTGGAAGCAATACGGTAAGTACGGTCCCTGATGGGTTTTCCCTTTCCGACTTCCCTTACCCTGTTAGGCGTCGGCTTATTGAATTATTAACCCATTTAAAGGTTGTTTCCGCTTCTAAGCCGTGTAATTAACTCAATTGACGCCTACCTGGGTTCAACTTGAGCTAATTTCTGGCCCACACCCGCGCCCATTTCCAGGACCCACAATAAGTTTACAATTTTGTAATTAATGCCCTCCTTTTGACAGCTACAATTGGCTTCGGTAATTCGGGGATCGTTAATTTGGCCGTGCTCAATTAAATATGAATTCGCTGAACTTGGCCTTTGAATAACTAGGATCCCCTCGCTCCTCCTCTCTCTTTTGGCCCGGCCATAAAATGCAGCAGGCCGGGACCAGCTTGCGGCACTCATAAACACATTTTATCGAAGGCAGTTAAGGCGGCAGGAGGAGGAGGAGGAGGCCAAAAAATGGCCAAAACTTTGGCCATTACTCGAACGTGCTGCGACTGGGTAACCCAGAAATGAACGCAGTTCGATTGCAGGCCTAGAAATCAATATTCTGGCGAAGAAACATGAAAGAATTCAAGAGAAGTGAGTTCAATTAAATCAAACTAAAGTTTAGGAATTTATTTGATCGACTTAAAGGTGGCAGCTGTTGCCTTAAAGCCACTTCTTATTAAGCTAAGCTACGAAAAGGTATATTTAATTAATAATTGTAATTATATGTCTTCAATATAGTAACCTGTTGAGCACACGCTAATGCACCGTGGGCCAGACAACTTCTAGCGGTGCTGCTTCAAACTTTCCGCATGAAATTGATTGAAAAACTTTGCACAGAGCAAGCTGCTCCTCAAAGGGTTGGGACCTTGAAGCACAGGGCCTCCTCCGCTGGGGCGTTGAAATGAGATTCCTGGCAGCATACAATGCCATGGAAACGGCCACAGCCCTTCCTTTTTGACAACTGGCGTCGTGTGCATTCTCCTCAACAATCCATTCTCCTATCTCCAGCTGCACGTGCAAGCGAAGAATGCTTAAGCGTTGGCCAAATCGGGGTGAATGCAGTGAAAGGACCCCTCTCGACGCTCCCATTTGCATAATGGATTTGACTACAATTAGCCGGCAGCTGCTACTGCTGCCACTGCCACTGACATGACTTCGAAAACTGGCCCCAGCATCGGAACTGGGTCTCCTTCCGCATCCGTCTGCATAATTGCTGGCAATTTGGATTTTTTCCGGCCATAAAAGTGTGTGTGTTTTTTTTATTTTCCAAGAACAGCAACAACAGCAATTTGAAAGCTGGAATAAGTATAGTAAATACAGTTGCTTTTGCAGCTTCCACAGCTTTTGTCGTTTAGAATTTTTAATTGCTTTAAAAGCTCTTAAATTGTTGACTATGAGTTGAGGGATTAGTTATCAATATCTCATTGAGCCTTACTTAATTTCTTCTTTCCATTACCAAACCTCTTTATATAATCAATAAGAGCCAACACTGATCCATGTAGCCATGAACTTGATGCGGATGCCCATGGGGCTGACAGCAGCAGACACACAGCAGCTTTGCAACAGCATTACAACACTGCAGCTACAACAGGGCAACATTTCATCCGAAATGGAAGCCCAAAACCCAAAACCGCATCTTGTGTGCATGTCTCTCAAGGGCCTTAACCCTGTTGGCGAGCATTAATACCTGGCATCGTTCCCTAATTGCAGGAGCTTTAAGAATACTTTTCGCAGCCCAAAGGACTGTGCACTTTCCAGAAGGCACTGTTTCGCCTATCCTTGCAGCTATCCAAGCCCGACATCCTGCTGTTCTGCTGCTCTCTGAAGCTGCAGCCACTGCGCATCTAATGAGCCTCATTAACGTAATTACATGATGTTGGCAATAACTGGCAAAAATCCTTCCCTCTTGATTACGACGATGTTGAGTATGTGTGGCGGGGACTGTACAGGGTGTGTGTGTGTGTGTGCGTGTGTGTGCATGGCGTGTGTTCATACACTCCACTGCTCCTTTGGCCACATGTAATCTCTGTCTGCAAGCAGAGCGGATTGTTATTTGTACAAATCTTCTGCCAAATGAAATTGAAATGCGAAGTTTTCCAAACGAATGGCCACAGATTAGTTAGTTGTTTATTTATGAACTCATTATGGAATCATTGGTTATTAAAAATGATTAAAGGAAAGCCAGTGGAGTCATTAATGGTTTAAAGTCTCAAAGGATTTTAAGTCTAGTCTCAAGCAGAAAACCAAATTGGGTTTCTTCCATCATTTGGGCTGAAATGTATTTACAATTAGGTACATTTACATTTCTATTTTTTATTTCTTTGCAATTTATTTAGCACTTAATGATTTTAAAGGGAAATCTTCAGTTTAAACTATTTTATTTATATAAAAACAAATATAAAAGTCAAATATCAATTAAGAAATCGATTTTTCCCCCACGTTAACTCCCAAAATAGATTTATTGATGTGTTTTGCAAAAACTTTTACAAAAACTCAAGTCACTCAACCATAAGTAATTCGTAAAGTGCACTTTGCAGCGAGTTATAGGGCCAAAAACTCAAAGGTACTTATCGGCAGGCTCATAGTATATGCCCGCCAGACACACACACGTGTGTGTGGAGGATCCGATTAAGTGTCAGGAGCGGCGAGAGCGGAGGAGATCCAGCAATTAATCTAATGGCAGACACAGGACCTTCTGAGCCTAATGCATACGTCTAAATAATTCAGGTAGAAATCAGCTTAATGTTCTAGTCTGTGCCGGCCATCTCGCATTTTCGCAGAAAATTGAAAATTACATACTTCGGGATATTCAATCTTTGTCAAATTACTGCAGCGGGGACAGCAGCACCTGTCCCGACACTCGGCTTACATATAATTGCTTTTTCTAGCCGGCAGTAGCAAGAAGATTTTTCACAGAAAATGTCCTGTCCTGGCTGTATTTTCCATGTAACTGTCAATTGTCAGAGTCCTGTAGTTGGTGGGATTTTTCTTTTCGGTCAGCAGATTTGTGTCCTGGGCTTTGGCGCCACGCTCCAGCGCCTTGAACTGTCCCACGATGCATTAGTTGTGAAATATTTTCGCTTTGAACTCCTCCGCACGAAGGAGCTCTTCTACGCACGCAGGAATTTTGATATTCTTTAAAATTCATTCGCATATATTTTGTACAACAAACAATGTTTATAAAATGTATTATGCCCTTTACCAATTCTGTGAATGGCATTCTCTGTAAACATGTTTTACCAGTATCTTTATTACCATGAATTTCCATTGATAAATCCCATTTACACCATTGCATCTAATCAAATAAATTGTTTTTAAAGGCTGCTGAACAAACTGTCACTTCGGTAAGGGCTCCATTGTTTTTGAAGCTTCATGTATCGATTTCCGAGAAGAAATGCTAAACGATCGAACATAAAATAAAATCCTTTAGTGTCAATTCCACCCCTCAATTATTTACGGCTGCTTGTCCCTAACCCTGGATGGCAATTAATTTGTTTCCGCTAACCCGATTAGAAATGCAAGTGCCCTGCTCGGCTTACCTAAATGCCATTTCATTACCTGTGTTTAGCCGACGAGAAACAAAATGAAACATGAGGGGAAAAAACGAAATTTATGGCCATCCGAACGGGCGCAAAAAAAATGTTTAATGTAAATAATTAACAAGTCATGACAGAGACGGCGGAGTGCGAGGGGATTTTCGGCCCATAGAATTCCCCAGGCCATGGCCTAATGTTTCCTGCTTTATGGGCCATGGCAGAAGTACGCCAAAAAAGGCTGGTAATTGAGTGAAATTGCCACAAATAAAATGGCCAAGAATTCCCCGGACTTCACTATGGTTTTTTTTTTTTTTTTGCCTAAACTAACGTCGGAAGTGCGCGCACATAAATTAGTCAAAGTGTTTCCAACTTTAAGCTTTAGGATTTTGTGTGTATTTTCTTCTCTTTTCCTGAAATGCCAACAAAAATATATACAAACATCTATTAAATCCATGAAGATATTTGAGGGAGCTTAACTCTTCCAGCTGCTGACCCTGAAGCTAGTTTTGGAATAATAAATAATCTACTTCAACCCGCTTTAAAGTTTCGCACCTGGCTCGGTGTCCTCAATAATTTATGAATGCAATTTCCCTAACAATTAGTTGACGCCGTAAATCCCTTGATTAATATTTGATCGATTCACTTGGTGAAATGTTAAATTTTCAAAGGAACATGGCCCGCTTTTCTGTATTTCTTGGCAACCGAGTGCCAGCAGGACCATTTCAACAGTTTTAACTCGTTGCCACTCGTGTTGCCATACCAATTTCGCACATCAAAGTGATTCGCCATAAACCACATTTAAAATAATTGCTGGCCCCGCTCAATATGCTCGCCTATCTGCAACTCTTTGAGGGAATCACGACGAGTGTAAGTCGATAGAATCTTCTATTGACTTGGTTTGTTTAATTTGTCATGATATTTGACACGTTTTGGGGCAAGGGTAGGAAGGCATGACAACATATCCACTAATAAAAATACCCAAAGCCACAGAACAAGGAAGGAAAATGTCAAACCTGCAGTGGAAAATCAAAAAGAAAGCCAAGGAAAGAGAAAATTAGAGAAGAAAGGGAATGAAATAGAGACTGCGAGTCTGAAATGATTGGATTATTTCGCCTTACAAGCTTATTGTTTCCCCTTGGCTGGAAGTGCAGCATTTTAGAGTTTTATTTCGAGCACACAATACACGAGCACTTTCACGTTCGATTACTCTTTATGGCGAATGCAATTTTCCATCAAATGTTGGAGCTTTATTGCACTTCAATCAGGCATTGAAGAGGAGAAAGGAGAATGCCTTATTTTTCGCCACATTTTCCCGTTCAACGTTTCGACATCCATCCATCTTCTTTGTGAAGGAGCCAATCGACAGAGCTGCAAAATCAGCTTGCCACTACTCGGGACTACTACTCGTGTTGCCGTCTCAATTTGCATAAAGCGAGCAACAAGCTGCAACAACCTCCACGACAGCCAACAGCCAACAGCCAGCAAGCCAACAACAACAACAAGCTAACAACAAAGCCAGTCGGCGTCATTTTTAACACCTGTCAAGAAGCCAACAACTCACACACATCCTACAGGTAAATGTGCACATGAAAGAAAAGACAGCAAAAATATATAGATTTTTGACACTTTAATAAGTTAACTCAAAGAAGGAAAAACAATGAAACAATACTGATAAAGGCAGTGGTAGTTAATTCATGAAACAGTATATTTTATATACATTTTATGTGTGTTTCAAAAGGTTTATTTCATAGATTTTTTAATACTAAATGGAGGCCTTCAGTTGCTTAAGTTTTAAGTAAATAATCATTATCTTAACTACAAATAACTAGCATATATCTCAGTGCATCCCCGTTATAGTTATTTGTAGAGATTTCTGTTGCCACTTATGTCGGTGCGGTGCGAAAATTTGTTCAACATCTTGCGACTCAGCCAACTGACGGCATCCCAACTTTAAGTGCTCGAACATAGAAAACATATTCAGGCAGATGCAAAAAAAGGAGAGCAACAACTACAATGTGGAGTCTGTTAGCAAAGTTTATTCTTGAAACTTTTTCGCATCAGCACCCGCCCCGCGCCCAGCTCCGCTACTGGAAAAGGGGCATCAAACACAAAAATACCCTTAATTAATCTGCTCGGGACTCGTCGACAAAATAAATAAGTTCGGAAAACAAAAGCCAAAGTATTTTTCGTTTGGCTTCTGCCATTGACCAGCCGCCAGTCGTGGAAAAAGTTTCCATTTTCTTTTTGAATTTTTAAAATTAATTGTGCAAGGTGCAGCGGGGCGTATGTGTAACAATTAACTGGCTTAATTAAAGCGATGCTGTCATGACAACAGCCAACCTGCAGCCCTAACTTGATCGCAGCCAACTAACTGCTGCTGGCAGACAAAAAATAGCAGAAGCTTCAAAGTTTTCACTTAGCTCCTAAGTGCTATTAGAGAGATTTTCCACCCAAGGACTCTTTCGGTGGCGTGCGATGCATATTACGCATACGCCGCGTGCGACGCTGGCAATTTGCCAAAATATGCATATATATGTGAGTATAGAAAAAATGGCACACATAAAGGGAGGTAAGTGTTAAGCGACTTGTATAGTAGAGTCTTCAGTGGGATGAAAGTACATTTGATATTACTCTTTTTTGGCCAACGCTGAGCCACTAAAAGTGTTTGTCTTGTAAAGAATAAAAATGCTGTGGCTGTTTACATTTTTTGAGGAATACTTCTATCTTAGTATCAGTACAAGAGATTGATCAGTGCAGATGGGCCATTTTAGTAGGCTTACCTAAATTTTGCTTGAAACAAAACTTAACTTAGTAAGCATTTATATCCTAGGGCATTTCTTATTCGACTTCCAAATACTGTACTTTCCTAGATTCTTTCATATTTTGCGTTTGCCAGCGATAGCCTTGGCTGAGATGGTAGTATAACCCAAAAAATATCCCACAAAAAAAAAGGAGGAGGCAGAAATGAAATCTGTACTGCAGCCTAGATGGAACATGGGCTACAGAGACCCTCCTCCCATTTCCGTCATTAAACATCACCACAAGCTGTCCCGCCGCTCGTTGACATTTCAATCGCCTTAAGTTGTCATGGATTTCCCGCAACCCGCTTTCCTTTTATCTGCTTGTTTTTAAGCGGCTGCAACGGGGGCTTAAGCAATATGCATAGATTGAAAGTGGCCGACAGAGAGTGGACGGCTTTTGGCTTTTAATTGCATAAGCCGCGACCCGGCTTGTGTGTCCCGGGATGTGTATAATTGGGATGGAAAGTGTAATGGGATAATTCGAGAAATTCCGAGTTTTATGTAATAATAAAAATAATAAAACAGGTTCAATATTAAATTAAATAATACTTAAATATGAGAACAATTATCTAGGTTTGCCTGAATTTTGAATTAATCGTTGAAGTATCGAATAAGCATTTGATCGACACTAAGATTTAGTTTAACACTCGATAATATTTTAGATTAAGTCGATTGATAAAAATATTAATCTCGATAAATTACGAATCTATCATCTAACTATCGATATTATATTTGATAGATTATTTTAAAACACATGGTTTAATAAGCGATATATTATTTTATCAATATGGCTGATATATTTAACTAATTATTATTATTCCACCAGTTGTAGTGTTTGCCATTCCCAGCCTCGAACTCGATCATGTCAGCCTTGATGGGATATATGTAGGCTTCGGTGACCGATAAGGGATTTTCGCAGAAATGGAAAAAAAAACACCCCTCCCCTTAGCGAATTTGCATAACAACTTCCGCCATTTTCGCGTGCGTTTATTTGTTGCATCGCCATTTTGCCATTACCGCCATTGTAGTTTTGTGGCATTAGTGTTTGTGCACCTGTTAAGCCCGTTGATTGTGGGCTTATATATGTATATAAAGAGTGTGTTTGTGTGCGACGCTGTTTTGTCTGCAACCAAAATGTAATTTGCACTAGAAACTGAATATGTTGCGGAGCGGATGATGTGTGTTGTACATCATCAAATTTTTAATAGCTGTTACTCACAGACACACACAGATGCTCTTAATTTGTTGGCTTTCCACTAAACCGCTTCATTTTGATTTAAATTTCGAGTTGATGATTTCCAGATATATCTTAAATTGTAAAGGGAATGATTCAATTTGTATTAAAAATAATAATTAACTTTGTTAAAACCAAGATAAGAAATAAAAGCCCCAAGGCATCAGAAAAATACTCAAAATCATCAAATTATTAAAGTAAAACCTATAATACTTCATTAAACTTAACCCGGGCTTATATTTACTTCAGATTTAAATAATGTACAGAACATTCTCTTCGACTTAATATGTATTTATGCGACAAATATTCACACAAAGTACTCCCAAAGCCCAAACACGCATTATATAAAAACCAAAACAGACGGCCAGCCACAGTTCTCGTTGGCGGCCAACAAAATCCATAATTCCAAATAAATTGTTCGAAGCCTATTTGCATTTGTCACCATGCCTCTTTTCGCTCCCAAATTAGACTTTTGGGCGCCATAAATAATGATTGCATTGGCTGCCGGACTGTAAACAGATTTAAACAAAAACCGCAACAAGCCAGCGAACAGAGAACCTATTAACATAAACCACTTTCCAGATAATCGCACCTTAAGCTGACTCACAACAAAATGCAATAATGTAAAGAAGAACCCAGCGAATAAATGAAAACAATCCAAACAAGGTGAAGTCCTTGAACTTGGTCGCCGTGCTGGGAATTTCGTTTACGGCCAATTGCTAGGCAGTGATGGGAAAGGTACTAGTAATATTTCTTACCTGAAGAAAAACAGGGTAAAAGACAAGAAAAAAATCACTGATAAAATAATCTTAAAGGTTTGCAATAAACTTATTATAAGTTAGGTTTAGTAAGGAATAAAACTAGGACTAATGATTGTTAAACATATAAAAATAATGGTAAATACGAGAAGAATTTTGTAACAAAATTAAATTCATAAAATATTTTTTTCTTTTAGTATAACATTTCCCTGACACTAAACAAAATGTTGACTTACTTAAAGTATCTTAAAATACGGAATTTTATCCATTTTAATTTAATTTTCTTTATTTATTATAGCAATAAAATATATTGCAATATTATTAGTAATATTTAGTTATTTTTTCATATAGAACTGCTAACATCACTGCTGCTTACCTGCCAGATGGTGCACGCTGAATGTGGCAATAAAAGTTGCTCGCCACTTGGTTCGGAGATTTACTGCTGACGGTGGGACACGCAAAAGCCAGTGTTTGCATGTCCACTCCAGCAATTCGCTGCAGTTTGGCCGAATGTCTTCTGATTTTCCACCTGCCATTCACCGCGATTTCCTCGCTTTCCTCGATGCTGAATCAGTAAAAGCGAGGAAAACGAGAGAAAACTAAAACTGCAAGTTTTGTCGAAAGTTAAGACAGGAAAAAGTAAATTAAAATTGCTGCACGGAGGTCCTTCGAGCTCCAGTCAGGTGTCAGGTGTCATCGGGGGTCTTAATTAAAGCCGATTTTAGTGCTTTAGCCGGGCCAAATTAGTTAGGACCAAACTATTCCGTACGGCCCACGCTGCGTATGCTAAATATCAATTAACTACCACTAATAGCAGACAAGCACCGGCAGCACAGCTCGAGGACAAAGTGATTATAATTAAAATTTCGAGTACGGGCCAACTAATTAGGCGACTGGTTAGTTGAAAACTTTGGCCCCAAAACATGCATTCTATGAACTGCAAGCCAAACTTTTGACCCACCAAAGATAGGAGGCAGACACTGACAGGGTATCTTAAAAGTTTGCTGCCGCCAGCGTGTGCCTAAAATCAATTGAGAATTAATTAAGCGGCAGACAAAACTTTGATGCTGGCGGCATTTTTCAACAATTATGCGAAAGGTGAATGAAGATGAAAAGGCAGACAGAAATTGATTAGGGATGGAAAAATATCAATCAATAAATCGATATTAAAACAGAACTTATGGAAGTTATAAATAAAAGAAAGGAAGAATCGGTACTTTAATCTTTAGTTTGCTTTAAGTTAATCTTGTATCAAAATGGTGGAAAATGTAATCGATATTTTTGATTTGCCGTCGAAAATACCAGTCGACTTAAGAGTTGAAGTTTAATTAAAAACTTCGTCTTATACAAAAAAAAAAACAAAATTAAAACTTATTTAGGATACTTTTTTTGTTTAAAATTAGTTTCAATATTATCGATATTTTCAAAACGATTTTATCGATTTTTATGAGCAAAACATATTAGAAATTCCCTTCCAAGTTGAACTTAAAGAGTAATTGACAAAACCGAAAGCTTTTCAATCAATTTAAATTGAGAAATGTCTATAATTCGATTATATGGACGAGCACGAACTCAAGTGTCGCCTTACATGGTGCTCACAAATTAATTATCTCAATATTGTATTACACTTAATTCCCCGGCAAATCCGTGTCGAAATCATTGCCGGTAGGTTCATTTATCTCCTCCGACTCTGGTCTGCTGCCTGTATTTAAAGGACCATTAATTTACATAAAATTCCCATAAAATGCACTCGCTGAGGAAGAAACTGTGTTGAGAGCTGACTCAGTCGGAGGATTACTTGGATGGCATATAAAAGTCCCTCAATTGAATCATCATTAAGCACACAATGTGCTAGCCAGTCCTTTGGACGACGAGAAGCCCAAAAATTTACATTTGCATTGCCCAACTATGCTCAAAAATTATTCCTGTCTGTCTGTTTGGTCAACTAAATAGAATCCTAAATCCAGCTCAGCTTTTACCTCTTTTCTGGCCAAGCCTCTTTGCAAGCCAAGTGGGTAAATATCTTTAAAATTTTCAATTAAATGTAGTTTGCACAAAAGTGTACTTTTTGTGTGTTAATTGGAGAATGTTCATGGCAAATGGCGAAAGATGAAAAGTAAACGAAGGAGCAAGGCTAAAAGAACCGTCCGCATGGAAGGAAAAATAATGTTTTAAATAAAAGCGAATTTAAAGCGGATTGTATGTCATTTTTAGACACATATTTAAAAAAAAAAGAAAATTCTTTAATTTAGTAAATTTATTACATTGTGAATATTTAATTAAAGAGAGAGATTTAAGAGAGTGGCTTTATTTTTATTCACAATTTATTTCTGGCTTTCCTGATTTATGGCACCTTTGCCTGGCGAATGGCAATAAACGCTTGTTTAATCACTACTTCCGATAAAGATAACCCTTGGCCAGTTAAGTGCCCTCACGAGACTTTTCCCCCTGACTCCCTCTCTCATCCCTATTTTGCCGTAGCCCTTATCAGCACCATCATTATTCACCGAGGGTTGGAGTGCAAATTTGCTGCAGAGTTGAGTGCTCTGATAAGGAGTAATAATAAAAACACACGCTGTTTACCAATTAATTGTAAAATATGCTAATTGCCACTGAAAGCCAATTTGATGTTGATTTTTGCTATTAACCGGAGGCAGAGACAAGACCCAAAAGTGGCTTATCGGTATTTGCACAGGACCTGCTTAAGCAGTTGGCCATTAAAATCTAAATTAAATGCTTTGATTGCCATAAAGTAAATGACTTGCCTCTCGGGCTGAGATTGCGTTATTTATGACCGGCTCCAATCTCAATCTGGGGCCCGTCTTAATTAGATTATTTGCGCGCTCAAAGGTTGCTGTGTTGCCGAGATTTTATGACACATCTAATGAACCCACACACGCACACACACCAACTCCAATTGATCGATGTTGGTTCAGTCTGATTCAGTCTGTCCATCGACCAAAAACCGCAATCATTGCGCTCAAAACGAATCAATTAGAGCCCTGCGACCCGGCCCCCGCAAGCCCTCTCTTTAGCGGTGATGAAAGTTATGGCCTGCGGAAACCATTTCATTTCATTGTTCAGGCGGCGACGGCGATGGCAGTTAGGCAAAATATTTGGCACTAAGCTCGTAAGCTCTTCGTGACCATTTCTGTGTCATGTTTCTGGTTGTAATAAAGCTGATTAAATGCGGAAATTCACAGCGGACAAGAGTTCATGCAGTGGATATCCCACACAGAGTTACAGCTCTTAATGGACCACTTGAATATAACCACAAATGGGTATATTAAATATTTTACACAATTTCTACAATTGATAACCACTTTTTCTCATTATCCAAATCCGTTATATTTTGTTTGCAAAAAAGAAAAATTAAAATTCATTATGGGAAAATCAATTTAACAATGACTAGAATACAAATGCTTTAGTACAATTTTAGTATTTACCAAAATAACCGAAATTCTTTCTTGATTTCAACAAAACTTATTTCATTGTGTCATCATAAGTGGGCTGTTAACCCATATATTTATATTTATATTCCCACTTTGCTTACTCCGATGATAGATATACTTTCCTAGGCCAAACATTCCATTAGCATTTTTGTTTCGCTTGTTTGACATGACAACAGTTTAATGTCATCGATCAATTTAAGTGGCTTTCTCGGCGCCAAAAGACAGGGAAATTTGCCATTAATTAGCCAAAAGTTCGGAAGACATCCCTTTCTAGGCCGCACAAAAAAAAAAAACTCTTAAAACAACAAACGACAAAAAGGAAAAAAACAAAAACAAATGAGACAACTGGCTAGACAAGGAACGTGGGCTGTCTCTAATGATGATGATGGGGCTGAAAAAAAAACTAAGCCAAACAAAGGCAGACAAAAAACTGTCTCCTAATATTTATTTGGCGCAGAAAGAAAACTGAAAAAGGGTCCCTGGAATCACAAAAATTGTAGGCCTTAAATTTATGGCAAAAAACCCAAATTCAAAATAACAATTTCAATATATATATATATATCTGTAAATATAGTAAGTACATAAATTTGTATAACCAAAATTAATTTGCATTTAGTGGCCTTTTTATTGCATTAAAATAAATACTAATTAGTGAATTATCCACTGGAAAAATCAGTGAACAAATTATGTAAATCCTATTTACGCCTTTAATTGTTTTGTATTAATTAAGCTAGTTAGGCGTTATTTTACCCTGTAATATAGTCTATAAAAGAGTATGCTAACATAGGCTTCTGTTAAAATAAAAATATCCATGTTAATTTATAAGCAAATTAAGTCAAACTTAATAACAAGATTAAACTAAATTGTCCTAAATCTAGTAGAAAATTATTATCTTTATAATTAGGTTATTAGGTTATTTTGATTTTTATTATCTTTATAATTTTTTGTTAATTATAAATGTAAAATCAAACTTAAGGGTATTTTCCAGATCAAAGCTTACCTATTATAATTTTAATTTGATTTTAAATGAATGCTAATCAAGGCAACATATTTTTATTTATGTTTTCAATTGCATAGGAAAATACAAATTCAAAAATTAAAGTGTCAACCAAAGCAAACTCTTATTAATGCCGACCGAAATATATTATTAAATGCAGCGCGTGTTTAAGTATTGGTTTGTATTTTTCGCAATTTAACCGCCAAGTTAATCACGGAAACTGCATTTAACGAGCCCTTTTGTTGTGCTCCACGTTCGGCAAGCGGCATTAATTTTAAATTATTTTAATAAACAAATAAAAGCAAATTGAATTATGACTGGCAGGTTAAAAGGACGTAAAACAGCTCTGATGATGAGTATACATATTTTTTAAACTTCAGTAATTCGAAATTTGGAATACCCTAACAGTCGTAAAAAACTGCCTTCAACTATACTTACACTGCCAATATATTTTATTTATAAAAGGGGATTCTTAGTTTTAATTTACTATTATGTATAATAGGATAGGAAGTAATACATTTAATAATAAAGCTTTATAAAAGTCCCAACATTTCCACTTAAAACTTCAACATTACTTTTTTATTTGCCAAGAAAAATTGTTAAACTTAATAAATCAATTACATATATGGCAAATTTTATTGCTCAAGGGATACCGCATGCTGTTTCTGGCCAAGACGGCCCACGATAACCGTTTAATTGCATATTAAATGAGCCCAAATGGGGCACGTGCCTGTTTGTAACTGCAAATGCAATTACTCCGGCCGTATTGCCTGGAAGTTGTTGCAAAATTTAATTACAAACGTAAATGTTGAAAAATGAGCGTGTGTGTACTGTGCGCAACATCATTAACTTTTCACTGGGCCCAGACAGACCGCTTTTCCCCTTCCTTTTCCCTTTTCTACCCGCTCAACGTAAAGCACTTCACCGCAGGCAAAAGACACAGATATAGAATGCCATGTGTCCACACGTAGGTGGCCTGCGGATGGAGCTCAAGGAGCTCAACGGGCAGAAGGACTTGCCAACCAAGAGCTACTCGTTTTATCCCCAGCCCACTGCAGTGGGCAAGTCTCTTACGGATTATTTTTCAATTAATGGTGCAAAGCCAAGTTCCTTCGCCCCGGCAAACGTCTATTCTTATTCGGCTTGCTGGTATTTTAAATATCAATTATGCAAATAGCAAAAAGGCTCATTTTCATAATCCGCAATAAAGAAACAGAGCAAAAGTATTACTTCTATATAATGGCCGCAACTACATGATAACAATTTGCATTTATGAGTACACCGGGAAAACAAATGGAGTGAGTACAAGTAGACTGTAGTTGAGGTAGGGCTTTCAAATCACTTTTAAAAGTGCAATAACATTAACATTCTTCAACATAACCCTGGACATCATTTTACTGAATTACAAGCCCCTCAATATTGAGCTAAATAATTTTCTCATAAAATATGTAATATTTATAATTTATAGATCTCACTTCCCAATTTGTTTTTCTGTGCAAATCCTGAAGAGTTTTTGTGCCCGCCTGGCTTGTTCCATTGTTCTGGCCAGAATGACGTCAGTGTGACAGAGAGTTGGTAATCCAAGGGGGAAGGCAGAGGGGCGGGCGGACGGTCTACTTGTCACTGGGATTATCATCTTTATAATGCAGGCAGAAAAGTTTGTAGCCCAACTTTTGCATAGAAAATTGCTATACATACGCTCATAAATCAGTCAACGAGCTGAAGCGACTTTTTTATTCTAAAAAAGCCATATGTTATCGCCAGAGTTTTTGAATAAAACAAAAATTCGATTGAATTTTTCAAGGAATTTATTGCGGCGATATATCAATCTGAACTTTGGCCAATTTTCGTTACTCAAAAGGTGAAACATATTTCTTCATTTTTTTTCGTGGAATTAATAAAGTTCTCAACGCCGTCGCAGGCAGAAGGGTTTCGTTTGAATTGCCAAACTTTTCATTAGCTAATGCCAGAGCCAAAGAAAGCCCTTTGGCAATTAGCCGGGGGAGTCAACCCAAATAATAATCCCAGCCGTTCCCCCACATAATTCCACACAATTTGAGTCCCCTGCCACACCCCCTTGAACTTTGAGCTAGCGTTGAAAACGGGGAAATTGGAGACGCAGCCGCCGAAAAGTGAAATCAAGTAAATTATTGTTTTTGATCTGCGGCGACGCGACGCGACGACGCCCCTGCAATTCGCACAATAATTTGAAATAAGCCCACTTACGAGGCCATAACCACCTTCATTCATCCACATCTGCACAGTTGGATTCGTTGGATTCGCTGAGCTCCTTTTGGGTCCTTGGGGCTCTGTGGGTCCTTTGGCATTCCTTTGGCCCACTGAGCGATCGACTTCAAAGGCGTTTAACAGCAGCTGCTTCTGCTGTGGATGCTGCTGCGGCTGCTGCTGCAGTGGCATTTAGTAATGAGCTCCTGGAAAGGAGCCTAAGCCATTCTTAGACCCATCCAGACCGCTTCGAGTTGATACTGTGGCCACCTTTGGTGGAAAAGCCGCCCACGCAATTACATAATGGACGGCGGTAAGACTGTAGACAGTGAATGCTTAAATACCCTTAGAACCTAGTTTCAATGGCACATTTTTTCACATTCAGAGTGAATGTACATACATTCTTTCAAAACTCTGCTTCTAAATACATAAAATGTCTTGGCAAACATTTAATTACCATAAAAATTGAGATAAAAAATAGTTTCATCCATTGAAATTTACAGAAAAAAAGGTTCTAATATTATTTGACTCTCGCGACTGAATTTATTGACAACTATTATTCCCATTGCCAGCTTAAAGGTTTCTATTTTTTTTTTTATAATTTTGGCCTCATTAATTGTATATAAAAAATCCGTTTCAGCCGTTTTCGAGATAGAGTGGATAGACTTTCAAAAAACAGTATTAAGAAAAACAAGGTTAAAGTTTCAAAGGATGCTTACAAATTCTCTGTATTTACCGTTGGGATGTTAAGCTTTCCACATCTGACAGAGAGAGACAGGGTGAAAAGGGGAGCAATGAAGAGGGAGCTACTAAGCTAATAAACAAAATATTAAGAAACTGATTTGAGACTCACCTGATAAATTGCTCGATGACCTCGCTGGTAGTTCTTGTTTTTGTTATTATTAAAATTTTGGATGATTTTTGGCTTTGGATTGGCGCCGCACACACACAGACAGACACAGGGTAGATGTACATATGTATATATATATGTATATAGCTCGCGGCTCCTTCGTTTTTAGTGTGCTTTTGGAACTGCACTTTTTTACACCTTAACACCTGAAGGCAAAAAGTATTTTCCTTAATATTTTAATTGTTTAATGATATCCTGTGTTCGAGAAACACCAAAAATTAATATTCAGAACTGTTGTTTTGAGCTGGCAACACACATTAACACATACACACCAAGCGAACAACCAACAAGTGGCAGCGCCAAAAAGATGGGGGCGTCATTGCCAATTGTTGCTATTTTTTTTATTGTATTGAAGGGGAACAAAGAAGAGTCAGCTCTTCTTCTTTGGCGAACTTCATCTTCTTCCCCCTTTTCATGTCCGATTCGCTTTCCTATTGTTGCTAAATATGCAGATCGAATATCTAAATCGGTCAGATCGAAAAATGCATACACTCTCGGTTGTGATTCTGCGAATTGGAGTTTTAAATTCAGCACGACATGCATAAAACAAACACGGCGTTGTTTTTATTCTTACTATTGCAATTAAAAACGAAAAATACGCAACTGCGAGGAGGACGCGAGACTCAATGTTGACAGATGAAAATTTAGCCTTCCCTTAAAAAATCTCAAAGAGTCGATATTTCCCTATAGAAAATCCAGTCTTCCCCCTTAATTTAAATTGGGAGAGGGAGAGCATAAAAATTGAGAGAGCAAGCGAGCAAGAGAGCAAGAGGGCAGAGAGCAGCTTAAAACAAAAACGTAACGATCTACAACGTAAGTGAACAAAAACGTGAAGATTTACGACGTAAGAAAGGGACGATGTTTCTCGCAAAGACTCAAACCAATATTATTTTTCTTAAAAACATTTAACCCTCTGATGACCGAATTAAACTGGGACCACATCAAAAATAATTAAGGCCATAAATGATTATTAGGAGCCCCAAGTAACGTAATAAGGGAAATCCCCCATAAAAAGGAGTCCAAATAAGTTTTGAATCTTAACCGAAATTGAAATGCAAGTGGGCTTGAAAGGGTTAATTTAATATTTTATTTAACGCTAAACATTATTACAAAACAAGCTTAACCCCTTTTAAGTAAGATATTTTGGATATTAAATAATTTTCAAACTAAAAATAAACCTCTATTTAGGTTAGTTTTCCAACTCATCCCATTTCCAATTTTTGAGAATTTTATTGATGTAACCCATTTAAATATTTAAGAAAATTTATTAAAATTTGTTTGCTAGTTTTTTTTCAATGTTTTGAGTTTCAATTTTTAAGATTTTAATTTTAATCCATTGAGTTACAACAGTAAATAATTAATACGGCCTGTTACAAACATTCCTTATACCCTATGGGTATCGGGTAAAAATATTTCATATAAAAAATATGATTATGCCTTGCAGAAAGGTCAGACAACAAATTTAAAATATTTCATACTGGCCTCCTTGACCCCGCTGTAAATTTCGGGCCAAAAGTGAAACGCCTCCTCCGAAAGGGTGTAAGTGTGCAAGGGTGCGATGTAGACACATCACCCACATAATATTCACAGTGTACAGTATACACAGACATAATGTGGGCGTGACCCGTGCGCCATTCGAACTGTCAAAGTGACTGCCACTCCGACAGTCGTCTTGTTTTTCGGTTTCGGGTTTTCACTTCTCCGCTCTCCGTCCTCGACTCTGGGTTCTGGGTTCTGGGTTCCCGTATCTCGTTAGGGGTCTGCTTGGCCAGCTGTCGACATTCTGGGACGGAGGAGGACTCCTCCGGTTGACAACATTTGTGCGATGTTTAGGGTCAGAATATTTGGCAACAGGCACCAGCACCTCCGCTCCTCTTGTTTTGCTAATTAAGCAAGGACATCGTATATGGGGAGCAGGAAAGGCAAAACTAGGCTACAAAATTGCAAAAAAGCTGTCATAAAATTGGTGATACTGCACAGCGAAGAACGTAACAGAAATAGTAATAGTTTGTTAAGAGAAATTAAAAGTTGTAAGTCTTAAAAATAACACAGACTAAGCTTAAACTCCGCTTCAATAGTAGGTGAAATATAAATATTTTAGCTATATGATCCTTACTTGCTATCCTTAATCCCTTCCTAATTGCTCGTTATTTTCGCAGTGTGCAAAATGTTGACTCTTTCTTCGCTCAAAAATTCCAGACGCAATTCAGTCATACAAATTACTGTGTTGTGCCACGGAGATGTGTGTGTGTGGAAGGGAAAAAAAATCCTATTTAATTGCCTAGGCAACACACAACACCTGCATGGGTCGGTGACCATTTTCATTACGCCGCCTGCCATTTGAAGCGGATCTCAGACAGTCAGTACTCCGTGCTCTGCCCTGTATTGCACTTCATTTCCAATTAACAACGCTGCCATTTAAAGTTGCGTCTCTCCCACTTGTGCGAATTAAAAACAGGCAGCAAGAAAAATAAATAAAGGACAATGAGTGAGAGCTGTTTGGGAGGGAATTTGTAACAGATTACTCCGGGTTTTGGGGAGCGAGAGCTCCACACATCTGTGCTGCTGTGGCACGTGCATTCGGACCAGACCGAGAGAGAAGCTGATTTAGATTTATGTTGATGGCGACAAATTGTGGGGAAAAGCGAAGTGGATTATAAGTGCCACACGGCACACAGATAGGGGACGAACAGAAAAAATACCCCGAGATTGGGGAATTAATGTACAAGATACAACTTATCTGCCGCTAAACATAATGCAGCAGAACTCTTCACGCCCGACTAACCGCCTTGAATGACACCCATTGTGTTTGGCTGGAATACCTACAATCCTTCTCCACATTTGTCATGCATCAAATATTGTTTTGTCCATTTTCGTACACATACGCTGGCTTGCCATTATTCTTCTCTGTCCATTTTTCTGCGGCATTATTAAAAAGTTTCGCATTGCAATGCAACATTCTCCCAGCGCCACATATCATGGCTATACATTTTTGATGGTCTGCTGGGAAAATGGCTTTCACCTACTACTTTGGCCTACTTACTTACACTGGACTCTCTCTCTCTCTTCTTTTTCTGGCTCTGCTAAAGTTTTCCCTTTGCTGTCGGGAATTGGAAGTGGAATGTTCTGGGCTTGAGTCCTGCTCTGATTAGGTTAGCCCAGACCACATATCATAGGCAAAATACTGTTGCATTTTGGCGGTCAAGTTTTAGCTTATATTGCCTAAAAATGAAGTTTTGGGACAAAAATTGCCTAGAATTTAGGCCTGTTTCTGTTGCCTAAAAATTTGGCATTTTGGACAATTTTTAGGCAATAACTGCCTCGACTTCCGTTTTAGGTCAAATGGACTAAAATTTTAGGCAATTTGACAGCTTTTTAGTCCATAAATTTTTCTGGGTGTGTGCTCTCTTAATAATCAATTATTTTAAGTTATCTAGTACCAATTAGGGCTTTTAGACTTAAATACTTTCTTAAATTTTTTAATATTAAAACCCAAGAAAAAACATTGCTAGAAAAAGAAATCCCAGTAGGGCTTGACACAACAAGCCAATCAAAATATCCTGAGAGTATAAGTATTAGAAAATATTAAAAAAAAAAATATATAATAAGTTAGATGAATAATGGCCACACCTCGATCTTCTAGCCGACACTCGATATCCGATCGAAGTTTCTTCTATTTGACCTTCAGATTGTGCATCCTCCTGGTGCTTTGGGCCTTGATCGCCGTCACAACGAACATCACCGCAACGGGGACACATAGGGAGATGATGATCGTATCGATGCCGAACACGATTTGGATAAGGAAGATCAGCATTCCTAACGCTGCCGTCAAGATAAACCTTGAGGGACCAGTAGATACGAAGATGACAAAGAGAAAGCGGGCCCAAAACGCATCCGCCGTGGGTGTCCGGGTGGAGTGGCGCAATTCCGAGATGAATAAGATCTTTATGCGCACACACATGTGGAATGTGTACCTGTTGCAGAACAAAACGCATTACGAGGAAGTGTCGACGGAATTTGCGGTAATGATCAAACCAGAATCCCTTTGTCGATAAAATCGATATATCGAAATTGAGCAAGTTGATTGATATGCTTTTTCATAAAATTAGTAAATATATCGCACAAAGAGCTATCGATGTTTATACCCGGTACCCATAGGGTACAAGGGTATTATAAGTTAGTGCCAACCGAGAATGTATGTAACAGGCAGAAGGAGAAATCTCCGAACCTATAAAGTATATATATTCTTGATCAGCGTCACTAGCCGAGTCGATCTAGCCATGTCCGTCTGTCCGTCTGTCCGTCTGTCTGTCCGTGTGAAACAACAGATCTCAGAGACTATAAGAGCTAGAGTTACCAAATTTTGTGACAACATTGGAATCTGTTGCACGCAGATCAAGCTTGTTTTAAAATTTGGCCACGCCCACTTCCGCCCCCGAAAATAATAAAAAACGGTATATAACCATATCCGGGATTTTCGGCGTAAAGTAAATAGATAGACTTAATAAGTATGCGAACCGTGGACGCGTTCTGAAAATTTGAGTAAAATCGGATGATAAACATAGAAGTTATTAAGCGATAAAGTTTCTGAGAGAGAGAGAGAGAGCGCGCACGTGCGTGTTGCTCAACATGTTCCTAGCAACATTTGTCTCTTTTGAGTGTTGCTTAACATGTTTCTAGCAATATTTGTCTCTATTTGTCAACATTTCCTTTTTTCAGATGTTCATGTGCTGTTTAATTTCACCCACAATGCTTTGGGTACCAGGTATCTTACAGTCGGTCACACTCGACTGTAGTTTTCCCACTTGTTTAACATAAGAATAATCTACTATCGATTCAAAAAATATAAATATCTTGATTGTCGATGAACGATACAAACATTATCCATTATGTTTCGATCGAATGCAAATTATTTATATCAATACATTAAAATAGACTTCTTAATTCAAATAATCTTTCAATTAGTTAAATTCGCAAATGAGCGAAATAAAAAATTCGATTATTTCGATAAAACGATACAAATAAACAGCGATTTTCTTTTATTTTAAAAAGCAAAGTGTTCGCTATTTGCGTATTATAATATACAAATAAAATGATTCTTTTTCAAAATTTCTATTTAAAAAAAGAAACAATTTCGGAACTCCTTTAAAAATCGATTAAATCGGTATAAGAACGCTATCATTATTTTTTTTTTCACTCTCCACTCTCAGGTCTCCCCAGACGACATGATGCACGATGACTTGGAGCCCACGGGAATTTCCCATATAGATTGGGCGTTAGCCGTGTCGGTGATTTCGGTGGAGAGCAAGAGTGATCGGGCGGTGGGCCTGAAGATGTCTTTAGACAAAACACCGCAGACCGCCGGTATAGAAGTTGTATATGCCTTGTGTCTGGTCGTCGTCCTGTACGCTATGATCATCACGGAGTACATAGATCGATACTTCGGTGCGATTCTCATTTGTAGCGGCGCCCTGACCCTGATGGCTTTTATTGGACACAAGCACAGCTTCGGCGAGGTGGCACTTTATGTAAATTTTGGGACCTTGATGATACTCCTGGGCAGTATGATAATGGTGGTCTTGTTGTCGGAGACTGGATTCTTCGACTACGTTACACTGCAGGCCTACAAGATCTCCAAGGGCCATTCGTGGCTTCTGATCTTCCTGATGTGCATGTTCGCCGCCTTCATGTCCGCCATTCTCGACAATTCCACTGTCATCCTGCTGTTGGCTCCTGCCTCCATAAGGCTCTGCGAGGCCGCATTCATCAACACCAAGTACGTCCTGATCATCCTGGCCATATACTCGAATCTGGGGGGATCCACGACACCGGTGGGTGTGCCACCGAACGTGATCGTATCAACCGATCCTGTGATGGAAAAACTCGGCATCAATTTTTCGTACTTCATGGGTCACATGCTGCCGGCAGCGCTGATCTGCATGACAGTGGTCTTTGGCCTAATCTTCTGCTGTGTGGGCGGTCGGATTTATCAGCTGAACCGGAATCAGCTGGCCAGGAGGCGCGCCATGAAGAAGCCCACACCGGAGATCCACGAACGCATGAAGAAGCTGAAGAGGAAGATGCGTACCGAGGACCACCTGTGGATTAGGCCGGTGCACAACTACTTCGGGACCCTGGCCCTCCTGGAGGCGAATCAACCGATCATGAACCTGAGGTTGCTGGCACAAATCGGCGTAGCCCTTATCTTCACCATTGGATGCTTCTGCGTAAGATCGGTTCCCAGTGTAATTCCGAATACCTCTCTCGAATGGATCTCCATGCTGGCCGCCTTTTTGCTGCTCATCCTGGCGAACCAGCACTCCATCAGTCCAGTCTTGGCCAGAATCGAGTGGGGCATGCTGCTCTACCTGACCAGCCTGTTCATCCTTACAGAGGTGATCGTCGATCTGGGCTTCGTCTTCTGGCTGGGTGACCTGACCACGGACGCGATTGTGGACACGGATATCAGCCAGCAGACCTTATCCGGCATGATGCTCATTCTCTGGTCGTCTGCTCTGGTCTCCTCCTTCATAGACAACTCGGCGGTGGCCACCATTCTGCTGAAGCTCTGCATCAAGGTGGGCTATGACGAGGCCACGGCCGTGACGCTAATGCCCCTGGTGTGGGCCCTTTTGCTCGGAGTGAACTATGGCGGCAACGGCACCTTGCTGGGCTCCATTTCCAACGAATTTGTGGCGATGAGTGCCGAGCAGCATGGCTACACTATCACCTTCATGGACTTCTTCTTCGTGGGCTTCCCCATTATGATCGTTACCCTGGTCATCTGCTCATTGTATCTGATCGGAGCTGAGACCATCCTTGCCCTGCGTCTGGGCTGGGCCTAGGAGCTGGGCTATACCTTTCTGTAATTACTTAAGAGCCGGGCTTTGGTGAAAAACCTTTTTAATTTATTATTTATTTACTTTTAATTGATGTCTTCGAATTGAGTTTAATAAGACGTTGATTTTCTTCTGCTCAAATATCCAATTTAAGCCCATTTAAATTGGTAAAATATGTGCTTTATTTATTTACATTTATTTTCACTTAAAAGACTTATGCTTCCCTGTTGAAATTTGCGGCTATCGAACGGCTGGCATGTTAAACACTTCCAGAAACCATTGAAATCGCCGTTAAGGGTACGCAACACCATTGCGAGCCTTCCATTCATTCGTATAATATGCAAATGAGTTTTGGTCAGAGGGCCCAGAGCAAGCTTCTGGAGCCACAAGAACGCAAATGTACAGCACCAATGTACGCAGAAAATAATAGGAGCTGTGTCAGCTAGTTAATTTTATGTTAACTAAATATTTAAATAATTAAATTTATTTAAAGTATTAAAACATTTGAATTTGTTGGTAATTCTAATTTAAAATTGAATTGACAAGTGTTCAAGAGGTATCTTAAAGTATGCAGTACAATTTTTTTGTGCCACAAAGATAAGTTTTCGACACTTTTTATAGTGATTTCATATTATTTTGGTGCTATGACTTTAAGAAAATGATAATATATATATAAAACCTCTTCAGAATGTGTCTAAAAGTATGCAATTAAATATTTTCACCCTCAAAAATCTAAGAAAAAATCATTGCTTATATTGCAACTGCTGTTTAAGAGTTTTGAAACAAATTCTAAGCAAGAAAATATTTATAAAATCCACTAATGTATTATTTAACCCCAGTATTTTTCTCTCTGTACATCGCCTGCGTATCGATGCATTCGCACGCACATATGCCCGTATGTATATTAAATCGCGCTTTCGCTCGCGTCTTTTGTTTACCAAAATTGAATTTTTCATTACCGCCTCTCCTGACCAAGTCCTGTTGTTGCCATAATTGTTGTAGTTGTGTGTGTGTTGGTTGCAGTTGGCTGTCCTTTGACCCTCCCCCTTCACCTAACACTCGGCGGCATACACGCTTTCGGTTTATAATTGGATTTTGATTCGTTTTGCATAAAAAGTATGGTTACACCCAGACGCCAGACTATTCGGCGGATATATGTGCGTGAATTTTATGGCTTCCAGAGGCGTCGCTTTGTCCAGGCCCCGAAAAAGAAAACGAAGAGAGTGAAAAAATCGCAAATAATAAATGCGTGACCCAGTCGCAATAATAACAGCCACAAAAAAACCATCTGCCTTTGCCGATTTTTCTCGATTTGCAAATAATTTCGACTGCATTTGCTGTCCGGCTGTATGGCTTTCGTATTTATTGCAAATCTATTTTTATTTTCATCAATTTACATATTGAATTTACATACGATGCTTATGCAGCTTCATTTGATTGCCACAAAAAATAAGTCAAGTTCTGAATTGAGCAAAAAAAAGGGAAAGAATATGATAAATAAGTTTGCTTGGGCCATGGCAAGCAGATGTTGTTTCGATGACTTAGTTTTATTTTATTTGGGTCATCCTTTGGATTATTATTGAAATATCAGCAAGCTCAGTACTTTTGCTTAGCATATACAATTTCTTACAAGGGAAAGAGGAAAGTGGGTTGAGTAATAAATATGGAAGTGATATATTTCCTTGAGTTAAATTGAAGTCATTCCAAATGCAATTTAACTATAAAGAAATTTAAAACAAAATGCCTAAGCAATGGCTATTATAAATTTCAGGAAATTTGCTTAATTATATTTAATTATATAACAATGAAAAATAATAAGGCGCTTTATTAAAGCTCGAGTATAATAACTTCAAATCGTTGAAATAAATTAACTGATATAATAAGGATTTATATATACATTTTTACATAAAGCTCTCTATCTTTAAAGCAGGTAATGACATTTCCTACGAATAAAATCCTTTAAAGCGATGATAATTCAATTAAACCTACCCCATTTTCGTTTTAATTTCTCTGCCACAATCTCCTAATGAGATAATATTTTTATTAAACAATAAGAAAGAGGAAAATGTCCGCTGTAAATTGGACTTCCGCTAAAGGGGAAAAATATAAACTCTGGTATTTTTTTGTCCTTATCCCATTCCACCCATTAGCCACCTTAAATTATGGTCAGCTAAAAAATATGGGTTTACAAGGACCCCGGAACAAGTGGTTGGTAAGTCGAGTTAATCTCTCCATCCCTCTGACTACTTTTCTAGCTAACCAACCAACTCGTAAATCTACCCCTGCCCGGCAAAAGGCCACTGTCCACGAGGAGCACACCTTCTTAATGTCCCATCTAGGAAACCACTGCCGCAGCCGGGGCATATTTAATTTCTTTTTTTTTTTACTAGAGTTCTTGAGTCCTGGCGCCGACATGCGTGCTTTATTGGCCATAATCCGAAGAGGAACAGCGGCAGTTCAGGACGAGGGCACTTAGCACTCCTTAAGTTTTACAACTTCACGCTCAATCAGACGCTGCCAACGGCTGCAGGCCATAAAAAGTAACACCCCGAACTTGAAACTTTAACCCCGGAAAGTCGTGAAAAAACGAAGTCAAATGCACACTGGGATTTTTTATACATGCTTATACATCTTTAAAGATAGCCGAGTACAGGGTTGGGTCCCTCGTCTATTGTTGTGGTTGGCCGAAAGCCCAAAAAGTAAATAAATACGCTGGGGTATTCAGGCTTGCAGGACTCTCCTTTCTGGGCAGCGGAAGTTTTTGTTTATCCGGCCAGGCAAAGCTGAACACCTTTTATCCTGCAAATGTTGGGTATATCTACGATGAAGAGAAATGTGTGGCAGTTGGGGAAATTTTCTAGGAAATTAAGGAAGGAAAATAGCTGCAAAGACAATGTAGAGCTCAAGAAATTTTAGAATATGGCTAAGATTGCTTTCATAATTTAATTACATTTTAAAGGGAAATACACATGTGTTTTTAAATGCTTTATACATTTTTCGAAGACTATATTAATTGTTATTGAGTTTAAAATATTAAAATAATAATAACTGTAAACTTGATATATGCTTAAATATCTTGTTTAATTTTAAGCAGGGTTTTTCACTAATTTGCAGCACAAAATCTGGCAGTGCTTAAAGCTACCTTAAACCCACTTTAAATAATTTCGCTTAGCGGATATATATTAGCTATAATTTTCTTTGGCCTACACAAAAAGCATGCTTGACTTAATCTCCCTAATTAGCTGTTCGAGGGAATCCAGCAGGTGTCCTAGCTCATCAGGTTCTGTTTTTGTTTTCGCTCTCTTCAGTGGTTAACTATTTTCGGGTTTTTTAGGATGCCTCCCTATTTGTGTCTCCCTTGGCAATGCTTTTATACAAATTATTTTATTTTTCGGTTGGGCAAAATAATAAATTATGGCAACGGAAATCAAAAGGCCACTTCAGCGGCCAAGAGTGTGGAAGCCGGGGAGAACACAGCAGACATATTTCGCTTCTCACCTCCACCGGATATATATCCCCTATATAGTTGCCATGGTAGAGGGGTTGGGTTGGCTGGGTGTCAGGGCCATAATAAAGCATAACGAGCTTAGTGTCGACTGAGGGGTGGAGACACCGGCACAGGTTGCTACACTCTTGAGATGGTTGCAACAACAGCAACAGCGACAGCAACAAAGGTTGTTTGCTTTGTTTTATGGCTAATTTTAGACAATTTATGAAGTGTTGGTTATGCTTGATAAGAGCCTCAAGCGGAAGCTGTGGCAACACCAACAACCAGCCAGAACCAGCAACAATAACAATAACAAACTGCGGAACAATTCATGCAAATGAGCTCCGCTTAAAGCCCCTGCCTTGGCACATTACGCATACGCCCCGTAATGCGCGACAAATGATAAAGCCAAGCAAAGCCGGCTCCACACGAAAAAAGTGACATCTAAATAGGTACTCACACAGAGGAGGTCATAAATATAGCACTTCAGTTGAGGTCTTTTTTTCTGTCCGTCTATTTATTTGTCCGTTTGTCCGTTTGTCCGCTTGTTCGTATAAACACCTATATCTCAGAGACTATACCCAGCTAGAGCTTTCAAGTTTGGTAATAAAGATTGTTTTATAATTTCACCACGCTCCCAAAAGATTTAAAAAAATGCGTTTCGTATGCATATATTTTTTATAATTTACTTTAAGGCTTTAAATTATATTTCTTTTATTTTAACCACCACTGTAAGCCAAGGAGTATGAAGTTATCACAGCTAACATATAGGGCTGTTAATTTTGCAACAAGGGAGCAAAGTTTAAGACGAAAAAGTGGGTTACACATTAAGATTGCCCTTCCGCCTTGTTGACAAAAGTTGCTGACATCTCCCCATCTGCATACAGATTTATGTCTTCAACTTTTGAATTACCTAAAATTACCATACAGTACGGAAGCAAAATATTTGACGACATGAGACAGAGAGTGGTAATTAAGAATTTTCAACGGAAATCAGAGTGCAAAATTCGTAATGAATGATAATTAAAATCAGTAATGCAATTTACAGAACACACTCACAACACATAAAACCCACCGCATTTCAAATTAGCCACAGCTCGACATTTACTGTTTGCATTATTAAAAGTAATTAAATATTTTTGCCAAATGGAGATGGTCAGCGAGAAGTGCGTGGATGGATGAAAGCGAGACGCTTTAATTATTCAAACAAAATTCTAAACACATTGATAGACAGCCAGCAAGTGTTGTTTGTAGCGAGAGGCAGTGGGAGTTTTGTTTGCATTTATACCCAGCGCCAATGCCGTTGCCATTGAACATTTTGCAAAAACTTTATTCGTCTGGCTGCTGGCATTTTGTGGCATTTTCTGTGGTCCTTTAGGAATGTTTGGCCCCCAAAAAAAGAACATTAATGTGGGTGTGTGTGTGTGGGAACAACTTTAAGCCTGAAATCCGCTTACAGCCAGGGAGGAGGGCGGAGACTTGACCGGTCCAGGAATGCCATCAACTTGTAATATATATTTTTATAGTCTTTTAATAGAGCCATAAAAATGCATTGTTGATCCTTGTCTTTGACAAGACAGAGCGTTTTGAATTATGTGGGATTTATTTGTGTGTGTCTGTGTATCCTCAATGACAGGCAGAAAACTAGACTATTGATTTACGAAGGTAAATACTTGAGGGTGCACATACATGGCGCTGCATCCCCTCAATCCAATGCCTGCACTGCAATCGCATTGCTGAAAATCCAATTAAAAGTATTTTTGCCAAGCAGATGAAATTGATGAATTGTTTCCACAGCCTGGAAAATTATGCAGCTGGTGGAATTTAAATGCCTTAATATTAAGAAATTAAGGATGAAACTTGTTTAATTATTTCTTTGAAAAAATTAACACTGATTTCGGACTTAATATCATGATAAGCGCCTTTAAATTGTAAACTTAATTTTGAATGCATTTATTTCTTGGTAAGTATAAAAAACATATAGACACAAAAAATGTAAATTCAAACACTCCCGACTATGGCATACCCGGTACCCAAAGTTTTGTGCATTAAATTAAGCGACAGACATCAGATCTTTCCAAAGCTTTATCTTCAAAACTATTCCTCCGATCGACTTGAAAATTAATTCTTTAAAAATGTTTTAAAACTTAATTATTTCCTTAATATTTTTCCCATAAAACTAGTTGCTAAATCCCAAATGAAATTTCTTCTGTTCCAATGGACTTTATTAAACATTTTGGTTCATTGAACCGCAAGGCAAACCTTTCGCCTTTTGGAGTGTGGGAGTGGAAATCACGGAGATGGATTGGATGCCACTATCCCCGTTTGGGTCACTCCAACACGCGCCAAAGTTTTGTCAACTTTATATAAATGTCGAACCGCCCCACCGCCACCGCTTCCGCCTCCGCCTCCGCCGTCCCATTTATTCCCATTTGGTTTTGCCCTCTACTTAAGCACGCGCTGGAAAGTAAAATGTTTCAGCAACTTTCAACTTTGACATAATGCAAATTATTTGATTTCATTTTATTATTTGTTTATCTCTCCTCATTGTAAACTGTACACTGTCCCCTGTCGCTGTCCTTGTCTCTGTACCCTCGCCAACTTTGGTAAGTGTTTAATTTGGTAAAGTCCTGGAAAAAGGAGGAGGGACTGGGAATGGCATGGGCATGGGCATGGAATGAGAGGACCTGCCACACATTTTAATAGCCACGGCACATAAGCCACTTTGCTTTCGGTCGAAACAGTCGTGGCCATGTCAAACCACAAAACAATTTAAGTTACAAACATTGCCAACTTTTCTATTTGTGTCGCAGCAGCAGCAACAAATTCACAATGAAGCCCGAAAGTTTTTTGTGGGCGGGAGAAAACAACGGAAAATTGGAGCTAACTTTTGAGCTTTTTTTTTCGGTAGTCATTTTGAGGGAAACATCCCGACATTTCTTCACTACTTACTGGTCATTCCTCATACGCACCGGGGAGAGAGACTCGTGTCTGTCAATTGCTGCTGGCACACAGGGCGTATGATTGACATCGCTCCTCACATCGCTCCCTCAGAACAAATTCAATGATTAGCTCACTTGAGTGCACCGCTCATCTATTGGCTCCCCTTGTGTGTGTTATATGGTGCTTCATTTAATATGTTTGGACGTTGATTAATTGTCTGTTTATATTTCTTGGCCCGCTTGGCTTGGCGGCACAAAAACAACAGATGTCTGAATTGTTACAGGCGCCACAATCACAATCATTTGGCAATCGTTTTGGTACTTCAGATTTATGTGTAAAAAGTTTAAGGAATCATAACTGAGTTTACTGACTTTTAGCAAAATGCTGGGGCATTATTTCAAGGACTTTTATAAACTTAATAACTATGGTATTTTTTATTTATTATATTTAATTATTCTAAAGCCCTCGGGGCGAATGTCAATATTATTTCACATTCTGGTTGAATGTCAAAAAGAAAATACATTCACCAGAAAATAAAAATGTGTAAGCCAATGGAGTTAACTATAAAAAATAATTATTTAAACTATAACCTACCTTTTCTTAATAGAAATATGAAAAAGCATGGTATTTCCCGTTATTTTACACCAAATAAACTGAAACTTTCGGGGGAATGACAATATTTTTTTAACAATTTCTTCGAAAAGATTGTACATTGTACGAAAGATATCTAATATTAAAATAAACCGTCAATATCATTACACAAATAACTATTAAAAAATATTTCTCGCTATTTTATACTAATTAAACCGAAACTCTCGGGGTGAATGACAATATTTTTAAAAACATTCTCATTGAATGTAAAAAAATGTACATTCTCCAAAATGTAAAATCAAACTCCGCTTTTAAGTTCTGTTGAAGTTTAAAGTTAAATTTATTAATTAATTTTAAATCAGTTATATTTATAATGTATACATATATAATTTTTACAGTTCGTAAAGCTAGCTCGAAAATGTCTCCACTATCCTTAGAATTCTTTTCACCACTTTTACCATCTTGAATTTTGGGGCTTTTATTTTTAAATTTCCTTTTAAAGTTTCGTTCGCTCGGTTGTTAATCATTCTAAAATGTAGATTTTTTTTTTTTTTTTTTGCATACGACTCTAATACAAGGTTTATATACGCTGCTGTCATTACAGTAAATAGATTATTTATGTGAACTCTGAGGGGTTGTGGGGCTGTGGGGGTGGGCGCAGCGGCTGTCTTAAAATATAGTACAACTTAGAACCTATTAGCGATACATGGGTAAGGGCTTTAACAACAATTTTAGCTAACAGATTATTAATCATAATAACGAAAAGTAAACTAAAGCATGGGTGGGAAGGGGGCCGAAGCAGGGAACAAATTGTGTTTTTGTCACACGCCAAATTTTTAAAACTCCGAAAAAACGTATGAACTAAACAGAGATATATCCAGCAGGGGAAGCAGCTCCACTCGTAGTTCAATAGCTCCTCGTGGGCGTCCTCAAAACACATCTTTAAAAAGAAATCAAAGAACTTGGTCAAATTTAAATTCCATTAATTTATATTTTGAAATTTAACAAATATATAAATCCATTCGCACCTGATCTCGTTACAGAAGCTGTGCCAGTTCCGGTTCCCGCGCCAGTTCTTCACGTTCCCTTTCCCTATCCCGCTCCCTATCCTGGTGCTCCTTCAGCTCCCTGGCGGCCCGCTGCTGCTCCTCCTCCTCCTGCTGCTGCTGCTGTTGCTGCTGCTTCTTGCGGTGCTCGTAGTTGACCAGCCGCTGGCCCACCAAATACTTATCCACCTTGATGGACAGATAGAGCTTCTTCAGCTGCTTGATCTGGAACAAGACGAAGCAGATGCTGCCGACGACGATGAAGCTTACAGGATACACCAGTCGAGCGACGGCATGCCGCGCATAAGGGTCGGCCATGAAAATCGGAAACACCATGTGCGCCAGGACATAGGGAGCTGCCAGGGCAAGGCCAAAGGTAGTAACTACCGGAACGGCCAAGTCGCGCATCACAAACTTAAGATCAAAGTCGCGCAATCCATCCATGTAGGCCCGCTCCAAGGCCCGCTTCAGATGCCAATCGGGACCCATGAGGGTCATGGCGATGGCTATCTTGCTGTAGAGCACTCCGAGCGCCCAGTCCTGCCACAGGAAGTGGATGGGAGTCTTGCGCAAGGGAACCCTTAGGGGTATCACCACGACCAACTCCAGCAGCAGGCCAAACAGCAGGGGAACCAGCACGAAGATCCCGAGCAGCGTTAAAACGGGCAAAGCGTATTGCAATGCCACTCGCGCCCAATCCTTGAGCTTCGTGATAATAGCCGCTCGTCCTTGCGGCAGCAGGGTGACCACCACAGCCACTCCGCGGAAGATAATCCAGCACAGGTAGCCTCCGAGCTCTGCGGTGTACAGCTCGTGCGACCGCAGCAGTCGCTCGTTTTTCCTTGCAGCCTCCGGATCAACAGCTGCCAGATTTCCTGCCACACCAACTGCTCCAGCAGCGGCTTCAGCCGCTCCTCCAGCCGCCTTGTCACCCGGATGACCCGTCCAGAGCAGCATCAACCGACGGCCTATGTACACGGGCACCGTAAGCGTCAACATGGCAGCACACACGATGGAGAGACACATGAGGAGCAGCAAGGCGCACAGGCGGATGGCAAACAGCGAGGGCTTTTCGTAGGGCTGGAAGCCGACGGGCGCATCCCGCTGCATGATGGCCTGATGGGCGGCGGCAAGGTTCCGTGGCGGCAGCGCTGGTTCTGCCGGCGGCGGAGGTGGCGGTGGTGGTGGCGGCGGTGGTGCTGCAACAGCAACGGCCTCACCCTCGGCTTCGCCCTCGTTGACATTCTCGGCGGCGACGGCGGCGTCAACTCCCTCCTCCTCGGCGGCAGCGGGATTCTCTGGCTCTGGTGCAGGCAGCAGGTAGCTACGAATGCCCAAGAGCCAGGCCACAGCAGTGCACCAAATACGAAGTAATCCCTTTAGCCAGATGCGCGTTTGGATTTGCTCAAAGAAGCCGGGCAAGACGACCTGAGGTAAGTCGAATTAAAAGACAATATAGGTTAGGATTTAGAATAATTATCCTGGCTAAGCTTATCTGAGCTCACCTGTAAGAGAAGCAACTGAAGACTCAGATCGTTGACCTCCGCATCACCACTTAAGGCATAGGGCAAGAAATTCGGCCAGACGAACTGAAGGATCCGAATGGGCAGCCACAGCATCAGCAGCACCGCAAAGCCGAAGATCATGGCCGAGGCAACTAGGCGGCGTACGTGCCGAACAATCGGTACGTGGATCATCTCCTGAATGGGACTAAAGTCCGGATCGTTGACGTTGCGGAAGATCCAGAGGACGCCCGGTCGCAGAACCTCTCGCAGCAGCGAAATGAAGGCGGCAAAGTAGTAGACATAGACCATGCCGAACATCCAGTGGACGAAGAGCGAGGTGCCCGGGGCCGCCTTGAAGCTCGCCTTGCGATCCTTTAGACTGGCGTCCAGCAAGGGCAGCGAACAGATGTCCAGCCACCAGCCGCAGATCAGCGGCAATACGCCAATCTCCACCACGGACAGCAGCGAGACCTTCACCACAATGTAGCACAGGCCGATGAACCAGCAGACGCGCCTCAGGCGGAACACCCGGGCGAAGAAGTGCAGCACCACCAGGGTCAGGCCGATACAGCAGTATCCGAAGAGCGTCGTGATCAGACCGTGGAAGTGCAGCAACGGCTTCTCCGGCTGCAGCAGGTCCATTTGGCTCAGGATGAAGTTGCCCACGCAATAGGGGCAAAAGGCGAAGGTGAAGATGAACATGGTGTTCAGCGAGATGATCCAGAAGACGTGCTCGAGGAAAACCAGCGAGCCGTCGAGTCCCAGGAGGCGTTCCCAGGTCAGCTCTTCGGCAGCGCGATCCCATTCCATGGGATTCCAGTTCTGTTCGTCGGCATCGGCGTCCACGGCGGCAGCGGCCACTGCTGGAGCGGCTACTGCATCCTGGGCGGCTGCCCCTTCTTGCGCCGCCTCGTTATCTGCTGGAGCTGGCGCCTCGTTGTCCATGGGCACATCCTGCGGCGCCTCGCCATTGTTGTTGTCATCCTGCGGTACAGCAGCAGCGGCCTCTGCTGCCTGCGCTGGAGCCGGAGCCGGAGCGGCAGCCTGCAGCGGTGCATCATCGCGCTCCAGCCAGTCGGGACCGCCGCCATGGAGTATCTGCTCGCGCAGCCACACCAATCCTATGAACGACAGCAGCGTGCAGGTCACGACAAAGCAGCCCCGAAAGGCATCCGTCGCCAGGTTGTCCATGGAGAAAATGTCGAACGGGAGCGTGAGGATCATGTCAAAGGAGTTGGCCCGGAACAGGTAGCGGTAGGTGCGGTACGCCGACAGTGGAACCACTCCGAACCAGGCCATGCCCACCAGCGAATAGTGGAGCCAGCAGCGAGCGCCCTCCAGAACGGCGGACATCAGGCCCACCAGCACATCCTTCAGCGGCAGGACTCGGGGCATATCCGGGGCGTAGATGGGCTGGAAGCTGAAGCGATAGCCGCACAGCTCGCAGTACTCCTTGTGCGAGTAGCGCATCCATTGCATCAGGCAGTCCTGGTGAATATACTTAATGGATCCTGTGCATATGCACGGGTAGAAGAGCGGCCTGTCCGGCTGCGCTTCGCAGCGGCACACGCGACAGATGTCGCCCTGCGACAGGTCGTCCATCCTGCGTCCTCCTGTGCGTCCTTCCTTGATTTATTCCTTAATTTACAGCCTGGCGAGTGCCGAGAGTGGTGCCATTGGGCATTTGCGCAGTTCGCTGGGCAAAGTCGCTAATTGGCCTCCTCTGCTGCCCACAGTCCAAGTTTGGGCGTCCTCGTGGCTTGTCCAATTACCACCTCCGATTACGTGTGCAAAGTGTAACTAATTTTAATTTTAATTGGTAACCAAGAACTTTGATATTATTACGAGAAAACAAAAATATGCAAGTGGCAGCCACCAGTCTTCAGTGTGTGCACACCGTGTGCGAGTGGTGAAATCTGGCTATCAGAGATGCCGTTCAGTGCGCGGAGGCAAATAACAGAAACTTTAGCGAATTTTTAGCTAACAATATAAAGCTTGGTGAAAATGTGAATAAGAAACAACTGTACAATTTCAAAAATAATAATTGAGTTGAACTTGTTTTGTGTTTATTTCTAAGAATATAAGAGTATTTGAATTTGTTTTGTGTTTAATTCTAAGAATATAACAGTAAAAGCAAATCTCTCCGTATACAAAGAAGTTTTGTAAAGGAAAATTAGATTGACTGAAAAAGTAATATCGACATTTAAAAAAAAATTAATAGAGAAAGAGCTTTTTATTATTATTGATTTCGTAATAATAAATATTTTTAAATTATTTTTTAATCAGTCTTAGCACTTAAAGAGCACAGAAATAGCATCACTCTGCAGCAGTGTGTCCACATCTTTCCTTAACTTCACAGTGTGGCAACACCGCCATTATTCTGCAATAAAAATAAAGTCTCGTTACGCTTTGCTCAAGAAACAGCAAAAAATTAGCGATGCAGCGACAAATGATTAACATCCTGGGACATACGACGCGCCGCCTGGTCAGCGGCCAGCAGATGCGGCCGCTGTCAGTTACCGCACAGCGCCGGGAGATCTTCAAAGTGCAGAGCGCCGAGGACTTCGACAAGAAGGTGAAGAACAGCCAGCAGCCCGTGATTGTGGACTTTTTCGCAACGTATGTATAGTACTTATTCCTTACCCAGCTTTACTTATTAATAATCATGTAAACTCCTAGCTGGTGCAATCCATGCAAGCTGCTGACACCGCGGATCGAGAATATCGTGGGCGAGCACACGGGATCCATCAAATTGGCCAAAGTGGACATAGATGAGCACAGCGAACTGGCTCTGGATTACGATGTGGCCGCTGTTCCAGTCCTGGTGGTGATGCAGAACGGCAAGGAAGTGCAGAGGATGGTGGGACTTCAGGATGAGGACAAAATCCGCGCCTGGGTTGCCGCCGCCGTCAAGCAGACGAAGCAGTAAGGGGTTTCTCTAGAGGAGTAGCCCGCGAGGATTGAGCCAAGCTTTAAGTTAATTCGGACTTTCGAAATAAATGTTTATTTACCCAGTTGAAACAACAGAAAAATAACCTAAGCTAGACACTTATAAAATCTAAATGGAAAACCAGCCGGGAGTGCCGGGTCTCTTCTTATTGCGATCGAGGAATCGCCGGAAGCCCTCCTTGGACTCATCCAGCGATTTCTCCTCTTTAGCCTGCTTCTCCGCCTTTTCGGCAAACATTTCTGGGAACACAAAGGACTCCTCCTTGGGCTGCAATATGGAATAATTAAGAAATATCCATTGAACGCCTCCAAAATTCCATGTTTACCAGTGTTACATAAGCCAGCTTCACGTCATCTTTCTTGGTTACATAGCCGTACGTCTGATCCCTCTTGGTGTCGCCTAGCGCTATCCTAGTGCGCACATCGACCACCGGCAGCTTGTAGATCTTCTCCAGGTAGTTCCTCACATCATACTTGGTCATTTCCATCGACACCGAGAACGTGACCACATTGGGGGGCTGCTCCTCCGCGGGCCTGATCAGCTTCATCCAGAAGTTGGGCAGAAAGACGCGCAGCTGCGGATTGCCGCGCTGGTAGATGGGATACCATCTCGTGGACATGTCGGCTCTGGGGTTTCGGGTTTTATTTAAGATTTCTGAAATTAAATTATAAATGTTGTGCGTTTATAAAATTCACTAAAAAAGGCCAACAACATACGCACGTGGCGTTGACCAACACTTGTCAATACCCCCAACAGCTGTTTGTAGCTACCACAACAATTTCCAAAAGTTAATGAAATCGGACGTAAATATCGCCTGGAAATGGTTAAAATAAAGAAAAAGGAGGCCCATAAAAAGCCTCTAACACGCAAGGAGCAAAGGAAACAGAAAACGGAGGTAAAAAAGCAAAATAAACGTCTTTATCACGCCGGCAAGAGTAACGGAACGCAGCGCGTGGTAGCGGCGGCAGAGGCACTGGCAGCGCAGTCGCTGCAGGGCAAAAGCAAGAAGAAGAAAAAGAGCAAGAAACCGAAAATAAATCCCGAGGACATTCCCAAGGAGCAGCTCTTATCCGGGGAAATAGGATCCGATGATGACGAATCCATAGCCTCGGACTTCAGCGATGAAGAGGTGGACGCTCTGATGCCCAAGAAAGCAAAGGTTGAGATCTATGAACCGCTGGGAAAGAAGGCAAAGCTCAAGGGTGGCGCCATACCCAGACAGGATGAAGCGGAGGTCAGGAGGAAGGAACTGCGCCAGCAGAAGGAGCTCCAAGGCAAGTCCAAGAAGCAGCGGCTCAAGCAACTGCGCCTGGAGAACGAGGAGGAGGATCGGGAGATCGCCAAGCTAGAGAAGAAACTGAAGCTCAACAAAAGCAAGGACAAGAATCGCCTGGTGAGGAAGATGTTCAACGACGGCCTTGATTACCTCTTGGACTTTGTACTGGACGACGAGGAGGAGAAGCAGAAGTGGGAGGAGAAACAGGAGCGAAAGAGGCGGCTGAAGGAGGATCAGGAAAAAGAGGAGGCGGGCATGTGGAGCGAAGAGGAGGAGGAGCAGGAAGATGGCTTGGGCGGGGATCTTCCCGACGATGATAGCGAGTCACAGGATGAGGATGAGGAGGACGATGGAGAACTAAGTGATGAACAGGAACAAAGCGAGGAGGAGTCCGAACAGGAGGAGGAGCAAGCCAAAAGTAAGTAAATTCATCTTAAAAATAAATATACTCACAAACTCCTCATTTCACAGTCAAAGAAGACATCTACGGCCGCAAACGTGATGCTGAGGGCAACATCCTGCCCGATCCCGTGGAGCAGGAGGCCTCTGCCGCAGGCCAAAAGTATATACCACCTCATCAGCGAGCTCTGTTAGCTGCCAGCGCAGGGTCCAGTGAGAAGCAAGCCGAAATACTGGCCCGCCTGCAGAAACAGTGCAAGGGTCTGCTAAATCGCCTGTCCGAGGCGAATCTCCACAAGATTGCAGCTGGCATAGAGGCGCTCTACATGAAGAACTCGCGGTACAACATGAATGACACGCTGACGAAGCTAATCCAAGAGGCTCTGCTGGGCCCTACGCGATCCAACGAGCGTATGGTGCAGGAGCATATGGTTCTATTGGCCTATCTCCACGCTCAAATCGGTAGCGAGATTGGTGCACACTTTCTGCAGACTTTTGTGGAGCTATTCGATGGCTATATCAAGGATATCGCTAGCCTGGAGGTGGAGGACAAGCAGCTGAATAACCTAGTTCTAATCCTCTGCTACATGTACCTGTTCAAGATCTTCGAACTGAGTTTGCTGATGGAACTGATTGGAAGATTGTCCGATCAGCTTTGCGAGAAGAGCGTGGAGTGCCTGCTTCTGATATTCCAATCCATTGGTTTCCGCTTGAGGAAAGACGATCCACTGGCTTTCAAGACCATGATGCAGCGAGTTCAGGCTCAAATAGCCGCCGCTCCCTTGGAACTCAAGGAGAATCCCCGCCTGCGCTTCATGGTGGATATCCTGAACGCTGTGAAGAACAACAATATGCAGAAGTTACCCCAGTATGACCCAGAGCTGGCGGAGAATCTGCGCAAACGCCTGAAGGCCATGCTGAAGAACGATCGCTATGTGGTTACCCTAAACATAACCCTAGAGGATCTTCTGCGTGCCGATAAAGTGGGTAAGTGGTGGATCGTCGGCTCCGCCTGGACTGGGAACCTCAACGAAATGGGTTCGGCCAAACAAAAGCAGGACAAGGACTCGTCCAAGTCTGCGAACGGTGGCTTTGCGGATAAACTATTGGAATTGGCGAAGAAGCAGCAGATGAATACGGCGGAGAGGAGGAATATCTTCTGCATCATAATGAGTGCCGCGGACTATGTCGATGCCTTCGAAAAGATCCTGCACTTGGCCCTAAAGGATCAGCGGGCGGTGGCCTACGTGATCATCCATTGTGCCTTGAACGAGAAGCGTGCCAATCCCTACTACGCCCATCTGGCCCTTAAATTCTGTCAGTTCAATCGGAAATATCAGCTAGCCTTTCAGTTTGCCAGCTGGGATCGAATCAACGACATCGACTCGCTATCGAAACCCCAAATTCGAAATCTGGCCAGCTTCCTGCAGCAACTGATCCTTTCGGCAGGACTGCAGCTCTCCGTGCTCAAGGTGGTGGACTTTATGCAGCTGGATAAGCTGAGTTTCTTCTTCATGAAGGAGGTAATGGTGCGACTGCTTCTGGCGCCGGATGAACGAGAAGTTTATCAGACGTTCGAACGCGTGGCCAAGAACTCGAAGCTCCAGCAATTCAAGCAGAGTGTGAGGCTCTTCCTGCAGCATTTTCTCATCAACCCGGAGCAGCTGGACAAGCTGAAGCTCAAGGAGGAGGAGCAGCAGCTGCTGCAACAGCGAGTGGATCACCTGGACAAGCTGCTGGCCTATGTGGACTTGTGAATATTTATAAGTAGGATAATGAGCTGATTTTATTAAGAATAAAAAGCAGTATGTGCTAGTGTTGGGTAAATACTGCTCATTTGGGTGAACATGTTCACTTGTTCTTTTTTTTTCAAAAGAGTCAACTCACTCATTTTGCTCACTTGTTCACTGCTCACTGCTCGTTTGCTCACTTCTTCACTGCTCATTGCTCACTTGTTCACTTGTTCACTGCTCATTGCTCACTTGCTCACTTTTTCACTGTCCATAGCTCAGTTGCATATTATCAGTTACATATTAGTTTAAATCTGATATACATATACATACATATGTTTTCATATACGGATACATTCTTTGCAAGTAAAAAATCACACATACACTACTGGCCAAAATAATAAGTACATGGGCATCGTGCTACTTTGTTTAGTTATTTCTCGATTCTTTTTGAATGTTTGCCTGCCAATCATTTGTATTTTATAAAGTTATAGTATTTCAAACTATTCATATAAAAAATTAGAGGGGGTTTTCGCGTTTTTTTAATGCTATGCAAAAAATTGTTGTTGGATGGACGTTTTACGCCTGGCCAAAATAATAAGTATACCAATTCTACAAAGCCTACAACTCGATGAAATGTTGATGAATCATCGATGAAATGTTGATGAATCATCGATGAACTGTTGATGAATCATCGATGAAATGTTGATGAATCATCGATGAATCATCGATGAAATGTTGATGAATCATCGATGAAATATTGATGAATCATCGATGAAACGTTGATGAATCATCGATGAATCATCGATGAAATGTTGATGAATCATCGATGAAATGTTGATGAATCATCGATGAAATGTTGATGAATCATCGATGAAATGTTGATGAATCATCGATGAATCATCGATGAAATGTTGATGAATCATCGATGAAATGTTGATGAATCATCGATGAATCATCGATGAAATGTTGATGAATCATCGATGAAATGTTGATGAATCATCGATGAAATGTTGATGAATCATCGATGAAATGTTGATGAATCATCGATGAAATGTTGATGAATCATCGATGAATCATCGATGAAATGTTGATGAATCATCGATGAAATGTTGATGAATCATCGATGAAACGTTGATGAATCATCGATGAATCATCGATGAAATGTTGATGAATCATCGATGAAATGTTGATGAATCATCGATGAAATGTTGATGAATCATCGATGAAATGTTGATGAATCATCGATGAAATGTTGATGAATCATCGATGAATCATCGATGAAATGTTGATGAATCATCGATGAAATGTTGATGAATCATCGATGAAATGTTGATGAATCATCGATGAAATGTTGATGAATCATCGAAGAAATGTTGATGAATCATCGATGAATCATCGATGAAATGTTGATGAATCATCGATGAAATGTTGATGAATCATCGATGAAACGTTGATGAATCATCGATGAATCATCGATGAAATGTTGATGAATCATCGATGTATCATCAATGAATCATCGATGAATCATCGATGAAATGTTGATGAATCATCGATGAAATGTTGATGAATCATCGATGAATCATCGATGAATCATCGATGAAATGTTGATGAATCATCGATGAATCATCGATGAAATGTTGATGAATCATCGATGAAATGTTGATGAATCATCGATGAAACGTTGATGAATCATCGATGAATCATCGATGAAATGTTGATGAATCATCGATGAATCATCGATGAAATGTTGATGAATCATCGATGAATCATCGATGAAATGTTGATGAATCATCGATGAAATGTTGATGAATCATCGATGTTGATGAATCATCGATGAATCATCGATGAAATGTTGATGAATCATCGATGAATCATCGATGAAATGTTGATGAATCATCGATGAATCATCGATGAAATGTTGATGAATCATCGATGAATCATCGATTAATCATCGATGAAATGTTGATGAATCATCGATGAATCATCGATGAAATGTTGATGAATCATCGATGAAATGTTGATGAATCATCGATGAAACGTTGATAAATCATCGATGAATCATCGATGAAATGTTGATGAATCATCGATGAATCATCGATGAAATGTTGATGAATCATCGATGAATCATCGATGAAATGTTGATGAATCATCGATGAATCATCGATGAAATGTTGATGAATAATCGATGAAATGTTGATGAATCATCGATGAAATGTTGATGAATCATCGATGAATCATCGATGAAATGTTGATGAATCATCGATGAAATGTTGATGAATCATCGATGAAATGTTGATGAATCATCGATGAAATGTTGATGAATCATCGATGAATCATCGATGAAATGTTGATGAATCATCGATGAAATGTTGATGAATCATCGATGAAATGTTGATGAATCATCGATGAAATGTTGATGAATCATCGATGAAATGTTGATGAATCATCGATGAATCATCGATGAAATGTTGATGAATCATCGATGAATGTTGATGAATCATCGATGAAATGTTGATGAATCATCGATGAATCATCGATGAAATGTTGATGAATCATCGATGAAATGTTGATGAATCATCGATGAATCATCGATGAAATGTTGATGAATCGTCGATGAAATGTTGATGAATCATCGATGAAACGTTGATGAATCATCGATGAAATGTTGATGATTCATCGATGAATCATCGATGAATCATCGATGAATCATCGATGAAATGTTGATGAATCATCGATGAATCATCGATGAAATGTTGATGAATCATCGATGAATCATCGATGAAATGTTGATGAATCATCGATGAATCATCGATGAATCATCGATGAAATGTTGATGAATCATCGATGAATGTTGATGAATCATCGATGAAATGTTGATGAATCATCGATGAAACGTTGATGAATCATCGATGAATCATCGATGAAATGTTGATGAATCATCGATGAATCATCGATGAATGTTGATGAATCATCGATGAATCATCGATGAAATGTTGATGAATCATCGATGAATCATCGATGAAATGTTGATGAATCATCGATGAAATTTTGATGAATCATCGATGAAATGTTGATGAATCATCGATGAAATGTTGATGAATCATCGATGAAATGTTGATGAATCATCGATGAAATGTTGATGAATCATCGATGAATCATCGATGAAATGTTGATGAATCATCGATGAAATGTTGATGAATCATCGATGAAATGTTGATGAATCATCGATGAAATGTTGATGAATCATCGATGAAATGTTGATGAATCATCGATGAAATGTTGATGAATCATCGATGAATCATCGATGAAATGTTGATGAATCATCGATGAAATGTTGATGAATCATCGATGAAATGTTGATGAATCATCGATGAATCATCGATGAAATGTTGATGAATCATCGATGAAATGTTGATGAATCATCGATGAAACGTTGATGAATCATCGATGAATCATCGATGAAATGTTGATGAATCATCGATGAAATGTTGATGAATCATCGATGAAATGTTGATGAATCATCGATGAATGTTGATGAATCATCGATGAATCATCGATGAAATGTTGATGAATCATCGATGAAATGTTGATGAATCATCGATGAAATGTTGATGAATCATCGATGAAATGTTGATGAATCATCGATGAAATGTTGATGAATCATCGATGAATCATCGATGAAATGTTGATGAATCATCGATGAAATGTTGATGAATCATCGATGAAATGTTGATGAATCATCGATGAATCATCGATGAATGTTGATGAATCATCGATGAAATGTTGATGAATCATCGATGAAATGTTGATGAATCATCGATGAATCATCGATGAAATGTTGATGAATCATCGATGAAATGTTGATGAATCATCGATGAAACGTTGATGAATCATCGATGAATCATCGATGAAATGTTGATGAATCATCGATGAAATGTTGATGAATCATCGATGAAATGTTGATGAATCATCGATGAAATGTTGATGAATCATCGATGAAATGTTGATGAATCATCGATGAAACGTTGATGAATCATCGATAAATCATCGATGAAATGTTGATGAATCATCGATGAATCATCGATGAAATGTTGATGAATCATCGATGAATCATCGATGAATCATCGATGAAATGTTGATGAATCATCGATGAATCATCGATGAAATGTTGATGAATCATCAATGAATCATCGATGAAATGTTGATGAATCATCGATGAAATGTTGATGAATCATCGATGAATCATCGATGAAATGTTGATGAATCATCGATGAATCATCGATGAAATGTTGATGAATCATCGATGAAATGTTGATGAATCATCGATGAATCATCGATGAAATGTTGATGAATCATCGATGAAATGTTGTTGAATCATCGATGAATCATCGATGAAATGTTGATGAATCATCGATGAAATGTTGATGAATCATCGATGAATCATCGATGAAATGTTGATGAATCATCGATGAAATGTTGATGAATCATCGATGAAATGTTGATGAATCATCGATGAAACGTTGATGAATCATCGATGAAATGTTGATGAATCATCGATGAAATGTTGATGAATCATCGATGAAATGTTGATGAATCATCGATGAATCATCGATGAAATGTTGATGAATCATCGATGAAATGTTGATGAATCATCGATGAATCATCGATGAAATGTTGATGAATCATCGATGAAATGTTGATGAATCATCGATGAAATGTTGATGAATCATCGATGAAATGTTGATGAATCATCGATGAATCATCGATGAAATGTTGATGAATCATCGATTAAATGTTGATGAATCATCGATGAAACGTTGATGAATCATCGATGAAATGTTGATGAATCATCGATGAAATGTTGATGAATCATCGATGAAATGTTGATGAATCATCGATGAATCATCGATGAAATGTTGATGAATCATCGATGAAATGTTGATGAATCATCGATGAATCATCGATGAAATGTTGATGAATCATCGATGAAATGTTGATGAATCATCGATGAAATGTTGATGAATCATCGATGAAATGTTGATGAATCATCGATGAATCATCGATGAAATGTTGATGAATCATCGATGAAATGTTGATGAATCATCGATGAATCATCGATGAAATGTTGATGAATCATCGATGAATCATCGATGAAATGTTGATGAATCATCGATGAATTATCGATGAAATGTTGATGAATCATCGATGAATCATCGATGAAATGTTGATGAATCATCGATGAATGTTGATGAATCATCGATGAAATGTTGATGAATCATCGATGAATGTTGATGAATCATCGATGAATCATCGATGAATGTTGATGAATCATCGATGAATCATCGATGAATCTTCGATGAAATGTTGATGAATCATCGATGAAATGTTGATGAATCATCGATGAAACGTTGATGAATCATCGATGAAATTTTGATGAATCATCGATGAAATGTTGATGAATCATCGATGAAATGTTGATGAATCATCGATGAAATATTGATGAATCATCGATGAAACGTTGATGAATCATCGATGAAGCATCGATGAAATGTTGATGAATCATCGATGAAATGTTGATGAATCATCGATGAAAAGTTGATGAATCATCGATGAAATGTTGATGAATCATCGATGAAATGTTGATGAATCATCGATGAAATGTTGATGAATCATCGATGAATCATCAATGAATCATCGATGAAATGTTGATGAATCATCGATGAAATGTTGATGAATCATCGATGAAATGTTGATGAATCATCGATGAAATGTTGATGAATTTTTGATGAAATGTTGATGAATCATCGATGAAATGTCGATGAATCATCGATGAAATGTTGATGAATCATCGATGAAATGTTGATGAAATTGTTGATGAATCATGGATGAAATATTGATGAATTTGTCACTGATGACAGCCTAGGACATGCCCATGTAAATTTCATCAACAGTTTGTATGGAGTGTCATCGATGATTCATCAACAAAAACGAAGTTTTTTTGATGAAACGTTGATGAAACGTTGATGACAGGTACTGCAGGGTAACAACAACATATGAACACACATGCATGCAAGCACCTAACAAGCATTCGGTCAACTTTGAGAACCTACCCCAACAGAAGACGAATTCGCACTTGTTGTATGCATATGCATGTATGTATGTATGTGCATGCATGCTGTTCACAGTTCAAACGCACTTTTAATAATATTATCATAATTATATTATTAAAGATAAAGATTATAAAGATTAAAAAATTATTTAATTTTGATCTCAAAATGTACTGAAATAAATAAAAATACACAAGTATGTACATATATTAAGTCTATTAATGTAATTGATTTTTGTTTGGGTCATAGGGCATTTAAAAGTGATGGTCGATAATAAAACTAATTTTCACATTGTCGTGACGTCATAAGCAAATGAGCCGTCGCGGCGCCACTTGCTGTGGCCGCAGACAACCCAGGATCAAAAACATAACAAAGAAGCGTGGCAACCGTGTCTTTTGCACACGCATACAAACGTGCGAGCGCTTGTACACATATACACACATACAGAGAAACGAGAGCACAGCGCGCAGATGCGCAGCCGTGCCTCATCGTTCCGCATTTGATCTGCCAGAGAGAATCTATATTGCACTTCGATAAGATAACCCCGAGTAGGACTTATTACTTGATGTAAACGGAAGAACATCTTACAAAATATAAAAATTGATATGTCAGGTATTTGGAGAATACTTAAGACTTAGTAGTGTGAGTTCTTTGTTCTGTGACAAAACAAGTGGGAAAGCTACAGTCGAGTGTGACCGACTGTAAGATACCCGGTACCCAAAGCATTAAACAAGGAAAAAAGAAAATGTTGACAAAATAAGACAAATATTGCTAGAAACATGTTGAGCAACACTCAAAAAAGACAAAAAGTGGGCGTGGCCAAATCTTAAAACAAACTTGATCTGCGTGCAACAGATTTCAATGTTGTCACCAAATTTGGTAACTCTAGCTCTTATAGTCTCTGAGATCTGTTGTTTCACACGGACAGACAGACGGACATGGCTTTTTCCATTTTCATTTTATATTTTTCTATCTAATGAATTCATTAATTTCTTGTGAAACTTTAGACAACAAAAACAAAAACAAGGGCTTATGAAAATATAAGTATTTATTCACGAATTAAAAATTAAACAAATATTTCTTGTTCGTAAGTTAGAAAGGCGACTGTTTTTATCTAAATTCTAGGAAAAACATTAACATTAACAGCTTGGCAACTCTAGTCAAAGTTTTGGAGCAGATCGCGCGCCCGCTTGTAGCGCGTGGATTCGATCAGCTTCTGGCGCTCTGCCTCGTCCTCCAGCTTCTCGCCTTCCTTGTCCAATTGCTGTATCACCTCCTCGGCCAGCTTGCTGATCTTGGCGCGCGCGGCACCCTGAGAACTGGCCAAGTACTCAAGAGCCGTCGGCCACAGCTCTGCATCCAGTTTGTCCTCATCGAAGGCCGTCAGCTGTATGGAAATTTGGCGGAGCTTGATGAATTTCCACTCGTCGCGAGACTCTTTCCATTTCACGAGGTATTCCCTGTTGGCCTTGGCCTCCTTATTGGAGCTCTGACCCCGCTGTTCCTCGAGGCGCTGCTGGTGCTTCTGCTTCTTCTTTTGGCGCACAGTGACCACGGCATTGGCGTTCTCCGGACGGGCAGCTTCCCGGAGTTGATCTTCAGTCGGTTGGGTCTCCTCCTCGTTGTCGTCGTCATCCGAGTTGGACTCCTGCCTGCTGCGCTTCTCCTGGATGGTTGAGGGGTCGTCCTGGGCTGGCTTTCGCTTGTGGGTTTTTTTCTTGGGGGTTTTCTCGCCTTCATTGCTGGCCACAGGCTCCTCTAGAGCGGACTTCTTGCTGCGTTTTTTGTTAATCTGGGTGTCTTCCGCCTGCTGATGCCTTTTGGTTGTCGTATCTAAGTAGGATATATATTATATATATTTCCAGCCTAACTGGGAACTTGTACTCACCTTTGGGTGTTGCCTGTTGCTCTCCCTGTGGCTCTAGGATCAAAGACTTGATGGCCACCTCGTCGTCACTGCCCGCATGTGCTGCGTCCACGGCCGCCTCGTGCTTTCGTTTCTGACCCTGGCGCTTAACCTTCTTCTCCTTCTCGGTTCGGGCCATTGTAGAGGACTTTTTGCACAAAAACTCTGATGAAAATCCCGGTTATTTGTTTATTAAATTTAAACAAAATATTGAATTCCAACCAAAATGTGTTTTGGCCTTATGGCGTTTTCCAACACTAAGATAACCAGCTGTTGCAGAGTGACCAGTCACGCTTATTGGTATTAAGCCGGACCGTATTGCCGGAGAAGAGGGATTATTCGCAACAAAGATCACGCGAAACTAATAAGATTGTAAATAAATCAAATGCCGAATTTAAGCTTTTGTCAACTAATTTAAAAAGCAATAAATAAAGTGCATTTCGCGAGTGCTCTTGTGTGTGTAGTGTCTATGCCGCTGCTGCACCTTGTAAATGCATTTCTACCAAACACCCAGGGCAAAAAAAAAAAACGCGGCGCGTAAATAAAACCGTGTGTGATACTTATAAATAATTAAGTTAAACTTAGTTAGCTAAGTTAGGCTCTATCAAGGAGAAGCAGAAGAATCAACCATTGGAGACAGGTAAGTTTTCTGCGATGATTAATAATTTCCATATTTTATCTGGCGGCAACAACAACAACAACAACGAAACGTGCTCCCAAACCGGCAAATGCAACTGTTTATCGGTGCGTGTATGTGTATTTGTGTTCGGCAGTGCGTTTGTGTGTCACGTGTAAATAAAAGTAAAAGAGTTTCGGGTTTATAAACGACGCAATATGCATTTAATTTTATCTGGCAAAGGATGGATTTATTTTGGAGGAGGGAGGATACCTAAAACAGCTGTTGTTTGCTCGCAGGAGTTGGAGGAAGTCCCAGCTGTATTTTTTTAAAAGGTGAGTTTGTAAGCGCGGCAAAAGATGTTAACCGTTACAAGTCACTTAGAGTACCGTTTTTATTTTCCAGGCTGTAAAACTACTGTAAAAATTTTTAATTTATTATTTTTGGTTCAATATTTTGGTGTTTTAAAATTCCTAAAAATTCTGACACTAAAAATAATTTTTGGTATCGGTTAACTTTTCCTTTAAATTGCCTATTTTCTAACTTCCTTGAATATAAGAAGGTATGGAGTTTAGTTTTTTAACATATTTTGTATAGATTTGAGCTTGTATGGTGTAAAGCTCAAATTCTTATATTCATTATTAATTATTTGAATCATTAGAGAACTAACCCTGAAAGTTATTGCTAAAAAACCTTTAGAGTAAGAATATTTCAGTGATACCAGGGGTGCCACAGAGCTTGCTGGTGATTTAAAATAATTTTAAAAGGTGTCTAAAAACATGCAATAAAATATTTTAAGTGCCAAAGTAATTGATTTTAAAAGTTAAAACATTTTGTTCCACACTTTGGGACTTGGTTTGAATTTATTTATAATCTATGGGGATTTCTGTGGTCTCCCCTTATAGCTTCGTTAACTTAACTCCCCATCATCCCTGTCCACTTGGAATTTCACTTTCATCCGCTGGACGCCGGCGCGCCTTCAGTCTAAAAAACGAAATGTTGTAAACAAAACGCTCATTCGAAACATTTCTTTGAGTCGTTTTCCGGCGTGGGCAAAAATAGCATAGGCATTTTTCCGATTCTTCCCGACTTTTTCGAGTGAGAGGAAAGCTCTTGCTCTCAGGAGGGTCTTTGCTAGAATGTGTTGGCCATTGATTCCGCCGCTGGCCATTCAGTTCTGCTTTGGTTGTGTTCCCGTTCGTATCGCCTCGCGTCGCGTTTTCCGGTCGCGTTTTTCCACTTTTCCGTCGCGGTCCTCGGTGGCTTTTCCCCGCGTTTCTTGCCAAAATTCTTAACGAAACAATATCTTTTGGGGGGCTACCAAGTCCCCAAAGATATTTCAGCGATTTCTATGTGGGGGTTTAAACGTTCATACATATCTCGGGCCTTTTGACATATACTTGGAATAACTTAAGGGGTATATGGCATTATCTTAACTTGCTAATTGGATTGTCAACAGACAACAACAACAAGTGCAGACAGGCTCGCCTGTCACAACAAATACAAGACTGCGACTCCGGTTAACTTCGCCGGTTTTTCACGCGAGTGTGCAGTGTGTGTGCTTTTCTAGTAATCAATAGTGGCATTTGTTTTCGCGCGTTTTACTTTCTAACATACTTTGGCCCTCGGTTTACTTAAACCCCCCTTAACCCTTGCTGCCCGCTGCGTTTCTGTGACAACGTGAGCGGCCTAAACAAACGTGGTGTTATTCCACGCGTTGCCCGCAACTCAAACCACCAAAAAGAAACGCAAGAAATCGCCCCAGAGAAGCGGCTAACTCTCTGTTCTGGAATGATAAAGCTCCGGCACCTAAATGCCCGACAGTACGCGCTATAAGTGTAAGTTGGCCTGCACAAGGAGAAAATTATAACGAAACTAGGACACATTTTACAGGATATTTACAAGTTTAAAAAACAAATAAATGGGGTTATTTTAAAAACCTAGAGACTATGAAATCAATAGATGGTTTCCTAAGACTTATTTAAATCAATTTTAACCAATTTAGACTCAGTTTGTATAATAAAAAATCCATTTAATACTATAAAATCAACCTTGTTATTCTAGTTTTTTCTCTGTGCAATTTTTCTTGATTGTTTATAAACATTTCGGCACATCCGCTGGTACATGGTACATGCTACATACGAGTATTACATCAGCTGAGGTGCAGAGGTGTGGCCGCAGTCATGATTCAGCTTCGGATCCAAATCTGTATCTACTCGATGTGCTAGGAACTTGTATCTATTTGGCAGCCGCATCTTCAGAAATGATCGCCATCGTGTGCGTTTTTCTGTTTTTCCAATAGTTTTTCCTCTAAAATTGGATCGGTTCGTCGGCAATTAAGGCCCCCCAAAAATAAGATATATGTATTCGGACTAAACTCATTCGTTGGCCTAATATGAATGAATGAATCAATGCACTACATCATTTCTCACGTCAGTTTGAGGCTTTACCATGTGGTGATGTTCGAATCGGGGATACTATATCATTTCTGTAGCTCTGGAAATGTCAAAAATTTGAAGATCGTGTTGATTTTTATGGGATATTTTGTTTTACAGAATGAAGTGGGGGTTGTGTGTTTTTCAATTTGTCAGAAGTTGACTTTCTTTGAAGGAATAAAGTTAACTTGGCTTAAGGTTTAGATGATTCTAGGATTTTTTATCTTATTTTTTAATAAGTAAATAGTTTACATACATTTTATGCTGTCATTAAAATTGCTTTATTTATCTTAATCTACGACCTGTAGTTAGTCTTTTTTAAATATTTGCACCTTAATGTATTTTTTATACATTTTACAGGGTATTTTCCCATCGCTTGGCTTACCTTCCTATTAAATTTCCCTATTTGCTTGCTCGGTTTCTTTTGCGGCATCGTGAAATGTATCTTTTGAGCACAAATGTCAAATATTGCTTTTTAAGGGTCACCGGCTAAACATTATCGCTCTTTGCATATTTATTTTCAATGTTGCCTCGTTCCAACTTGGCAACTTGGCCAACAAAACAGCAATGCTTTTTGCCTTTGTTTTGGCGCAAATAAACCGCCCTTTGGCTCACTTTGGTGGTTGGTTTGGTTGAGTCATTCTCGTTAAGGGTTGTCCACTCGGTGAGTGCATTTCTATGCCCTGAAGAGATAGTTCAAGTCGTTTATTTTCCGACCAGACTATAAGCAAAAAAAATGGGCTTTTGATTTATTTGCTGAAAGGAGAAGAGCCAGAAAAATAGGAAATAAAATCATTAGCTTTATATTTTGATTTCGGTTGATTCCGTAGTCTCTGATATATATTATTCTGTTCTCTTTCCACGCGAATTGACGTCAAATTGTTTATGCAGGCCATGGGCCGTTTAGTTGATGGCCGGCTGGCTTATAAATTCTCTGTATTCTCCATATGTAGATAGCTGCGACTAATCGTATATATCTGCTACTGTATGCCGCGATATTGTGATTTCTATATAGGGAAATTAAGCGGCGTCTTGATTGAGCAGTCCAGTCAGGTTTCGATTCAAACCTTTGCCAAATACGCGACTCGAGGGCGTCACAGATTTGCGCGTTCAAATCGCCACTGAAATATTAATGCAGTCGGCGCTGTTTTTTCGCCTGTTTTTATTTTCGAATCGTTAAATACACATTATTCGGGCCATATTCATTTTTTTTGGCTTAAATGGCGTCGTCGCGACACGCGCACTTCCGTCACCCAAATGTTTTCCGAAGAGAAAAGCCCCAAAAATAAAAATAACAATTGCCAAAATACAATTTGTTTTTTTCGGCGACAGAGTAACGACATGGGGCAGCAAGTGTTAAAATATATTGTGACAGATTGTTGGTTTGCTGTATACTCGATAGCTATATAATATCAGGGTCTCCTTACGATATGTCGCGTACTTTTAGCTCGTTAAAATATGAAAAATTGTCTGGTCAAGACAAGGAGAACGATCGAGTTTGCCGGGATAATGAGACATTTGCAAAGATTAATGGAGCCTGTAAAAATTATTGCTGTTATTAAATTGTTAAAAAAGCTCTTGAGCAGTTCAATGGTCTTTGGAATTTTTTGGCATTAAAAATATTTCAGTAAGACCCCAAAATAATATAATTAAATACTTAAACTTGTTTTAACCCATTAATTTGCTTTATTCCAGCCTTATTTCCACATGTTTCTATATAAATTGTGTTGTTTTTCTTGAATAATATTTTCTAGTTCCTTTCTAAACCAGAAAAGCCCAAAAAAATATTTTTAAATGTCCGCATATACAAACGATTTAAAGAAATGTCTCTAAATACATTTTGTAGAATTCCCAGCTAGACATTAATTTACTAGACAGACAGATGGACGCATATAGAATGGACAAACAGGCAAGAGAGTAAATGGAATACCTAAAATAATTCCCAGATCTGACGACATCAGGCCTTGAAGGAAGTGTTGCAAAAAATAAAAATACTTTTAGATTGGTCTGATAATTCTCTTTCACACGTGACCCTGAAAAAAAGCGTATGTTTGGTGGGGTTTTCAAAACTTGAAAAACAAGCAAACTAGGTCATTAAAAGGGGGCAATATGGGTTGACTCAATTTTGCGGACTACAACGAGGTCAGGACAAGAGAAAGATAGGCCAACCCGCTGAGCTTACATGGCAACGGAACGGAACCCCCAAGTTTCCCAATAAACAATCCAATTAAAACAATTGCCAGGGACGACGAACTATATCTCAATGCGTTTTGCATTGCGTGCGTTTGTTTGCTGGGGCCTGAATGGGTCAGATAGTTTTCTCAGATAGATAATACTTTGCTTGTGGTGGTTAGTTTTTCCCAGCGATAAATTTGTGCGCCCTAACACCAAGCTGAACCTATCGCTTTTCTTCGCCGCTCGATGGAAAGTGAAAGTCCATGTGCGTCGGTCCAACCAATTTAATGTACATTTCTGTTCATTAATCTTTCTTTTTGGTTTTTTTCCCTGTGAGTTTGCCGTTTTTTTTTTTTTGCGATAATGTTTTGATTGTTTTGCTCCATGTGCGACTGCTTGGCTTTGATTGATTTGGCGTGCCTGCAAAATGGAAAAAATATAGAGTTTCTTTCTTCATTCTGCGGTCGGCCCCAAATTGATACAAATTAGCATTCCCCTTTGTATCAAATTTGATTAAAGAACGCTAATTTCAGGGCTCTATTACCATGGGCCTTGCCTTGGTCTTACACGTTACCATTTTGATTTTTTTAGATTTTGAAGATTTCTTCGCTTGAGACGAGCTAATGTGTTGGAGTAAAGACAACTTAATGGCTAGCTTGGGGTCAGAAACTGAAGTAGATTCTGTTTGTTTTGGGTTGATTATGATAAATGATCTGTGGTGTTTTGTTGGCTTAGCAAATTGATACTTGATCGATTTTCACTGGCTTAGTTTCAGAGCGGAACTTGTAAAGATCTCTGGTTTCTGGTGGTAGTTTTAAGTTATTAGGTTTAAAGAGAAATCTAGTTTGGTTTCTGTTCTATTATTAATATTCCACTATAAACGTAAGATTGACAGTTCTGGTTTGTTCTCATTCCCTGAGGTTTCTCCCCTTTAATTTGCCAGCTTATTAACGCCATCTCTTTCGGGTGAGCAATCAATCCGTCTGTCGGCATATGGGGACACACAAGATTGGTTTCTGTCTTCGTGGGTTGCTTTTTGGTATAATTACGGGCGGCGGGCAATTGTCTGTAACCCAATTCGAGCTTGGCATTTCATTCAAGTTCACATGCAAACACGTTTCGCTGCTGCTATTTGTTTATTTTGCTGCGTGGGCTGGAAAATTGTTTCGCGCCTTGTTTTTTTTTCGTACCAAAAGTACTGAGTCCAAATTGAATTTGCATTTTTAGCAGAGAGATAGAGAGACCTGGAATATACGAGCCTTGTAATTTGAATGGAAGAATGGTTATTATGATATTTGCATATAAGTTGGCAATTAATTGGCAACCACTGCGAATGGCACACCTCTCGACTCAGACGACATCAAGGATTGGCTTCGGATTGAAGTTACCTATATAGGATGCATGTTGTCGAGGCGGATTAGGGTCCGTCATGGGATTAGCATAAAGTAGGCAAACAGAGATTTCTCGCACGGAACGTGCCTCTCTATGGCATTCTTCCCCTGTATCCACTCACTCTCTCTATAAGTACAATATACTCGGTATATTTTTTCTTCACAACTTTGTCTAAGCAAACAAGAAATCGTGGCACGTGAGCATTTTACAAATTAAACGAAAACCGGGCGACCAGGAGTAACAGCGCACCTACAAAACGCCAGATTTCATAAAAATACATGAGTAGGGCCCATAAAAAAATTAAAATAAAAACCAAAAGGCAGCAGCAGCTGCATAGGTATATGGACTTGAATTGTTGGGTGTTGGCTTCTTTTTGGAATATTCAAACGTATCTGGCTATCTTTTTTTTCGTATCGATGCGTACGTTCTATGAGACTTGGGCAAAAGTTTAAGGGAATTTAAATGGGGATGGGCCTTGTTTGGGGAGTAAATGAATATTGATTACTCTATAATCGGGTACATAACAAAATATAATTAAGCTGCGAATTAATTACAGAAGATCCCGGAAAGCATAAAAAAGTTGTACATGGAAAAATAACTACTTATTTCTTGAAACAATATTAAAAATAATAAAAGTCTAATAAAAATGGATAAAAAATATTCTCAGACGCTTAATTAAACTGAAAATTGATGTAATTACATAACAAATAGGTTTTATGTACATAATGCAAGCATCCTTCTTAGTGTATTTTCTGTCATTTATAAATAGCAAAACTTTACATCCTTTCGTTCTTCCATTTAAACAGAAAATCAAAAATCATTTACACTGCTACAAAATTCACCAAGGTTTTGAAATACCTTAGAGGGATGTCGAAAACTAAGCTTTAAAATCTTGCATCCTTAAATACTATACAAATTGCACTGAATTTAGTTTCTGAAATATTTTATTGCATACTTTTAGCCATCCTTTAATGGGATTTCAGGTATACCTCCCCCGATAGAGTATCTTTTGTTTTTCCCTCAACTATGTATGTATATACCATCATAACTTGAGATCTGGACGTGCTGTCGATCCGGGGCGGGAGTCACTACTCATTTAGATTGGATCTGGCATGACGAACGGACCCGAAGTCTGAAGGAGGTCTATATTTAGGTCTATATTTCTAGTTTCGAAGTCGGGTTGCTGATATAAAACGCCCGATTAAATTTATGCACACACTATGGAATGGCGATGCCAACGCCGCGCTGCACATTTCACTTGTGATTTATGCCGACGGGGCGTGGCGGCTCAATTGGGTTTCCAGTGGGTGCAGTTTTTAGTTACCCAAGCACCCAGCCGGGCACCCGATCCCCAAGAATTTCTTAATGGTCAGTAGTTGGTGGCGGGCAGTAGTTACGTGACCACAAAGTGTTTTCTTTTTACACAAAACGTTGACTGACGCGGCGTTGCGAAAGCAAAAAACGAAAGTGGCACTTGGCAGATTGTCGCTGGTCGTCGCTGGTTTGCTCCTTGCATTCGAGGCAGCTCCTCCTCCAATCCCGTCCTCCATCAAACTGGTCGATTGCCGCATTGCATCATCTTTTACATCGCACATCTTATATTTCGTATAGTCGTCTGCTGGTCGGCTGTAAATACCAAATATAATTGTTTAACTGTCCATAAAAATGAAGAAGCATAAAAGGAGACCCTTTTCTTGGCTGCTGTCCATTGAACTTGGCTTCGCCTCGAGTCGGGGCTTTTAGAGCCGGCCTCAAAGCGATATCATGGATATAAAATAAATTCACACCAGTGTGGCAGAAAGTATCTGGTGGATATATATGCCCCCAACTCTACCTGACACTGTCCCATCCATCAATCTGTGGAAAGATTGCGCCATAGGTCGGCGGCAGGTGTCGAAGATGTTGTTTTTTTTTCTCTTTGGGGGTGGAACTCATAGGCTCATAGGAGCCGCCAGGTGATTGAGGGATCTTTCTCTTCATTTCCCTGAGAATTACGAGTTGAGACGTCATTCGAGGTGTGGGAAAAAAACCAAAAGGAATCGCATCCAGGAAGAGCTGCTGCCTGGTTAGTTCGTGAATAATTGGTGTGGGAATATTTGGGGATTTTCTAGGTTTGAAACTGAAAACAATTATAAAAGTATAAGCCTTTCCTTTGTGGCAGTTGAGATTCTAAAGATGATCTTGTTAATATTATTATTGAAGATGTTTCTTGAAGTACCGAGAATTCAATGTAAGGACTTTAGCTAAACAGAATATAAATAAAATTCTTTATACAAGATAGAAACCGTATGTAGAATAGAAGTATTGTTCATTGATAAACCTTTTTGATAATTACCTTAATTTGAGAAAGATAAATGATCTTGCAACCAATTCAAAGGGTTCAATAGCTGAGTAGGACATACTAATTTCCTTTTAATATGATTTTAATTATTTCGACACAGCTACAATCAGTGGAAATACAATATATAAACAAACCAAAATATATAATTATCAAAGTTACATAAAACACCTGAAGAACTTATTGACTAAAAAATGCAGTGCTGAAACCACACATTCCTAACCCAGTATTTCAGAGTAAAAAGTAAATGATCGCCGAACCCCAATTAACCAAATCTGTTCAACCATTTTAAACTATTTCTTCTCGGTATAAATACAAGATAAATACAGTTTGAAGTGGAGCAAACTCTCTATTATATCGGCAGCTACCTTTCGCCACATTTCGCCACATTCCGACCATTATTAATGCATTTGGTTAGCCGCCGCACAATCTGTCGCCATAAACCGATCGTAAACCTCAATTGAGCAAACTTGATTTATGACTGACTGACTTGCAATTGCACATACAACATTTCGCTATCGCCGCACTCTCACTCTCTTCTACTCCATTTGGGAAAAATTGCATGTCAACGGAAATTGCTTAATCATTTCCACGCATATCATATCGCATTTTCTTGTGTTTAGTGTTTTGGTTTTCATTTTGTTTTTTTTTTTTCGCCAAGTGACTAATCCCATCTGTCGTCCGTCCTCTTCCTCTTTTGCAGGTAAGTTTCCATCGATATCTTGCTTTCTGGGGTGCCCATAGGCAATAAAAGGAAATCATTGCGTAAGTCAATAAAAACAAAATTGATTTGTTTACTTAGGACGATGAGAGTTGAGTGTTACATAATCCTCTGGTTCCTGTGAGGAAGTGGAACGACATAAAATATAAAAAAGGGAGCCATTAGCATGTGCATCCTAAAAAGTGAGGCCCGTAATGGATTTCCCAATCAATTCCCAAATGATTATGGTTACCCCTCATTTGCAACATGGCGCGACCATCGACCATCGAAATTATTATTGGCTCATTTGGTCAGGCGGCTAGCGAAAATACAAAAGATACAATACAAAAACGAAGACGAGGCAGCCACTCGGCGGTGTACCCGTGAGATACTCCACTCCTTGATTATCGCGGCCATTAGCATCTCCTTTACCACCACCACTACCTGACCCCTTGTCGCGCCTAACGATCTTTAACCTGGCCAACGATCCCGGCCCAGACAGTCGGCCACTTGTCTGGCTCTTTTGTTGTTATTGATCGTTCGCTGTACGACACACAGCATTCAAACGTGTGTCGAGTATCTTTGTATCTGGCAAATGCATTTGCTTGTACACGCCAAGAAAATGTATACTATAAAAGGATATTCGTGAAAATGTACAACAAAACTTTAGGAACAAGGTATATGAAAAGAAATATAAAATATGTATGAGATATATTATATATTAAGAGAGATTAGTTCTAATCAACTTGTATTTTGTACATAGTTTTTTCCGTTTTAAATTTTAACTGAACAACAAGTTCAACAAGTATTTTACTATATATATTTTTTCACGGTGCACCTCACAGCCTGTCCTGTTTCTGAGTTGTTTTTACTGATGTTTGCCTGGCTCATTTGCAAATCTGCTGGGTAATCAGACACCGGCTAGGGATGTCAATTAGCTGGTGCTGAGGCTGCTGCCGCTGCTGCTGTTTCGCCAAGTGCGTGACCATTGAACCTGCATTTCCCATTTCCAAGTACCCAGACCCAGCTCGCAGTTCCCCGTTTAAAGTGAAAGTGGAAATGGCGCTGGCAAATAAATACAAAAAAATACTGTCCTGAGAAAGGCGTTCAATGAACTTAACTCCCATGACTTGGAAATCAAGTTTAGCCCGGCCTGCCAATCTTTTTGCTCGCTGAATCCGCCCAGAACTAATTGAAGATTTCATATCTCGGCATTTATGGGCCCTTCGCAACTCATCCCAATCTCAGTCTCGGTCTCAGTCACAGTCGTCGGCGGCTCCTAGAGTAAAGCAGACAATTTATGATACAAATTAAATGCACATGAAAATTATGATGAATGCGAGGCAAAATTTATGTTGATGACATACCCAACAAAAGAGCGCCAAACCCGCCCAGGCTCCTTCCCACTGCTCCCTAAGCTCTTCGAGCTCCTCCTGCTCCTACTCCTGCTTCGATTTCTGGAGGGCAGCTCCAATCAAGAGCCAGACGATCCACAGACAACAAACCGGCGAGACCAAGTCGTTTGTTGTTCATATGTACACACAAAGAAATTCTCCTCTAATATGTAATAAATACATTATTTTTGGATCAAAATACATTTTTTATTAATCTCATAAAGTAAGTAAACAACCCTTAAGTCAAAAATTCTTCAGGCATTATTATGTTTTTGAGATAAAGTTTATCTGAAAGTCCTGACTTTGTATTCTGAATTCTTTTAAAATTCCCAAGTAATTTATTTTTTTCTACTGAAGTACTACTGAAGTAATGCCTATTGTTCAAAGGCATTTAGGAACTAAAATAGCTTATAATTCCCAAATGGGAATTCGTTAAAAATAAAGGATATATAAATATAAATGAAGTCAGTATTACATATATTAGCAAAACAGAAAAAAGGCTTTCTAAAATCACGCTAAATTTTTTCTCCATGTAACTCTGGGTCTGATCCTAAGATCCACACCATACCGCCCCTCCCTTTATCGCTTTTTGAGCAGCTGCCGAGGAGAAGGAGGAGATCCCGGCGAGTTGGACTCCTTGGGGCATCGGTTCAGTCTCGGCCTGCCTCTAGCCGAAAGTTGTTGCGTATTTAAAATGGAAATTGCAAGTTTTTCGCTTAACGTTCCAATGTGTCTCTTTCCCTGTCTCTCTCTCGCTCGTCGGCGCTTTTGTTTCACTTTCGTTTGCTTGATTGCAGTTTTTTTCCTTCTTATTTTTCTTATTTTGAGTTTTCTGTTTTTCTTGTTTTTTGTGCTTATTTGGTGCATTTATCACGGTGCCACACATTTGTGCCACAAGATGCCAGGAGATCGGGCAAGCAAGAAATTGGCAACATCAGCCAGAGTTTCCATTTTCCTTTTCATTTTGCGAGAGAGCGAGATGCAGGCTAATTTCAAGGGTGCACGATTATTGAATGGTCCACGCCCCTCTTTTTCAGCATATATTTGGGTGAAATTTTTACCCAAAAACCATCCGCAGTTTTGTCATCTTTGAGTGGCAGGCAGGCGGCAGGCGGCAGGCTCGCTGGCAGGTTATGAAATATTTCGCAACATTTTTGCTGCAAACAATTTCCTGTTTTTCTTTATTTCACTTACGCACTTCTCTCCACTTTGGCTGGGTTCGTTCGGTGGGTCTCTCGGCCGATCGGTATTAATTATTATGGTCTCGTTTTTTATTTTTCGCTTCGTGGTTTTTTTTTTCTCCCCTTTTTAGTTTAGCTTTTATTTTGAATGCCTGGCGAACCTGTTGCAATGCGATCCACAAAAGCTGAGAGATATGCCGATTGGGTGTGGGGATAGATAAATAGTTATGAGGTTTGGGTTGGATTTGGTTTTCCCTGCAGATCGGGAAAGATCTATGAAGGGAGAGTTGTGTTTCTTGTGGGAAGAGAAGAATTATATATATTTTTTTTGAGAATTTGTGGTTTATAAATGTGTTTTTTTAATAATCAAATTATTTGGGAGTTTAACAATAACAATAAGCCGCTCTGCAATTTATCAAGGCACTTTAAAAAATTTAACAAAATTATGTTCATGAAACTGTAAGGTTTTATGTTTATTCTTTGTATATTTAAAATCTTTCTGTTGCATTTTATTGCATTTGTGAAGAGAAAAAATGCTCTGGTTATACAATTAATTCTATTCTTATGGATTTTATCGGTAAATTTCTTTGATTTGATTGGATTATTTTATGAACAATTTTTTATCTTTATTTAAACTATATTTACAACGAAATTTCTGACTTAAATAAAATTAGTTTTAGTCTAAAACAATCTCTAAATGTGTAAATGACCCTTACCAAACCCCAAAACTATCTTTATCCCATTACAAATCCATCTACTTACGCCGTTCTCTAAACTATCCCTTATTCTTTCACCCATTAAGAGCGTTTTACTTTCATTAAGACCAATTTCCAGTCATAACGGACGGAATAATCAACAAATTAACTGAATTCCGCGTGGGCATAGCGCACACCGCCCCCACCCCCCCCGAATAATCCGAATTCCGAAGTTGTGACAGCCGCAAAATGTCAAAGCGAATTCAAGTGCATGCCCCAAGAATTCGGGGTGCTCGACGAACCTGTTAAAGATATTTTTCCAAGCAACATGTTCGAAGCAAACGCGATGATGAGGTTGCATGGAATCCGTGAGATACAATCCACAAGCTGCTTGGCGGCCGCAAGCAAACGGAATTTCAATTCAGTTCGCGCTCAACTCACAGCCACGATGGTCATGCAAACGCGTTAAGAAAAATAATAATACAAACGAAATTCTTTTTTAATTAAATAACCACACTAAAAATGCACTAAATAAAGCAAACACTCTTAGTAACCAAGCACGACGAACTGTAAATAAAAGTGTAAATAAATACAGAATTAAATAAAAGATTTGCGCCTGCGCAAAAACCTCGAAACGAAAGAAAAAGAAATACTTGTGGCTCAAGTTCCAATACATTGTGTTTGAAAACCTATTTGTTTGATCGATTTTGTGTGGTGCGAAGGCATTTCCCACTAAATACAAACCCTATTGCCATAGCAAAGTGTGTTAAAAATACGAAAAAACAACTGCCACCCTCAACAACCCCTTCGATCGGGCTTAAAACCTACCGCAAGAAAAAATTTAAGAGGAAACATACGAAAGCACCACTTCCTTTTTCGTTACTTTATTGAACCCCTCGCGCCTGCTGACTAATTGCCTTTATATAGCCAGACTATATAAAACTGTACAATAAGACAACGGCCAACACAAACTCCCTTTTAATTTTCAACGAACCCCCCAAGCTGGAAGTTGCTTCGCTTCGAAGTGAAGTTCAACATTTATCGCAGCGAAAAACGATTTTCAATTTATTTTCATTGAGTGGAGGAGAGAGCGTTCTCTCCCTTTTTCGGTTTCTAAATTGAACACAATTGCAACAGAGAACCAATAAAAAGTGAACCGTATTCGAAGTAGAGCAAAACAGTAACATCAAATGCATAATTAGCCTTCGTTTAAAACGGAAAAGCACAGCCGCAGCAAGCAGCCAGCAGACAGACGCCAGCCAGCAGCAAAATGTATCTCATACAGGTGAGACCGCCGCAACAATAGATCTCCTACCTCCCCTCGTAATCTCATAATTAAGTGTTTGCTCTTTGCAAACAGAAAACTGAACTGAAACCGAAACAAAGATCTCTTTATTTAAGCGTTTTTTAATTGTCCGCCGGCAGCTGAGATTTCATTCTTCAAGTCGCGTGTGTGTGCGTGCCGCTCTCTGGCGTATATAATTTGTTTAATTTGTGGCTAATTTATCTTTCCACCTGGCTTAGATCGTGGTGGTGAATGCATCGCCGCCGAGAGCGGTTCACTGGAGCAGGTGTCTCATTACTGAACTTTGAACTTGAAACGGTGTCGGACGATTAGTGCCGGTAATGGTTATACGGTTAGATGATAGGGGTTTGCGTTGAGAGATTAACAGAAAAATGTTAATCCGTGACCATAAATGGGTAGGATATTTAGAAAATCGTATTCACAGTTTCAGGAAACCCATTTAAAAGCTACTACAACAAAATTTTAGTAGACTGGAAGTATCTGTCTCTTTTAAAACTCTTTAAACTGAATGGCTCAACCCAATAATTCGGAAAGAATTCTAACTGTCTTGGAGTCTATGTCTAAGGAGGCAAATACTAACCTAGACAGGGATGCCCTAAGGATGTGCGTCAATATAATCCAGAGAGGCGTTGATGCTGGAGTTCTGGTAGACGTTGTAAATAATATAAAAGAGGAGGTGGATAATGCAGAACCGGAATCGGAATGGGAGACTAAAGATAATGAAGCAGATGAAGAAGAAAATTCATAAATTTACAACGTAATAATTAAAAGTTTAAGATCTTGAGACAGAAATATTAGAAATAAAGATCGTTATGGTTTTTTTTTAAGGTTTAATAATTAGATATTTAAGTGTACTAATTTTACTATTTTTTTTTGTGGGCATCCAGGGCTTTTATTTATGTTATTTCAGTTTTAAGAAATCAGGAAAGTCACAACAGATCTGTTGCTTGATATTCAAGATGTAGAACCTTCCGAGGGGTTTCCAACGTTAGTTGTGGCCAGACTTTGGCTGTTATTTCTGAAAACTGTATAAGTGCCAACCACAATAATGAAGAGTTGCACCATCTTGGCTTGATAGTAGGTCTGCAGGATATGTAAAACCATGAAAAAGATTCTTAAGAAAGTAATGCCTCTGACTTGCCTGTCTTATATAGATTTTCAGGGGTATATGGGATCGGTGCACATGGTAATCCATTCCCCTAAACACCCAATATCCCGGCCAAGCCCCCAAACTGGCAAAGAGAAATGGAGCAGCGGTGCTATAGGCGTTTTCAAACCGCTTGGATTGGACCATCAGCCTTATATCCTCGCCAAGATTCTGCGGTGGTGGAGGTGCCAATGGTTTCGCCTTTGCCTTGGTAGGTTCCTCTTGCTTGAGCAGGTTTCTCTGGACCCTCTCCTTCAGGCTGTTCAAATAGCTCTGGATGCCCATTTTTTGGTTAATTTTTTCAATTAAATTTTTGGCCAAATAGGTGTTGGCTAAATTTGAGTTTTAGGTGTTGATAAGCCAGGACAGAAACATATGTCAAGGCTTACCTAAGCTAAGGGGACTCATCGGGTTGTTTATACTCCATTTTATGTACTTGAATGGGGGAACGTGCCATGGTGACGGCCAATAAGCCAGTGGCCAGAATGGCCAACTGCATGAGCTTGGCCTGCTGATAGGTCTGCAAAAAAGGGGATTTAATAAAGAATTTTATATAAAATAAATTAGTAAGATTCCACCCTTTGTATGTAAACACCAATCCTTTCCGTATTTCTCCTGTACTGCCAATTGTAGCCTCGGTAAAACCAATAAGCTGGCCAGGATATGAAGCTCACTTCCAGGTACGGAAACAGATCCACTAACTTCTTGGACAAACCCTTGGGAGCATTGCGATCCACAAAGTCGACAAATTCAAGTTGGTAGCTGAAGTCCCCGCGATCCGACTCGCTTTTAAATCTTTTCATTTTTAGCTCGGGCGTGGGCAAGTCCCCAGAGGTAATGGGTTCCATAGTACGTTCTTCTTCCTTCGAGGCTTGGGGTTCGGGTTCGGGCATGGGTTTGGGTTCACTTTTGGGCTCCTCTTTGATCGGCTTGGAAATATTAAACAGTTCCGAAATCTTCTGGCGCAACGTATCCATTGTGAAGGTTAAAAGCTAAACTCTTCTCTCCTGTTGACTTGAAATTTAAATTTTTGTTTCGAGACCCAAAATAAACAAGAAAAGCTTGCTGGGATTAGGTTCTATCTGAATAAAAAAGGTTCAAAACCGATATGCATTTGAAGAGTTCAAAGACTTGTCACCATTGCATAAATTATCGCCCCCAAGCCGGCTCATGCGGGTCTCCACTTTTGTTTAAAACTAATTTACGTTACTTAACTTTTTCTATTTCTTGTGTATTACTTTTTTTTGGGGGCCCACAGAAGCCGGCGAAGCAAGCTAAATTATTATCGAGCTGCGGGTTCCACTATATAAAGTGTATATAGTGTGGTTAAGAGAAGTGGGTCAGCTCGCTGGTGCAGCGGTGCAATTATAAAGCGCATATCTACCAGGTTGCATACCAGAGACTTTGACTTCGACTTGGACTGCGACTTGGACTTCCACTACGGCTTGGTCTTGGGCACTCTGGGGTCTATTGTGTGGCTGCTAACGGCTTGGACAGCAGTACCAGCAGCAGCACCAGCAGCAGCAGGTGTCTCCTCTCAGGTCCATTGTTGTTTCTTTTTTTTTCGGCTAGAAAATGTGGCTTACCTTCAACGAAAATCTAGTGGCAGGAAGCCCGACGCTATTTGGGGTTCTGTAAACTAGTTTTCCTACCAGTCTTCTCTCTTTTTTGGCTTAATGATCAATGCATTTAATCAAGTAAATTACTGAAGAATACCGAAAATGAAAAGAATGCACAGAAAGAAAAACAATTTAACGGTTAGTCTGTGGCATATACCGATATCTATAGATTCTCCCAGCCAGCACAAAGGCCAGCTTAATGAAGTGAAAATCTACAGAGTGTGGCCTTTCTTTGATTAGCGGAATATGCTTTTGGGATCATTCTTTTGGCCACTCCCCAATGGTGCCCCCATCAATCATGTGGAAAGTTGACAAGTCCAGCTAGCTAACGCCTGTCGAGCATCGAGAATCGCGAGTCGAGAATCTCTGAATTGATCCACTTGCCCAGTTGCCAAGCTGAGCGTATCTTTATTACCATGTTGTAGCCATTTCTTCTCCCCCTGCTGGTGGCAGCATCTCCACATCAATCTACTCAAGCGTTCAGCAGCAAATCATAGGCTTTCTCATTCAAGACCACAAATTGCATTGCTACGGCTTCTTCTCTATATAGACTATAGACCTCTCGCCACAATGTATAGAACATTTCCCTTCTCATAAACTGAGCCTACCCACTCACAAAGACGTACTTCTACCGTTCAAAGTCAAGCTCAATTAACCCAATTTCGATTTTGGTAAATGATTTGCAAAAAATAAAGCGAAAAATAAACTCAATAATAGTTTTGAAAGTCACAAAAAAGCACTCAAGAGCATAAATCACCTCCGCAATGGCATTTCTTTGAACGCCAACTTGCTCCTCGGCTGAGCCCACCTGCAATTAGTCTGCTCAGGTGGGCGTAAGCCATCTCTTTCTGGTCGCCCCGTCGGATCGTGTGAAATTGCAACAAGTACACCTTTTCGGGTAAAGAAAACGCTTGGCTAAATGGTAAAATCAATTGATGGCTGTAAATGTCTGAATCTCTGCTCGTGCGACAGGTGACGACACTTCAGGTGTCAAGTGCGCAAAATTCAATTGAGTTTGGTTACCAAAAACGGTTTAATTTCATTATATTTAACGAGCATTGCTCAATTTCTTTAATGTGAGTGCCTCTTCGAAGTAGTTTTGTACAATTTGTGAGTCATAAATGGGGAATAAATTGATTGAGAAAATAAGTCTGTGAAGTTGAGGACCTAGTGGTAAGATGAATTACGGGGAATTCATTATTTATTGACAGGGATTTCGATGACTTCACTTTATGGGTTTAACTAAAAAGTACTTAAGCTTGCGACTTAGCTTCATCTTAATTAAAGATTTCCTTAGACAAAAAACCTAATTTCTAAGGCTAACACTATTAACATAGAATCTACCCACTTGAATCTAACAATTTATAAACATAAAAGCCTTAAAAGCCGAAAGCCGCCTGCCTGAACTAAGAACTTAGCCTTGACTTTCCTTTCCATCAGCAGCAATCTTGATCTTTTAACTGCATAATTCCCCTTTATCCACTTTTTGAGCTACCGGCCTTGTCAAAGAAGTAATGAATCTTCAATCTTCTTATTTTTTTTCGACCTGCCTGCCTGCTGCAACGGCGAAAAGCCAAAGCCAATCCCCATAGCGTGATGCTCCTCATCATTCTTATTCTGATGCCTCTGCATTCTATAAAATGCCGCATCACTCCCCGCTCTAATCTCGGCTAACCCATCTTCAAGCCGTAGAGGCCCGCATACCAACCAAAATCCGAGCATATTACTCAATTTTCAGTGTTCAGATTTCAGAGGCAGACACACAGACACAGACAGCGAAAAACAAAGGGCAAAACGAAGATGCCACACCAAAAACTAAATAAGCAACAACAATGCCGGCAGTTGACACTTTGACAAATGATCTGTGGGGCTGGGTCTCGATAAGAAAGAAGCTCATACATCAAAAAAGCATTCAGCAACACGACACATTATTTTCCAAGTTTATTTCTGCGTTTTTTTCGTATTTTTATTAGAGGAAAAATTATTTTAAAGTGAATGTTGATGCTCTGGCTATCGCTAGAACCTTGGGTGCCGTTACACACTGGGTCAACAACTCTGTGAAAATTGAGACGGGATCGAGGCGGGGATCGAGTTGATATTGATATTGATTTGCTCTAGATTTACACATGAGCGAGTCAATGATCCTCAAATGTCGTCTGTGGTTTGTTTGGTCTGGATGGGAAGCGGGAACGGGATCGAGATCGTGATCGAGCTCAGGATCGATGTGTAATAAAAGTCACTGCTATACGATCTTGGCCAGTTTGAAAATCCCTGGCTAAGCCCCAAGGAATTTTGTTTATGTTTTGGGAGCGGCCTTTTACCCTCTTTATTTTGTCGATGAGGAATTCCTTATTTTCTGAGGCGTGGACCATATAATTCCGCATTCCCCAGCCATGAAATATGTATCAATTTAATTACCAGAGAGACAGACACGGAGAGAGAGTCCTGAACACGCAATTAAAGTTCAGGGAACCCTTAGCCAATCCCATCCCAAAAATGCCTTGAACCTTTTTTCCGAAACAAACAACAAATTTTTATGAGGTTGCAACAAACAATGAGACGGCGGCACACCTACTACAACTACCTGAAACTAGAGAACAGGATTCGGTTTCGGATTTGGATTCTGTTCGGTAATTCCCTGAAATGGCAGGCAAAAGAATGGAGGAAAAAATAAAGAGTATCATTCTTTTGATTCCCCATTTGATTCCTACCTGTTTCTTTTCTTCCTGATCTTTCTATGCATCTCCCCGAGAAATGCATTCTCCCCATATAAGATATAGATGGCAGATGATTTATTTTTGACGGGGGCCCATTTCATGGGCTATCAGGAGAGAGAACCTTTGGGAATTTAAATATTTAAAAGGGGCCCAGGCGTGGTTCTTAATGCAATCAACTCAAGCATATCGCATTACGACGAGTTGGCTATTTGTAAAGGTGTTTTTCGGAGGCGTTCTTACCATAACAGTTTCTTTTTCGGTTTTCGGGGTTTTTGATAGCGCTTTTCAATTGGACAAACGTAACGAATCAAAAAGGCATGGGTGTATCGTTAATTTTTCCAACTTAGATGCGGAACTCACGCTTCCCCTGGCCATCGATAGACAAACGTGGAAAACTTGTTTCGATTAACTTGGCATGACTGAGGTCGGCGTGTCCGAGGCAAACATTATATGTATTATTGTTGCTTTTGCGCCTTTATCTATATATAATTTAATCGATGCAAATGCTCGAGAGAGTCATGAACAACCAAAGCCATCCAATGACCTTCAAATGTCGGCAGAGAAATGCGTTAAAAGAGTTACCTTAATGGCCATAATTAAGTGCGATTGAACCACTATGTTAACCTGTCTGTCAGCCTTTTTGGCATTTTTTGACCATTGTTTTCGTGTATTATCAAGCGAAATTATTGGGTTTCGCTTATAATTGCCGCACGTGTTCCAAGCGGCAAAAGAAATCTGTAAAAAACGTTTTATATGCTAATGTCCATGTCCATGTACCCGTGACACATGTCAGGAGGGGATTGGGTTTGGGTTAGAGGGGGGCCGATGGCGAGGGCAATTCCCCTGTATCTGACATTGATGAAATGGGCTTTTATGGCCATGTTTTTGGTGATGGAGAGATGGTTGTGTAATTGTTGTCTCTCTCACGTTGACTGGCATTTCGAATGGAGCTTTGATTTATTTTCCTTTGTTGCTTGGATAAAAGGGATATATAAAAGGGAAATGTTTTCCTTGTCATAAGTGAAACCTTAGCAATTGCTCGGCTAATTTCCATCCCACTTGTAGAATATGTAGTATTTTTTAGCTGTTCCCAATTGCTTTTCTGTTTGCACGTCGTCGCTTGAAATAATGAAATTTATTACGTGATCTCGTCGGCGGCCGGCCAACAGAAATCTTTGGCATTAAAGTGGATAAATAATCTCGTAAAAAGTAGATGGAAAAGTATAATGGAAAATCACTAGAAAGACACAAGTGTGTGTGTGTGGTCTAAGTGATGCAATAAAATGGAGAGGAAAAGATTGAAATCTTGGGGAACTAGATTCTGAAAAATGAAAGAAAAATAAACTAGTTTCCGATATAGTTTGCCTGAAATTCAACCGGAACTTTATGTTAGAGGGGGAAGGCATCTGCAACCCCATTAAGTATGTATTTTTGATCAGCATCACCAGGAGAGTCGATTTAGCCGCTTGTCCGTTTGTCCGTCTGTCTGTTTAACTTTAAAAATGATTTACTTAATTTGGTGACAATATTCTTATATGAGTTGCGCAGATCAAGATTGTTATAAAGTTCATAATCGTAATAAATGTCCGTCTGTCCGTTTGAACGTTGTCCGTTTGTCCGTATAAACACTTATATCTCAGAAACTAGAGTTACCAAATTTAATTTAATTTCTTATACGCTACACGCAGCTCAAGTTCATTTTAAAATTTTGCCACGCTCTTCTACACCCACACAAATCATAAAATATACGTTTTTCTTTGCACTGATTACACTTTTCATTTATATTATGTTTCAAAATTCAATAGAAATCCACCTAAAGCCAAAACAAGCAATCAGTGCATGTAATGACATAAGAAAAACACTTTTCCTATTTTGATTTCTTCTTGGGCTTGGGCTTGGTTTGGGTTTGGGTTACTCCTTTATGTTCCCTTTAAACCGGCTACGATTGTTGTTTCAAGTAATCAACAAATCCAATTAAGTTCAATAACAATTAAGTGCGACAGAGAGAGAGGACAGAAAAAAAAACAAACAAAAAATCAGACATTTTGCTTTTTAATTAGTCGAACGAACGAACGCTCTTTTTAGCCCTTAGTTTATTGCTCTTTATCGTCGATTTCGCTTTTAGCCTTTTGGTCATTTAATTGAAGCCCCTTAAGGGCAAGTTCGATGATGTATCTTTAGTACCACGTCTTTTATTTGATGATGTCGGCTTTTTATTGTCTTCAAACCAAGCAACCAACCCGACAAACACACAAATCGATGGCACTCTTTAGGGGCTTTAAATAGGTTTAAGCCTAGGAAAAAATCAATAGTGCGTAAGTGCTGAGTTTTTATGTTGACCGTTGCCTGTCTTTCATAAAGAAGAATGTCAAGAGGCCACAATAATTGCAACTAATCCACAATGAAGGCTCGAACCTTGGGCCACAAAATCTAGACCACCTGTCAGAGCCTGTCGAGAGCATGAAACATATCCAATTGCTTGCGGACCTGTCTTTTTACATATACACTGTCGAAAAGTTGGCGAAAAATCCCTTGCAAATATATTAAATTGTTTGATATATAGCTAAATATAATGGAATTTTTATTGGCTTTAAAATAAGATTAAATTTAGGCAATTAAAGTGGATTTTTATGGAATTTATTTCTACTGGTAGCTAAGTCTGCTATTATTTATTTGTAATATTAGAAATTAAGAAAGAACTCCACATATTTAACATCAAATACATTAATAAAATATACAGAATTCTTTCTACATGATATTCCAAATTTTGGAAACACGGAAATCCAATACCTGTGATTTTTCTATGAGTGCACCTGTTTGGTGCCCCGTTCACAGTTTGTTTGGCTGGCAGGCACAGAGGCGCATTGACTGTGAAGATTGAAAAGTTTACCATGTAATTTTCTGGCCAAAACCAAACCATAATCACATCTCCCCATTCAAATGCGGTTGTTTGTTGTCAACCGGAAATGTAAAATGCCCGCTTCCGGCTTTGGTTGGTCTCCTAACCGGGCTCAAAGGATGTTGAACGCCACGGCTGCTGTTCTCCCGATATATGAAATTAAACATAAATGCTTTCTGGTCATTATGGCTTCCTTCTCTTGATAAGTTTCTCTCGCGTCTGGCTAAAGTCTGCCAAAACTAAACTAAAAGTGATCACTAAAACACATGCCCAACTTGGCCTTGCCCTCGAGCCTCATAAATAACGCTAAACATTTAATTCGACGACACAAAAATACAAAAAATCTGATTCAAAGGTGATTCATTCGCAAGACATTCGCGGTTTTTATACGAAAATCTCCCCTGCAATGATCTCAGGTGTATATACAAATATTTGCCGGCATTAACTAGATATATATACATACTTATGTGGTTTTTACACATTATTTGTATTTATACATTTTGCACATCGAGAGTTGTGCCAAAATAAATATATTCTCTAGCTTTTAAGTTTTTTTTTTTTGCCTGTCAAAAAAGCAAAGAAAATTGAATTAGAGAAACACACGCTCTCGGAAAATGCTGAACACCATTATTTTTTTTTTAAATATATACAGAGAGGAAAAACTATAGTTGCTAAAAAAAAGAGCCAAGATAAATAAATTTAAAATATTTCAGCTATAAAAATGGTTCATCTCGGAGTACTATTTTTTCATAAATCACGTTTTAAATATTTTGCAAGATGCTTTATTATTTATCAATGCTTTAATAACTATTTACTTGAATGAATATTTTTTTTCCTCTTACCTTTTGGTTTTGTTTATTTTTCTTGTACTTTTGCCCTTCAACTGATCATTGCTTTTAATTAGTTAAAATTGAAAATCTATTCATCTTACCCCTAAACACACCTCCAAAAAAATCACGAACATCTATCTCTTGTTGGCATTCGCACAATTTTTGTGTGTGTCTGTACGCATTATAAACAAAAATGATGATGTGAATTTTTTCGGTTTTTTGTGGGCCATGGCAAAAACCATTTTTAAGCAGAGAAGTAATACTATATTACGGAAATAGCTGGATAGCGCACAAGAAGATGCACGTTTCTCTCGTGTTATGTGTACACACTCGTGTATGATTTTTTTCAACAACTGCCTCAAGCCTCATAATTCATAATTAATTCCGGAATACGCCCCAATTTGGCATTGAAGTTGGTAAACGAACTCAAAGCCACTCTCTTCCCCCTCAAAACCCCTTTTTTTTTAGGTATACAGATCGCTGGGTCAAGGTCCCCGAGGTCTGAAAAGTATTCGCGACGTGTTAATGGCTTGTTAATCTCAGGGAGTAAAAAAAAAAACAAGTTGAAACGACTTGAAAGCGTGCAAAAAATGCATTGTTGCAGTAAAATGTTCCGCTCTGTGAACTGTAACAAAGATCGGGCTTTGTGTGTCTGTTTACTTAAAAGTCTTCATTTTCCCAGTGTCTTTAATGGAGTTTTCCCTAAGATCGTAAAAATTATACGACTTTATTCACGGCCCACGCAAAACTAAACAAACTACGCAAGATTTTCAAAGACTTTTGTTATGTGACAAGCAAGAAAATGGTCTTTAGAATTTCTTAAATAAATACAAAAATAAACTGTTCAAGGCGTTAAGTTTTTCAACCGAATTGAAGCAGAAAATCAATTCGTATTACTTCAAAATAAAAGTCACGTTCAGTTCTGAGCTGCTAATTGACACAGCGACTTAAACAAGGAGGGGTATTTATTTAGGAAATAAAATGAATTCAATTGAAATGTAAATTGGAGAGGGCTGAAAACAAATATACACAATTTGTTGACTGATTAAACAAGCTCAAAAGAAGCCTTTATATTTATTCAAGAACAGTAGACTGTTACTATGGCTTAAAGGTGCACAGATATTACTATTGATAGGCATTGATCTTATTATTCAAGTTAAGCCTTTAAAAAACCAGAAACATTTAATTTAAATTAACTTGACAACCAATTTAGAAACATTATAAACGTTTAAGAATTTTGTTAAATACATTTCTTGATTTTTTCTTGAACAAAAACAAGTATTCCAATCAGTCTAAATTAGGGCTAAAAGCCAAAACAGCCTAATTTGAATAAACCTGACTCTTTTTATCAAAAAGATATTTATTTATAAGCAAGATAAATTGATTGACTGATTAGGCGCATCTTTTACATTCTCATAACCGTTAATTAAATAGAAAAAAACGAACCTTTTCAGCAGCGATTGAGCCATCAACCTGTTGCCGCTTGAGATTTCATTCAATAAAGTCCCAAAAATGAAATCCCCAAGTCCCACGACGACGACTCGCTATCGAATAACATAAGCTTACGCAAAAGGCCAGCCTGCCAACAGATATTCGCGTAATTATGCAAATTCGATTGTGTGTGTTTCCCTATCAATAGGCAAACCCAACTAAACGCTACAAATTAGCCGGCTTTCCAACTCAATCTCTCCTCGGGATCTTATAATCCGACAAATGATTTTCATAAACTTAAATACATACTTATACAGCGTCGCCTTTGCTTGTTAGTTTTTCCCAGCGGCCTTATGAAACGCGCACGTTTTGGGAGCAATTAAAAATCGATTTACATGTGTTTTTTTTCCTTGGTTGGTTTGAATCAAATGCCGATTTCTTAAGCTCACACTCGAATTTGGGTGAAAATTAATGACGTCCAGTCCAGTGAAAGTCAGTCGGTCGGCGGTTTTTGTATAACAATAAAACACCCCGGAAAGGTAAAGTGTAAACCAATGCGATCAGAGGCCCAACTCTGGGCCAAGATCTCCGTGTCAAACTTGGAGAAAAGTTCAATGCCCCGACGACAAACATTTGAAAAATGAAAGCGAAGAGTTTCTGTTTGTTTTTGTTGCGGTGTTGGCCTCCGCTAAAATATGCAAAATATTTTTGTTCATATGCGGCAGCTACGCAGAATTTTTATTTTCATATGAAATTACAGCCACAAAATTAAAAAGCATTTTTTATGTGGCTGTGGCTGCTTTCAAAAATTGCTTTTCGTTTTCATGGTCTGTTAAGGTTGTGGCGGAGAGCAAAATTTCGAAACGAAAAAATGTTTGCTGAATTTATGGTATGAAGACATTTTTCAACAACAAATATATATTTTCTTAGCTGAAGTGGAAAATTACTTTGGGTGAAAATTATAGCAACGTAAAATAATAAGGTTAAGCTATTAAGATGTTCGAGATAAAAGTAAGTCCACAAATTTTTCTGTTAATAAACTTAGATTAATTAAGATGTTGAAAAAATAAGGTAGAATATCCTTTATATTTTGAGTCGAGCTGAGACAGAGCTGGTAATAATATAAGTAATAATATTTACTGATAAAACGAAGGCCTTAAACAATAAGAAAGGAATGGCGGGGAATAAGACTCACTCATTAATCACAAAAAGAACCATTTAAAATTCTTATGCTGTTAACCCCTTCTCAAAACTATGACCATATCAGCATAACAAATTCTCACATTTTTTCGGCTTACGAACTTACGTCAAAAGTGCCCAAAAAATTTATGCATAATTAGAAATGCCTCCGAAAAAACGTTGTTAGCTAAGCGTACTTCCTGGTTCAATATGTAAAACGATGATACTCCCTTCCCTGCTTCTCCCTTGTGCGATTCACTCACGCAAGGCATAATCAACAATGGGAATATGGCAACACATTCAACATCAACATCAACATCCACAATATCACGCACTAGTCATTAGCTTTGTCTGGATAAACAAACACAACACACACTCCGCCGGAGTTGGTATTGCGGCAAGTTGCAAGTTGCAAGGCAGAAGAAATGCAACACGTGCTGTGCATAAATAATAATAATAAAACCGAAGAAGAAACACACAGAACGCGGGGGTGAGTTTTCCCCAGAACTTTTTCCCTGAAGTTTTCCATTTTTCCAGCTGACCAACTCGATGGCTTGTTCTATGGTGTGTTATTGACCCCGGTCCGGAGGCGAGAAATAAGTATGCATGGAAAGAAAAATAGGAGTTCTAATGAAGATCGGTTAGGTTACTTAAATACAAATTGTTAGCTATTAGGATTTGAATCAAGGTTTGGGCAGTAGTTTCTGAAATGAAATCTATCACAAAGGTTTATTTCACAAATAAATATCAGCTGGAACTTACTTTACATAAATTTTAGTTAGTTTAAATTCAGTTCGATCTTGGAGAATATCATTTAATGTCAAATATTGATATATTCCATATAATTAGACCGTAAATTCATTTAAATAATTTTGTAAGTTCAAAAATTTATGTTTTGTGTGCTATTTCTCACTCTGCATATAGATTATGCATGCTTGAGGACTGGCAACCGCAGAAAAAACAAAGACATTCGTTTGTTCGGTGCCATCCCGAATGAATTAGAAGTGGTGCCGGCCGCCAACCACTTGTTTCTGTCCAAACCGACGGGGCTTCAGCCTCAAAACTTCAGCTCCGAGCAGAAATTTCTTAATTCTCACTGCGGCGGCCTCGGCCCGGCTTGGCTCTTTTGCATAATGTGTGTGATAAGCTTGGGGGATTTTCTGCTCTGACACAGATATTTTTCGCCGGCATTTCAACTTCTTTTTCAGATACTTTCGCAAGCGGATGTGGCAGATACTTAAAACGGCATTCAAACTCTGGCACTCCCTGATAAATACATCCAGTAAATCAGATCCCTGGTACTGAATAAATCGCTGAATAAATCTCTAAGCGCTTTGAAGTCAAATATCAAATTGAAGTCATTAAACTTGCAATTAAATTTTTCGTTCTATATGTTATGAGTATTTTTATATTTGCTCGCCCGGCAGTTTCAGTTCATTAACTTCTCGCTGCACACACAGCTGCCCAAATGGAATTAGCGAAACAGATTGAAATAAATTTTTATTGAAGCTGCCAGAGAGCAGTCGGAGCCCAAGGTTAGGCGGGGATTTCTCAGGTAGTAGTTCTCCTCCTCGCTGCAGAGAAGTGTGACCCATATTGCCTCATGCCTGTCTGATTTTAAACGTACTATATATACGGCAAATGCCGGTTTATAATTAGATGGAACTCACTTCACCCACTTTCGAGTGCACTTTAGTTTTTCGCCGCTGATCTTCCGCATAGTTTGTGTGTTTTCGGTTCTTTCCAACCGAGCTGTCTAAACATTTTCCCTACCTTTCAGAGATAATTGTGAATCATTTGGACATATTTATTTGACACAAGTGGAGCATCTTCGATCAGCATTATAGAGGCGCTATTTTTGGGCGGGACATTCATAACCAGAAGTTTGGTCACATATTCGAATTTTTCCTCCTTTCGCCTGACATTAATGAGCTTGTTAATCGGCCGAGAAAAGGTGACTTATATATGCTTTTTCGGAACACTTTTTCGAGGTTTGAATGGCTGAACGAACTGCCTTCACCCAAAGAGTTTTCCCCCTTCTCGCACTTAATTGAATTGTCTGTATTTTCGGCCTTAATTAAAAGCCCCGCGGCGCAGGAGGGATACAAGTTCAATGACTTCGTAATACACTTTTAATGATCGTGATTTGGGAGGGTGTAGTTTAATCAATTTTAGTTTAGGCTTTCTGTTTACTTAATTGAAAAACCGACTGCCTAGGGACAAGTGTAGTCCCTTTGTTAAGAGTTCTCTTGGAAATCATTCTCCATCCCTTTGCGCGGCAAGTTCTCTTAAGTTTTGTGCCGACTCTTGGGCCCAGTTGGGGGCGAGCTTCTTGGAGCTTTTTCGAATCGATCTTCTCGGAAAGTTTTTCCTTTAGCCCGTAATCATCAGTCTAGAAAGCGCGCGTGCTCGTGGCGGATCGGGATCGCATCGGATCGGAACTTAGTACTAGAGACCACCTCTGTATATCGCGCGAAATTGTATTTCCCTCCCAGTTTGTACTTTTCGATGCCTGTTTTATTTATAAGTTTTTTTCCCAAATATTTCTCATTTTGCGCGTAGTTTTTTGGGTTCTTTTTTTCCTTTCGTTTTTGGGGATTTGCCATTTGAGTTTGGGGAATCTTGTTTCGGTTTTGCAGCTGGAGTTGTCTGTGTTATTTATAGTTTCCCCCAGAGATACAATCGCACGTTTGATATGTGCTCGTTCGGTTCTATTGTTTGTACGGCATTGCGTATGAGTGATTTGTGCTGGCCATCTCTTAGTCAGTCTGAACATTTTTACTGGCACATTGCCCGACATTACGCAGCTGTTTAGAACACCATAAAATCCCCATACCTCAGTGAAAATTTGTTCATGTAATTTACATAAATATAGTTTATATCAAATATATTATTATAAATAAGGTATTCTTTCCAAAACTTATTTAACTCGATCTAAATCTGGTCTAAATGCCATGATACATAATTTTAGACGAGAAGTATATTGGGAAAGCCTTACACATAAGTTCCAAACGTAAATCAAAGTTGACAAGTGATTCAGATAATATGTGATGACCGCACGACGACATGTGTTTTAGGAACTTGTTGAAATACGGTTGAAATAAGTTCTTGACATTTTTTACGATATTTTGAATGTGTCTGGAATATGTCGAGGAGAAAAGTCCACTGCAGAAAAAAGTAGTCACTCCATGATCAGAATGATTTAAATGTAGCTCCTTGATAGATTTACCAAAAGTTATTTTTTGGAAACACACCAAGATTACTTTAATGTTAGAATAATAATAGAAGTTCAATTATTTTTATGATTTTACCCTTAAAAAAATGGTTTTTTTATAGTCTGAGCTTTTTCAGTCAAAGTCAAGTTCCCTGTAGCATTGAACCTAAGGGGGGGCATTCGAGCGACAGACTCGAGACAAGCTATCACTTAGTTTGTGGCTTTCAAAATTTAAAAAAATTCCTCCCAATCTTTAGAAATGGGTAAGGCTAATCAGTTTATTGCGGGACTTTTTGCGGCCCTGGGCGCCTTCTGTTTGGGTACCGTGATTGGATGGTCAGGACCTGTGGAGATGGACCTCAAGGTTAACCCCGCCTACCCCTTCGTTCCGAACACGGTGGAGTGGGGCCTGGTCGGATCCCTGATGACGCTGGGTGGGGCCTCCGCCTGCATACCTGCCGGCATACTAATATCCAAGATTGGACGCAAGGTGACGATGCTGTGTATGGTGGTGCCGTTCATGATTGGCTGGCTGCTCATCATCTTCGCCAAGCACGTCGCCATGATGATAGTGGGTCGATTCCTGCTGGGGTTCTCCGGCGCATCCTTCTGCGTGGCGGCGCCGATGTACAACACTGAGATTGCCGAGCTGAAGTTCCGCGGAATCATGGGCTGCTTCTTCCAGCTGCAGGTCACCTTCGGCATCCTGTACGCCTTCATAGCGGGCGCCTTTCTGACCACTATGTGGTTCAGCATCGCCTGCGGCGTCTGGCCGATTATCTTTTTGGTGCTGTTCATTTGGATGCCGGAGTCGCCGGTCTACCTGGCCCAAAAGGGTAAGCCCGAGAAGGCCGAGAAGTCGCTCAAGTTCCTTCGCGCCAAGGACGAGGATGTGAGCGGCGAACTGAAGGAGATCTCTGCCGCCAACCAGCCGGCGGACGGCGGTGGCTGCTCGATGCTCTGCCGGAAGGCCACCAAGAAGGGGCTGTTCCTCTCCATCATGCTTATGTTCTTTCAGCAGTTCACTGGCATCAATGCGATCATGTTCTACTCCACGTCCATCTTCGGCATGGCGGGATCGACGCTGGAGCCGCGCTTCTGCACAATTATCCTCGGCGTTGTCCAGGTGTTTGCCACCATTGTATCGATCCTCCTGATCGACCGCCTGGGCCGTAGGATCCTGCTCATGGCCTCCGCCGCGCTGATGGGCATCTGTACCCTGATCATGGCCGTATATTTTGGATTCCTTATGCGCTCTAGCGTTGGCTGGCTAGCATTGATCGCCGTGTGCCTGTACATTGTCGGATTCTCGATTGGATTCGGACCCATTCCCTGGCTAATGATTGGCGAGTTGTTTGCAGAGGATGTCAAGACCCTGGCAGGCTCCTTATCCGGCACCACCAACTGGCTGTTCGCCTTCGTGGTGACCATGCTTTTTCCGGTGCTGAACGAACACATCGGAGGCGCCTGGTGCTTTGGCATCTTCTTTCTATTCTGCATTTGTGCCTTCGTGTTCATCCTGTTCCTGATTCCTGAGACAAAGGGCAAGACCCTCAATGAGATCCAGGAGAAGCTTGGAGAGAAGAAGGCAAACTAAGTTGCCGTCAGTTGCTGGAAGCAGTAACTTTCGGTTTCTTTTTCGATATCTATTTGGCTATCACAAAAATCAGTATCAGGCTCCAAATTATGGTTTTAACTGAAACGGATTTAATCATCATGACATATTTCCGGAGCGGATCTCCCGGAATACATACTGCGGCGCACGCTGCATGTAAAAGATGAAATTTTTGTGGATATATTAAAATTGTTGGTTTAGTTAAAGGCACATTTTTGTTGGTATTTTTTATATTTTCTGTGCCGCACTTAAAGCTATTTAAACTTAAACAAAAAACGAACTTCTTCATGAAACAAAAGTCATAATTTAACAAAAAATACAAATCTTGGTTGGTAATCCTGTTTGCTTCAAGGCTTCTAGGCTATCAATCCGTCAATTTTTGTGTAAATCTTTATGTATTCTGCATTTTGCATTAAGAAACTGAACCAATAACTTCCAGATGGAGCAGTTATGCTTATTAGCCAACGTATTTAATGAAAATCTCAAGTGATTCGAGATCAGTGATCCGATTCCCAACAGATGCCACCCCTATATCGAATGTCATTCGACACGAGCACGATCTTAAGGCCTATGTTTCCACTCACTCATTGTTTACGCACTCGAGAGGCCAACCCTTTGGGATGGGATCTTCCTCAAGAGATCTCCTCCACTCTCTCTGTTATTTCGAATGGCGTCAGCCGGCGGAAATGATGCGTCCCGATCCCAAAATTAACCCAATTGCCGCGAGCTTTTCGGTATAAACAAATATTATATATGTATGTTGAATTTCACACGCAATTTGGTTTATTTTCGTTTAATATCCGCGCACAAAAAAAGCAACAAAAAGAAAACAAATTGGGAACTGAAATTGAAAAATGAATTTGAATTGCAGGCCGGCAGTAAAATTTAATTAATTTAATTAGTTTTTGCGTTTGTTTTCCTTTCCCTTCAATTGGCAAATGCGGGAATTTCAGATAAGATTAAATAGGTTCAAGGAAAAAGTCTTGTTTCTTACAGCTCTGATGGATCATGAGTAAATTCGCTCAATTGCTTCCAAGAAACACAATACCCGCCATACATCATGCATTATTTATAAGTCGTACGGACTGATAAGAGCGTTTATCTAGAAATCTTGTCTCTAAGTACAGCGCTAAATATCTAAATTGTAAAGAAAATGAGCTGTTTCCGCTGCCTGAATTCACGTGGGAGCGACCTGTATGCAAATTCTTTGCGAAAAAACAGCAGAGCAGAGAGAAACCTTAACCAGACAGGTTGACAGAGAGATAGATCCAAGTTAGATGACTCTTAGAGACCAACGACCCTCGATATATCAGATGGCTTTTATATTTCTGGTTGTCATGTAAATGTGTAAGCGACGTGAGGTCGTAAAACACTGAGACCTCGAGAGCGTTTAAAGGCCGACTGGGTAGTGCTTATCGCGGTTTGCCTTTGGGACAAGTTAACGCGACATCTTATCAGGAGAGCAAATAAAGCATACATTTATCTTGACGGTTGTTGGAAAAAAATGAGAAAATATTTATATATAAAGAGGAATAGGGAGAGGCTACTTGACTGCTGGATTTAGAGTGGGTTTTATTAGAGAAATTAATTATAACTCGCTTAACTCTACTTTAAATACAAAAGGCAGGAAGGTAGCCATTGTTATTCCTGAGAACTTAAATAAATAATAAATAGTTATAAAGAATAGTTAGTTATAATTAATGTTCCCTAAATTAAATAATAAATAATATAACTAATGCTCTTTTTCATTTTTTACAGACTGTCCAGACAACTTGGCGGCCACAACTGCCGCTGCCCCGGGAGCTTCAACTGACCGATGACCGGAACAACAGCGCCGACGATCACGACTCGAAGGTGATCACCACCACGACCACAGCGGATATCCATAGCCACCATCACCAGCACCATATCCACCACAATCAAAACCCAGAGGACCAGGAGGATCAGGAGGAGGACATGGATCGACTCAGGGGCAATCACAGCATAGGCGGTTCCTCGCAACAGCTCTCCGGCAAACAGAAATGGTCCTTCGGGCGACTCTTTCGCAAGAAGAAGGAGGCGGAGAGCGCCTCCTCCAGCGAGGAGGATCGCAAGGCGGGCTTTGTGCCCGCCCAGCGTCAGTCGGCGGGAAAACCGAAGGCCAAGCACGGGAACAAGGGATCTTCGCGTAGCAGCAGCAGCAGATTCGACCACATCGTGGCGAACCCACAGCAACAGCAGCAGCAGGCGCCTCCACATCCGCCGCAGCCCATCGACAACGAGTTCTTCCTGCCCGTGGAGACCATACCGCCGGAACCCTACTACCAAAACCAGCCGGGCTACTACCAGCGCTCCAGCAACTCCCTGGACAGAAGACTGCTCCTGCAACAGCCGCAGGGCAATGGCTATCAGCATCACAAGTCCCGCTCGGCGCAGAGAGGAGGCCCGCCCAAGCCACCGGGAGTGGCCAACTCCAGCGGAGCGGAGGAGGAGCTGATATCGCTGAACTCCTCCACGTTCTCCAAGTACCGCAGCGACGAGAGCATCCACCTGGGGTCCATGGCGCCGGGCCAGAGTCGACGTAGTCGAGCGGCTCGCAACGAGCGTTACTACAAAAGACTCTCCCGGGATGGAGAGCAGAGCCATGGAGGAGCACCAGTGGTTGTCCCGCATCAGCAGCAGCAGCAGCGGTACAAGACGCAGCCCCTGCCCCTGTCCATTTACCAGCCGACGAACCCCGCCTCCAGTGGCTATGTCCAGTGGCAGCCGCAGCCGCCAAAGAACCTGCAGAACTCGATGCAGAGCGACGGGAAGCGAAGCATCAGCTACGACAGCCACATACACTTGCAGAACTTGAGCGGACGGATGCAGAGCAAGCCCCTGCCGCCGCCACCACCGCCCAGGGATCCTCTGAGGAGGGTGCATGTGGGAGGATCGGGTTCGGGGCTGCAGATCGGCTCCAGCTCTGGGGACCTGCGACCCGTGTCGTACGCCTTTGATCACAGCGGTCGCTGTGTGTCCGACGATCGGATTTGGCAGCCGCCGCACTACCAGTCGGTGCACTCGCTCAACTCCCAGCCCAGCTCCTCGATAGCCAGTGCTCCGGTCCAGCAGCAGCAGCCGCACCATCGCCGCTTCATCACTCGCTCGGAGAGGAACGCCCATCCCGGCAAGCAGTCCCTGCCGAATGGCATTGATTTCCATTATGTGGCCGATGCAACGCCTCGCTCGCGGAAGCCCATACACATGATGGATACGGGTAGACTGGACAACGAGAGAGGAGGAGTTCCAGCCTCCAGTGGCATATTAAGAACCTCCAAGAGTGGCCTGGCCACGCCGAGTCCCGCTCCTCAGCAGCAGCAACAGCCGCAGCCGCAGCCGCCGCTCCTGACCAAGCCGCGTTCGTTTTCCAGCTCTCGCCTGAGCGAGCTAAGGAGCTATCCCATGCCCATGTACTCCGAGGTGCAGAAGCCCAAAAGGAGTGCTCCTCCGCCTGTAAGCTCCTCGCCAATGGAGCAGGACAACAACATCATCTGCGGCAGCCTGCACATCAAGCCCAGCCTGGAGTCCGGCCAGAACCAGAACTACGTGGAGATCCGTCATCGCGATGTTCACAAGACCAACTCGATGCCGCATCACTACCAGAACCGGAGATCTGGCGAGGATCTGCCCAACAAGTACGAGGAGTATGTGGCCGAGAAGCGGGAGCAGCACCAGCAGGCCCCGGCTCCCGTCTATCCGGAACGCAAACCAAGCTGCACTCCGGCTGGGGCTCCTCCTGCGCCCGTGTACTTCCCCCGCAAGAAGCCGGCCAATTTGGAGGAGGCTATCAACGAGCTGGAGGCTATCTACAAGTCGCTGGGACTGACAGAGCCAGCCGAGACGAAAGCGGAACCGAAGCTGGACATGATCTCGAAAATGCGAGTGCCCACGCCCAGTGACTTTGAGAAGTTCGCCTTGGCCCATGCGGATGAGTACGAGGACGAGGACTCGCCGACGGGGGAGCCCGATCCCGTGCGAGACGATGTGGCCTTTAGGAACCTGCAGCTGGCCAATCTCCAGCATCGCTCGTCGGAGAAGCAGCCGCCCTTCGGCATCCCCGTGGGTCCCATAGTGCCGGCACCTCAATCCGACTACCTCCACGTGGAGCCTGTGAGGGTCAAGAAGAAGACCAACTCGCCGGACATCGTCAAGGACGATCTGGCCGTGCGTGCCCTGCGTAAGGATCCGCCGGGACCCAAGTCCAGCTTCGTGTATCCCATGCAGAAGAAGCAGCGGGCCACGCGGACGCAGTCGGCCAACATCTACAACCTGATCCAAAGGGATGCGGCGAAGCCCTCGGGCGGAGATCTGAGCAGCTACATCGAGCTGACGCGCAACCTCGAGCGATCCGGCAGCATGTCCAATCTGCAGGGCGAAGCTGACGACGTGCCAGCCACCCTGGACCTGTTGCGCAAGCTGAAGGCCCAGGACGAGGAGCTGGATCTGGCTAGGAAGCACCATCACATACCCTTCCGGCATCCCAGCCAGGGCGGAGCCATTGCCCAGCTGCCAGAGCGGCTGCTGATCAAGGAAGATCACGCGCCGCGAGCAGCTCCAGTGCCAGCTCCCCGGAAGAGCCTGTCGCCGGAGCCGACGATGATGGACGATGCCCTCAACAAGATCGCCCAGGATGCGCAGGCCAGCAGCATCAAGTTGAGCCACGAACTCAACGAGCTCCGCAAGGAGGCCTTGATTACGGCGGCCCGGCCCAAGCTGAATGCGGAACAGCAGAGAATGGAGGAGGAACTGCAGCAGATCGAGGCTGTTTCCGAGGCAGCCAAGCGCTGTGGCCAGATGCTGCTGGACACGCTGCCCGATGCGGGTCAGGAGGAGGATCAGGGGCCGCAGGAGAAGCCGCCGCGGAAGCTGCACAAGGAGGGCAAGCTCATCCGGGCCATTGACGAAGTCTCCGAGGCGGCCAATGCCGTCTGCGAGAAGATCCTCAAGGATATTGTGACCACCGAGCCGCCCGTGATCGTCCACGAGGCCCTCCAGGTGAAGCAGACCACCAAGACCCTGCCCAGCGGCGAGCAGCTGGTGATGCCGCACCTCATCAAGAAACTGGATCCCATACAGTCGGACAAGATCGAGCACATAGCCAGGCGTTGCATGCGCCAGCTGAGCGAGCTGGCCAACAGCAATCCGGACTACGACAACCTGGTGGACACCTGTAATATGAGCAGCAGCGCCAACAACGGGCCGGGTGATGCCACTCTCGTTTGTCCCGTTCCAGAGAATCGCGCCGGCACCGGCAAGAGCCAGACGCTCGAGGAGATTGACAAGATAATGCAGGAGTGCGAGCGCCAGGCCAAGGGCGGCAGCTCCGCGGGCTCGGGATCGGGATCGGCTTCGATTTCGACCCACAACCAGACCACCAGCACCACCGATGATCAACGCACGACCGCTCCCAGCCTGACCAGTGGAAGCGGCAGCGGCAGCGGTTGCGGAAGCTTCCCACCAAATGTGAGCACCACCGCCAGCTCGTTCAGCTCGAGCAGCGACTGTCTGGCCAAGTCGTCCAGTCCCTCGCGAGCCAGCCGACCGCTCTCCTCGAGCATCACCTCGTTCAATCCGTACTCCTCCAGCGACTACATCAAGTCGCAGAGCAGCGACTGCCATGCACCCAGCACCGATCCGATCAAGACCTTCAGCACCACCTCGTACGAGGGCCAGTCCACACCGCAGAGCACCACCATCAGCACGAACACGATGAGCACGACGATCAGTAGTAACAGCACTAACAATCCCAGCAGTCAGCAGGAGTCAGTGTCGCATCCAACCGCCTCGGGTGGCGGCTCATCCTCGCCGCCGCCGCTGCAGCTGACGCCGGTGGGCGAGCGGAGGAAGCGTGGCGTTTCCTGCTCCTCCGCCACCTCATCGCCGTCGCAGTACAACTCCAGCGAGGAGCTGGCCGCCATATTTGGCATCGAAGAGCAGCCCAAGCATCGCAGCAGCAGCCACCGGCTGACGACCAACGCCACAGGTAACGGAGACGATCCCAAACGAGCAACCGAGGCCCCGAATCCGAGTTCGCCCGAAACTGCTGCCACTGCCAATGCCACTACTGCTACTAATCCCGCCCAGCTCGATCCAGCTAATAGCGCTACTAATCCCGTTTTGAATGCTCAACTCGATGTTACTACCAACACCTCAACCCATCCAACCTCTAACGATAGTGCTAGCTCCTGCAGTAGCCATAGTTATAAGCTAGAGACGATCCCGGAGCAGGATCACGAGGAGCAGCTGGTGGACTCCACCACGCTGAAGTTGTCGCCGAACTTTAATCGGATTTATGCCAGCAAAATCCGCATTGTTATGGACGAGGAGGAGGAGACAGAGGCGTGTCTTCTGCCCGAAGGAGGATCCCATCCCGCCTTCACCCAGTTCGATTCGTTGAGTTCGCTGGAGGAGACTTCCTCCAATCCGGACTCGGGGAATGTGAGTCTCACGGACTACCCTCTGGTGCCCAGTCATGCGAATGCTTCCTTGGAACTGCAAACCGTCTACAATAGTCGCTTTGAGGTCAGGGAGCATTACGTTTCCGAGGTCTCGATCAGTGCCTCGGAGTCCACAGATGACGAGCAGACCGATACCGAGTGTCTGGAGATTCAGGTTTCTATTAGGGAAGAAGATTTTCCACCTCTTCCCACCGAAGAAGAGCTGGAGGAGAGCTTAAGGGAAGAGCTAGAACTAAACGAAACTCTAGGTGAAGGTAGTTCCGAAATAGTGAGGCAGAGTAGTGAAGATACAGTTCAAGAAGAATCTTTGGGAGCAGAAGAATCTCTGAAGGCAGAAAAATTGCAACTAAAACTTAACGAGGCTGTAAGTCTTAGCGAAGAGGTGTACAATCTAGCCACCGAGTCCCTGCTTATAAACACTTCCGACGAAGTTACTGATACTAGTGTTGCCACCATAGAAGTTAACGAAAGTCTACTTGACGAGTCAGCCTTTGACGAAATAGATTTTGGACTTGACGAATCAGAATTAATTGGACGAATGCTGGAGGCTTCCTTCGATGAGTTGGATGAGTTGGATATTAGTGAGATACCAAGGGAGGAATCTGAACTTGACGAAACTTCTCTGAATGGGCTTGAAAGCATAAATCTAGACGAAACCGAATTTGAGAAAACTGAACTTGACGAAAGCCAACTGAACGAAAGTCCGCTTAACGAAACTTCGTTAAATGGCTTAGTAAGCTTAGATCTGGATGCATCAGAATTTGACGAAAGTAAACTTAACGAAACCTCATTCGATCAGCTAAACGAACTGGAGCTGGAGGAATGCGACTCGGCTATGCCCGATGTTGCACGTCGCAAAAGCATCGTTTACGAGACCCCTCAGCTCAACCTGAGCATTTCCGAGGTGAAATTGAATTACGAAACCCAAGTGGCCAAGGAGGAATCGAAGCCAGAAGCCGTCGAGGAAGCGGATGATGATGATGAGGATACTTTGGCACGTAATGAGGCAAGGCAGGGCAGTGGCAGTAGCAGTGATGTAACTGAGACGCAAAAACATTGTCGCAAAGGACTTCCGGCGAGGGAAGCTCCAGCTAATCATGATAATGATGATGATGATGAACAGCCAACGACCAGCTCAAAGGCCCTGTCCGTTTTCGGTGAGCTGCGAGAGGTGCAACCTCTGGGACAGCTTGGAGCACCTGTAGCGGCGGCGGCGGCGGCTGCGGGAGCAACCCGCGGCGGTTGGACCACTCTCGAGCACGTTTTTGTCGCCTGCACCGTGGGCCTGATTACGCCGAACGATTTGCTCACTTTGTGCCTGATCGTAATTGGTGTGATTATCATTATTGCAATTGCGCTCGCCTGAGAGCTCTGCGCTCTGCGGCTCTGCTGCCTGTTATTGTTTGTAATTGTAATTATGTGGAGAAAACCGTGAAGCGGCGGGGAATTATTATGTATGATTTTCCTACAGCATCTCTTCTTCGATTTAGCAGCCACCAAGTGCACTTAAAAAGTTTCCATTTACAGTAATTAGTCATTAGGCAATGGAATATATTAATATATGTATGTATTGTACGATTAATTTAGCTATTATTTCCAGAAGAACCAAAAGTATTCTCAATTTCTATGTTATATTAAGTGCAATTATGTTACGAACTCTCGGTTTAATATTTTTTTATTCCATTCATCAATGCTCTCTCTAATTAAAGCTGATTCTTTAACACAGTGTTCTCCTGTTTAATTTTTTTAATTAATTGTTAATTTGACTGCAACTTGTGCCAATGATTTTTATACGTTTACTTAATTACGCCCATATTAATTAATCAATTAAATAATTTAACCACACTATGTACTATTCCCCTATAATGTTTAAGCACAAAAAACAAAAAAAAAAAACGAGAACCATATTCGAAAATGATAAAGATAATTTACATAAAATACTAATGACGAAATATATATTTTCTTAAATCTCTTTGTATATTTTCAGCTCGAAATTTAATAGTTTAAGTTTGACAGCGAACTCAACTTTTGTCTTACGTATCATTCATTAATTATTTCGCATATATAATTTAAATGTTTATATAATTTAGCAGAGACAAATATTATGGATAAAGCAGAAGCCATGAAGCGTATATTATTAATAAAAATGTTACTTAAAAAACCATTCTACGATTTTTTCGACGTTTTTTCGTTTTTGTTTTTCTCTGCGTTGTTGTTGTTGCTTATTGCGTTTTTTTTTGTGTAGACTAGTTATAATTTTGACTAACATTTTTCGAAATAAAAACATCAAAATTATTCCCCAAAGGACCAAAAATAGATTTATTATAAACGTAATTGTTGTTGTTGCTAAAGTTGCTGCCGCCAAAACTATATTTTTAATTGGAATTTTATTGAAATATTTTCTGATTTTACAGGTATTTTTAATCTAAAAGTTATAAAGCGTAAATTTTACAGAAAGATTTTATGAATAAGCTAACATGTTGGCTTGTGTCTTTGCTAAAGCTTTTGTTGTTGAAATTGTGGTGGTGAAATCTTTTTTTCAGAGATAGATGGCGCCAGATAATATGGTGTAGCATGGGTGTAAAATTCATGTAGAATAGGTTATTCATGTTTATTTTCGATCATTATAAAGGGGAAGTTTTTAAAAAATACTTTAAAAAAATATTTTGTATTAAAAAAATAAGAAATTCAATAGAGAATACATACGAATTTTTTTATAGATCCAAATTACTAAAAGGCTTAATTTAAAGAAGATAAAATTTAGTGTGTTTTTAGAAGCCCTTTGAGAAGTGCCATATTTATTCTTTAAAAAACCAAAAATTCCTTTTCTGCAAATTCAAACTTAGACCAGAATTACGTTGAAAACTTTTTTAGTAAAAGGCACAAACCGTAAAAACTTATTTAACTTAAACTTAGTTGCCAAAGTGGCAAAAACAAATGAAAAAGTTGAACATTTTTCGGGGGCTCTATTTCGAAAAAAAAAAGAAAATGGGGATGTGCCTGATGTATTTGCGTGGCTGGGATTCTGTTTACTGACGAATCTGTCTCGTCGGGTCACAGACTTGGGGTCGGTCGCTCAAAGGTATTTATTTATTTTTCTTCGAAATAGCAAAAGAAAAGAGCTTAAAGCTAAAAGTCGTCTTACGCCTTACGTGGACAAAGGGAAAAAGGGAAAGTCGCGTGGCCTCATAATGGAACCAATTTCAAGGAGCTGCTGAAACTTTTCTTGTTGCTGCTTTGCCACGTCGTCGCCGACGAGTTCATGTTGTGGCATAAAAAGGACATTCAACTGCAGGTCGGTCGGTCGTCCTGGTTTTCTTATTCTTTTCTGTCTCTTTTTTTAATATTTTGTCCGTAATTATGTTTTGGCCTTATTTGCCTAATGAGGCGTAGAATTTCAGAGAAGGAGGGAGGTAATCTAAGCTAGGAACCCAGGGAATATTGATATATATTCTGTCTCCCGTCTCCCTGCCTTCCCTTATAAATCTCTGACTTTTATTTCCATCCGTTTTTTATCCCGGGAAATCTTCGATTCGCTTGTCGCCAAGGGATTTTCCGTTAGGATTTATGTTGCGAGTGCCTCGATTCTAATTGAAAATTGGCTCTGTGTTTGCTTTAAACTTTAAAGGCTTAGGAAAGTTCCTATTTTTTCGTCACAAAGAGTTCATTTACCTTGCAAGTCGAGCATTGCTCTCGGGACACACACACACACAATCGCCGGCACACCAGGCTAAATAGCAATAAAAATGTCACCCGGCCCTAATTTGTTTTTTGTCTACGCCAGAACTTGCCAGGACCTCCACCATAGCTCCATAAATAAACCAAGCAACCGCACGACACTGTGTGTGTGTGTGTGTATAGCCCCGGAGTTCCTTTTTTGCATGTGCTCGCCGTCCCCTTTCCTTCTATCACTGAAATAATCATAACTCACTTAACCCCATTAAATGCGCCTGGGAAGTCGTAGGGAAGCCAGTAGGGAAGCCCCAGCAAAGACCAGGGGGGGCGTATGAGCGATATTCACGCGGTGGGGCGGTGGAGGCGGCTGCGGGGCGTGTCCAAGTGTGTAACGCTTCATTGACAACAACAAGAACCTTTTGTGGGGCTCAGCGGCACTGCCTGATAATTACTATCAGGGCAAGACAGCAAGGCAGCTAGCGACGGGCGTACCCTTTTCGGCGTTACTCATACGCCGCATGGTACACCGCGAATTTTGACTGATGTGTGTGGGCGGGGATGCACAGGGAGAAAAATATGACTTTAAGTAAATTTAACACAGAAATTTATGGAAGATAATAATTTGAAAATTCCCTAAATTCAAAGGTGTTTACTGAATCCTATCTTTATACCCTTGCAGAGGGTATTATAATTTTGCCATGATATTTGCAACGCAGTGAAGGAGGCATCTCAGACCCCATAAAGTATATATATTCTTGATCAGCATCACCAGCCGAGTCGATCTAGCCATGTCCGTCTGTCTGTCTGTCCGTCTGTCTGTCCGTCTGTCTGTCTGTCCGTCTGTCTGTCCGTCTGTCTGTCCGTCTGTCTGTCGGTTTCTACCCGAACTAGTCTCTCAGTTTTTGAGCTATCGGGCTGAAATTTTCAGCATAGTCTTATTTCTTTAGCACGCAGTATATATGTCGGAACGGCCGAAATCGGACCACTATATCCTATAGCTGCCATAGGAATGATGGCGAAAGTAATGTAAAAAAATTTTTAATTTCTCTGTTTTTCATCGAATTTCTATAAATTTCGAGATATAGTCGTTTTTTATAGCTCTAGAATTACGGTTTTAATTTCATTAAGATCGGACAACTATATCATATAGCTGCCATAGAAGGGATCGGTCGATTTATATGAAAATGTAAAATTCTACATGTAAAATGTAAAATTTACAAAATTTACATAATTTGACATTTTTTTTTACATTACCAAATTGGATCGATTTTCAATGATCCAATTGCTGACTGCAAGGGTATATAAACTTCGGTTTACCGAAGTTAGCTTTCTTTCTCGTTTTATAATATTTTGTCTCCAGATAGAAGTCTAAAAGTCTTTTAGGTCTTTAAGCTTTTTGGTATAATTCTTCATATTTAAATAGAACATTTCGAATAAATATAATATATATTCCCACAGAATTTTATTTTTATAAACAACCTTTAATTAATTAAGGTTTCTGAAAATATCAGTTTAAATCGATATATTTTCTTATATAAACCAAGTTCTATCTTTAAAAGCCACAATAAAAAGACTACATTCGAGGAAAACCATATTCCCATTTGTTAACCAATTACCGGGTCTATTTTTTCGCTCTGTGCGAACATTTTGTGGTTCCGATTGCTAACAAACTCGGTGGCATGCGGTCAAGTGTGGGTTGCGTTTGTTTTCGGTCGCTACTGTTGCGCAGATTGTTGTGGTTGCAAATTGGAGTTCCCTTTCAGTCCCCGTCAGCCGCGCTTTACCTTTAACTACCCGCCCCCTGAAAACCCTCTAGAACCCATTTGATCAAAATGGGGGCACGCCACAAAATTTAACAGTCGAGAACTTCGACAAACATAATTTTAAACTCGCGAGGGAGGAAGTGGCGACGAGGCAGAGGCGGAGGCACAGGCTCAGGCAACTTGTTCAATTTTGGTGGGGCCTGTTGTGTAGTACTATAGTTGCTTTATTGAGTGTAACGTCGGTGGTAGGGCTAGAGGGTCTCAGTTTTTGGATGGAGAAGTATAACGGCTTTGTTCAGATCCTGGCTAATGCGCAGGTACAAACAAAATGTGTTAAATGAGAGAGAATAGAGGATAGAGAGAGTGGGAAAGAAGTGCCTTGCCCACGGCGAATTGGAAGGACAAGAGAGAAGTTCAGTGTAAGTCCTGAGAGTGGAAAGCAGCGTTGCCAGGCCTCAAAAATAATATAATATAATTATCACGCCTAATCTTAAATAAAATTAAGAAATTAAATAAATCCAGACTATACGTATTACTTGGCTTATTGAAATACTACTGCTTTAGTAACCTTTTAAAGGTTCCTCTTTTAAAGAAAACAATTATATTTTTACCTTAACTTGTAATGATAATTAAATATAAATAAATATTATTTTAAAAGGTGCCAGATAGAGAGGAGTTTTCATCATTCTCGTTGCTTTAAAAGTTCACAGTTTTTCGAAAAAATAAACAAATATGTTTTCAGTGCTTCCCACGGAAGAACTCCTCTCAAACCTCTCTCTGATTACTCGCCAATTCGCCGTTTGTAAAACCGGCTAAATAAGTCAGCTGTTCCCTGGCCCAGGACCTGTAATGTTGTTGCCTTTATTGTTGCATCTCAGTTACTGCCGCTCCACCGACATTACTTGGCGAAAAAGCTCTCTGTAAAAACCCGTCTCTCATTGGGATTTCTCAGTTCACGCTGAATTCTCCAACAAGTCGGTAGTCGCGACGGAAGAGTGCTCACCGTGTCCTTCAAGCACTGGCAAACTTTACGTAAATCAAGAGGGAAACCTCGGCGAAAAAAAAAAACACCATAAAAAGTTATTAGTGAAAGATATTAAAGGGAAAAACCAGACTAAATCCCAACAGGAAGCCAAGTAACGAAAGGCTCCCAAGAATTCCATCCAAGTGCTGAGAACAAGGTGCGTTCTGTTAAAGTTTTTCGCTGATTCCCCAAGTAAAGAGGGTAAAATATCCCTGCACTGGGAATTAAACTATATTTTACATTTGGAAAGGTGCTTAGAACTAAGAGTTTTTAATAGAGAACTGGGTTTATAAAATAGTTTACTTAAAGTTTAAAGAGAAACCAAAATTTTTTGATTTCAAAAAAATATTTTTTTTTTTGCTGAGCTTTATAAATATAAATTATTTTAGAGACTTAAATTATAGTTTAAAGGTAAATTTATTTCCAAAATTATAGTTTAAAGGTAAATACATCTCCTCCTAAAAAATATGTATAAAGTTGTATACAAACTTTTCTTCAAGTTTTCCTGAGCTCTAGCTACTTTAGAGAATTATTTATACCGCCTTTGAGGAGAGAACTTTTCCAAATTTATTTAAAACTCTTGGCGATTTTTCTTTTAAAGTGTGTATGTGGAAAATGCACGTGTCCGCTTGAGGGGCTGGAAAGCCCACACACTCTTTACTGGCCAGCAACAGTTGAGGCGGAAATTTCTAGAATGTGTATTGGTAAAGTTTCTGTGAAGTTTTGTTTTCCTTTTTTATTTGCCGCCTCCGATTGGTGCGTTTCGCTGCGGATTAATTTTTGTGCAATTCATTTCACTTAATGCGTAATTCATGTCTCTTACATGGTCATGACCACGCCCCCGTTTCACAGCCCACGGCCGCCCACGAGCACGCCTTTGTCCTGTCGCTGGGATCCGTCTGAAATTTGTTTGCCAATTTCCATTGTTGGTACGTTGAACTCGGCTGACTTTCCGCCTGCCACCCTTTTTTCCCAGCCGCCCTTTTTCCCGCCGCGATTTTCCTCGCATTTTGGTGGCTCAAGTTCACTTTTGTTTTGGCTTTTCTTCATTTTATTTCTGTTCTTGTTCTTTTCGTTTTATTTTTTGTGGGAAGTGCAGAAGTTTCCTTTCGACTCATCAGCATCTTGCTGCAGCCTTTGGGTTTTTTGCATTTGCATTTCTATGGGCAACGCGGGACTTTCCTTTGCGTTTTCGGTAATTCCCTTGAGTCATTCTGTGGCTCAGGACACTTACATATATAGCTATTTTTTTGCACTTTGCTTAGTTGGTTCTTGGACATTAAAAGTTGCATAAATTTGCAATTTCTAACTCTAATGTTCTTGCTGGTCTGGTGAGTTTTATATATATTTAATGATGAATTAATGATTAAGCTACAAGAAAATTAAATTCATCTAGAATTTAATATATTTTCTACGAAATATTTTAGTATCAAAATTCCCAATTTGATTCCCTCTGCCTTTGACATTTTCTTTGTGCAATTTAAGCCGAAAAAGAGCCTGGAAAGAAATTCAAGGAAATTGTGAAAACGATTGGAAATTGCATGGGAGAACTTTAAGCTGATTTCGGTTTCGGTTTGGCTTAGGTTGAGGGATTGTGCCATATAATTGTTGCTCTTTCCGTTCGCTTTCATTTAAGAGTTTCTCCCTTTTACTACCTTTTACTACCACCTACAGAATACAGATACAGCTACAGATACAGATACATCTGCAGATACAGCTACATTTGGGCCTTAGCATTTATGGTGTTGCCGTTCCACTTCTCGGCGTATCCTTCAGATACGTGAGTGATTCAACATAATTATGTTTCATCATCGGCTGGCTGGCAGATGTGGCTGTGGCTGTCTGTCTCTCCCCTCGCCCGCTCTCTCAGCCCCCTTTAAACCGTATTATAACTGTTATTTGTGCACGTATGCACGAAGTAACAGTTAAAGCCAAAAAGTATCTCAACATTCATTTGGATCCGAGAGGAAATTGCCAACTGATTGTTTCGGCTTTTTGGCGGTTTAAGCATTCAGCATTCAGCATTCACGCGGCGTCATTAAGGCAGGAAAAGTGGCTGAAATGGATATGTACCTATATGGGGGATTATTCCCACCAAAAATTATCAAAATAATGCTTTAATAAAATTGTTTCTTATTTTCTTATTGATGAATCTTTATGATATTCTGTTCTCTTTTTTTCTATTAATCATAGCAACCTTTTGATTAAATTTCTCTAAACATAATTTAGGAAAAATACCTCAAAATATGTTTTTCCAACAAAATATATTACGTTGAGCTTAACTCTCGGTTTCTCGCGTTAGTTCGATTCCATCCCAACACCGGACACACGCACGACCCGCCAAACTCAGTTAGCAGCTACAGTTTACACTCACCTTTACACCCAATATTTTGTATTTTGGTTATATTTTCGAGACCAATTTACCCTGGGTTCACAGGCCGGGTCACAGACCGCCGCAGGAGTGACAGCTTTGTCATCGCTCCAACAGACGAGGAAAAGCAGGCGGAGCAGAGGTGTAGAGGGAGTTACTGGCTCCAAATTCCTGCAGGAGGTAAGCTCCCCAAGTGTCCTTCACTTGAAGTGGGTCTCGGGTTGCCTTGTGTGTTTGTTTTGTGCCAGAAAAGGGGTATAAAATCTACATAATTCAACATTTTCGGGGACAGGCGCTTAGAAAAGTTTTTTCCCCAAAAATGGCACTAAAAAGTTGGCAGGACTCTGGACTAATTTGCATTTTTTTGCGGTGACGAGTTTTATTAACTTAAGAAGGATTGATGTGATCATATCAAGGATAGGGCCGAGGGTCGTATAAGAGTCGTTCGAATTGGTTGAGTGGAGAGTCATTAGTCTGAAATGAAGAGATAAGTTTTGGGAAAAGAGTTGAAAATGTGGCAACCGCTTTAAAGTCTTAAGCAAATATTTATTATAATTATTAATTAAGAGGCATTCATATTATTTAACAAGCAAAAAATCCTTCCGTCCTTAAAAACTTCTTGTTCTTAAAAATCAAAACCTTTTTAATAAGGTCGCCATAGCTTGTTGTTCACAAAACGTTGCTCAATCATTTTAAGGCCTAATTGGATTAACCTCGTTTTGGTCTTCCTCGTATTTTTTATTTTTTTGTGAACTTAATAACAGCATTTCAAAGACTTCTGCCGAGACTGATGACTCCCCTTCGGACTTTTACCCCATTCCCTTTGCGATGATGGAGCACGGATGAAATATGAGATGGCCTTCCGTTTAGCATAAAACCAAAGCGATCATTAATCGGGGGCGCCAGCAACTCAAGTCCTTTGCTCAGATTTTTATGGACATCGCGTCCTCCAGTCGACAACGATGTCACGTGACTTTTTTGGGCAATAAAAGCGAACTTTAATTAAAATACAGAGCCCAGAGCCGAAAAGAAGTCATAAAAGACAGGCATAAACTATAAGACACAAACAGAAAGAGCTGAAAAATACTGCTGACAAATACCAATTCAAAATGTTTGCAAATAAAAACTAAAATAAAAACCGAATAAAATGTTGGCAAAGAAAAACAACAAGCAATAGGGGGAGAACCGGAATGAAAAGCTCTCACTCGGAATGAGTTTCACTCAAAGGCGTCGGCCACCCACACTAGTTTCCATTTTCCTTTCAACATTTTCCACCACATTTTCTTCCCCATTTCCCTTTGAGAAAACTTTTCAGTTTGAGTTTCCAGCCGGCTGTCTGGCAAATTAATTAGTTAATTATGCTTTGTCGCTATTTTTTCACGGCACGTGCCAGCAAACTCGCCTCTCGGACGTGACTTCATCATTTTTGCCACATTCCAAAATGTATCTCGCTCGCGTTTATTTTTTCTTAGTCGCCTATTAGCATGCTATGATTTATGCCTAATTTGCAGAGCAACAATATACATTAAATTTACTTATTACTTCTTTTCCCTCTCTCTCTTTCTCGTTACAGGTGAGTCACGTCGACCGTTGAGAACTTCGACCTTCGAACTGGTTGTCTCTTGTATTTATCCCCTTCTGTTCGGGTGAGTTTAAGAGGGGGCTTACCTGCGATTTAACTCTTTTTTATGGGCGGGAAACGTTTATTGAAAATCCATTGGCACTGCAGGTCGTATAAATGTTTATGCCCCGAAAAATAAATAAAAACGTACGTTTAAAGCCAAATACATACAGCTATTTGCCATATAAAGCGAGGAGGGGTCAAGTATTGACAGCGCTTTTCACCTTAGTTACGAGAGGAGTTTGGGTTGGGTCTTCAGAAAATAAATTTAAAGCTTAAAGTTAAGAGAGTAATCAGTTTAATAACAAAGCTTAAAGTATTTCAATTTCTGTTGCTGCTAAAAATAGTAAGAAAACGGGACTTTAAGCCAAAAACACTAAAAGATCTTGTGAAGAACAACCATCTAGCTTGGATATACAGCTGTTTCAGGAGGGAGTCACCACTTCCTTCATCATTACCTGCCCGACTATAAGCCCCGTTGCGAATTTTCCAAGTTAGAAAAAACTTGTTATGAGGTTCTCATTTATATTTAATGCAGCTTCCTTAATCATTCCTGTGACTTGTTTATGCCCACAAATTTCAATAGATCTCCCTCATTATCTCAACAACTTTGATTGGAGTGTTTTGAATATTTTTCTGTGCCCGCTTTTCCCCCGTTTGAGTTAGCTGGTCTCGAATGCAGCAATCTCATCTTAAACTTTTCCCTCCTGCATCCATTTAAACTTGGCCCCTCATCGGCATTCATCGAGCCCCGCTTCACCCGATTTCCATCCGATCCCAGCTCAATTTGAAGTGCACAACTTGTGCAAAATATATACAAAAAAGGAGAAATAAGATAAAATAAAATAAAATAAAAAACACAGAGATAAATAAAGGCAGGCACTCGTGCAGGTAAAATCCAGCAAATTCTGTGTGCACTCCGTGTTTCTGTGTTCTTTATTTTTATCTGCAGGTTCTTCGTTTGGGGTTCCTACGCAATAAATATTTTTGTGTTCTCCCGGGAGAGATATGTGAAGTGTTTTCCGTGTTTATACATATTAAACCACTTTTATGGACTAGTCTCTAGAATAGTTTCTGGATATGTATTTTTCAGAGGCAGTTGTATTTTTTTGCCTAATGGCATTGAACTTGCTCTGTGATTTGGCTTGGTCCACTCTGATCTATTGGACTGGTTGGGTGACGAGAGAATATATAGCCATAGCTCCAATGCCATTTGGAGCAGACGCTCTGCTGCTGCTGCTGCGAACGGTTCATTAAGCAATTTTCTATGGCATTTCCGTGCTATGTGCGCTTTTCATCATCATTGCAACGGAGATCATGATCAATTCTTGAGCATTGCATTGCATTATAACGGCACCTGCATTTCCAACTTTCCTTACCAGGCGGAAAAGCAAACTCCCTCCTCCTCATCATCACCAGCACCAACCAGATTCTGTTCTGTTCTCCCTGGTTTCTGTCATTAATGTCTCTACTCTCTTCCCTGATATCGAACACTGCAAATTATGCGAAATTATAAGAAATCAGTGTGAATGGGTGGACACTCACAGTGGTCACTCGGCAATTGAAAAAGATTGGATAGGCTATTTGAATCATTAGGAGTTTAAAATTACATGTTTGAAGTCTCACCAAAGATAGTTTATCAGGCAAGTTGAGGTTCTTTTTTCAGTTTTTACTAATGACTCATTTTCTAAGATCTAAAATCGCTTGTAGTTCTGTCACAGGAACTAGTATTTGAATTTATTTAAGGAGAAAACATTCCCTTTAGTAAATTCTAGCCACATATCAAATTGCATCGTGTTAGAAGCCATATTAAGGTCACAAAAGAGATTTATTTTACTCGCCAGCAGGAAAAAGGTGTTCTGCAGAAAAGTATGCAATCATTTTTGCACACAAAGGCACGAGAATTCCATTCAAGCTTGTAATCCTTTTCTATGGAACTTGGAAGGAACTTTTGTTTCGGAAAAACTTACAAATAACATAATAATCCTAATAGCTTTACTATGAAACTTTTATTTATCTTGAAATGCTACTAGATAGCAATTATTTTAAGTATTTTCTAAGGTAAAATGTTATCATTTGCAGTTCCCATTAAGAGATAATTGTGTACTGCCCTCAATGAGTAGAATATAGAGGTTAGACTTATATTTTGAATAGCTTTATGTTTTGTACGTGAGCCCATTAATGGGTTAATTAGTCTGCAACTAGAAAATACGAACAAAACACCATTTGGCATTGACTTGTTGCGTATATCTCCACGGGCATCTCTCTCTTCCCCGCTCTAGCTCTCTTTTAGCTGTGACAAACTTGAGCGCCCTTTCCCTTTTCAGCAATTGCCGTAACTGTTGTTGCTCGTTCTTTGCCTTTGCTCTTGCATTGCAAACACCCACACAATCGCACTCGCTTTGTACACACTCACATGTGCACTGAAAGAAATTAGAACTACTTTATTAAGACTTTATGTATATTATCAATTTATTATGGTTTCTCATTTGCAAGAACTCGAAAACTGCAATGCGGGTAATTTCGAAAATATGCACTGATTTGAATTAATAAATAATTTTATAAAAACTGTGATAGAAAATAATTGTTTTTTTGAGTTTTAATTTCCTGTTAAGAAAATTAAAATTCTCAAGTTTAAATTAATTTTAAATTCTTTAGTTCAATTAAAGAATAAGAATTATTTTCGGTGTACTCGTACAATTGCTATCGGTAGACACGATCGTTCGATCGTTGTCGTTGTTGTTGCAGCCAGCTGTTGCTGTTGTTGCCCGACAGCAGCAGCAACTTTTGGCGCAGCAGCGGCAACTTCCAACTTGAAGCTGGCTCGCTTATTTTTTTCCATTCCGCTCTGTTCAAAGTTTTCAGTTGGGATTTCAGTCTTTTGTTTGCCCTGCTCGCTGGCGGTTCGTCGTCGTCGGCTTTCCGATTGGACATCATCGTTGCAATTGGTAGAGTGCTTCGTTCGGTTCTCTTCACCGCTGTTCTGATCACATCTGAGTTTCCGCTCCAGCCGCGTGTGTTGTTTTCGGAGAGTCTGTGTGTGTGTGTTTATTGTTGTTTTTGTTGTGCCGTAAACAAGTTTAGCAATGCGTTTCAAATCTGCGCCGATTGTTTCGTTTATTGTCATGCTCGATTTACTCGCATAGGAGTTGCGGCAACTAAACATAAAACAAAACCAGAAAAAATCAAAAACAAAAAAAAAAAAGAACGTACCAATTAGAAATTTAAACAGCAATTAACGAAATATTTGAAAGGAAAAATCGGAGTTACAAAGCACAGTCAATAATTGATTGAAAAAGGCGGCAGCAATTGGCAAATTTAATTTTAGCCGCTTTGTTTAGGTAAATATTAAAATAAAAAGATAAATAAATGCGATTTTAAATTAATTTTGAATTTAATGAAAAGCAAACATAGACATCTGTATGAAGAACTGCAAATATTAGCATTCCGTGACAATCTGCAGAGATAATTATCAAACTACTAATTAAAAGAATAAATGCTGAATCATATTTAATTAGATTTAAAGTGAAATGTCAAATATATAGACAAAAGAAAAGACGCATCGGCCTGTGTGTTTTGTTTTTGTAACACTGAATTGCAATCTTTTATATTTATTAAACTTGATCATTAAACAATTAGAAAGAACTCAAATAAAGTTCTAAGTAAACCATCTTTTATTGTGGATTTCTTTGACTCCAAAATAAACCCATTTCTTGCAGTCTCAAATTCTGTATGTGAAAAGCTAATAAGAGTCTCCGAAAAATAGAGTGCGACAGATTGAGAGCTTCTCCTCCGCCCTCCCCGTAAGCTGCTGGCAAACGGTAAAATTGAAAGCTCTAATTTCGGTATTTTCGGATCTACACTTGACCGACAAAGTGCGATGGAGAGCGAGAGGGCTGTGGCTGCTAAGCCGGCTGACCTGCTCTGTCCGTCCCGTCTGTCACTCTTTCGATCGCCCCCTCCCTCGTTCTCGCTCTTGCTCTGGCTGTGTCGCCCACTTGTTGTTATTTTTAGCCGGCGGCGCGGCGGCAGCTTATCAAAAGTTGCTATTATTTTTAGCCTAAGCTACTTTAAATATAAATGGACAGACACACAGATTCTTCAAGTGCGTTTTATTTCAGACTTATTGCGCGAATTTGTTTTAATTTAATTCAATGTGCGGCGAGCGTAAGAATTGCGTGCTTTTTTCTTATTTATTCCAATTTGAACTCTCGAGTAGAAACGGAACGGGGAGAAAGAGATTGGGGGAGAGGGATGGAGTCACCTGCCGTCCTTTGTTATTGTTACGTTCTTGCTTTGGGGTCGCATATTGTTGGTGTTGTTGTTGAGTTTTTATTGTTTTTGGAGCATTGAGGCGTGCGTTTTGTTTGCACGCCCTTTGTTTGTTGTTATTGTTGTTGTTTCTTCTGCCATTGTTAGTGTGTGTATGTTTTGTCTTGCCTTTGTTGTTGCTTTCGTTGGTGTTGTTGTTGCCATGGCAATGCCAACTTTTCAACTGCATTTTACGCCGATTGCAATTTAATTTTCGAAAGTTTTTTTTGGGTTTTTCGGTTGATTTCCTCCCGACTTTTCCGATTAGAAAATGCGGGTTATTTTCCAATAGGGTTTCTAGGTGGAAAGTGCAGAGAAGCGAGGGAGTTTAATTATTAGTTAGTTCAAAATTTACGAAATTCATTATAAATATAAATATTATTATAGATATTAAGAAATTTGAATTTAAATTTTTCTGCGATAAAATATTTTTGGTGTTTTTTTAGAATTATTCATTAAAATTTAAATTACAATCCTTTTTTCAAAAGATTTATCTCTTAAATTCCCATTAAAACGATTTTTGTATTTATTTAAAACTTCTTTATTTTTTTTATTTAAACATCTTTAAAAATTTACAATATTTTTAGAATAAAATGTTTGTTTTATTCAATACTTTATTTGGTTTTGTATGAATTTGGTATTAAAAAACCCCTAAGAACCTGCAGTATTTTATAAACCAAAAAAATTGTATGGTTTCAAAGTAATTTCAGACTCCGTCATTTTTTTCAGGCCTTATGCACCGAAGACCCTTCTTCTTTATTGTTGCTTTTTGTACCATTTAAAATTGGTTTTTATTTTGTGGAAAATATGCTCGAATAAATTTCATTGCAAGTTTCCCCTGACAAAAGGGTAACCAGCATAGTTCTCCGAAAATGTTGTATGCAACATTTCCAACATATTTTACGCTCTGCCAGAACCTTATCTTCTCGGTCAGTACTCATAAAACGTATACTAGAACTTCTTTTTGAATGCAATTTTCCATTTGGTTGCAATTTGCATTGTTAGCATTGGACAATGCCCAATTGCAAATCAAATTTTCCGCAGCGATTTCCCAAAAATGGCGCTCATTATTCGCCATTATTAGAATTTATTCTCGTTCCATTACAAAATGCAGGAAATTTGTCGGGTTGGTGGTGGCTGCGGCATTTTTTTGGCGGACTTTCAGCTGCAATTTGTGTGGCCCCTGAGCGCGTTAATTGTTCATTGGGCTTTTAAGCGAAAAACGCAGCACAAAATACAGTTTTGTGCAGCCATCAGCGAAATGCCATAAAATTTTACTGCCGCACTGCATAGATGGATGGATGTATCTTTCTATCTATACGTACTCGCATTCGTATCTAACTGTGGTAGCTTTTGGAAACGCAGCACTGCTCTGCTTAATTATTCCAAGCCACAGCCAAGTCAATAATTAACCGTAATACATTTAATTTTCATTTATTTAATTACAGCACTCCTTTCTGGTCTCTCTCTTCTACTTTGTGGGTGTGTGTGTGTAATTAGAAAATGTGGTTCCACTTGTGCGGGTATTTTTCCTCAAGTTTTGCTTTGACAAAATGCGACCTATGACTTTTACAACAGTTTTTACTCAAAGTATTTGAGCGTTATACGCTATGAGAAAACATTGAAATATTCTTGACTATTACATATTTAAATATATCGATACTGAAATTATCGATAATTGCTTCAACAGTTTCGATAACATATTTTTATAAATTTTTAGCCCACAAATAAATATTCCCTTTATCTGAATTTTGAAAATAATTTTGAAAATACAATATTTTCCTTATATCGATAACATTTTGATTATTCCGATAATTCTTATTTATATTAAAAGCCTTTTTGATATTTCTTTGAAATCTACCGTTAAATAATCACCCAATATTTAGCAAATTTAAGAACTAAATATAAAAGCTAAAAAAAGATATCGATAACATTTTGATTATTCAGATAATTCTTATTCATATTGAAGCCTGTTCGATATTTCTTTAGCAAATTTAAGAACTAAATATAAAAGCTAGTAAAAAAGGTTTATTTTATTTTTATAATCTCCATCAAGTACCAACTTTTCTGTGTGTAATTTGAAGCTTGAATTCTAAAAGTGGGTATTTAGACTTAATTAAAGTTATAAATAATTGCTATATAATATGAAAACGCGGTTCTACTTGTGGCTGTCTGGGGTTTTCCTTAAGTTTTCTGCTTCACAATATGCGACCTTTTACTTTCATTTCTGGCCAGGGCCAAGACCAAAAGTTTCTGGTAACAATTGCAGCGCCACAAAGGTCAACCGACTTGGTTCCCCACCGAAAAGTTATTCTTGACTCTCAGCGTTTTGGCTGGGGTTATCTTTCTCTCTGTCCGAGAACGGCCTTCAAGTCTAGAAGAAAAGCACCCTCCCAACGCCCACTTTATCTTGGCTTTTCCATTGCCAAGACAACGTTTGCTTCCGATCCCTCCCTCGCCATTTCCCCTCCTGTTTTTATGGCAAACACAAATTTATTCGTTTTTATTCCTTCGCTTACGCTTAATAAATCTCTTTCTTCTGTGATTTTTCCACCCCGTCTTAATTGCGAAATTTTCCTGTCGCCATCAACATCAGCCTTGGCGAAAGTTAGAATGATTCATATAAAAATTTGGGTGCTTCGTGATTTATACGGTGACAACGTGGCGTATGAGTAATGCCACGGAAAGGACATTGCACAGATTGACACTCTGTCAACCCTGGATAGATGGATGGCTGGATGCCTGGATGGCTGGATGGAAGGGAAAGGTCAAAAGTCAACAAAATGCCGGTAGTTCACTCTCATTGATTAATTTTCGATTGCATTAAAATTTAAAGCCAATTTCGAAAGCGTGCTTCCTTTTACAGAGCACTTTGTACGTATTAATTCGATCGATAAATCCGTAAATAGCATTTACAAAACGCGCGACTTTTCAACGTCAGCGAATGGTGAAATCCCCACCTCCGCTTTTATGTAAAACTGTCGCCTCAGTGAGTGTGTCTTCCTTCCGTTAGAGCTTCCTTTTCCCCTCCTTGACTTCCTGTGAGCCTGTCAGCTCGATTGACTGGCGAAAGCCCACTGCCACCCACAAACGTCCACCGCTGAAGCCCAGCACCACCCAGCACTCGGCGATTGTAACAAATGTCAGAACTGCGTTAGTGGAATCTCTACAGATGTCCTTGCACTTAGGCAAAAATCATTTTAAAGAAACCAATAAAATAGGATTAATTATTAATTCGATAAATATCGATATATTTATATTTCTGAATATATCGTCACTTTTTATGAAGCGTCAAGGATCAGTGACTTCTATTTATTGTATAACTTATAAACTTTTATCATTTTATAATTGCATATTATATTATATTAAACAAAGTTTTGATTACTTATCGATTATTTCGATAATTCTTTTTTGTTTTTTTTTTCGAGTTGATTTATGTACCGATGTCGTTACCTGCTTCATAAAGCACTAAAATAATAAACCATTAAACCTTAATAGCCAACTTATTCTTGAGACCTTATTAAGGGGACATTTTTTCCTGTGCTGTCCTTCGAGCTATCGTTATTTAGACCCTGTCTGTCAATAATACACAGAGCAGAGCTCAAGCCCTTACATCTATTAAGTAAACAGACAGACAAAGCAAGTAAATATGGGGGAAAGTATAGGATAAATGTGCCATAAGCACTTGGGGGCCTATCGAGGACTGATGAAGCAGAGCAGGACACCGGGCCGAAAATGGGATCGGCGGCGGCTGTCAGGTGGCAGAGCTCCAGCCCGAAACGAACAAAACGAATTTCGTTGACAGCCATTTTTGGGGAGCGTTTTTCGGGCAGAGAGACCGAGTCTTTGGGTGCACTCAACCATGGCGCTTGCAACAACACCGCCGCCGCCGACGACACCGAGCTTTTGTCAATGTGGCAACGAAAGATACGATACGATTCGACTGCAAAAAAGATACTTTTCAGCTTGGGCTGCTCTTTGTGGCCTCATCATTCGAGTGAGTGAGTGACTGGGGAGGGAGATACTATTTTTGACAGCTCTCTCTCTCCCCATCAGCGAAGTCGGGCTTTATCAGGGGGAAAAGGGAAAATCCGACAAGGTCTAGGGGTTGTTAATGAGCTTTTCTTTGACAGCCGAATGAATGGGGATCGAAAAACGGAATGGGACTACAAATTGATGGAAGTAGAGGCTGATGATGGGTTCTATGATTGAGTGATGATGGAGGGCGACAGCCACACATGGGTAAAGAATCAAGTGACAATGAACACGGTAATGCGTAATTTAATTCACTGTCAGGCACTTCAAGAGAATAAGATAACCATCTTTGGATTACCCCAAGTTTTTGGCGCCTCTAAAAGCGTCATAAACTTGGCCCAAGGAATGCCATTATTTGCTTTTAAAGCTCGCCGGCTCACAGGCTCACAGGCACTTAGCAATAATTGAATTCCATAGTTGCACTTCCGCCTGCCTGCATATTTTCACTGCCCTTCCGAAACTATTTGGCACACTAAACCCCGGGGATGCCTCACTCCCCCGTACAAAACCCTACAAAGAGCACCCCCTGTAAGTGCATTGCCAGCATAACTTTCATATTGCATGCAGCGCCCCTCCCCCTTGTAACTTTGGCACAGTTGGCAAACTTTCAGCTCAATAGGCGACAGTGGACATCAAAAATTACCCACGCAGTCAACCGATGAGGAAGCTAATATAAATGATTAGGGATGGCACAAATATTACAGAGCTTTCTGAAGGTTTTTTTATAATTCCCTGTTATCGATATTTATCGAAATAATCCTTTTTTTTTTTAATAATCGGATAATAATAATAAGATCACAATTTTATTTATATATATTTTTAACTGCCATTTTCTTAATACTTACATTCCATAACATTATCGATATTTTCGATAGTTCGATGTTATATATATTAAATTTTATTATAATTCTAGAAAATGTTAAAATTTCACGACTTCAAAAAAACAATATTTAGATAACTTTGCCTCCATATTTTTTATAAAACCGCCCAGGCATTGCATTTTTCGATAAATCTCTCCCTGCAAAAAACATCCCTGGTGTTAATGGTGATGGCCTTTTCACATTTTCCCGAAAAAACCCCGAGGCCGGCGCTGCACAGAAAAACCACCATCAATAACGACAATAACCAGAGTGGTTGTAAAAAAATATGTCCAGAAATGACCAGGTCGTTTTCCTCCTTTTTTTTTTTTGCTAGCTTTGTGCCAGTAGTTCACCTATTTGCCTAATTTTGTATCCCACATTCAACGAGTTTTTCCAAGATAAAACATAATTACAGTGTGAATTATGGCAGCATCAATACCCATTACCCATTGGATTTCTCTCTTTTTCTCTTATTCCTCTCTGTGGCAAATTATTCATATTTGTTTTTTATGTCTGAGCGAATGATGATATCTTTTTTTTGCCGTCTGGTTCGAGTTTGATTATTATGTCACGCCTTGTTAATTAGTTTATAAACAATCTCTTTGGAGCCGCATCTTCATCTCCAGCCTTTTCATTATGCATTTGCATTTGCCTTCCAATCTCCGCTCACAATTATTCAAGCATAATGAAACGGAGTTGCATTTGAAAATTTGCATATTCCTCGTATTTTTCCGTCCATTTCAGTGTTTCTGTTTTTGTTTCCTCTGTTTTATTGGTTGCATAACAATTTGATTTCAGATTTGTGTTTTTTAACGCTTCGTAATTGGTACAATTTGCATTTAAATTTTACTTTATTGATCAATCAATTATGCATGAGGAGGGGTGTTCCGTTTATGGAAAAGTGTTCAATTCGCACTGTTTCTAATTGACAATCTGGGATGGCTTTTATCGGACGGTCTCCAAATTTATGCACAACGTGGGTCGTGGGAAAATGTTTTCCAGCAAAATGGGACTGGTACCCAAAAGGGAACCCGACTCCGACTCCGACTCTGGCTCACCCCGATGACATCAGCGTCACAAGTCAATTATCGTGTTATTTAGCAGCACTCTAATTCAATTTGCAAACAATCAAATTTGATTTTCGCATCTCAGTGATCATTTTCCCAGGAGGCTGCTGCGCCAATTGCAACAGATTTGCTATTGCATTCATGAATCATTTTGTGAATGGTTTAGTACACTAAGAACACAATAAAGGTATTTGTTATTAGCAACTAATAAGATTTTGAGTGATAAATAAGTCCATGTTTTTGTATAGAAAGGTAATCTATTATATAAGCCATATTTATTTTTTATATATAAAGTTTATATATAAACTTATATATTTTTACAGACTTTGGAACACTTATTAGATTAAAATGCCTCTACCTACGATTTGCCATCAATTTCATTCATTCACGGTTTTTCAGGCTGATAAAATTAGCAAGATTTTTTGTTATTTCAGCACTTAATTCACTACAAACCCCGCTGAACCTGTGGCCCTAAACATCAGGCCACTAACGACTTTATTGCACAATGCCAAGTCATCACAAAATGCACTTCTCGCTCTCCCACTTCTGTCACCTTCAAGGGCCACGTAATTTGCAACGTGCATATTGACGCTGAAATTTCAATTGAAAAGCAACAAAAGACAGCTCACTCGCAATAGGAGGGGGAAAACGCATAGAAAGGCGAAAAAATAAGAAAGAAAAAATATAACGCAAAATGGTGATGGCAAATATAAACAAAATACAAAAAATAAAAGCAAACTTGACCCTAATACTCGAGACGTTGCAAAAAAGCAACAAAAAGTCAACAAGAAAGGAAAATGTGAGGCAACAAAGCGCCTTGTTAGATAAGACTTTTAGCGTTTTCCGCAAAGGTGGGCAGCGCCAATTTCATGGATAAATAAACTGAACCAATAATGACATCACTACTTAGTCATTTTATCGCATTTTGCATGTCAAGAATGGTTTTTATATACCAAATATATTCCGTATTTTAGGTCATGTTTTCCCCTTAAATATAGCAACTTCTTTTCCAATTAAAATTTTACCCAAATCTTGACATTTATCTCCCAGTAAACATTTGTATGTTAATTTCCTGCATTCTCTGTTCTGATTTATTATTTATTCAACACTCTCTGGCTTATGCAAATACATTTACCACCGCCTACAAAATAGTTTAATCCCTCGACTTGCAAAAAGAAGAAAAATTGCTTTAAAATGAAAAAGTACCACAATTTATTTCCGGCGCCCACAGCGGAATTACATCAACCCAAAAAAAAGCTATTTACTCGATTTACGCGCCGCAGAGTTATTCCAAACAAGCCATGTTGTGTTCTCTTGCTGGGTTTTTACTGTCCAGCGTTTAAAAATCAACAAATATTGTCAGTCTCTGCGTCAACGGATAACCACATGGGATCTACGTCATCATCATCATCATCAGCATCATCTGCGGCCTGAAGTTATCAGTAAAAGTGATTGCCCTTATCTGTCCGAGGGCACAGCAAAGTATATATATTAGATTCCAGCTAAGAGTTCATTAACAGATGCTAAATAAACTACAGTTTTGATTAAGGGAAATTGCTATGCAGTTCTGAATAAAATGTAGATACTTATTATATAAATAAAGTAAAAATCTACATGAAGAATTCGGTATTATATATTAGTCAAGCAAGAAAGCTTTTTGATTTTTGATTTTAATCATTGATATTTGATTTTCCTTGTGCACTATTCAAATGCAATTATTTAGTAATTGTAACTACGCAGCTCAAAATTAACACCATGTTGCAATTTCTAGTCATTCTTTCTCGTCGACTTTCCCTCGATATCCTGTTTCGTTGTCTGTTCTAGAAAGCTTCTTCTACAGCTCAGTTCCCTGGAGCCATGCGCCGCAAATTAAATATAATTTAATTGTGATTAAATGGCGCTGCGCAATTATGCTTTAACATTGTTGATCAAGTTATTTCTTTGCCAAGTCGCAAGTTTTTACCCCCCTTTTTCCTCGTTTTTTCTTTGGTTTTTTTCTCCTCCTCTCTGGCTAATTTACTTTTGCACTTCATGCCTGTCATGGCAACAGTCGCTTTGTGTCGGTTTAAGTGCACCTTCTCCTCCTCCTCCGCCGGATCTCCGGATCTGTCTGTGTCTCGATGTCTCTGTGTCGCTTATGTGTCTCCATGGAACACGCAGTACATAGAGCACAATCTCATTGCTCATTCTTGGTCTGGTTTAATTGTCAGCCCTAATTGCGCCAAAGTGCGAACAACTCGGGCATTTGCAATGACAGCTAAGACTGATGGCCAATATATGCATCGATATGGCCGATAGATATGATTTGATGGCCAACAAGTGCCGCTTGATGGCCAAACCCAGTGATTCAAGATTGTTTGTCCTCCGGGCTTCGGGCTCTGCAATATCTGGCACTGCATCCGGTCTTGGCAGCGCGAAAATTTTTTATCACAGCTGTCCACCTGCGACCTTGTGGCCACTTTCCACGCGAAACCAATCACGCCTCCCGCCTGCAGTGAGAAAAACTTTAGCCTGCTGGGATTCTCTTGAAAAATATTGCAGGGAAAAAACTTAAAGAATGCTTAAATATTATTTGAGATGAATGCACTATGGCGCATGAACACCAAAATTATTATAATAAAATATAGCTTCAAGATGGCAAAACCATAGTTTGGGATGAATGCACTATGGCGCATTAACAAGCTCTTATATTTTTATGAACATTTTTATATTTTTTCTCACATTTATTACTTCTTAGCTAATCTAATCTTCCTTATCCTTGAATATCCGATTTTAAAAATATTTTTTCCCAGTGACATTGCATCCTGTCGTTGGCTTCACCATCATGAACGCTTCTTAAACTGGTTAAATGGGCGTAGCAAATATTGACATGGTTTTTGAAGCGCCTCCTCCTTCACTTTAAGTAAAAGTAGGTTGCCGCTGGTCAGGTGGCAGTTTTCAGTTGTCAGTTTTCAGCTTTCAGGTGTGTGTGTGCTCGATAGCTAATCCACTTTCATTGCTAAATAATGCGTTCTGTGGCTGCGCCACTAAATGTTTTCTAGTTCTTCGCACTTCTGGCGCCCCAACCCACAGTGGCTGTCAGGCGGATGAGGAATGAGTAAGGTTGAAGGGACGAAGCCAAGCCAATGATGGATGAAAAGGTCGATAAACCAAAAAGCAAACACTTTTATGGTTTGTTTGGTCTCGTCTTCAGCTTGGCCTGTGTCTTGGCTTCTAAGTGTATATGTCAGAGTCAGGGGAGGATATTTCAGAAAAAAATAACTAGACAAAAAGGTCAAGATAAATTCTAACTCAATTTGAAGGGTAGTTTCGTTAGGAAATTCTTGTATTCAATTTGGCAAAGTGTTCTCACTATCAAGAACTACACCTACTAACCCTTGAGTGCTATTTTTTTTGTGAGTGTAACTCTTTGATTTTGAGAGTTGACATCACTTGACTTATAGAACACACAGTCCAGACCCCCGTCTGTGATGCATTATTCAATTATGCGAGTGCGTTTCGCTTGGGCATCAGTCATCCGCCACGTATCCTGCATACTAATAATTCACATATTATTGGCATAAATCATGCGGCCATGAAATGCATGAAAAATCTCTGGACTGTCGCTCATTTAACTGACAGCAAACTGCTCTCAACTTCCAGGCGGCGGGTGGAGTAATCGCAGAATTAATAATTAATTAATTAACTGGTAGGCCAGCCGTTGGAACGCGTGCAAATAACAAGAGAGTCGCATGTACAATTTCCCACAACTATGGATAGTCTTTCCCCGCACTTTTCTCTGCGCGCGTGTTTACATCATAAATGTTCAACAACAAAGCGAGATAACGAGACAACAAAAAAATAAAACAACTTGCCGCATTTGGCCATGACTGTGCTGCCTGTGAGTTCAATATATAAACAATTGCAGTATAAATAATAGTATATTAAAATTATATTTCTTAGTACTTATACAGGCTTCTTTATGTGTTTTTAATTTTTAGTATGCCTTTGTTTCTCTTTTATTATTAAAAGAAATGCAAAAACTAAGACTTGAAGGGATTTTCCTCATTAACATATTTCTTCTTATTTTTATAGCAGCACATAATTTTACTTTAGGTAATTTACGATAGGTGTAAACCTCATTAAAACATACAACTATTATTTTTACCGCAGCTGTAACAATGTATTTAAAAATACACGCTGTAGCGGGTGTAATAACAAAAACGCGGAGTGCAACTCATTACGGAAATAAATGGCGGGACAAGAACCTGAATCTGAACTGAACACTGCGAGTGGGCAGATCTTATAAGAGTGAGGCATTACAATCAGAGATCTCTACGTATGGACTCTACAAAATTCAAAACATAATAGTCTCGCTTAATAAATCAAGATGCAACCGATGCTAGGTGGCGCTTTCTGGTTTCAATTTGTCGCGGCTTAAGTGGCAGGAAGTTTTCTCGCTGCTTTCCGCTCTCTCTTCTCTCTTTTGTCGAATATAAAAATTGACACCCACAGCGGAAGTTGTTGTGTTTTGACTCGCAAAAAGCAAAACTCAATTATGTAGATAGCGAGTCTCTGTGATGCGATATCACCGAAGATTGACGCTGACAAGGGAACGGAGAGTGGGAATGGGAATTGGTATAGGAAGTTAGATTAGAGATGGTAAAAAATCGATAGTTAAAGATTGCTTAAATATAAATATCGGGGATTTTTTATATTTGTCTGCTATATCATTATGTATTATTGTTCAGTCTCAGCAATATGTATATGCAATTATTTTTTTTTTTAAATAATTGCTAAGGTAGATAATTAGCTCAAAATTTGTTTAGAAGTTAATGATCCGAAGCTGTTGAAATCAATTGTTCTCTTTATTTCGATATATATCTAACGAATTTTTCAATACTCATCTAATGTTCAGACCTGTGTTTGGAAACATTGGCTTAAATATTTTATTTATATCGATTTTCAACGATTTTTACGATAAATTTCACAAATTCAGTTTATGTTTCGAAATTATCGAAATTATCATAAAGATTCACATATCCATAATACTCTTCGATATGTACAATGTCGATATTTATTGCCAGGAAATACTTCTATTTTTTTATTTTTTCTCAGTTACACATTTTCTCCCATTATATATTCACGATCCTCTCTAGTTCAGATTAAGATTTTGATTCTGACACTGTGAGCTGGGTTATATGAGGTCACGTCACTCCACGTTGACCCCAGAGCCACGTGCCTGAACTACGAGATTGCGCATACGCCTCGTTGCCCGCTTTAGTAGTTTCGCCTTGGCTCGAGCCATCAAAATTGATATAATAATTGTGAAAATCCTCCGCTCCGAGGGCGGCAAGTTGCCCTCGCCAACATGCAAATATCGAGGGTGGAACGCAAGGGAGGCCAAAGTTCAAGCACAAAACCGCTTGACATTTGCCACATGCCACACACACGCACACGCACAAAGGTCCCCACAAAAAAGCTAAAAAAAAAACTGGCATAAATACTGCAAAACGTCCCGTGTGTCACACAGGTTGAAAAGCGAGCTTTTGGCAAAAGTAAAAGTTTTCTATGCAATTTAATCACTGCACTATGGGCGATTTGTCGATTTTGGCGGCATAAAGTCTAAAAATAAAGCTAGAGACATAATTTTTTTTTTTAAATGTTCGTTATATTTAACTCTAATTTCGGATTTTTTTTTTCGATTTTTTTTTTCCTTTTTTTCCGCATATGTGTAGGCCGCCAATAATAAGTGCATTTATTTAAGAAAAAATTAAAAATGTTCAACTAAATTTGAAACAAAATAAAAAGCTTTATTTTATTATACTTAGACATAATATTAAATAAAAAGATAACAAATTTTATTCATATATGTAGTTATATTATTAAAAACTTTACAAATAAGCAGTTAAAATCTTCCTCATCTAAAACGAACGAATATTCATTGATGTTATCATAATCTTCTTCGTCATCTGTTTCACTATCCATGTTATTATTATTATTAAAATTAAAATTTTCATTATTATTTTCTTCAGATATATAGCATGAACTTATATTTAAGGTTGGAGTGAACTATAATCTTGTGAACTGTTGGGGACATTGGGTACCATGGATACGCCTGCATATACAATAAAAATGTATCGTTGCAAAAACTTCGAAATTTGTCTGTGTTTATGGCAAATTCACACGAAATTGCTATTAATAAATGGTGGAATTTATTTAATAGGACCTCGTCAAACAATGTGATTTCTGCAAAAGTTTGGTATTTGCAAAGATTCGCCTCGCCGTATTCCCATCGTTGCTGTTACCAGATCCATTCTGTTTTGGTATGCTAATATGTAATCCCATTTCCTTCCATATTCTTTGTTGGATTTCCTTCTTCCGCGATATCATTTTGTTTTTATTCTCTCCTTTTACGTGCCAAGTTTTAATATCGATTCGATATGATATGTTTAAAACGAATTCCATAAACCTGATCCAGGCGTGTAACGGACTAACGCCGTATTTCAAAGAGTCAGGTTTAGGTTTAAAATTTTAGAACTGAAATCATTAATGTGCATAAGCGCTTTTGGATTTATAGCACATATAGGACAACATTGCGTAGATTTCGTATTTGTTAAAACATTAAGTACCTTGCCGTCAATCAATGTCATATATGTTTTAAAATTAACCGAAATGTTTGCGCTATGTGATTTAAAATTTTGCAAGTTTGCTACTTGCATATCTAAATTATGCTTTTCTTCTTGGATTTTGCAATGCTTTCTTTAGCGTATTCAATTTTAATCGGCCTGCAGAAGCGTACAGACTGGGGGCTTTTGTTTACCCAAATTAAACGATTTAAAGAATCCACTAATCTTATTGGAATCATAGTTGCCACGAATAGAGAACTGTCGGAAGAATCGGGTTCATCAAAATCGAATTTCTGTTTATAGGAACTTTGACCGGCCGACCCATCAAATCCATAACATGCAATAAGTGTGCACTCTGTAACATTTTCCATTTGTTCCAAAACTTCCTTTTGTAAAATTAAAATTCGTTCAGCCGTATGGCTTAGCAAATCCTGTAAAGAAACCTTTGCAACAGATTCTGTAATTTGTACTCCTGTTGGTCTGCACTGCATCTTCGTTTGTTTTATTGCATCATAACCAGGATATATGTCGGCCCCGTACGCCTTATTTAGTTTCTTAGTATTAATATATTGTTGTTTTGTTAGCCCATTTTCCAATATATATGCTAAGGCTACATTATTTGACATTTTTAAAGGCTCTTTGTTTGACACATTCTTAATTTTTTTTTCTATATTGACTTCCTGCTGCACGCCGACTGCTTCATTATTTTTTCTTTTTCGCGCAGATGTTGAGGCTGCATGCAGAAGTAAAGGAGTTGACAAGTCATTTTCTATGGCAACTTCTAGAGCCATTTTCCTTCTAAGCCTTGACCCGGCCTCTGTATACCCTAATTTTGGGCGTCCTATTTTGGAAGGTGATGAATTTTGGTATCCTCCATATCGATTCGTATTTCAAAACTTTTTGAAAACCATTCTGAGTAAATCGACTTAATTTTATCCAGATCTGCGTGATGTTTGCGTAAATACCGTTTAATATGTTTTACAAAATTGATACTTTGGCTTCTATTGCATTCATGTGCGATATGCTCAAATCATCTTTATTTATTTTGTTAAAATAAACGACGTTACAGCGCTTGCGTTACGATTGTTGCCGTTCCAAATATCGGCAAGCTCGCTGTTGGTAATCGCAACAACAACTACAAGTGCATTTTTGTATAAACGGGGAAAACGGGGAAATGAGATTTTACCAAATGAAAATAGACATTTAAGTTAGTAACTTGCCATTATTAGTTGCCTGCTCTGGCTTGCTCTTGATATAGAAATACTTCACGGAACACGATTACAATTGTTAAAATTTTAGTTCAAATACAACCAACAACAACACTGTACAAAACAACAACACAAATATTTATGTACTTTTGCCATAACATACAGATTATATATACCTTGATCTTTGTTTTCCATACTAAATATATATATTAAACTGCATAAAAACATACGCACACTGATCAATTGCAGAAGTAAAATTTTCGCGGTAACTTTTACAATCGAAAGCTGCTTGCCATCAGCTGACTTTAAGAGGCTGCCACATAAAGAGAGTTGCCACCCAGCAAAAAACAAAAATTTTTTTAAGCTTCCTAAAGTGTTTACTATTAATAAATAACAAGGTTTTTTTAATATTCTACCATACATTTTTTGACTTTATGCCACTTTTTTGGGAAAATCGCCCAATGTGCACTGGAAGAAACTCCGGAATTTTAAATTGAATGCATTCAAATATTTGTTTTTAGATATTTCATTAGGTTCCTTATTAATAAAGATATTGAGGCGATAAAATAAAATTTCAGTGCCTAGAAATAGTCAAGATACTCTGTTTAGTATTATCACAATATTTATGAATATAAGTAAGAAATTTATTTTTCTCTGTGCACACCAAACATAAACATATTTTCGGTGGCATTTTGGTGGTAATGGAGTTTGCATCGCTTTTGGAATATTAAGTATACGCCCGGCCATCCGCAAACAGGGGGCCACAGGGGCCACTGACCAATGCCAGTTGACTCCCGGCACGAAGGAGGAGCAGTTGGATCCAGCTGGGCCACTACTGGAGAGCCAATTATGGCACGCACTCATTAGTGCATCCCCTGGTGCCCGCATCCCGCATTCCGCATCCCGGACTGCGTTTACCGTTGGGCAACCTCGTAAACCAGATAATGCCCGGTGCCGCAATTCTGCTTCTGCTTTTGTCTGTTTCTGGCTTTGGCTTTGGCTCTGGCTCTGGCTCTGGCTCTGGCTCTGGCTCTGGCTCTCCTGCCGTTTAATGAGCTTTGCTGCTAGTAGTTGTTGTTATTTCACCCGACATGTGGAGCAGCACATCATACCCCGATCCCCGTCTGCCTCCTCTTTATGCCATTCCAAGTCCCCAACCCCATCTAGTCCCAATCCCCGCCAGGTTTTCCGCCCAATTGCTGAAGTGTGTGAGTTTGTGTGGCTGCTCGGTGACATGCTCCACCATCTGCAGTTGGTCTCGTTGCGATTCCGCAGAGTTTTACTGTGAGGCGGGTTGTGGTTTTTGTATCTCTAAATGGGTTTTTTGATTGTTTTAAAAATTAAAAAAATTCCTTTAATTGAAACCTTTAAACTACTGAGGTTTTTGTGAGAAATAATTCCTTTGTAGTCCATAAAATAATTTAAGTTTTGAAATTTTACTGAAAAAGATATTTCCTGTAAAGTATAAATATTTTTGAACAGTATCTCACAAACTTATCCCTTCGTTTGAGTTTTCCAAGTAGCTTTCTTTCTATTGCAAGTAATATATATGTAAGAACGGGCGAGATCGGATGACTATATCATTTAGCTGTCATGGGTACAATTGGGAAATTATTAGGAATAGAATTAAAGCTACGCTGTTTCTTCAGATATCTGCAACTACTCCGAGATCTGGTCATTTTTTACGGTTTAAAAATACATTTTTTAATTATATAAAAATCAAATTCAGTCTTTCCACTGTTCCACGTTTTTTAACTGACCCATCGATCTGCGGCTGCTGCTTCTGCTTCTCAGCACTCAACACTTAGCACAGGCATCTCAACAGCTGAGTGGCACAACCTTATATATCCCCCTTTTTCCACAGAGTTTTCCTCTCCATTTTCCATCTCCATTTCCATTTCATCTCAAGCAGCGTCGGCATCTCCGGCATCTTCAGCTTGTTCAGCTTTTCACGCCTTGTGGCAGTTACCGTTGCAGCGGCAGCAGCAACAGCACGTTTTTCGTTTTGTTTTGGCTATTTTGTTTTGATTTCGCTGCTTCTAGCCGCCGCCACACACAGCCACATGCTCGGGAGAGCCGCGACACACAGATACACACGGCCACAGAGGCAGAGAGCGCACACAGATACTCGCTCGGTTTTTGTTTTAATTCTTTTGCTTCGTCGAGTAAAAGATAAAGAATGAAAATATACAACGACGAACTCGGCGCTGCTTGCGGCTGAGTTCTAGATACTTTTGTCTAGCGCTCGCCGCTCAGTCGCAAAAACGTTTAGCGCCGAGGCGGACGGAAAACGCTTGGGAAATTACTGAACAAAAAAAAATAAAATAAAAATAATACAAAGCGTAGCAAAAATACGGAAAATTGTGAAACAGAAACAACAGAAAACAGAAGACGACACGACGTCCGTCGAGTGTGTCTCTTGTTGTAAAGTTGACGCGAGTGAAAAGCGCTTTTCTATTTTCGCCTCAAGTGCAGCAGCAGCCGCAGCCGCAGCCAGCCTCCTCTGCAGAAATCTTGCCCAAAAAAATCCACAAAGCACTTGACGCGTGTGTTGTCTTACTTTCTAAAATAAAACAAGAAAACCTGCACGCAAAATCGGCGAGAAATAGAAGCCAATTCAGGCCGCAATTTTAGGCGTGCCAATTTTAGCCTGCTTTTTTCTGTGTGTAACGACAAAATGCTGGCCCTCAAGGAGTGCTTGATACGCGAGGGTGTCCTGAACTTGGACAGCCCCGACAAGTATCCCCGGCCATATTATCTGAACAGCAGCAGGAGCATCGGCAGTATGGATATTCCCCGATATCGCAGTTAGTATCTGCGGCATTCCGAACTTAAGTAGTGCGCCTTTGATAGCTGATATCTCTCAGATATGAAGTGTTTGTATTTTTCGAGATCGTTTTGTGGGTGTGAAAATAGCAAAATAACTGAGTACTTATTTTGTGTAATTTTCTTAGCTGTGGGATTTTTAAGCGAGACTCTGATCTTGATAAAGGCAATTTCATTCTTTAATCCTATAAAATTTTATAAAATATGTAAAAAGATTATTGTAACTGATGCAGAAATCAAAATCTATTAGGAATGTGATTCATGTCTAGTTTTGATGGTTGCCATACTATGTAGTATTTTTAGAAAACTAAATCAAATTCCCATTAAATGTGTTCTCTTTGTAAAATGAGTAATACAATTATCTACAATTGTCAATAGCTGCACAAAATTGGTATATAATCTGCAAAGGAATTTACTGGCAGCTGAATCAGCTTTTTCCTTTATCAATCATTTACCCAATGCGTGGATTAATTTATAGAATGCCCTTATAAAATGGCATGTTCAAGTACCCAATATTATTGCTTAATCTGTGAAATAACAGCAACTGAAAATGAGTAAATAACATAATAATAATCCTTAAAAATCCCATCAAATCCTTAAATTCCTATTAACTTTTTACCAATATTTCCCTGTAAATTCATTGTTAAAGCACCTTTGTAGACTCTGGCCCCCGAAGAATCACTTTTCATGACGATTTGTTATTTTTAAACGTTGGCGTCGTCCGGCCGAGCAGTTGTCCAGCTATCTTGGCAATTTCCTATATAAATACACACATTTTTTCGCCCGGATTATTGTTTAATAACTGTTAATGATTTGTATGGCCAACAACAAGGTGTTGCTTGGGGTATTGTCTTTCGGTTTTTTTCTATGTTTTGTTTTACAAAGTTTTGTGATAAAGCGGAGACAAGTTAGCCGAACCCGGACCAAAACACGATTGTGTCATTTGTCTTGGAAGATTGTGTGTGTTCGGTGTTCCTTTGTTTTTAGCCCAATGTTGTTAGTAGAGGCCCTGCTTTTATTTCATTTTGATTGCTTTCAGACATTTCCCTCGGCCAAGTCTTGATGTATGGCCATTTTATTTCATTTGTTAAAGGGCTTAAGTGCCAAAGAGACCAACAGTCAACCAACCTGCTTTATAAAGTTGTTCATTCCCCCAATCAGAGGTCATTTGTGTACGACGACCTGTTATCCAATAAATGGGAAGAGAACGAAAGATACTCTGGCCCCAAAGAGAGGATTAAGGCAAGCCCCCCGATGGCTATCAATAAAGTAATTTACTTTGGGGGAATTAATTTGTATTTTGGGTGATTTACCTTAAATGATTTATACACAGTCGCTTTAACTTAATGCGAGATTCAATTTGGAGATTGACGGACGAACTGTAATTGATGGAATTTAACTCGATACAGAAACAATTACTTGAATTTGGTGTTAAATTGATTTCAAGTAAACTTTGGCATTTAATTTCTATAGTTATTCGAAAATTTAAGTTCTAGCTAGATTTTAAATGGTATTTTTGTGAGTTTGTGACCGAAAAGATCAGCATTGATTACTTACTGAAGCTTAAGCGTCTTTTTGTTACCAGAAAGTGTATAAATTCTTCTTAAATTTAATTAAAATGTGTTTTATCTGTGAGACTGCATAAATTCTATTACTTTTATTAACTACTTGATATAAGGTCTATATTTGTCTTGCCACTGTAGAACATTTTATCATAAAAAAGTGAATACATTATGCAGGCTCATAATCGTATCTATATTTAGATACCGCAGAGCTCTTATCGTATCTATATTTAGATTTCAAAGGGTGCTTATCAATATGCAATAAAACTAACAATTATTTATCAAGTTGCAAAAAGATGATGTTTTTTTCCCTCCTGTATTACAAACGTATGGGAATAATCCATTGACATGGCCTTAGTCATTTGCTAAATATTAGTTACATCCCATTTTTCCAGAGCTCAGAGAAATATACTTTTCACCAGCATATAAGGGCTAAGGACTTCGTTTAAATATTTTTTTTGTATATATTATTTATTGAAAAAGGTTTGGATTGCCAACTTGAAAATAAAGCCTCTTATTTAGCTTTCCTTCTCGAGAAAATCAGCCTTTTATTAAGGGTCCACTCGAACGAATTTTCACCATTTTAAGAGACAAAGCCACAAAACGATCCCTCGTTTTATTATCCTCTTGGAGCACTTGGAGCAGTTCCCGCACACAAACATCCCACACACGCCGCCGATGAACTTTACTTAACCCAATTTCCTCTCGCAGCTCCCACATCCATCGGCGGTGGTGGTTCTTTTAACTGCTTTTGATTGCCAAACATGAAATTACACAATTTGATGTGCACTTTTCCTCAAGAGTTTCAGCAAGAAGATTCGTCCCGAGAACCGCCATCACAGCTACGATGATGATGGCCACTTTATGGGCAATGTCGATAAGATGTTTCGTACTCGGTTCGCTGTTGATAATTAAATGTGTGTTTATTGCATAAAAAAGTAAGACGATTCGGAGGGGAAATTGCGGAGGGAATACACTTCGACGTGGGCAGTTTGCCCTTGCATTTAAAAATAATCCCGAACGACGAGACGTTGCAACATTGCCTCCGTTCTGTATGTTGCAAACTGAAAAACTGAAAAACTGAAAAGCTGAAATACTGTAAACTGTAAACAACGAAACGGCAGGCACTTTTGTAAAGTGCAGTTTTGTTTTTTCTTCTCCATATTGATTCAACTTCAGCCTTTTTTAAGTCCCTCGCTGCTTCTTTTTTTCCTGTTGCAGCCACACACGTATTTATAGGCATGGCTTTTCCCTGTGCACTCTAGAAAATTTGCTTTTATTTAAAATTGAGGCTGTATAGACTTGGGAGTTATTTGATTTTAGTTTTAAATACCTTTCTACCCTAAAAACAAACAATTGGTACGCAGTTTTGAACTTTAGAATTAGAGTACAATTGGATGATAAACATGGAAGTTATTAGACCTCAAATTTGCAACCTTGTGTCAATCTTACTCTCACTTGCACTTAAACTGTACCTTTCTTACCTGTCATAACCGCCTCTTACAAGAGTCACTTAGAAATAAAGTCCAATTTCTTAGAGTGCACCTTGGTGCTCTGTTATTTTTGCTGGCCTGCCTCCGAATGGGATTGCCTTGACAATATGATATTTTTGTGCTGCAAGTTTAAGCCTTGCCCTCTACGCTCGCCTCTCCCCTTATTAATTATGCAACCTGGGGACTGTGGCACAAGACGCAAAACGCAAGACAACAGCCAATCGATCAATCAGCTTGCTGCCACCACTGCCAGAGCCACAGCCAGAGCCACACACAGAAGTGCAAAAGTACAAAAAGCACAGAAGCGTTTGGTAACTCAACGCAGCGAAGCCGCAAAAATGTTGACAGCCGCCGCACAGTTGTTGCTTTAGCTTCGGCTTCGGCTTTGGCTTTAGGTGCTTTTATGTAATTGTTATTATGACTGAACGAACTCCCCAGCTCCCCTGTCGGCCAGCTGTTTTTGCACTCTTAATAATTAGTTAAAGTTAAAGAAATCAAATCGTGTAAAAGCTGTTTCGCGAATAACCCAGAAGGCACGATGCCAAGACACAAAATTTGTGTTTGGTAATTTCGCTGGGTTTATATTTATTTTTCTGGCTTGGATTTTGGCATGCAACCGCCATTGGAGAAAATCCCACGCTGGCAATTTGCCTTCTTGCATGATTTTCAATTTGTTTATGACCAGATTTAGCCATTGCGTAAATGCATTCAGAAATATAATATTTTCGTGTGCAGTTTTACGATGAGAACAAATGGTTTTTAATATATATTTTTGATACAATTTTTCAGTAAGCAAAAGAAGCCTTATAAAGTTGAATGAATCTCGCGGGCATTGTCGTGTTGCTTTATTTTTAAAAATCTTTCTGCTGTGTTGGCGAAATAAAAACAAAAGCATTTTTTTTGTAGCTTAGCGCGCGAATGTTTGCTTTCAATTATTTTTTGTTTTTTCCGGAACGAAAAAGGAAGTTGGCGCAGATAAGGAAGGTGGGAAGTCGTGAGTGTATGTTTACCTTTGAGTTCAATATTCTTTCTTTGCTTTTAATTTCTGGCATAAACAATATATTTACTCAGAAATATATCATTAGATTGCGACAAATGATGGGGAATGCCTCTTGACATTTGTGTTTCTTTTGAAAATAAGCAAGCACGTGCCCTTCTCCCACTAGAATCGTTATATATTTTGCCAATTATAATGTATTTCTTGCACTTGACTTGGCTCAGGTAGCAGACCGAAAATCGCATGCGATTTTATTGTAAAGAATTCCGACTGAAATTTATTTTTAAACCAACTAAATAAAATAACAGAAAAAACAACCACTTCAATCAATTAAGAAGCCAAAAAGCGGCAGGTTGAGGGGATTGTGCGGGGGCCTTGGCGCCTGGCAACATATTGCTTCTTTTTTTTTTTAATTGAACGTGGGATCTGATGCTGGTTTCAGGGGTTAAACAAGCCCTTCAACTGCTGATTGAAATTACCAAAGGGCTGTGCTGAATGTGCTGACTCTTTAATAAAGTTAAAACTATGACAAATGCTCGCCCACACGTGTCTGTCTGGCTCTGGCTCTTTTTTCTCCCCTAATTGAATTACAAATTTTTGTGTGCAATTTTTGGCCTGCATGTTGCCACTTAATTGCGAGCCATGTCTCTCCCTCCTACCTCAACGTGCTTTTAGCCTTTTTGCCAGTTTGCCAGTTTGCCGATCTACAAATTGACTTTTGCTTTGTGCCTGTTTGCTCTCCGCCAACTGATTAGATATGCGGCTGCGCCGCTCGACGAGGAGATGTGCTAACTGTTTCAATATTTGAATTTCACTGGGCATTCGTAATTGCTGGACAAATATGTATGAATCCCAAAGATCGCTCTCCGGAACCTCTCTTCTCGCATTTGCCTGTTAATTGTGTTTGTAGAATGATTTTCCCTATATATTTTTTGGACTGCTTGTCATAATAAATTAGGCACCGAGACTGAGCTTTTACATTTGTTCAGCATTTGTGTTGGCCAAAAAGGCAAAAAGCATTTTATTTGTGTGTGCACATTCATGGGATTCCATTTCAGATTTTTGGCATATGAAATGTGCGCGGCAGCTGTCAAAGAAATTGTATAAAAGAAATAATAATAGGTTGCATTACTTTTTATAGCCGGTACTCGTGGATTACAATGGGTGTCCCGCATATATATTGGGATTTGTGATAATGTATTCTATGAGGGAATAGTGGTTTTTACTCTTCACAATCTAAATTTCATCTAAATTGTGCAAATATTTTTATAATGGAGATTTTGCTGTAGCTTTTTATAATCTTTTTCGATAACTGCCGAAAAGTATGCAAAGATATTTTCGTACTAAGTTAAGAATATTATATTATCAAGACTTCTTCAAGAAAAATTATTTGTATCGGACTTTGTTTTCTCCTTACTATTCACATTCCAAAATTCATCCCAACAGTCTTAAATTCCTTACTGCATCTGCAGAAAAGTATGCAAAGATTTATCCATTCCGGGTGCAGGGTATTAAATCTGTATTTCCCTTTTGCTTATATCCCTCTTACTTGTAACGCAATTCAAGGCATATAGTGGGAAATGTCTTTGCATCATTATATTTTTCTTTTGAGCTCCCCAGATATTTGATTAATTAGGCATCGTCGTGCGCTTCCTACTTTCCCACAGAAAGCATAACTAATCGCTTATGCCCTGGCAGTTGTCAAATGCGATTTGCATTTGCGATCTCACAGTCACTGCCGTATCCGAAAACGAAATAAAAATAAAAGCTGCACTCATTGCCAGAGCAGATGATGCTGGGCTATAAAAAGCAGGCAACCCTCACCTCACCTTGACATGGTTGTAGGTTTGGGTGTGTAGTAGGTGTATTTTTCTAAGGGGCGGGGCCCGAGATGGCTGCCGAGCATGCAATATATTAATCCGAGTGCTCAGGTGCAATTTAATTGCTGCCAAGATTTGCTTTTTTTACGCGCCAAGTGCTGCGGCGGGCGAAAAAGTGAATTAGAAAAGCAAGCACACAAAGTTGCGGGCGGAGGGAAATAGAGGAGAATTATGTACTGGGAGAAATTGAATGAAGTTTTATTAGAGAATTTAAGAAATTATTAAATATGCAGGAATGGGTTCTTTAAGTTGAACATTTAAGTCATTATATTTATTTGAACATTAAGTAATAGTACCTTTTGATAATATTTCGATCTAAGCATGTCCGTCTGTCTGCTTGTCCGTTTGTCCGTTTAAGATACCAGATCTCAAAGACTATCACAGCTAGTTTTACCAAATTTGTAGACAACATTAATTAATTTAATATGATATTATTTATATTTAAATTTCTGATACATTGCGGATAGTTTTTTTAATCTTTTAATATTATTTTCCTTGAAATAAACTTACTTATTCCTCTCCTATTTTTCCCAGTGCCCAAAATCCCCTTGTGGGGACATAATGCAGCATTAAGCGGAAAATACTGTTGGGGAAACGAGTTAGCATTACTTTCCATTAAGCCGACGTTTACCTTGGTTCCTATTTTCACCTCCTCCGTCTCTCTTTCTTGTTTACTTTGCAGAAACCATTGCGGCCTCTAGTGACTTATCCACAGCACCTGCCACTGCCACTGCCAAAACTCAGGAGAAGAAGCTAGCAAAGCCGCTGCCACCCCAGGATAAGCAGCAGCAGCAGACCAACTCGGAGGACTCCAGCTCGCAGAGGAGCAGCGTCCCTGTAAAGTATCGTGGCCAGCATCCGCACTTCCATCACCACACCACGCCCGCCTACTACACGGATCTCCAGCTGAGGATTCACACACCCAATGCATCGGATGTGGGCGCCCTGAACGAGAACTACCGGAGTGTCTATAGTACGCCCAGCACCCAGTTGGTGGAGCAACGATCCTTCCCCAAGAGCTCCACGGCGACGAGTGTGGCACCAGCCTCGTTTTTTCGTGGCGACTCTGCGTCCAGCGAGGGGCGCGCAGGAGGAGGAAGTCGCAGCAGCAGGAAGCCGTCGCAGCCAAGGACCGGGAGCGAGGGTCGCTTCTTCAGATACTCTCAGGGATCTGTGAGCCCTACCAAAGGTGAAGTTAGCCACGACGGAAACGAGCCAGTCAGTCACTACTCCCCCATACTCACATCTAGCACCGTCATCAGTAGTTGTAATCCACCCGTAGAGCAGGCTAGTCCCCTAGTATCCGCATCCGTGTCCGCATCCGGTCGCAATAGCCGGCACAAGCAGCGCTTCCACAGCCGATCCCGGCGAGCGGTGCGCGTGCGCAGTGAGTCGCGTCCCATTAGCGCCCTCTACGACATAATATGCAAGGAGAAGAACCTGGACGTGGGCCACAGCAGCAGCAGCAGCAGCAGCAACGAGGAGCAGGAGCAGGAGAAGGAGCAACCGAAGGAGGATCAATCCCAGCTGGACTCCCCTAAGACCACAACCGACAAGCTGGCGACCTTTTGGCCACTGCACCATCACTACCTCAATCCCCCGATGAGCGGCAGCGGCAGCGGCAATCCCAAGCAGCCAACGCAGCAACATCTGGCCCAGGAGCACCCACTACCAGGAGGCTCGGCCTCCGAAGGACGAGCCCCCTCCAGCAGCGAGGATGAGGAGGAGGGCCCCCTGCATGCCCTGCACTCCAGTCACAAGGTCACCAACCTGAGTGTCAAGGCCAACTCACTGCCACCTGTCGAGGACAGCGACTCAATCGCCTCGTGCTCTCCCCGCAAGAGCCACTCCAGCGGCTTTAGTCTTCGCCTGGCCAAGAGTCTGGAGCGAGCAGCGCCCGCCTCCCAAGATCCCCAGACCTACGATGCCGGGGAGCCCATCAACACGGACAGGTTATTCGTGGAACCACCCAAGGTGCCCATGGCCGCCATCCGGCTTACCCTCTACGACGAGGACTTGGGCATCGAAGAGTGCGACAGCACCACACAGCTCAATCAGGGCGATGTCCTGGACACTCTGGAACGCTGGGGCCAGGAGCCAGTGAACGGTGTGGCCGTCGCCGCCGCCAATGGGCACCAGTCAGATCCCGAAGCTGATACACAACAACACGCTCATCCATCATCATTGCAACCAGTAGAACCCAAGCCTCATCATTCGCATCACCACCACCAGGCCACCAATGCGCGCAGGTAAGCTGTGGGAGAACCCCGATCCCCAAACCCCGCATGGTATCCAGAAATCCCCGTAAAATTTCACTCTTCACCAGCGTCACCCCCAAAACAGTATCCGTATCCGTTGATAGTCTGTATTTTGTATCTGTTGCCAGCGCAATTAGGCGCATAATTAGTTCTCTTTTCGCCTCGTCGTTAGGTTCGGGGGATAGGTTGCCATGATTACGGGTCAGGAGGCGGAGGAGGTGCCGTCAGGTATGCCTGCCTTCCTAGTATATGGCCTCCCAGCCTGGCTAATTAGCTCAGCACTCGGAACAGTGGCGATCAATAGAATAGAAAGGGAAATAATATCTTAAAATCAAAGTTATACCTTTTTAAATTATTTTCCTAAACAATATAATCTTTAAAAAAAGTATTTAAGCAACTGCAAGTCTAAGAACATATTCCCGAATCCCTCATTAATATATCTTATAATATTTTCTATACTGTTGACCCCCACTGTGCCTGTGTCGGCTTTGATTGGAATTACTTCGGGGTCATCAGGCTGATTACCATAGGCTAGGGTGGAGCAGGTGCGTGAAAGCGTTTTGTTCCAGGAACACTGCGGTTGATTAACCCAGCATAAGTATAATGCGATTTTAGTAATGTGTATTATTCTATGAAGCGTATTAAAGCAGAGCTCTCTCCGTTGATACTTTGGAGGCAACTAATCTGTGCCGACACATAATCCTTGGGCTCACAATCAAAACAAATTGCCAGCATTGTGGAGCCACCTCTTTCTTGTAGCTCGAAGCTTGTGGCTCCCCAATATGCAGCTATCTTCGCCCATATTGTCCGATGTCGTGTTATACAATGGTACCCGACTTGGCGGCTCTCTTTAAGCCGGGCCCCCAAACAAATCGGAGATTTGGGCAGACCCAGAGTCAGAGGCAGGGGGCTTGTTAACAAACAAAATCCATGTATTGTTCGCTTTGCCTTTTTTCTCTTTGCTTACGGGGTGTTACGTGGTCCATTGTCTGGGGGTTTGGGATCGGATTTTGGGATCGGTATCGCGGCGACATCTTCGGCAATATCGCGTCAGTGCGTGGAGAGTGCAATTCGCAGCGGCGGCAGCCGGTCTCCCAGTCTGCCTCTCAGCTCCATCAATTATAATGTGATATATCACAAGGCGAATGGCACATTGTCGCTGATGACCCCATCGAACCTCCAACCCGGGGGACGACCCCATCCCCGAAAAGAAATCCGGCGTAGAAAGCACCTGTTTTACAGCCAAACCCGAAACCAAAAACCAAAAGCCGAAACTGAAACTGAGACCAAGACCAGCGACAAGTTTTTCCAATGGGCTTTCGCTACAAAAATGCCTCATAAAAGCCGCTGCAGCAGCGTAAAAGAAATGAAGAGTGGAAACGGCGACAAGATTTTCTAAAAAAAAAAAAAAAATATCTCGAAAATGCATTCAATGTAGAATCTTCGGTGAAGAGGAACAAAATTTGAATGCCCGGCAATTAAGTGTGGAATTTATCTGGTTTTTATTTCGTGTGTTTCGATGGTGTCAACACCGTCATCCGATCACCTGCTGTGCCCAGCGCTTGAGTATCCATTTAATGGCCAGTTTTGAGCCTGGCCCAGATCGTCAATGCTCGCGTCTCTAGTCCTGGTTTTCGCTTTCTTCGCAGCTGCTGCTGCTTTGGCTGCTGCCTCCCCAAAAACGAGAAGCCACCAAATAAAATACAAAGAAAAACATCCACAAACTGGTTAGAGACCACGACTCGGTCGCTCATCATCACTTTTCCTTTTTTTCTGTCGGTTTTCCCAACGGGTTGGAAAGTTCTCGGCGCAGATTCCTCCTCCGACAGTAGCCAGCATGGATGATACGTCATATGTGTCTCTGGCAATTTATACAATTTATGGAAATTTCCATTTGACGGCCGGACAAAGTCAAGCGAGCAAAGAATCTAAAACTGAAAAGCAAAACAAACTGATGATCATTTTAATGATGATCAAGATTGAGGCTGAAGGCACAAGAGTGACTGTGAAGGCCTGGGGAATACCCTTGAAATTGGGTTCCCAGAAATCTAACCCTAAGGTCATCGAAAAAGAAGCTGCCGTAACGAAATTCTGAAATAATAATAATTGAATTCTAATTCCAACGAAGCGAGGGGTCTTCTTTGAGCTGAGTCTTTGGGGTTGTCTGTCAAAAGTGTCTGTTGAAGCATAAAAATGTGCGACTAATTATAAAGATCTACTTTTCTGTAAATGAAGCCCCTAAAAATTACTTTTTCAGACAGTTTCTGTTGCCTTAATAGATTATAGTGATTCCAGACTCCAGACTCACTTCGTTTCTAAGGCTTAATCCCTAAGTCTGAACATCACTCCTCCAAACTCCAGACACATTATTTTCCTCTTGGGTTAATCCCTTAACCTACTTCCTGAAATCAAAGCATCACTCCTTCGGGATATTTTCCCAATGTTTTGGTTGGAAATGATCATGCCTTGCCTCTCCACAAGGACGGCGACTGAACAACATTGTATCTCTGTATGCCATCGTCTCGTGCCATCATAAAGTACACAAAGCAAAAAGTGACATTGATGCGTCGCGACATTTAAATGTGCAGCCTGTCTACCTGACAAACCAATGGAGACAACAGAGAAAAAAAGAGGCAGACCGACTGACGGACAGACTGGCGGAAAAACAGATGGACAAGCGGTGGGACAGACTCACGGGCAAACTGTCGCATGTCTGATGAATAAACTGGTGTACCGATCGGCTAACAGACGGGCGGAAATTATAGGCAAACTGAAGGAAAAAGTAATGGATATACTGGCGGAAAAACTAGAGGACAAGCTTATGCATTAACTGGCGGACAATCTTAGGGACAAGCTTATGAGCAAGCTTTGGCCAACTAAAGGACAAAGTTATATACACACTAAGGGTCAAACTTGTGGATCAGCTGACGGAAATTGCAAAAAGCATACTTGGGGACAAATTGACGGACAAACTGACGGACAATCTAAATATCAAAGTATCACTGACAATTGCTGATATACTAGCAAAAAAATTAACGGACAAGGTAACGGACAAACGAAAATAATAAATCAATTCTTTGGCGATATAGCCAATCCTAATATATGAATTTATAGATAAACTTGCAAAACTGAAAAAACTGGCGGACACACAAACTGGAGGCCAACTAACTGACGGACAAAGGGATGGCCATATAGTGGACAAGCTGACAGACAACCTGACCCACTAACAGACCCGCTAAACAAACCGACTAATAAACTGACTAACAAACCTATCTTATAGCAAGCCGACAAATGGACGGAGCAAAGTCTGAGAGCAGAGTCTTTCGCTTCATTGACTATCCGCGGCAAGCGGCAAGCTGCAAAATTCTTCACTCGCTCGCTAAGCAGACAGACACAAAATGCATTGTCAGTCGAGGAGAGATGAGATGAGGAAGTGTCTGCGCTAAATGGATATCACTTACAGGGCGGACTCTGGGAGAGCTACCTGCGCCGCCTTTTGCGCATGCGTGCAAATGGTAATACTCGTATCTTGGGCAACAGTAATAGCAGCAGCAGCGGCAACAGCAATCTATAACAATAACAAACTTGTTACGCTTTGTTCTTTGACGGACGGGGAGAGATAAAGCCTGTGTTTGTATCTTGTATCTGTAGCTCTGACGGCATACACCGCTACCTGGCGCAAATGTGCGAATATTGCGGGCTCTCTCTGGCTCGTTTTCGAGTGATTTCTGCTCTTGAGTGAGTGAGTGAGTTTGTGGCCATGTATCTGCAAGATACCAAGCGGCAAAAACCCAAAAAAATAAAACAGAAAAACAAAAACAAGCAAACCGAAAACCGCTCTCGTCGAGTCGAATCCGTGGGTTTCCACTGTGTTTGCTGGGCTAAACCTCGGCAGTTGCCGAGCGTGTTTGCTGCCGTCTAGCCGTGCCGCCTCTAGCGGATGTATCTTTGTAATTCTCAGCTCTCTGTCCCGCGTATCTTTCCATCTGCCGGATCGTATCTCGTTTTGGTTGTTCTTTTGGCATGTGTATTTTGTTTCCGTGAAAACTGAATTAAATGCTTATGGACTAAGTAATCGAATATCGAATATACCTACCGCCCTCGCAGATTTATAACGCGCACCACGCGCTCCGCCAGTCGCCAGAGTTCCGCCGGACACTCGCCGCCCCCGTTCGCCGCCGGACACAGCGACTCCTCCTGCAGCTCGCCCTCGCCCACAAGGAGACGGAATACTAAGCCCCCACAACCAGGTGCCGCTGCCGTTGATCCCACATCCTCGGCGAATGGTAATAGTTCCGCCTATGAGACGGCAGCCACCACTGTGATGACCCACGGCCCGGCCACACCGCCACCGTCCTCGCATCGCTATCACCAGCACCAGCAGCAGCGATATCCTCCCGTTGAAGTTCCTAAGGCCCTGGGAATTGAGTCTCAACCAGAAGCGATCGTCACCCCGTGCCCCACTTCATCGAACGCCATCTCAGGTGAGTTTTGAAGCTCTTAGTTTATGTGTTGTGTTTTGTTCGGAGTTCCAGTGATTGTCTTTGATTGTTTCTTGTATTTATGTTTGTGATGTCCCGGTTAGCCTGCTTACTCATCCCAGCTGAAGCTTCTCTTAACAAACTCTAGGTCCTGTTTCCAGGCCAATATAATTTTATCTTTTATCTACAAGATGATCCATTTTTCGCCATTTAATTCCTTCATCCTTTCAAGTTTTCAAGAAAATTAATCACGAAATTGCTTTGCCCTGACAGCTGATCTGCTTAATTTATCACAGATTTATTTATGTACATTTCTTTCGAAAGGAGAGGTGTATATCAGCCAGTGGATTATCCTTTACTGCGTCATTTCATTCAATCCCTTCGTTTTTCTCTGTATATTTGATGTACCTTTTACCATATAGATAGATCTGAGATTTACCCCTTTATATGCCACTTGATCATTTACAGAATTCCCTTTATTAATCCTACATACATTTCAAGACAAATATAATTACTTAATTATATTCTTCCTGTATCAAAGATATATGACAGTTGACAGCTTTCCAATCTCTGTTATTTAGAGAAGGGCAATGATTTGCTCTATAACATCCCCTAAAAGATTCCCACTTTCTTCACAAAGAAGTGACAGGATATCACCTTTCTTTTTTACCCACCTGAGTTGATCATTTCGAGTTCCCCTTTAGTTGAGTATTTGAACCCTTGTATAAGAATAGATCAAGAGCAAACAACCCCTTTTGATGGCTTTTTCTTGATGTTTACCATCTCAAACTGCTCAGTTAATGATCTTCTTTATATAGCCTTTGCATTCTTATGTACTCTTAGATATATGATCAATATTTTAAGGCAATATTTTCCCAAAACCCTTTGGGTATGCCTTTACTATCACCCCTAACTCGATCTCTTACTGGTCCCACATCCTGTGATCTCTGCAAAAGATCTGGCAACCATTCACTGCCATTTGTCTTGATCTTTTTTTGATCTCACACTTTAGTTTACCTTCTCTTCCCCTGCTTCGTGTTTTGCCCAACAAATTCATTAATTCTTGGGGGCAAACTTTCCCAACCAGCGTTGGGGTAATTAGCCCGCCCCATGCCGACTCAGCCCTGAACCGCGGCCTGTCAACGTTGTCTGCAAATTAGCCGAAAAATAAAATAAAAATACAGCCAACTCCATTATCGGAAGAGGCGAGACAACACCGGGTTTCTTTGGGCTGCCTTTTTGCACACTTAAAAGCAATTTAAACTAAATTAGATTTTTGTCGGCTTGCCAATCAAGCGAAAAGCGTTTTCTAGACAAATGTTAATTTAGCTCGCGAGAGACCTTCGGCCGCGAAAACATTTAAATCAAATTGCAATTGAGCAACTCGATTCAAGTCGAATCAATTCCAACTTTTAAAATGTTTTGACTGCTGTCAGAAAAAATCTAACAGGCCCGAATTATATAAAGCGATTTGCGCAATTTTTTATATTCGCGCATTATGAGTTCATCGAAAGGTTTCCCAAGCGAGGTTTGTGCCAAAAAAAACCTGCGTATAAATGAATAAAATTGATTGTCATTAAATGTAAATCCGAACCCACCGAACGACAGCCGCTTCCCCGGAGCCGTTGCGACTCTTCACGCAACTTAGGCAAATGAAAGATGCCATAAAATTGCTAATAGGTCCCCGTCTTCGAAGACGAGGCTGTGCCCATTTTTCTGTATTTTATATTTATCAATGAATGGATCGGAAATCGGGTTTATTATCAAATGTGGACAAGGGTTTCATAAATTTCTGACAGACGACGACGACGACCCCTCTTTCTCTCTTTCTTTAACGGTTTTCCGGCTCTTGAGAAAGTTTCCCAAAGTCGCGTCTCCCGATCTTTGATCTGAATATCACTTGGTTATGGGAACGCTCCGTTTAATCGTCAAGATTTACTGCGGATTTGTGTGCGGCCACACACAGAACGGGAGGGTTCCGAAAAAAAATAATAAACACGGCCTTTATGATGATCATTGCCGCCGCCTTGCCATATAGATTTCCTTTCAATTGTTTCTCGGGCTTTGTTTGCTCAGCTCTGGCGTATGGATTTCAATATTTACCAATTTGGCAATTTTTTTTTACACTTTTTGTGGAATTAATTTGATTTCTGCGCCCGTCTAGATGGGCCAACGATCCCCAGGAAAGTGTTGGGAGCGTTCACTGATCTTTGACAGACAAGCAGAAGGCAATGAACGGCGGAGATTCCCGGAGATGATTTGCTCAAAAATGTGTTTTATTTTTCTATTTTTTTTTGTGCCCATTTCTTTTGCTTCGTCTTCTGTGTGGATTATGAAATCGTTTTGGTTTTACATAAGCCACCAGCACTTCCAGTGGGCACACACCCAGAGAGGTAGGGATTTTACAGTGGATTTTGCTTAAAAAGATTTTTGGAGGAATTCTATGGAAAGATTTGCATATGTCAGAAGGTTGATATCTCTTTCTTAAGGGAAATCCAATAGAGATTCTCAAAAAAAATATTAATATTTGAATAACTCGGGTGTTTTTTGCTTTAAATTATTTTTGGACAAATTCTACAGAGAGATGCATGTTCCACAAGGACGATATATCACTCTTAAAGAAAATCCAATAATTGTTTCCAAATAAACCTACAAATTGTGTATACTCTTTACTATGCTAAATAAAAGCTTAATACTTTAAAGATTTATATCGTTATTCATTTAACAAACCTTTTATTTTTCAATTTCTCCAAAGATTTATAGATAATCTTAAGTAATCTTTTTAGAGGGCCCTTAAATTGATTTATATCGCTCTCCTCTGGTAGCATTTATGAGGTGCACATTATCCATGTTTATTTTGGGACAATTCCCATCACAGTTACCTCTTTAGAGAGTCGTAAATTCTGGTTTATATTTATGAGCGAAATCTAATCGATCGGCGATAATCTAATCGCTGGCTTTTTGTCAGTTCCTTCGAATAGCTCAATTAATGCTGACAAGTTAGAGTTAATATCATCATCATTAGGTGGCCAACCCGAGAGATCGACTCGAAAACTTTCGTCTATCGGCTTAATGCTTTTCTTTTGTCACAGCAAAAGCACTTTCGCAACAATCAGCGTTTCGTTGTCACCAACCAATCAATCTTGGCCAGTTAGATCTGAGATTCGAGATCTAAGCCTCAAGTTTAGAGTCTTTTTTTTATCCCCACCGATTATTATGCAATCGAAACCTTTCACAAAAACAAACAGCAAACCACAACACAAGCCGCAATCATATGCTTTAATGTCTTTACTATATCAACAAACAAAAACCACTCCACTCCACGCATTGAACAAAAAATAACAGCCGGCAGCAGCAGCAGCTTCAGCCAAAGAGGAGGAAAAGCTGCCAAATGCAGCATTGGTTGCCAACACAACAACAATAACTGCAGCACGAGGCAGCGCAACAGCAGCAGCAGCAGCAACATCAGCACTTGCAACAACAACACTAACCAGCAACAACATCAGCAGCTTAAGAAACAAAGCCACGCCACGCCCATGCCGCCCTTAGCCACTGCAACAACCTCGATTGCATCTTCGCCAGCCAAACGTCGCAAGAATCCCGTGTCGCCACTGCGTCTGGGCTCGGCCTCCGTCTCTGTCTCCGCGTCCTCCTCATCCACCATTGCTCCTCCGCTCGCCATAGCCAGTCCGCTGCTCAGCGGCGGCAGCGGCGGCGGTGGCAGCTGCTCCTCATCGGCCACCTCGCCCCAATCCTCGCCAGCGGTGCGCACCACCAAGGCGAGTCGTCTGCGCGCCGCCGCGCTTGGTGAGTTTCGAGCTTAATCTCTTTCTCTCTATCGCTGGAGGTCACCGGGTCCTCATTCTCCCTCCTTTCAAGTCTATAAGCCTCTTAAGCCTAACCACAGTAGTTTTGTTTTGTGTGTATTTATGTTGTCTAGTCATCGCACACAGAGAAAAAAGTTAAACCTTATTTGTTCCTTAGAAAAGTAGAAGAAGGTATTATAAAACAAGTTACCACCTTTTTTCTCTGTGTGTTTATATTCACCCGCATTGCCATCATCCTCTCAATATTGTGTGCGTTCTCCCCCCTTGTGAAACCCCGCAGATAAAAAGAAGGAAGAGGAGCAGCGCCAACGTTATAGCTCACCCGTATCGCCCCGAACCTCCGGCAACGGAGGAGCAGCATCGGCTCAACGTCGCCTCAGCAGCTCGGAGTTGTCACCCAAATCGCCGGGCCAAGTCAGCGGCTTCAACTCGGAGCCAGTCACCACCGCGGCGGCCAGCTCCGGTCGAATCCAATCGAGATCCGCCTCGCAGCCGGTGGACACACCGCCGGCACAGCGGCGCCATCCCCTAGTGGCCGTCAGTTCGGGCCTCTCCATGAAGCAGTCCCTCAGCGAGCTGCACTTTACGGGCGGAGCTGTGAGTCCACCCAAGGCCTCGGCGGAGTGCACGCTCCGGATGAGGCCACGTAGCTCCACAATGAGCACGGACCAAGGAGCGGAGAATGGCACACGTGACCACTTGGCCAATTTGCAGCTGAGTCCCGTGCAGAAGCACAAGAGAACGGTAAGGGATTTGTACTTTTCAAGGGATGGAAGTCGAAAGAGAAGAACTTAAAAGTTAAATAAATATTTGAAAGAAAAGAACCATGCTTTAAATATATTATTTAAACAGAAAATCATTGAATGAAATATTGAAAAATATTTTAATATTGTAAAAAACAATATCAAAGGCAATATAAAGAATCCAATCGTATTCTTTAGATTGCCTTTGGTTATTTATTTTAAAAATCATTCTTGAAGCTTAATTCGTATACTAAATAACCTTCTGATACTTGATTTCCCCTTCTAAAAATCTCAATATAATTATGAATAAATTTACTAATAACACCCATTCCACAGCCCGAAGTATCGCCTCGTCGTCTGGGTGATCGCGACAAGTCGGCCAAGCGGAAATCGAATCTGAACCGTTCGTTGACCGAGGAAGCCACCAAGGATGGCGGTAAGTTGGGCCACAATGGATGCACTGCTGCAGCGGCACCAAAATTGGACTGCCTTCAGGCTTGAATGCGTATCGAATCGCATCGCCACAAAGGTTTTTGAATGGAGAAGAGCGAGCAGCTGCCTCAATCGATCTTTGATCTTCGAGCGTTGAGCGTGAAAATCATGAGCTTTGACTACCATTTTCAACACTTTCATTTAAATCATTTTGTTTTGTGTGAAGAAGAAAGGTTTTCCATTGAGAAAACCTGTGTAAAATACGTTAAAATACTCCGAGCTGTGAAAAGTCCCCGCCAATCAATGTTATGCACGTGTTACGTCCAGTGGCTTCTTAATTTAGTTAGTAATTACTAAGAAATACACACTAATTTAACGATTTTTCTTACAGATGATGCGGCTGCATCCTCGACCCGCCGTCGACGACGTCGCGAACTGGGCATGGCCCGTCCCTTAGTGCCTGGCGATGACGAAGCACTGAGGGACTTGCTGCAATCGCCGCTGAAGAGTTCCTGCAGTGAATCCACGACCACGACCACCTCGAAGTCAGAGATGACCTATCGTCCAACGTATCCGGGAATGCGTCATCCCGAGGTTCCTGTGCGCACCATGACCGCTGTGCTGCCGGCGCCGCGACCCTTGCACGCTCCTGTGGCGGCTCGGAATGTCACCCAGAAGTTCAACGAGCGAACCAAGACCGACCTGGCGGAGATTAAGAAGATTGCAGAGCAATCGGAGCAGGCGCTGCAACAACAGCAGCCCTCGGAGGAGCCCTCCAGCCAGAAGATGTCGGCCATACTACGCAGGAAGAGCACGGATGAGGGTGGAGCTGCGGGACTACCAGCTCAGAGCTCTCCGCCGGCCCCCAATCAAATTGTTTCCATACTGAAGAAGAAGGAGCACGGCCTGGGCGACTGCAACTCGAGTGCCTCGAGCAATGCCTCGCCGGTGACCTTCTCCTCGAGCGTGATGGATCCCCCGCTGGCAGGAGCAGCGGCCCGGTGCAAGCGCCAGGGAATCCTTAAGAAGCGGTCGAGCCTAGACGAGTCTCGCTACTATTCCCGCTCCCATTCTCCGGATGAGCGCAGCATACTCATTAAGTCGGCGCGCAGAAACTCTCTCGAGGAAGCAGGCTCTGGACTGAGTCCGGCTCATCAGGCCCACGGCATCCTCAAGCAGAGCAGCTACGACAGCAGCAAGAGCGATGGCTGCCCCTCGGCCAACGAGAGTCAGCCGCACAGCATCCTGAAGAAGAAGGACTCGCTATCCACGCCCTCGGATGGTGGCTGCCACAAGCATGTGTCCATTTCGCAAGCTGTAACCCTCGCGGCAGCTGAGCTGGCTGCCCACGATGGTGGCATTACCCTGGAGGATGGCGGTGAGGAGCACGAGATCCGACCCATTCTGAAGCAGGAGAGCACCTCCAGCGAGGAGGCTGTGCGTCCCCCGAAACCCATACTCAAGAAGAAATCGTTTGGCGAGGCCGACGAGCATGAGATGATACGTCCCATCCTGAAGAGCTCTCGCAAGAGCAGTCGCGAGGAGTTCGACCTGAGCGGGCTGGACCACGACGGCAATGCCGTCGATTCCCTGTCCTCAATCCTCAAGAGCGACTCCCCTTCGAAGCGCCGGTCGCTGGGCTCCACGTCGCATGACCTGGAGGAGTCCAACAGTAGCTTACTGAAACGGCGAACCCGCTCGCTGGAGCGTCAGGATGCCCCGCCAGTAATGGATCTGGCCGCGGCACTGGATGCTATCTCCACCTCGCAAGCGGCTCCGAGTACTCCTGTTGACTTTGTGACCACACCATCGAGCATTTCGGTGGCTGAGCGGATCAAGCGCATGGAGATGCTCTCCACGCCCACTTCCCGTGCGGCTGGCGGGCCCAACAGCAGCTGGGAGTCGCCTCTGGAGGCTTCTGAGGCAGCAGGCCCTGCCACGCCCAGAGTTCTCAAGCCGAGTGTCCTGCGCAGGGATCTGCAGAGGGAGCGATACAAGACGCAGCCGGTGACCAGCGAGGAGAAGAGCTTGTAAGTCTAAGAACAATTACAATATATCTATGGGTAACTTTCCCTTTAAAGATGAGAATTTAAGCCTAAATTAGGTCAAACTTAGGTTTAGAATACATGAAACCTTTACTAAAGATAGTATTTATAGGGTTTTTAACGATTTCTCAAAGCTAAAGAGTTAAAAACAAATTCTCAGATAGTTTCCTTTTACTTTTTGTCGCCTGAAAAGGTTAAACTTAATTCGATAGTGAGTAGAGAAATATAATCCTTAGATTATAATCGCTGGAAGTCAACCAAGCAAATATCCTTTATTTTTGGTCAGCACTTTCAGCAATGAAATTTCCAAAGCAGAACTCCCTCGCTAAATTGCGCATACGTCGTGTGGCCTGTCAAGCTGTCAACTGATTCCTGCAGCGGACGCCAGTTTACGCTTCGATGGCCCAAGAATTCCAGACGCGAAATCCGCTTCTGTGCCTGTGTGCGGAGCAGTAGCATTTATTTGTCTATATACTCGGCATCCACAATGCTATTTTTGGTCCGCGCGAGCGCACATTTCTGGCTGGCACTTGGCCGAGCCTATAAATATTTATAACATCATGGTACTGCTGCCACTGTCAAATGGAAATTGCCACAGTTGTTAGGCCATTCATACTCCATAGCGCCGACAGCAGCATTATAATCCAGTCATGATCGGCTTAATTAACTTTATTGTGGACACACTTCGCTAGCCACTATAAGGCCCTGAATTAGCCGATTCTGATGAAATTTACACAGCTCTTTCCTGTAGGAAGTATTTATTTTTTGGCAATATTTTAATTGCATTTCCATTTGCTTGCCAAGCCAATGGGAGGCTTTCAATGACCTCAATTCGCTGGGCTGTCATACGTGGCATCTAATTCACTTCTCTTTGCCGCCTTTTTAGTTTTTATGGCTGTTGCTTTTGTCACTCTTAAGCAGCTTATTGCTTATTGCCTAATTACCTGCCCAAGTATTGAGGCCAACAGCGCGAGAACGTCGCGCGAGTGCGCGAAATACAAATAAAGGTTAGTAATGGTTAGGCGATTATGGAAGGTCGATTGGGTTTTACGGGTCGTGCACAAGTAAGGCAGGTTGTAGGGGGTTTAAAAATATCGGGAGATGATGGTTAATTATTTGTGCATATTTCATATTTTCCAAAAGAGAAAGCATCTACAACTGCACAGAGCATCAATATTTTGATCACCAGGAGTCTGTCCGTTGATAGGCTGTCCGTTAATTACGGACAAACACCTAGATCTCAGAGACTGTAAGAGCTACGGCTACCAAATTAGGTGACAATGTATTTAGAGGTTTTAGGCAGATTTCGATTTATTTTTAATTTTGCCACGCCCACTACCGCCCAAAAAATTATTAAAAGATAGTTCTTAAAGCTGTATTCTTGAATTTCTGTACTAAGTAAATAGATTACCTAGTTCTAACCAAAAAGCTTGAAGAAACAACAAATAGCCGGGAAATATAAAGACAGTTCTTTTGCGATCTGCCTCTTTAGGCAGCCAACTAGCTCTAACCAATTACTTCCAAGTTTATTTACAAATTACCTCGCTATCATTTCCAAACAATTAGTTGTTCTTTGACTGCGCTTCCCACCTGGCGCACCCGGGGAGGAGATGATGGGTTTATTTCTGCGAATTCTGCGGATTGGCCAATGTCATGCTCGTAAACCTAGTTTCTTCTCTCTAAAAGCATTCTCGAATCTTTCGACTAGACAGAGCAGCGCACCTATATATGTACCTCTTTCAGCACACCTCGCCAGGTTTAACTGTGTTTTTATGTCAGCATTTCGTCTGTGTGTTGTCGGTGGTGAGTGTTTTGCTGTTATTATGATTGTTGCTCTTTTTTTTCGGGGCGGCTTTTGTGTTGTTCCACTCTCTGTGGCACTCCCTTTGCTAAAATACAAAAAATAATAAAAAACCATCAAGAACAATAAGCCAGGTTCTGTGCCTCTTTTGTTCTTCACACTCTCGCTGGCAGTGTCTGTCTGTCACATTTGCATTCAGCGAACGGCATATTGTCAATACATCTTTGCCCCATTCGGCCCGACGCGCGCCCTGTGCCGTGTAATTTATGCTCGCCAGTTGCATTCAGTAGGTTGCAGCGCTCGAACGCGTCCAGTTACAGATACTTTCGTATCTCGTGCGCCCTTTTCCGAATTCCAATTCCGTGTCATAACCGCTGGAAGACAGGAGGATTCCCTAGAAGGTCGACCGACTATCGACTGTTCCATGTTGTTGCTGCAGCGACGTCAGAGCGAAAAAATGTTTGAGGCGTATATCAGAAAACGGTAACAGAAAAAACAAAACAAACTAGGGAAAAATCGAACTCAAAGTGCCACAAAACGTGAAAGGAATTCCATGAAAACCTTTAAAATACAGCATAAAGGAAAATTTATAAGCACAATAGAAGAAACCCTAAGAATCTTCAAACGCTTCATAAATAAACCCTTTCTCGATTTTTATATCTGTAACTTAACTCCGTAATTGTTAACTTGAAGTATTACTGTGTAAATTCATCATAACTAAAAATAACCTTTTGTGTAGGTCAAAAATAATTGAAAACCTTTATTAAAACTATAAAAAAAAGGGTTTGCAAATTTGTATAAGCCCAAGAATGCTATGCTTTTTTCAAGTCTAAAATAAATAAATACAAAAATCTGTGAAATATTAAACTATGGAAATTAAGGAGCTAGTGCAACATATTCCCACAATGTACATTAATTTACATTTATATTCTTTAAATAGTATACGTTGTTCTTTTGAATATTCAATACAAAAAAAATAGAAATTAAACTCAAACTCTTAACTTACAGTCTCAAATTCTCCCCCTTTTTAATACAAATTAAATGTTGTTGCCAAGTGTTAACCCCTTCAATAGAGAACAAAGTATTCGCTGACATGTGTTGCGCGATTAAATCGATATAGCTTATATACGTCCAATTCGAAGTTATGCTGTATCTTCAATAATCTGCCGCGATAAGATAAGTCACAAAAAAGGAACAGTTAGTCAGCGATTGCAGAGACTTTGCTCTTTCCCCAACTTTATTGGCTAAAAGCAAATCAGTTTGAAAAAGCCAAGTCATAAATTTGTCAGTGGCAGAACTAAGTTTCCAGCTTTCGATGGGCTAAATAATTATTTTATGTTGCCTGCCGCCGAGTCAATATTTTCTAAAAATACAACAAAGATGTCACACACCTTGGCTCGGTGGCCCATTCACAAGCAAATCTTGCCAAAAATAAAAATCTAAGAGCAACGTTTCTCTTTTGTCCGAGCCAAAGAGCAGCGTGGAAAACGTAGGAAGACATTTCCCAGCCAGACGGCACACAGAGAAAATGAAGGAAAATGGGAAAATACCATACCAAAATAAATATAAAGCGCGGGGCAATAAAAAGGCAAGAAAACAAAGCTGAAAATAATTTAAATTTGCCGACAGAGCCGCCGCAGTCGACGGTGGCAGAGCAGAGCACCCCGAACCACGAACCACGAGCCACTCGACTTTTCTCCCGACGTTTTGTTTGTACAATTTTTGCGCTCAGTTGCTCGCGATCGCTTTTTCAATTTTCACGTATCCGCCAGAGCAGCCGCCGCGCTGAAATATAATTTATATTTTACGTAAAGCCAAGCCAAAATAATTGTAGAGAAGAGAATAGTGTGAATAGAAATCGAAACTAACTGATAATTTATCAAAGTAAATCGCTGCTCTGTTCGGTCGGTCGGTCCGTCGGACGTTCGCGCGCTCACTCCCTTTCTTATCAGGTAGTATATAGGAGAGTGTCTATATGTGTGTGAATAGTTGAAGAAAAACCACGTTCCCCACGGAAATTCCTTACCAGTTGCCTGCCGGCTGACAAGCCCACGAGCCGCGTGTGATTTTGGAAAGGTAGTAACAATAAAGGAAATAAGAAAACCCCTAGAAAAATCAGTGAAATGTGCAAGTTTTTTCGGGTCAGCTCTTAGCATATAAATTTCGTAATGTGCTAAAAATAAATTCCATGGAAAACTCGGTGCACAGAGCACCACCAGCAGAAAATTCAAAATTTTCAAGTGCCAATCAATGTGCTACAAATTGTGCAAAATATACAATTATGTTAAAAAATACAATATTAATTAAAAAATAAATAAAAATAAATTGAACAAGTAAGACAGTTACAGTCGAGTGCAAATTCAAGCTCTACAGCCTTAGAAATTGGTTTTATATGCTTTGTGTGGGCGATAGTAGGCGTGGCAAAATTTTAAAACTAACTTCAAGTGCTTGCATCCTATAAAAATATTGTCAGCAATTTTGGATGCTCTAGCTCCTATAGGCTCTGAGTACTAGATGTTTGTCCGTGTAGACGGACAAGCGGACAGACGGACAATATTGTGATTTTGTTCTGCTAAATTGTGACTTGTGTCTCAGCTACGTTAGCAAAAAAGAAATGCGTTGTTTTTTAATGTATTATTCATAATTATTTGTATTCCCTTCTCCGCTCTTATATTTTTTATAAATCTGCAACAACTGTGGCCCCTAATCATGTTCTGTTTTTTGTGAAAAGATTTCAAATTCAAATGGATACTCTCTCGCTTTTTTACCTCTCTCCCTCGTCTCTCTGTCTCTGTTCTGGTTGGACACTTTTCTGCCATTCCCAAATCCAATTAGCTTAGTTGTTGTATTTAAATTTGTATATTTTTAGTTTGTTATTTTCCGCTTCCTCTTTTTATTTTTTTTTAACACTCGACGTGTGCGCCAGGCATGGAAAATGGAAAATGCTTTCGATAAACAAAACAAATATTGGGAAAACTCTCGAGAGTTGAACAAGTTGTAGGTGAGATACTAATTTTGGACTGCGGAAGAATGCGGTAGAAATGGGAATTTCCAATAGGTATTTCGAGAGGGTGATAAACTCAGAAGTTTAGTGCCGAGATATACATAAAGTATATAGTTTTCTCCTGCCTTTTTTTTACCTTATCATCAATTCAATTACCTTTCACTGTTGGCGTTTTTTTTTATTTGGCTAATTCTGCTGCTAAACTTTTACCTTCGCTCACCACCTGGAGGCTCTCTATAGCCGAATTAACCGAAAATACCCAGCAGCCGCCGGCAGCTGTAAAGTTTCACCACCAAAATCATAATTAAACCCCGACAAAATTGCCTATAATTATGTCCGAGAAAAAGAATGATAGAGAGACGAAGATTCACAGAGATTTACGCAGTGTCTTTTGAGCCCAGTTTGTTATGTAAATTTTAGCAGGGCCTAAAATAGTTACGAAAAATCTAAAGAAACTATAATTTGAATAACTCTGACAGTGTTATTTTCGTTTGTAAAACGTTAACTTGTACTATCTATAATTAATAACTATTTCTGGTTACTAAAAAGTAAAGGGAAATATTGGCTATCACCCCGAAGAATATATCAAATGCAAAAGCTCAACAATTTTAATATTTAAACATGCCATTGTGTCTTATCTGTAATTGATAAGCATTTTTAGTGGCGTTTTGTTCTTGAGATAATCAATTTTCCAAACCTCATAGAGTCATAAACTCTTTAATTGTATTTGATATTCAGAGAGAATATGATGTCACCCACAATAGAGTGTTATATTGATAAGAAAAACTTACAAATAATATCTATTAGCAGAAATTCCACATCAAAAACTATACATAAAGCACTAAAGTTTATGAGAAATTAATCTTTGAGAATGTCTTAATTCTTTTATTTACAAATACACCACAAAAAGGCTATATTTTAATAGGAAAACCTTACAAAGTTATAGGACAGTTATGGAATTATTTAACAAAGACTTTAGAGAGGCTCTAAAATTTTTCTTCTCTTCTTAATTACTTTATTATATGACCAATATTCATATTTAATTATTTTCCATTCATATTTATGAAAAACTACTACTTTCCCTTCTTGCAGCTTCAAAGCCAACTCCGCGCCCTTCGACATCTCGGCCACGTCGGCCTTCAAGCCCACCAAGCCGCTGGACATCCGTTTGAGCCACGCTCTGCCGCATCCGCCGCTGATCTCGCCCATAACCGGACAGCCCCTCAGCCACGTTCCTGCACCGCTGCTGCTCTCCTCGTCCACGCACTCGGGTGCTGGCGGAGCCTCGTCCTTCCATCGCCTGACCCGCAGCTCCACGCAGCCGCTGCAGTCGCCGCGCGTCGTCCACTTGGCCAGCCAGGGAAGCGGCCAGTTGGCACGCCAAAATTCGATCAACGACACCAGCAGCAGCGTCAATCTCAGCGAGCAACTAACTCTGTCGCTTGGAACGGACAGCGAACAGCACATCTTCGAGATGTCCGGCCTGGAGGAGGAGGACTCGGCCATTCAGTCGCTGAGCGATGAGACAGCCGCTTCCGCCACATCAACGTCAGCGACCGCAGCAACCGCCACTACCACAACGCCATCTAGTGGACTAACACGGAGCAACAGTGTGCGAGCGCGGGCCAGCATGTTCCAGCAGTTGCAGGAGCAGGCGCGCACTCCGCGGGCCACGACGGGTTAGTAGTGGGTCCATCATCATCATCCGTTGGGTTGCGAAAAATTAGCATGAAGCAATAAAGTAAACGAGCCAGCGACCGCTAGGTTGAACCCAGCGCTTGGCCCAAAGGGGCAGCCAAGCATGGCAAGAAGGCCAAGAGCACAGTAGCCAGAATGAAGGCAGATTAGAGTTTGGGTTCAGCTACAGAGGGTCACGAATGTTTTCTAGGAACGAAGCACTACTATTAGGTCTAAATGTTGGGAAAAGTAACTGAAAAAGTTTGGCAGAGCTGGGAATTTATTTATTTTAAATTTATTTACTATTTTAGGTAATATTTAAAATTTAAAGAGATTGTTTTTAATAATTAAGACAGATTTTGAGTATAAACTTGAAGTTTTTCTATCTCGCGTTAATATTTAACTTCAGGAAGAGTTATGAAGTGTTTAAAGGTTTATCTATTACAGAAAGACAAGCTATTAAATACTTAGTAAGTGAATTTCTTGAAAACTTATTCAAATATTTAAAGTAAGCTAAATTTGATCACTAAAAATATGTAATAAATTCCTAAATATCTTAGGGAATCATTGAGAGGTTCTATATAGGTAATATTGTATATAACAATATTTACTAAAATTCAGTACCCGTTCTTATTTAATGAGTATTTTTAGATCTCTTTAATGTATATCACAGCTTAGCCCTTCCCTTCACTCTACTGACTTTTTAATTAGCCAAAAAAAACCCGCCCAGCTCTGGTCAGTGAGTGTTTTGCCAGATTTTGCCATTAGCGTCGCGTAGCGTCAGGGTGTTGCTGCAAGCCAGCCAGCCGCCTCTCATGGTTGTTGGCCAGGTTAATAAGCTGTAAAATGTATGTCACTTGCCGTCTGCGGCAATCACCAAACTAATTGGGGCCTGCGTGTTGGGTAACCTTTTTTTTGTGACCAATATTGTGGGTGAAATTTCAAGGGGGCGAGAAGCTATATACCTTAAGTGTACATTGCGCAGGTCACTCGAGATTGGAAGTACCTATCGAAATCAGGCAATCAAAAACTAGGGCCGCCTTGATAGCTATGTCAGATTAGTGTCTTGTTTGTTGTAAGCCCGAGAACGCATTCCTTTCTCAAGTCAACTGTTTTTTATACCTAAACATTTGTCCCTAAAAATAATCCATAGCAACATGAAATTAATCCTGCTTAAATTCCATCTTTCAGGATCAACAGGATCCCGACAATCTCCGCCAGCTGCAGCCGCCGCCGAAGTCTCGACCCCCAGTGCCGCTGATCATTCCCTGCCAAGTTCCGACGAGCTGTCAACGCCAAACACTACCTTGGATGCTGAGTTTGGTGAGTTTTCTTCCATCCAAATTACTAAAAGATCAAGGGGGAAGTGAGCTTTTCCAGCTCTTTCCCTTGAGATTCTTAACGTTTTCGTTTTACATTTGCACGATGCTCATATTTTTTGGAATGACAAAACAAAAGACATATTTATTCATAATATTTATTGTTGTTGTTGCTTACTCTGTGTTCGTGTGTTTTTTATTTTATACTTACACTAATTTATTAATTGAATCGAACAAATATGAATCAAAGTGAATGCCACAAAGTTGCCAGCACGCCAAATTGCGCAATTGAACGAAGTGGAGAAATGCCTAAAAGAGAGGGGAGAAAGATGCAGAAACAAAACAAAATCATAAACTAATCTCGGTTTTCCACTTGCATGTTGTTGTGGTGCGTCCATCGGTTTTTCATTTACTGCGATAATTTTCTTTTTTGCCATTATTTTACGCCAGTTTGAGTTCAGAATTAATTCAACTCCTTGTTATCGTTGTTTTGCCTTGTTTTATTTGCTGTGGCTGCCGCATGAGAAAATTAAAAACTAATAACAATTTATTCTCAACAACTGTACATGTTTATGTAATTTAAGACGCGCGCTCTCGTGATTTATTCCATTGCGGTCTTTAGTGAACTTAATTAAGCGTACATGATTTTATGGCATTTTTATTTACAACATTTTCGACGCCTCCTCTCCGTGTACTTCCTCGAAAATAGTGTTCCTCCTGACACACTTGCGGGCAGTCGATGAAGGTGAAGCGAAGTCAGTCAGTTGGTAACCTCTTTTTCCCATATCACTTATCGGAGGTCTGGTTTTTTATGGCCAACAGAAAAGGCCGGGGAGTTGGTAGGCAGAGAGGGAACATCAGGGTGTTCTTTGTGGTCTCTCCCACTGGAAATAAAGTGTCGTAAAATTTATTACCGATAAGATGCAATGACGTTGACCTTGGCGTTTGGCGCTGCCTTTATTTATAATTAGCATAAACAATTGTTAAAGAGATGCAAACAATAAAGGGAGGAGGCAGTGAACTGAATGAAGGGCAAGTTTGAAGAATATTTATAGAAAAAATCACTTTTAAATAGAATTAAACTTCTGAAATATAAACAAATATGATTTTGAGACGTTCTTGCTTGAAGAACTTCTTTGTGAAATTTATAAAAGTAAAGTCAAAAATTAAATAAATATAGGAAATTAATAACACTATCCAGACTTTAGAAACTCTTGTAAAATTTCGTTATAACTTGTGAATCAATCTAGAAAAGAAATAGAAACTTACTTATTAAATTAAAAAATGAAAAAAAAAAGAAATTAAATACTAAACGAATCTTCTTCAGAAGAATCTCTTCTTCTCTTGAAATAACCCTTTAAAAAGTACAAAAAATATTATTTTAAACATTTTAGATCCAACATCTTTTCTAAGAAACTAATAAGACTGTCAAGCTTTTATATAAATTCCGTAATTAGTTTGAAAGAAAAATATATTTTTCTACAAAACAAATACTATCTATGCTTCCATGACTTCTATAAAAAATTCCATAATTTCGTTGCTTATTCGCCGTTTATCTCAATCTTCAAGCTTGCCCTGAACGGCGACCACAGACACTCACCACTAATCACTCGTAAATACACCCACAAAGAAAGTTCATATCAATTGAAAGCGTTTTGTGGCAGAACCAATATATCGAAAGTTTGCAAATGAAAATGAAAATCCAAGCGATACGCATACATATATGGAATGAAGATATAAAGATGTGTTTAGAGGGGACAAAAAGAGTTGGCAAATTACAGAAATTGCTTTATAAATGCCAGACGACAAAAACTTTCCAATGGGGGTTACATTCATCATCTTTTGTGATAGGTTTAGAGCTTGATAAAAGGGCAACTGAAAGAGCAGCCGCTTGAGACGATGATAGGGTAGAGTGAGAAATATACACATTATCGGAGAAGCAGCCACTCTGAGTGGGCAGTGGATAAAACCGAATGCGAACTGCGTCTCCGACTTCTGTCGGTCGCCGCATCTCCAAGAGAAACCACACGAGTAGGAATCAAGAGCAGCAGCAATAAATATTCATCCGATAAATATATATAGCAGACTGAGCAGGCAAATGCAATGCGTAAGCGTGGACCTGTCCACGTGGAGTAGACTCTAATCTCTAATCCCTCAAATCACCATCATCGCAGAACCCTCATCCCTCTCGCTGGCCGAGCGCCTGGCCTTCTTCAGCAGCCTGTGCGGGAACAGCAACAGCGGGGCCAACAGTGCCAGTGGCAGGTATCGCAGTCGGACCAGCAGCTACTCCAGGAGCCCGCCCATCGATCGCACCACGCCGCGGAGCAGCACCACAGCCAGCAGCAGCTTGAGTGTGACGCCCACGCCCATGGACTGCTCGCCGATACCGCACGAAAAGGAGCCGTCGAGCCTGACGCTGGAGAGCATCACTGAGCCGGAGGAGCCAGAGCAGGTGGATGCCAGGCAAAGGGAGGAGCAGATGGAGCAAGTACAACTGCGGGCCAAAGAGCCAGTTCTGAGGGAGTCTCCCCTGCACAATGGCTTCCATGCCCTGAGCCGATCCGCCACAGATCCCACGAACGCAGCGACGCCAATGCGAACCATCCGAGTGCGAACGGTGGGCAAACTCGTCCTGCCCGAGTCCTTCCGCAACGATCGGAACAACAACTCCACTGGAAGCACCACCAACAGCAGCCCCAACTGGGGCACCTGCCTGGTCCAGCTGAAGACCCTGAATCCCATCGATGTGACCGTCGCAGCACGCACCATTGGCAAGGTCAAGTCGCCGTTCATCGAGAAGCAGCAGGAAAAGATGTCGAATGGGACGAGCACCAGCGACAGTGGCTCCGATTCGGGCAAGGAGAACTGCGCCTCCAATCAGCAGGAGCAGCAGCAGCCGGAGCAGGATCGGGAGCGGGTGTCCGAGGTGCGGCGGAAGATCAACAGGCTGGTGCAGCAGCAGCAGCTACCAGCCCCGCCCGCCGTCAACCGTCGCCACACAACCGAGATCACCTCCGTCTGCGTGTCAATGGGCCGATCGCCCAACGTGGACGATCGGTATGCCAAGTACTTTGGGGTAAAGGGCGAGAAGAAGGAGAACGAGAGCTACAACAGCACCACTCTCCTCAAGACACACTCCCTGCCGCCGTCACAGAGTCAGGGACAGAACCAGGTGGAGGCCACCAATGCGCACGTGCGCGTGCCCATCACTATCACAGTGGCGAGCAAGCGGCGGGAACTGCTCAAGAGGACGCGGCCCGCGTCCATGGATCACTACACCAGCGGCTGCATCAGTCCCACCTCCGCCATGCCAAGTCCCAAGCGCGCCCACTCGCCCAACAATCGGCTGAAGGCCACCATTTCCAGCTTCGAGGACATCGTAGTGACGCCCGATGAGCTGCAGGCCGCTGGCCAGGATTTCAAGCGGCTGTGCGGCGAGCTATTGGGCTGAGAGAAAAATTGTCTATTTTGGCCAAGCATTCAAAATTTTCCCAATTTTTCCGAAACACACCCACAACCTTGTCCCACGAAAACCTAAAAATCCAGCGCTCAGTGTGATAGATGCGCCCAGAAACCCAGATAACCCCAACCGCGACTATCCTTTGGTTAGAAAAATAAATAAAACAAACTAGAACGAACGAAAAAACAAAAAAAAAGTCCACTAAATCGATCGAAGTAATGTTAATAATAAAAGGCAAAACCATGTAAAGAGTTAGGCTTTTGTATTTCAACCAAGAGACAGTTTTAATTCCCAATAAAGGCTCGTATATTACATAAATGTTTGGCCAGCAACAGAAACAGCCTTCCAGTTAACCCTATAATACCTATATTATTACGCGAACTCCGCGCCCTTGTGCTTATATTTATACACTACTTTTTATTTACATTTAAAAACGAAATGTACCTTAAACGGAATTATTATTATATTGATGCGTATTGTATTACATTTATTATTATTATTATTATTATTGTAATATTTAATGAATAATGGAAGTTGTTAGACCGAGAACCGAGAAAATAAATCCAAGAAATGTGCTAAAGAAATGGCTGAGAAGAGGGTTTCTAAAGCGGAGTAAGTAGAAAGCATGGTTTTCCCTTTTGCAAGTAAGCATGCTTTTATGTATGATTTCTGCCTGCCTTTGAATGATTTGCTGCATTTTTAAGGGCACAACTTTCCACCTTTAAGCAAACTTGAACTTGAATTAATATCTTACCTTCTTTTATAGGCAAAGCAGCCGCCGAGCCCCTTAAGAGCATTCTCAAGACGGGCAAACCCATGGTGGGAGGCATAGGCATGGGTCGCGGCCTGATGCCCGTTGATCTCAATGCCGAGCTCAAGAACCGCCTGAAGCGGTCCACCCATGCCACCGTGTCCAATCTCCGCAAGTCGGCCACCACGGCCGATGCCACTAGAGGCGATGAGGTGGATAATCCCCAGAGGAACCTGGCTCAGATCCTGAGAAATGTGTCCAAGGAGAACTTTGCCACACCCCAGCACGACGATGCGGTGAATCTGGTGAGGAATCTAGCCACCTTGGGACAACCAAGAGCGGCGGCGGCGGCTCCTGGCGAGGATGCAGCCGGTAATTGTGCCTCCGCCTCGGAGGGCGAGAGTTCTGGGGGTCGGGAAATCGAAGCCATCATCAAGAACAGTGCCGTGGCCAGACGTCGCCGGCAGCAGCAGCAGCAGGTTCAGCAGCAGCAGCCACATCAGCCAGATGGGTGAGTCCTGGTGCACGTCCTGGTCCAGCATCCTACGCATCGCTACTCCCCCTCCTCCGCCGTGCTGTGTGTGCTCGTAATCCCCTAGCTACTAACCCCTAGCCCCGAGAGGGTTCCATGGTTTTATACTCGTATACATTACATGCATCAAATGTGTGTGCTCCTCAAGACTGGTTCCCAAGAGTAAAACTAAATAAATATACAATTAATGCAGTTTATGAACGGAATTAATATTGAAATTTACATTAGTTAGACTGTTCGTCATCCTTTTGTACTCGAAACGTTTGTAATTGTCGAAAGTCTTACCTTTAACGCTGCTTTAATCGAAACCCCATTTTCTGCACTCGAACACGCAAAAGTTTCCTACTGAGAGTGCAGCCCGTGGCAAGGAGCTATTACTGCCCACATCTGCACCCAAATCCGATTCCGCAGCAGCAGCAACATCAGCAGCAGCAGCAGCAGCATCCGCAGCAGCCACTGAAACCGATACCGAAACCCTTTTACAAGCTTCTTCAACCGAAACACTTTGTAAAAAATTAGATATTAAGTTCAAAATTTGCATTGCTTACTTACCGTTTTGTGCAAAAACTAATCAACTGATATTATATACACGAAAAACTTGTTTAAACCAAAAATATTTAATGCCACAATATATTTTTACGTGTGATGCCAAAAAGAGCAAACCAAACAAAACAAAATTAAGAAATTACGCGAAAAAGGAATTATTAATAAAGTTGACGGAAATCCTATTTAACTGAAGTTTTCGTTTATCTCGTTCACTAACTGTTGCTTTTTACTAACTGAATGTGTTACTAACTGCATGTTAAGGTGATTTTAAGAACTGAATCTATTTATCGCTTAAGGTGTGGGCTGAAAGTGTATTATAATTCAGGATATTTTTAAATTTCCGTTAAATCACTTTACGTCGTTTCCCTTTGCGTTTAGCAAGGTTTCCCACCTTTTTATCCATGCCTTCAACCTGTGTACGACTACGTATCACGACTATCGGATTGCTAGGGATGGTATACTTTTTGGCTGGTCCCCACGAATGGCTCTCTTCACGACTTTTAAAATCGTTGCTTTTCTTCACTTACGTGGGAAATCGTTACGTTTTTGTTTACTTACGTTAAAATCGTTACGGTTTTTCTCACTTACGTACTTCGTAAGCAGAAATAGAGCGCTAGAAGAACATCGCCCTTTTCCGAGAGCGCATTCGGCAGCTTTAAAAGCGCCAAATAAGTTATTAAAATGCCTAAGTAAAATGCATTTTGCGTGAATAGTAGATTATATTCCCGCTAGTCGCTCTTTTCAAACTTTCCCGCAATTGCAAATCTAAAACGCTAGTTCTAGTGGGAAAATAGCTAAATTGGAAACACTGCTTTGCTCTCCCACATTTTCTCTCTCTTGGTGGATCCTCTCATTGCTCTTGCTCATCCCCCCCTCGTCATCGAAGTGTCGAATTCATACCAAAATGTTTCATCAACATCGAATTCATCCCCAGAATTCATCAGAGAGAGCGGGAGAGCGAGAGAGAGTTGTGGATTGTATTGTGGAACTTGTGGGACGTGGGACTTGTGGGACCTAAATAAACCTATAAATACGGGTGCACAGAAATTCGAAAAAAACGGCGACAAACAAAAAATTTTAACAAACAAAAAAAACAAAACGAAAAAAACCACCTGGTTCCGCGGCGCGAGCGTGTGTTTACGGTGATTTTGTTTATAAAACATATCAACAAGAACTTGGTATATCAACCTATTCCAAACGTATTTATTTTACAGTATATTAGCCAGTTTAAGTGACGTTTAAAGTGTTTTACTGTTTTGTTTACATTATTTGCGATCGCGCGCGCATTTTCTGTTTGTGCCGGTTTTTTGCAAAAGTAATTCGTCACGAGAATTGCAACAATTGCTGGCAATTGGAAGTGCAAGTGTTAGTGCAAATAACTTCATATTGTTGAAAGGTTAGTGGAAATCGTATACTATAACTATTTCCTTGTAAAAGCCGTAAACCAGACGAAAGATTCCCTTATTTCCCGTTTTTCTTTTTGGCAAGACTTCCATCTGCTGTGGCCTTCTCGCTCTAGCTGCAGCTCTAATTAGTGCTCTCCTTGTCTTACCTGCCGCCGCCAAACACATTGGAATAAAAACTGTAAATTGTTGTTTTGTTTTCTTGCTTCCATTCAAACATTTTGCTGATTCACCGAAAAAACCCTGCACTGAGAATAATTAGGGGGCAGTTACCGAGAAATTTTCCTCTTTTATCAGTATTAAATATTTTGTACGTGTCATTGAGAAAAAGTGCTAATCAGTATCAGTTTTATATACATAAATTAAAAAAAAAGAAACACTAGCTTAAATATCTAAATAAATTGTAACATAAAATGATTATTAAATCAGTGATAAATATTTTTGTTTAAATAAAAATTATGAGCAGAATTTGCCAATAAATAAATACTTTAGAGCACAATCCACTTATCCTATACCGAATCAATAGGCCATTTAGTATAAAAATACAACTCCATTTGTTCCAAGTGTATATTTTTCAGCGTCGCAGATTTTTCGTTAATATTGTGTTTTTTTTTTGCCTTTGTTGTTGCCATGCTGCGGCTGGAATCTTGTCCAGCTTTTGTTGTTTTTGTTGTTGTTATTTTCGTGTTTACTTGCACTTGGACGCTCTATTGTTTTTCTCTCTCTGTCCCTCGCCGTTTGTGATTTGGTCTTTTCTTTTTTTTTCCAGTTTTTTTCTTAAGTTTTTAAGTCCTACTCGCTTGAGCAATTTTTAGCCAAATTATTGTTGATTTAGCCGACTTTAATTATCAAGTATTTAATGTCTATTGTCTCAAAGTTCAAGGTCCCCAAAAACCGGGCCATTATTTGCATAAACAAACCCAGAAAACCAAACAAATCAAAACCGAAGCAAAGGTAAAATCAATCAAATCGTAATTAAAATCAAGCCTCCGGCAGCCGCAACCTCTTGTGATACTTATTGCATAATATATCCAAAAAAGCCCATAAAACTCCTAATACCAAAAATCACAGCTAATGAATAATCAAAATCGGAGCGAATTATGTGCTGGAGGAGAATGCCTTTCGTTTTCCATTAAATTTGCATAATTTCAACTCTTTTTTTTTCGAGTTTCTTGGCCCGTGGCGCATTTCTTTTGGCGGTGCCAATATTTGATGGGGCGAGAAATGAAAACGAAATTAGTTTGCAATTTGTTTTATTTGCCGGGGCTTTGCCTTAAGATTTACGATTTACGATTTAAATGGGAAGCGTGTCTGCCCAGAGCCACAATTAAATAAAACGCTAATCGACATGAATGCTTCCAGAGAAACGGATTAGTTTCATATTTCAACAATTTTGTTTATTCAAGTTGAAAGAATTGCTTGGATTCACTTGAAAATCGAATCGCCATGAAACTAATACTTATTTGATTTCAAATGGGAGCTCAAAAAGAAAGGGGATTAAAAGGAATTTAAATATAGAAACTATTGTGGAAAATAATACCCAACAGATGTGGCATATGTATGTATTTCAACTAGGTTTTATAGAATTTGAACTTTTTCACATTTTTCCAGTAAAGTTCCACATCCCTTTCTGTCGGTATATCTATATTTAAACTAATAAATATCCCTAGGAATCACTAAGCTAAGATCTCTTTTCTGAACCCTTTACAATATTCCCATTATTTGCTTCAAATTGCTGTGCATTATTTCTTACTTAGAAAACCTATGATAAACAAACCTTGCGATAATAATCCTTCTATTTGGAACAAAACCAAAGACATATTGATTTATTTACTATGAAAATATGGCTAAAGTTTGCCTAGATAAGGAGCTGCTTCTTCTCGATTTCCTCTTTTTATGGCCAAGTGCTCGTTTGTAAACAAAACAACGATTGGCCATAAATAGACAGGCTCTCGAGTGCTGCCGCTTATCGCTCTGGATTTTTATGATAGTCAAGTGGCACTCGGCGGGGTTAATTTCACTCGCATGGGAAAGTGTTCGATTCGATGTGCATTTCCATTTCCATTTCCACCGAATGCACAGCGCCCAAATAGCTGGGGAAAAACAGATAGCACGTCTGCAGGGAAAAACGTGAGTCCGAACGCTAATGAGCCAAAGCAAATAAACAAAAGGCGGATTTGAAACAAAGTTCTGGGGGAGCAGTACGACTCTAAAACTTAGGGGCCACGCCCTCTGTGCACATGGAAAAAATATTACAAACTGATTTATCAGAAAATATACTCAAGGAAATGTCTGGATTTTACTAAAATAACAAAACTTTTTGTAAAAATATATCAAACCTTTCGGAGACTTGGAGTTTAATTTTAAAAAATTCTTCAATACTAGTTTTATGTCAAAAACTATTTAAGAACGTATATAAAACAAGCAGTTGGCTTCGATATATAGCTTTTTTTATGAAAAAGATACTCCATTCTTCACCAGCATCCGTTACTGATCGGCTGCAACATTCAGTGTGTTTACTACTAAGTTGCACTCAGCCCCTTTTAGGTATTTAGGTTTTATAGCGTTATGATCTATTTAAAGGAAAAATATAAATCTATCCCACAAATAGAGGTAAACATTCCTTCTACAAACAATACTTTGTCCAAGCAAATGCTTATTTTCAAATGAGTTTTATTAATGACTTTTATCTAAGTGCATATGCCGGCAGCTTGGGTTCGGATCCGGCGGCTGGCAATAATTGAAAAATGCCGCCACCGCCATCGCCATCGCCGTCGCCGCGTGATCGAATGATGCATTATCAAACGGAAAGCTTTGCGGCTGATCCGATCCCATCCCATCATCCCACCCCTCGTCGTCCATTCAAATGGAGAAACATTTCCATTTAAAGGCATGTTATTTGATGCTGCGCTGCTCTACGCTGTTGGGAAATGCATTTCCAGATTACACAACAGCCATTAAACTCACATATTTCCAAGGCTCACCGCCGCGATCCATTAATTATGTTTTCGCTTTGGTTTGTCCGGAGAGCGCAAAGTTCTTCTGGTCGGGGATCCCTTTTTTCGTGAAGGCTATAAATATTATTTTTATTGGAAAATCTATGCAGCCGCAACGCAAAGCAAGGCAATGCCAGATGAAGTTGTTGAAGTTTTATGAGTCTGGGTCCTGGCACAACCTGCAACCGATTCCAATTCCCGATGCAATCGGGTTTTATGCACGAAAAGTTGTCTAAAATATTACACAATCTGTGGGGCGCAAGTACATTGACTCTGTTGTTGACTCCTTTCCCTGTTTACTTAGCTGCTTCTCTGACGGCACTCGAAAAAAGGTTTTAGCTACTCAGATATTCCATAAATTAACTTAGGAAAGGTTTAAAGTGTAAGAAATTCATAGCTACATTTTTAATATAGGTATTTTCTTATGTGTGCATTTTAGTATATTTTCCCATTTGAATTAACTCAATAACCTTTCTCTTAAATGTCAAGTTTTTCGTTGAATGTATCTTTTCGGTTACGGTTTGCACAGCTGTTGTATCTGTATCTTTCTATGTGTATCTCGTTTCTATATGTACCCTTGCATCTGTGTCTGGCGCTGTTTCTGTCTGTCAGCTTCCCCACCGCTTTGCTTCCTCAATTTGTCTGGGCAAGTGTTTTTTGGGGCCAATTTGGCCTGCTGAGTTGTTGGTCCATTCAACTATCATTTAATTGGACTTAGTGGCTGGATAAGCCCTTGATTGGGCAGCGTCTTGTGCAACACATCTCCCACACTCGCAGCTCATTAAAAGTATCGCCCCTAATTTATGGCATATGTGTAGCACCACACTCCTCCACAAATGGAGTCTAAAGTCTCTCCGACAGCTTGAAGTTTTTGCAATCGAAATCAAATTACTGAAAAACATAAAAAGCTAACTAGAAAAAAACTCCATTGGCAGGAAATGATGAAATTTGAAAATTGGCTTAGTGGATATGGCCGACTTAATGTGATTTTAATGAGAATTAATTGGCAAAACTTGGAGGCAGTAGATATGCTTTTAAAATGCTTTAGATCTCGACAGATTCTGGAGGAATTTTATATAGGAATTCTATATAACCCAATGTTTAATTAACAGAGTAGAGAACAATTTGAGTTGTATTTAATTAGCATTTAATTAAGCTGAGTAGGTTTCTAATTTTATTTTATTTATTTACCAAGTTTCTAGCTTATGACTTTCAAAAGCGGAATATAATTAATTGTATAAATTAATCTACGTTTTGTATGAGTCATTTATGGTATCTATTACCTTTTTTCTAACAGTTTTATTATCGAAACATTCTTAAATAATAGCTTAAAAGGGCACTAAAAAAAACTACCTCCCTATTGGTATCCCCATTTAATATTCGGAGTTGCAGTCCCAAGCTCAATCCAAGTTCCCTTCTCCTAGAGAGTGCATATTTTATGAGTCAAAAGTGACTCAGCCGACGCATCCTTTTATGCTTGGACGCCACTAGCAACTAGCCATAAATCTAGACGGCCTTTTTATGGCCAAAAGCGGAAACGTGAGTCGCCGTTTTTGTGGTTCGGATATTTTTAGGGGCAGCAGGAGCTGTAATAGATGCACTTAAACTGTCACTTCTGAAAGTCCCAGACGGAGTTTTTTTTTTTTTTTTCCTGACATTGACTTTGACACTCGCGAAGTCAGCAAACCCGACAGGATAATATGCAAATCCCCGGGGCTGAGCATACATTTAAATATTTTTTTTTACTATTTGTTTGTTGCATTTGTTTGTTTGTTTGGCCTGTCTGGCTGGCGAATAAAACTCATCAGGCCAGTTGACAACTCATTAGCTAAGGCATTCAAGGGAGCAGGAACAGGAGCAGTAGGAGCAATGGTTTAGCCACCTCCTTGGCGTCCTCGTACAATGAACTCATTTCGGACCAAGTTCTGGGCTGCCTTGCAGCTTGGACTCCGCGCATTCGCTACTTTTGTTGTCTGACAGCCGCTCATAAATCTGCAGCTGCAACTGGCCAATGCACTAAGAGGAAAATTGTAACTTTTCTAAACAATAAAGGACAGATTTCTGTACTTTAATTTGGTATATATTATTGAGTTTTTGATAGTGCTATGAAATCATCTAAAAGTATTTCTATTAGGATAAATATTATCCCGAGAAATGTAAAATTTAGGCATACAAAATATAACTTTAATTTAGCAAAAGCTTTATCTGAATATAAAATAATTTCTAATGTGGAATTTCTTTCAGTTTCCATAAAGTAACAACTGATCTTTACGCTGTAAGTACGTTGTATATGCTGTGCAGCTTCCAGGGAATGCAAAGTGGAGAAGCCACCTCCAGAGCTGCTGCCCTCTTTCTGCTACTCCTCCTCCTGCCTCTCGTTTCCGAATCCGGGACTCCATCTTACAGCAGCTCAAAGCAAGCTCTTTGTGCTCGGCCTCTCGGTCTTGCTGGCGTGGCTCCTTTGTCTGTCTGGCCCCGTCATAGATATCATCATTGGGCATTTATTATTATTTCAGTCCTCCGTCCGACTGGCTGTGCATCTTCGTGTGCCTGGTTATTCAATTTCCTTTGTGCCATTCAAGCTTCCTTGATGTATTCGGGCCAACATGTCCTCCTCCTGCTCCGCCTACTCCACGATCCCACTGGCACTATCGATTTCTGGGCGACAGAGTGACAAACAATGAGCTGTTTTTCCTTTTGATATATTGAATTGCATTGTTTGGCCAGGGCTGTCAGTGCATCACCATTTCCATCTCCGTTTCCATCTCCATTTCCATGTTCCATGTCCATGCGGAGCTAAACTCCCAACTCCCAACTCCCAATCCTCCAATCATCCAATCTCGTCTGTCGTCTGTCGCTTGTCAGTCAATCAATAGACACCTGTTGCGAGTGTGCTTAGGCTTCTACGGGAGCAGCTGACAGGGACAGTTGACATTAAACGTTGAACTTTTATGGCTAAAATCAAATTAAAAAAAAAATGTGGAGACTTGTACTGGTTGGGGAATTATTAACTAAAAGATTGAGGCTTGGAAAGTAACTATAAATAATTTAGAAATATATTTTTACCACATTAAAAATATAGGTTTATTAAAGCTTCTACTTTTCTCTTATTAAAAGTTGTAGTTAATGAATAGTAAGGTATTTCTATAGCAAAAACAGGACGTATAGTTACTATTCGATGATAAATGACTAAAAAATCCCCTTCAATTTACTTACTCGCTCTCATTCGTCGAAAAGGAAACTCCCAAGCACTTCCTCTCCGCAGTTTCCTGCGACGCTGACGCCCCAGCTGCAGCGCTCACATCATCAGCATCCTCTCGCCATATATTGTTAATCGATTATTAATGACTTTGGCGCAATTAAGTAACAAACAAAGCAAAAATCGCTTCATCGGGGCAGCGGCAGCAACTACAACATGCCATTACCCATTAACAACCAGCTCCAACTTGGCCAAGAAACGTGGCGAAGGCGAGGGGCGTATCCCTGGTCGCCGACGGTAAAAGTTGCAACTGGCAAGAGCAAAGGCAGCAAGTGCAGCGAATGCAGCGCAGCCTGCAAGGCAGAAATCTTATGAAAATCAACATGCAAAACCAAAAAAAAGAAAAAAATAAGGCAACTTACGCCTTAAAATGTGAAAATGCGAATGACCCGAATACACAGACACACACACAGTCAGAGGGTGTATGGAAACCCACACACAGCGATATGTACTATCGAGAAGGGATATAGCATATATCGGTAATTGTATATCGAAAAAATCGAATCACGATCGATCAAATCGAAGAAATATCGATAATAAATATTTAGAATTTCGTTTAACGAAATTCTATTAGCGAAATTTCACTTGCAATCGAAATACCACTTATATTAGTAAAAAATCGATGCATAAACTAACCTGACATAGATATATCGATATTTTTACCATTCCCAATACACACACAGAGACAAACTCGCCAACAGAGCCACTGAAATTGATAGCACACTAGGCGCATGCGCAACACGCAACACGCCAAAAAGCCTTAAAAGGCAAAAACAACAGCAACAACCACACAACAACAAGTTCGATGACGACCGGCGACGATTTCCTTTTCTGCGCTTTCAGTTGTTGGTATTTTTTTTTATTTTTAAGCTGCAGGCAAACTAGTTTTACGTACAGTTGGCAGAGCACCCATTAAATATGTTAATAGCTGGGGTATGTCCAGTTAATGGTTGCTAAAGAATATTACACAGTTTAAGGGATCGGTAAAAGGTTTCCTATTTAAGGGGAAATTATTTTAAAGTTTACAGTTAGACATAAACTCCGAGTATAACTTTCTTACCTACTTTCTAACCCTACACCCTATGTAATACATTTTTTAAACCAAAATATGACCTTAAACTTAAACAAAAAAAACCTTCTTAAATTTAAACTTATTTAATATGTACAGGATATAGTAAGTTCGTTTATTAATAACCACCTGCCGCATTTTTATTTAACTTTTGTTTCTTTTTTGGCGACAACTATGCCGCCATCGCACTTGCAACTTTTGCCTTAATTGGCCAGGCTGTCAGGCCGGGCCTCCGTTCGTTTTGGCTTAGGCAATTTTCATTTATTTATGCAAAGCATTTGCAAATATTTATTGAGCATTTTTCACTCGCTCTCTCACGTTGCATTTAACACATTTCCCCAATTTTCGGTCCTCGACAGACGCCTGCCTCTCGGTGTGTGTGCCCCAATGAAAATGAAAAGTTCACGTTTCTCGTTGGAGGAGGAAAACTCGTTTTTCGTTATGCATATAATGTTGACAAGCCTCAGATTTTTGTTTGGCTTTTTTCCTCTTTGTCTTTTTATACCCTTGCAGAGGGTATTATAATTTTGCCATGATATTTGCAACGCAGTGAAGGAGGCATCTCAGACCCCATAAAGTATATATATTCTTGATCAGCATCACCAGCCGAGTCGATCTAGCCATGTCCGTCTGTCTGTCTGTCCGTCTGTCTGTCCGTCTGTCTGTCCGTCTGTCTGTCTGTCTGTCTGTCTGTCGGTTTCTACGCGAACTAGTCTCTCAGTTTTTGAGCTATCGGGCTGAAATTTTCAGCATAGTCTTATTTCTTTAGCACGCAGTATATATGTCGGAACGGCCGAAATCGGACCACTATATCCTATAGCTGCCATAGGAATGATGGCGAAATTAATGTAAAAAAAATTTTAACTTCTCTGTTTTTCAACGAATTTCTGTAAACTTCGAGATATAGTCGTTTTTTATAGTTCTAGAATTACGGTTTTAATTTCATTAAGATCGGACAACTATATCATGTAGCTGCCATAGAAGGGATCGGTCGATTTATATGAAAATGTAAAATTCTACATGTAAAATGTAAAATTTACAAAATTTACATAATTTGACATTTTTTTTACATAATTAAAATGGATCGATTTTCAATGATCCAATTGCTGACTGCAAGGGTATATAAACATCGGTTTACCGAAGTTAGCTTTCTTTCTCGTTTTTTTCTATTTTTTCCATGCTTGAATGGTCCAGACCCAGAGTCTCAGATGGGAAGCTCAATGAAGCGCGTAAATTGTGCCGTCGATGTGGGTTAGGAATATGGAAATAGTTCTGGTGATTAATGCTAAACTCTCACATGAGGGGTTGAGTAATGGTTTGTTCAGATCAATTAGGCTTTTACGGGCTGCAAAAATTAATTAGCTACGGAAATTAAAGAAATCTCCCAAGGCGTTGGCTGTACATTAAAACTTTTATCACCTCCTCGGTATCAGCAGCAGCAGCATTATAATCGCCACTCCCCCTCCTCGCATTCCTGTGGATTTTCACCGGCAATTAACCAGAACCCACGACGCGTCGTAAACACCCAACTACAAGTTGCATTTTAATTAGTTTCGCAGTTGAAATAAAAATTAGAAACTGACAAGTCCACGGCCACTCCCAGCCACCTCTGCGGCGGCTGCATTTTCTGGCTGCCGGCAATAAAACGCATTGAGATTGACGCAATCGCATTCCGGGAATTACACATACATAAATGCGCCCTCCTCGGGATCTTGGATCTTGGATCTTGGCCTGTTGGTCTAGGCCATATAAAAACCCGGCGTCGAATGCCACGCCAATTGTGCTAATAAATGAGCCACTTGCTGCGGGGCCAACAGGTGTTCCACGTCTTTGTTTTCCCCTCAATCTTGGTTCTATTCAGCCCCACAAAAGATGGCCAAGACGGGGAGAAGAAAAGCCAAACCAAGCCAAGCCGCCTTGAAAGGAAAAGAAGCAACTCAGACTCAGACCCGAAAGCCATAAAAGCCAAACGTGTTCTGTGGTTGTAAGAAGGAGGGATAGGGGCAGGGTACCAGCCGGCACCTTCAATGGCTTATGGCCATGTAGCATTCCCCTCTCCGGTTTTGGTCAGGTCTTTCAGAGCTCTTCCACTTTGGTTTTCATTGCCATAAATGGCATAATAATTTGGCTTTTGTCTATCTCGCCGGGATCTCAAGATCTTGTTGAATTATTTCGCACTTTTGGTTCATTATTGGCTCAAATAATTTCTTCATAACCGGATCATCAATCAAAGTGTTTCCGTCTTGGGGCGTCGAAATCGGAAGAGCCTCGAGCTAGATTTGGAAGTCTCTTTCTTTTCCAGCTCATTAATCATGATCTAGAGAGTTAAGGTTCATTTAAAAGCGAGCCTAGGTTGATGGGATGGGCTTTAAAAATTATATACTGCTCAGTTTAGTCTTGGCTTACCATTAAATAAACTTTGTTTCCTCTTGTCCAATTTTTTATACCCTTGCAGAGGGTATAATAATTTTGTCATAATGTTTGCAACGCAGTGAAGGAGGCATCTCCGACCCCATAAAGTATATATATTCTTGATCAGCGTCACCAGCCGAGTCGATCTAGCCATGTCCGTCTGTCTGTCCGTCTGTCCGTCTGTCCGTCTGTCGGTTTCTACGCGAACTAGTCTCTCAGTTTTTGAGCTATCGGGCTGAAATTTTCAGCATAGTCTTATTTCATTGGCACGCAGTATATATCTCGGAACGGCCGAAATCGGACCACTATATCTTATAGCTGCCATAGAAATGATGGGGAAATTAATGTAAAAAAAATTTTAACTTCTCTGTTTTTCAACGAATTTCTATACATTTCGAAATATAGTCGTTTTTTATAGTTTTAGAATTACGGTTTTAATTTCATTAAGATCGGACAACTATATCATATAGCTGCCATAGAAGGGATCGGTCGATTTATATGAAAATGTAAAACTCTACATGTAAAATGTAAAATTTACAAAATGTACATAATTTGACATTTTTCTTTTAACATTACCAAAATGGATCGAATTTCAATGATCCAATTGCAGACTGCAAGGGTATACAAACTTCGGTTTACCGAAGATAGCTTTCTTTCTCGTTGTAGCTTATTTTATAAAAAATTAGACTGATTAAGTTATGAACGATAATTACAAAGAGAAGAATGTTTAAAAGTATTTTGTATGTTTAAAAGTGGATTTTAAAAGCTAGTTTTTAGGATAGAAGTATTTTATCCCTTCGTTCAGCTGACTGCGCACCCTAAGGTCTCAGCATGGTCATCCCTGTTTTAAAGGTTAAGGACTTTTAACTGACATAAGCAAATTGCCAGGACTTGGTGGAGTTCCCCTTTTTCCACTGTCTAAATATTTTGCTAATTCATTCGGTTTTGCCATTTGCGAAATTCAATCCTCCTGCTGCAACCCCTTTGGGCAGCTCTGTCAAGGAGGGTTAATTCATTAGCCACCGAGGGTTGAATTTCAACTTGTGCAAATGTTTGCTCGAGGATTACCCTTCTTTAATGGCGAGCTTCTTCTTTACAAAGTTAAACACGTTGCTGGACATTAGTTTAACAAATTCAAGAGCTGCTTGAACTGATCGTCCGCGTCTAAAGGGGCCTGCGTGGGGGCTTCGGTGGGCGCCTCCGTGGTCGTCGTTGTGGTGGTGGTCGTCGTCGTCGTCGAGGATGTCGAGGATGTGGTCGTGGGCATGGGCTTCGGCTTGGCACGGCCATCCAGGCAGGCCTGCAGATGGTTGTAGTTCTTGGCGGTGGATTCCACGTAGCTGCGCTCTGCCTTGTGGATGCACTGCTCGTGCTGGAGATCCACCACGCGGTAGCGCTCCTGCAGCATCCTGCCAGACTCGGAGGCATTGCCTGAAATGCTGTATGTGGAGACGGTGTTGTTGGAGCCCTGAAATGTTTGGAAATTATTAAGAGATCCGAAGAATAATTCTGTTTTCCCTCCAAAGAAATCACTCACCACCGTGGCATGACAGTTGAACGAGTCCAGGGTGTTGTTGATCGCATTACATTCCCTCAGCTCCTCACAAACCCTCTCAGAGGACAGCTTAATGGTCCTGCGCGTGGCCAGGAAGTCACTGTCAATGCCCTTCCTTGCATTCTGCACTTGCTTCGAGCAATTGCTGTAGTCGCCGCTGTAGAGCTCGGCAATCAGGTTGGATTCGCCGATATAGCCACCGAAGCAGGCCACCGAGGCCATGGGATCGCGACGCGTCACCCGCGAGTTCAGGAACAACTGGGTGAGCCCGTCCTGGGTGGGCAGGCCCACATACGGAGGCAGGGGCCTGCTGACGCTATCGACAGGAGCCACCAAACCGATTAATCCCAACACGGCTAGGATTTTCACTACCGAGCTCATTTCAGAACACATTTTAGCAGATTCTCGAGGTTCTCTCCGGAGGCAGCAGCACTTTTGACGCATTCCGTCCGCCGCAGACCTCTTTTATATGCAGAGCCCCGATGCGGCTGACAGGCTGGCGGGATGATAAGCCCCAGCCCCTGTTATGTGATTTCCTTTCGCGATGCTCTTATCTGTTTTTGCAAAACTTTTCTATTGCCTTGGCGCATTATCTTTGGGCCAATGATAAACCATAGATAAACATCCCGAGCTGGCCATGATTGAATTGGGATCGCGTCGGATTTACTGCTTCTAAGAAACGCGTTTTTCATTCTTTTACGAGCGAGCAAAAGAGTAGGTCCCATTGCACATTAGTTATTTCCTCTGACGGTGGAGAATATCCGGCGGAGATGGAGCTTTCCACGGTGTGAACGCTTTCTAAGTAGTCGGCTAATATTGGCCAAAGATAAATAGAGTAATTTACGTTGATAAACTCGGGATTCTTTATGGCCCGCCACGCTCATCCGCTGACCAAATACACTTTGTTTGGGGGCCTAATTTTATAATCACCGCAAATATTGGGATAATCTTTGTGGCTAAGCTGGGTGAGTCGCATTGCGCCCAAGGGGTTGTAATGGAAGGATGATGAGTAACGCGTTTATTTATAGGTCGCCCAACAGGTTTTATAGCTTTGGTTAAGAAAACATTGTAATAGTTCAAGTTAAATATGATGTCTTAAAAGCGCAACGATTTTTAATAGTATGATAAATCATAATATCGATTGTATCGATTAGTTTTTCGATATAATTAATGTCAGAAATATCGTTAATTACCTCGCATTTATTTCTCATAGGACTTTCTTGAGCTATTCTGCATTTGGAAGAAAAAGAGTGGCAAAAATATAAAAATTTAAATAGTTGTGGAAAGAAAATAATTCGATTTTACAGAATATACGCGATTATTGACCTAATTACCTGCCTATCGATATGTTATCATGCCAACTGCCATCACTAGTCTCAGGAAAAGGCATTTGGCACCGTCAGATAAATGATTTATAAAATAAATATATATTTCATAAATATTTTAATCGATGCACCATAATCATGATGTTAAACACTCTTTTTATTTTATAAAAATAGTCTTTATTTGAATTTCCAACAAGCTTTTAAGTACTTAACTAACAAGTAACAATCTTAAAATCTCAATATCACGACTAGCCCAGTTACCTTAAACCGAAACCCTAACAAAACGAGCGAGTTCAATGGAAACTTCCCACTTTCAAGACTTTCTGGGTCTCAAACCCACATTAATGCCCGACGACGAACGCAGGATGAAGTTCATCATGGGCTTGAGCTCTTCTCCCAGCGGAAGGAGCTCGTAGTACCTGATGACCTTGCTGATCAGGGATTTCATTTCCAAGACGGCAAACTTCTGGCCAATGCAGTTCTTGGGTCCGGCACTGAAGGGCACATAGGCGAAGGTCGCGTGGGCCTCCGCCTCGCCGTCCAGAAAGCGTTCGGGCTTGAAAGTCAGCGGGTCCGAGAAGTTATCCGCATCCCGGTGGGCAAAGTAGGGAACTAGGTAAATGCTTGTGTTGGCGGGAATGACCTTCTCTTCGATCACCAGGTCTATGTTGGTGTGCCGCCCGATGGCGGGCACTGGCGGATACAGACGCATCGTCTCCTTGATCACGCAGTCCAGGTACTTGAGCTCCGAGAGCTGCGACTGGGTGACTGGAGTGGAGGGATCTCGACCTAGGACAGCTACTAGCTCCTCGTATATGCGCTTCTGGATCCTGGGATTCCGGGCGATGGCGTAGAGGGCATGCGAGACACCACTGCTGGTGGTGTCATCGCCCTCGAACATGAAGGTGTCCACCTCCTCGCGAATGTCCGCATCGCTGAGGGGTTCGTTGTTGATGGTCACCTGCAGCAGGATGTCCAGCAGAGCCATCTGAGACTTGGTGCCGATCTCGGCATCGCCTAGAGCTGAAAGAGACAAAGAGAGAGAGTGTTAGATGATAGCTTCCTCTGGGAATGATTCAGTGCACCCACCCAAAGGCCGGTAGCTGCCGTCGGCCTTTGCCCGCTCCACCGTTGCCCGCCGCTCGCGGATGACCTTGTCGGTGAAGTCGTGCATGACGCGGATATCGCTCACCAGCTGCCGGTGGAGCAGCGGCGCCAGCAGGGGAAAGAGCCAGTCGTAGCGCTGCGAGACTTTGAACATGCGATCCGGCTGGATGTAGACCACACTGGAGAACCGGGGGAGTGAGAACAGGGAAAGTGTTGGCCATACATATACTCGCTCAATAGCGGGGTGTACTCACCTCTTGAGCGCCTTGATGTATGGAAAATCGGGGTCGTTCTGGGCATTCACCTGGACACCCATGGCGGCCTCTGCAAAAAGAGTTTCATAAATCAATAAACGGGCATAATAGGCGGCACTGAAACCAACTTTGGGCTGTGGAAATGTGATTTATGCTGAGTACAATTATTTAATAAGGTATTTACATTCTATTTGCTACCAAAAATAGTTGAGTAATTGCTATGAGCCTACCCTAAGAGCAGAAATAACACTCTACTCATATCAGAGTTCAAAGTTATAGAGTCAAAGTTAAGCAACGTTAAGTAATAAACAGGAAATACTATAATTGAGTGACTAATAGCTCGCAAAGTATATATAATATTTAATACAAAAATTCCTACGTTTCATTCCAAGAGAATATGTTAAAGTAAGAGATAAAACTGCCTTATTAACCCAGCCATACCGTATACAAAGGGCTAAGTGAAACAAATTAAAAAACACTTTAAACACTTGTTTAATGGCATCTCTAAATGATTCTAGTTAACCTAAAACCCCGGCCCCAGACTCACCTGTGATCACATCCAAGGCAGCCAGAGAAACGTACTGGAGGATATCCACCGCTGTCTTGCCATCGGCCACCTCTCTCAGCTTCTCCACCATCACTCCACTATTCTTGTCCATGATCTCCATGTAGTGCTCGAGTACCTTGAAGTGGAAGGCGTTGGTGAAGACCTTTCTCCTGGCATGCCACTTCCTGCCCGTGCTGACCAGAAGGCCATCGTTCAGGAAGGGTCGCAGGAAGCGGTAGAGCTGACCCTTTTCCAGGAGCGTGGTACTGCTCAGGATAGTCTCAAAGTCCTTGGCATCCTTGGTGTACAATATGCATTCATCAAGGACCCAAAAGCTAAAGCTCTTGCCGTACTTCTCGAACATATCGCCCACATATGGGATGATGTCTGAAACGGATTGAGTTAAATTTTGGATGATTAAGAAAGGATTAGCGTCTGGAACATACTCTCCGCTCCCAGGGACAATGCCTGGATGCCACATCCCAGGACCGGCAGTGAAAAAGGTCCCGGGATCTTGGCCTTTTCAAAGGCGACAACTCGATGGCGTTTTCGCACAAAGTCCCAGGCGAAGAGCAAAATCAGAGCGCCCGCAATCAGGGTCAGCCACATTGCAGCTACTGTAATTGCTCCAGTTGTGGTTGTCGTTGTTGTTGTTGATGACCTCCCGGCGGAGATTAGAGCTCAGCGGATCAGCCAGAGATCGGTTCAGAGTTGGACGATTATTTAGTTTCACTTTCTGCGTTGTTGACGCCGCCGCCTTTGTCGCTCAACTGTTGATAGCCGACCGCTTGACCAGCCAAGCGCAATTTGGGTTTTAAAAACTACACTTTGCCTTCTATATATATTGCTATATAGAATACGGGATTCTCTCGCTCTCAGCCGATTCCGATCCGCTCTGGAAACTGGTTTCAAACCGCTGACAATCTTGTAACATATACATATATGAGTGGCGTTTTGAATGTTTTTGAGTGTTGCAACACTCGCGGCGTGCGCGATTCGCATTCAGAGCGACATGTGGCGATTATAGGACTGACCATGCTTTAAAAGAGCAAGTGCTGATATTGAATTTCCATATAAAAACCGTATATATACAGTGAACCGTCGAAAGATTAGACTAAGCAAAGAAAATTTATAAAAAAAAGCCTGAGAGTGTAAGAGTATTTTGATTATTTTTGTGTATTTATGTTAGAATGCTTAAACCTAGAAGAAAAATAATCAATTTGCATTCAAATTACCTTTAAGTGCTTAGAAGTATTTGATTCAAGATATTCGAGTGCTGATAGTACATGTTTATGTAAACAAAATGTACAGTGAACTGTCGGAAAAGGAAACTTATCAAGGTGAAAATATGAATATTTAAACCTTAATTTTTTTAGTTGCAAATCTCTCAGACCACAGAAATAAGTACTAACGAGAAAGAAAGCTAACTTCGGTAAACCGAAGTTTATATACCCTTGCAGTCAGCAATTGGATCATTGAAAATCGATCCAATTTGGTAATGTAAAAAAATGTCAAATTATGTAAATTTTGTAAATTTTACATTTTACATGTAGAATTTTACATTTTCATATAAATCGACCGATCCCTTCTATGGCAGCTATATGATATAGTTGTCCGATCTTAATGAAATTAAAACCGTAATTCTAGAACTATAAAAAACGACTATATCTCGAAATTTATAGAAATTCGTTGAAAAACAGAGAAATTAAAAATGTTTGTACATTAATTTCACCATCATTCCTATGGCAGCTATAGGATATAGTTGTCCGATTTCGGCCGTTCCGACATATATACTGCGTGCTAAAGAAATGAGACTATGCTGAAAATTTCAGCCCGATAGCTCAAAACTGAGAGACTAGTTCGCGTAGAAACCGACAGACAGACAGACAGACAGACGGACAGACAGACGGACAGACAGACAGACGGACATGGCTAGATCGACTCGGCTGGTGATGCTGATCAAGAATATATATACTTTATGGGGTCTGAGATGCCTCCTTCACTGCGTTGCAAATATCATGGCAAAATTATAATACCCTCTGCAAGGGTATAAAAATATATTAAATACGAATGGAGGTAGTGTTTAAAGGTCAATATTCAAAATTTTAGCTAAGCCTAGAACTTTGGGGCAAAAATACAGAAAACAAAGTATTAAGTTAAACTTAGTCATAAGGCTATTATCTCACTTAAGCAGAAATACTCATTCGATTACCTACTGCACTTACATTATATAATACAAGTGATTAAAATTCCACTCAGTTTTGAGTGTGTTTGTTTGTTTGCTCATGCCTTAATTATTCGTATTTAGTTATTTAATCGAAGGCAGCTATTAGAGATACGATCAATCTATAGGAGCTACTCAGCTACAAAGTCTTTACAATTAAAAGGTAGATTTATGCACCAAGCTAGCGAATCCCTTAGATCTGCGACATGGAGGGCACCCAGGAAACGGTAGCCTCTTCCAGTGAGCAGAGCAAGACACTTGACAAGCCACCAGTTCTGCTCTGTTCCTCCCTTCTTTCCCAATTCCCCGCCATAAAAATCAGCTGTGACAATCGGAGCGAGGCGACAAGACACGAGACCCCGCCGCTACACTCAGAAATAAATATCAAATAAAGGTAGAAAAGTTAGAAGTAAATTTTAAAAATTAAATGTAAAAAAGGTATTCAAGACATCGTTAATTGTGACCAATATTTGTATCCTTTTTACGTAATGTTTATGCACCCCTATAAAAGAAATCGTTTTTTATAAGTTCAGCGATTTGAATATATACAAAGACAGTTACTTCCAACATGTAGTATCTAAATGAGAATAAATTATGAGATTACAGGAAATTGTTCCTAATTTTCTTAATTAGTTCGCTTTTCCCAGTGTAGTAGGCCCCGCAGTTGAATAAACTGCGATTGCTCCGTAGTTCTGGCTGCCGTTGTTCCCGGTTAACTCGTTGAACTTGACGGCAGAGTTCATTGGAGTTGAAGTAGGAGGCCAGACCAAAGCGAAAGACTCACCGGCGGAGACAGTGGCGGCGCAGCAAGTACATTCACTTGGCGGTCAATTAAGGCACTCGGATGACATCCGCACATGTTGTTCCATTGTTTGGCGCTCGGAGGGCCTGGCCTGGTCTGGCCAGAACGGAACAGCAAAGAACCGAGCAGAAAGCCAAAAACAAGTTATCAAAACGTCGAAACCCCGAAAGAAGTTTACCTCCGATGACGCTGTTCCTCTGACGCCAGCGGAACGGTAAATGGGAGCGTCACATCGTTTATATATATCGCATATATATCTTTCGAACGCGATACCAGCTATAAGCAGAAAGAAAAGCAAACGCTGTTTAAATTGTAGACCATCTTGAAAATCGTTGACTCACGTTATTCCCAGGGAAACTGAAGCAGAAAGCGGAAGAATTTCACGCAGAAGTAATGGTATAGGTAATTATGCGGGTCCCAGAGTTGGGGGAAAAACAAAGAGGAAAACTCAATCAATAAGTGCACACGCCCATCGAGGGAAAACAGGGGAAGACCCGTGACAGGCACGTAGGCACGGCCGAAATGCAACAACCCCAAAAATTTAAGACTCCCCTTTATGCACGCTAAGAAAAATCAAACCCAGAATTGACCTCTAACCGCTGCCATAAGCTAGAATTTTATTCTGGGTAAAGATTTAAAAAATACCATCTTAAAAATGGATTTGGGAAATATTCCCTTTATTTTCTTTAATTTCTTCGTGTGGAATATAGATTCAATCAAGTCTGGTTCGATCTTAAACTGGGTTTGGGGCTTCTTTGTTAGATTTGTCCGTAAAACGCATGTTTCCTGCTTCCGCTGCAGTCGTCGCCACATGGCCCTTCCGCCGAGTCACTCAACTGGCTCTCAACACCGAAAATCCACCCAGGAACCACCCACAACCCCTGGGACATAACATCCACACTCTAACCCACCGAAACGCCGAACAAAGAGGAGAGTTTGTTTTGACGCATTTCCATTCGACTTTTTCGGGGGTTACCCCGGCAACCGGCAACCGGCAAACAGAAAGGAAACGAAATCATGTCTGGGGATCCCTGTCTGGAGTGGGATTGTGGGTTCATCTGTGCGGAGGAGAGGGGCTACTCACTGGAGGGTTGCTGCCGACGGCAGCACGTGTCTGGGATACTGCGCCTGCTCGTGGAATAACATAAAACAGCTGACCGGCCAAGTTTAGCAACCAAGTTGCCAAAGCCAAAATGTTGCTGAAGTCTTAACCCAAGAGGAACATTTTGTCGGAAAGTATGTTTCTTTGAAGCTAGAAGAACTGTTTTATAAACTAATGTGCTCTGAATAAAAATACTATGGGACTGGGACAGCGAATATAAAAATATCTGGTGGCTGTTTAAAAGGCTTTATTCAGAAATAAATTAATACTGCAAACTATAGAAACCTTAGGAGATTTTATATACCATTTTCTGTTTAGATTTTTGCATCTCTGACAGTCAACCAGAGGGTTAAGCATTGCCAAATTTCGATTTCACAAAAGAGCAGCCACAAAAACAAAGACACGACACCTTGAACTTGAGGTGAAATTTTGGCTCTTAACCCAGAGCAACAATTAAGCAATATTTTTGGCCTGGCAAAACTCAAGACAAGACAAAGCCCCCCGAGTTGGCAACTATTTTTAAACCTTTCGCGGGGTCGGCCTAATGAAATGTCGAATGGCCGGACAAAAGAGCAAGACAGCGAAATGGCAAAACTAAAAAGCGAAAAGACCGTTGGGGAATCAGTCGCGCGCTGTAAGCCCGTGTTGACGTTGTAATTTTGCATCATTACCGCCAAGTAAATTGCGGCGTGGGAAAGTCAAACTAAAGCGAACTTGAATCTCGGATCTATGGGATCTCTCTCGGGATCTCTGGCATCTCCGCTCATTGTCTGTCCGGCTCTTCATTACCTTTCATTGCTCTCGTCGACTTGCGCCTTCGTCGGTAATTGCCACTCTTTTGGATCCCGAAAAATCGGAGCCATTCAAAGTTAGCGAATCCGATTCGCCGTCTGGCATAATTTGTTGCATAAGTTGATTTCTGCTTACCTGGTAATTTATATGACGCGAAACATTACCGGCAAAATCACCTGAGATTCATGGGTGGTTGCACTGAGAAAAAAATAGGGGTTGCATTTGGTTAAACTAGATCAAATAGTTATTTTAAGACAACATAAAGGGTTTGCATAAAATGATTTCAAATCAAAGTGAATCCACCTTAAAAAAAAATAAAAAAGGAATTGAAATATAAGAAAAATTCCAGTTATAATTAATTTACGTAAAAATTATGTAAAGTTGAAATGAAATTAAAACTAAAAGTGAACTCAAGCTGAAATGAATCCAAGGTAGAATGAACTCAAGCTGAAATGAATTCCTGTTAAAATGAATTCATCTAAAGATAAACTAAATTAAAATTGATTAAATCTGGAATGAACTCAAGCTGATATTAATTCAAGCAGGAATGAACTCAAGTCAAAATGAATGTAACTTAAAATAAATTTCAGTCAAAATGAATTCGAACTAAAATGAATTCAAGATAAAATTATCTAAAGCTGAAATTAATTCAAGATAAAATGAACTAAAGGTGAAATGAATTCAAGCTGGAATGAGTTCAAGTTAAAAAAAACGTAGACTCTATCTGATATACATAATAATATTATTATTATTAGTAAAAAGATATATATTTCTCCAAATGCTGCCACCCGATCTGTCTTGATTTTTTATTGCGGTTTACCCATCAAGTCTGATGCTTCTGTTGGCCATATATCATGTTTTAGTATTATTAGCTGCGAGATATTATTATTTTTGCTTTTTTTTTTTTGCCTCAACTGCGGCTTTAACCTTGTTGTTGAAAACCGCTCATACCGTTGCTGCCAGGGCCGCTGATTTATTATTGCTTTTATATCTCGCACTGAGCACTTGACATAGAGTCTGTACTCTGGTGCCAATGACAGAGACCTTTCTGCGAGAGATCGCAAGTGCAGCAGGTAGTCTTTGCATAATATATTTAAATATCTCAATGAGTGTTCTTCACATTGCTTTTGTACTTTTGCATACATTTTCAACACCTTGGAGTGAATCTTTGCATTTACAACTCCATTAGAGCCCGCGATGGAGATGCCGTGTGAGGGGCTCGTAAAGTCAAGGCTTGGTGGCGTGCAATTATTTATGCCGCGCCAAATAGTTTATAAAACAATTCATTTTGTTATATCATTAAGGCCCCTTAACCCGCACTCTCTCTCTCTGTATTACCGGAGTGACTGCCTGCCGCATTGCCAAAGTGATCGCGTGATCTTGGTTCACATTCACTTTTTGCCACAAAAAAATATAAAAGGAGGGATAGAAAAGAAATTTTAATTACCTCCCCGCGTAATTCAATTACAAAATCCGAGCGAATGATCAACGATCCTTGGGATGGCTTCTAATTATATACAAAAAACATCTTAATTTAGTAAAACTAAGTCAGTTTGAGGCTTAAATTTGAACAGCTTAGCTTTTCCGCATTTATGGGTGCGTCTTTGTTAGCCATCGACCGCACCCAGGAGTTTAGCACTCAAACTAATTGCGTGCTAAACGCTTTCCAAAGGGCAATTACTGCATTAAAACTATAGATATCAGAAAAATGTGGAAAAACGAAAGAAAAAAGCCCAGGAGGACCCATTCGCGTGTCTGCACTTTGACCTATGATTCCCCGACAGAGATAGACCCGCTTCTCACTCCATCGTTCACTCGTTCGTCTGCATTTCAGCCATTATTCCTCCATTATTTCATTATTCCATCGGCCAGGCTCTTACTTTGATTTCACGATTCAGCAGTTGTGGCTAAACTCTGAACTTTTCACAATGCCATTTTCCATGTGGTTATGCATGGTAATTGAATTCGAGTTTGACTTTTAAGAGGAGTTTTCAGAGGAGTCTCTGTTGAAGTTAAAGATAGTAGATCGGAATTTAATACCTTGACTTTAGAGGCACTAGAATATAGTAGATAAAGATCTGAAATTTAAATAATTTCTTCTTATCTATATCCAAATCAAACTAATATATTTCGTTGCAGTTTACTCCCACTCGATTTTCACTGAGCTCTTTATTTTCTTCGCTGGAACTATTGTTATTTTATCAGTCAAACCTTAGTTATACTTATATTTTTTCCTTGTCTTGTCAAGACTTCAACCAGTGGGTGACAAAGTGACAAGGCGTCGCAGGTAGACGAGGTCCGAAAACCTAGCACCTGGTCATCGCTAGGCCTGTCCAGCGTTTCACTCACAAATTTTCCAAATTAATATGCAATTTAGCTGTCAGCGGAGTGTGCGGCTCTGTTTGTTTACCTGCCTCTTCGATGGGCACCTGAAGGAGAATCTCAGATATGTATCTTGGACCTAGCCCAGGTTGCTCGCTTTTGCAGTGGGCTCACCTCAGCGCGACGCAGCTCAGCTCCGCTCAGCCGTTCGCCATTCGTCTCTCGGAGTTCGTCGCGTGCAGTCTGCTTTTCAAGTGAATTCGCTTTTCCAGCGACTCCAAAAACAGAAACCGAAACCTAAGAAACACGTGCAGTGATTTTTTAAAAATGTGAGTGAGCTTCAAGTGCTGACTATCTGTCTGAAAATAAATCTCAGACTTGTCTTAAGTTCTCAAATTAAAAAACAATGTTGTGTTAAAATCTCATCAGTCTTTACCTCAGGACTTACCATTGATTTGTGGTAGTTTAAAGGGGTCTTTTATCTAGATTTTTATACAGGCTTAGTACCATTTTTTACCAAATATATCTTCGTCAGACATTCTTTATAGTTTGGTTCAATTTAAATAAATAAAATCATTTAAGTCCGCTTGAATCTTTAATGGCAATAGGTAATAGAACGAAAGACGAGTTATTTAAAATTTTTAAGCAAATAATGAGGTCCAGTTAATACCCTCAAACATCATAATCTCTTACTTATCTCTTTAATTTTGGGTAAAAATTGGATAAACTATTTTTTGGCTGCTCTAATGAACCTTTTTTTTCCCCTACAGAATTTTCCAATGCATTGCACTGCCAAATCCAAACAAGTTCTCTTAGCTCTTAGCGGTTGTTTCTTTTAATGCCGTCTGTCGTTTCGAATAATCCGTGACATATATAAATGCCGGGCCCATTTCGTTGGGGTTTTGTTTTTCTTCTTTTTCGCCGGACTCTTGACTCACGCTGCGAGATAAAGCTCAGGGGAACAGAATCCCAAGTCGAATCCAGAACCGAAACATGTCCAGTGACTAATAAGTGTCTGTGTCCGAGTTTTGACTTTTGTGAAAAATCTTCGAGTCGTTCTTAACGGTTATGCTTACAAAAAAGTATAAAAAATAAGAGACAACGCCTGCGAGGCAATTTCAGTTCGGCGCAGATAGAATCTGGAATCTCGTTTTGGCTGAGACAAAGACCCGCTTTTAATCAATGGAAGTGCTGAGTGGAGTATAGCGTTATGCAATAGATCAAAGATCAAAGATTCCAGTTGAATTCTATGCCATTTTCAACAAGCAAACGTTTGTTTGTATTTGCAAAAAAAATATATAAAACCTTATCTTAGTTAATAAATAAAAAACACATAAGGAATTAAGTTTTTCTTGAAATAAACTTTTTGATTAAATGCTACATTTTCAAAAAGGTTTTGTAGCGAATTCTTTGGCCATTAAATCAGAAAACCTAACATAATTTCCCCCTGCAATCTTCCCCATTTAACATCATTGCAAATGACAGTTTTGGAGCCTCAATAGTTTCAAGGATAATCCCGCGAGCAATCAACTTGTCTCATTAGCCGCCCGCAGTTCGTTTACGTTAACATCTGTCTGACGGGGCAATAAAAATGAGCTCCAGCCATAAGAAATAACAATAACCGATCCAATCCAATGCAATCCGGCGACCGGCGACCATTCGCAGAAGAAGAAAATTCCATGGCCATCTAGGAGTAAAAATCGCAGAGCCCAGCGCTTAATAAATGGCCATGGATGGGTCCCCGTCCCCTATTAAAGGAGAAAGTTGGCTCTGGCTTTGCCTTGGCTCTGGCTCTGGCTCGGGATTGGGCTTTGGTTTGGAAAAAATCTCAGAAGTAGAAATAAAAGGCAGCCTCCTCTGCGCCTGTCGATTCGACGATCGCCGCCGCTTCCTGTGCATTCTATTCGAAGGGGGACGGCGGCGAATAAAACGAACAAATAAGGCAGTTCAGTTCGCCTCGCTCATTAGTGGCTGGGAAAACGCCATGTCACGAGTTTCCTATTAATGGTTATATGTACGGGGAAAATGGGAACGGATTGTGAAGCGTCCATTGAGGAAAAACGCACGTTTTTAGCCATTCCCGCATGCATTCGTATCCGCCGAATATGCAGTTGCTGGCAGCTTCTGGGTAACAAAACTTGAGTTTAGGCATTTTTAAGTAGTTAGAAATTTTATTTGTAATTTTATTTATATTTATTTTTAAGTCTTCAATACTAAAACTCACTTTAATAATATACAAATTTTATTGCCACAATTTTAACCTATTTTCAACATTATTTAACGATCCCATTTGCATTTCTCTCTTGCAGAAATCTCGTTGCAAAAAGCAAAAGTCACTCGGCCATCTCAGCTCCCCTCGGTCTTGGCCCCCAGCTACCACCCCTTCCCCTCGGCGGCGGCTTTGTCAAGTTGCGTCATGTAGCCAAGGAGGAGGAGGAGACACCGACAACCAGCAGCACATCAGCGAAGGAATCGCCCAAGAAGCGACAGGACCAAGATCAGGAGCAAGGAACAGCTTCGGGAGGAGATTCATCGCATCCAACGGCCCTGCCAGAGTTCCTCAAAGGCGTGCAGAGATCATCCACTGAGGTGAGTTTGGATATTATGTAGAAAAGCGGAATATATAAATAGACAAAAACCCTGTTCCCTTTTTGGATATAAAGGCATATTTGCGTATTTGTTCAAATGTTTATTTTTGAGTAACACTGTAAACCGCATTCCATACAAAATATACTACAGACACATACACGATCAGTCTTTTCTACGCCTCTAATTGTACCTGACCCAGAGTCAATTAAATCGATTCACATGTGACTCTCTGTGCCACCCGTGCACTCTCATCCATTATCCACTTTTTTACTCAATCCATCCTCCATCCATTTATCCAGGTCATGGGCCCCGATCAGCGCTCACTCTCGATCGCCAAGACCGGCTCCATTGCGGAGCGCTTGGCGGCGCTGCAGAAGAGCGGCGAGGACGACTGGAGGAAGCGCATCTCCAAGCGCGACGAAGTCGACGATGTGCGCCGCGAAAACTTCGTGAACGTGAGTACTCAGCACTTGTAAATATCGCGCATCTGAAAGATACTTGGGTACACTTAAGAAAAGAAAGAAGAAAAAAAAATATTTCATAGAAAGGTATCTACAAATTTAAATGAGTACAGCTGTCGCTTTTATAACAATTTAAATGGCGTCCGACAGTATGCCACAAAAGTTTAGAGCCTGAAATTTGATGCATTGCATACTTTTGGGTAGTTTATCATTAATTTTTCAATAGATAGCTATTTCTGCAGCTATTTCTTCCGAATAACATTATGTTTTATTTCATTATGAGCTTTTTTTTTTCTTGTGCATCCCCTAAATTCCGCTGTGGGTTAAGCAGCCACGCATGTGGCGGCTGTGGACCGCAACGAATCTCGATCTCAAATCCCGATCTCGATCGCAATTGCGTGAAAATTGCTTCCTTATTGCTAATCGTTTTGTTTATTAACGTAGCGCTTTCCTCTGTTATTTGTGCAATGTTGCGCCCGTTGTTCGTGCAATGCCAACTGAGCGTTAAACCTGACGGCAATGACATAATAATGCGAAAAGTGCAAGTGATACCACCGATCTTGGCGCAGGGAGGGGCTTTGTGTGTGGAGTTGTGGTGGACGTGGACATGGTTGTGTGACTTACATCTCGGAGGGGGCTAGGGAAGTGACATAACTGGAGTGATTCGCCAGATAAGATGTTTTGTTTTGATCGCGTCTATCTTGTTTATGAATAATCAGAATATTCCTTAGTCACCAAGCTGAAGTACCTTAAAAGTAGATCATGGTCTCTGTTCAGTTTACAAATGAAAGAAAACTTCTTAAGCACCGCTAATACAATATAAATAAATGATCAGATAGGAAACTTTAAAGAGTTTCGAGACCTTACCTTGATATAATATTTCTCAAGGCAATGAATTCCTTAAACCTTTTAAAAACAAATATAAATCATTTAACTGGAGATTATCGGTTGATTGATTTTTGTTTACTTATCAACATTATTAATTAGAGCTGCAAACCGCTTATGTAAACTATTTATATGATATCTATTGTGTATAAATATGGTTTCTAAAATATAAAGAAATGATTTTTTTGTGTTTCTTAGATTGTTTGAATTTTCTGTACCAATCGATATTCTTTTAATATGAATTAAAGTTATCAAAATTTAACTTGGGAAACTTCTTAGACAGGGACATTTTTATATTACTATTTATATTTTTATAAAGCCTTTTAATTAATTAAAAAAATTTATTTTCGTATTTGCTTTTTCTACTTTACTTTACTTGCCCAATTTACATGAAATACACCTTCTCTACATCAATTTTACATCTAAATTCAGAACTCGAAAATGTATTGCATACTGTTAGGCAGCTGTCGCCAGTAGCGCCACCTAGCGAGTGCGCACAGCTTGTATTGCTTTCCAAACGAAATCGAACTTTTTGCACTTTTTTCTTTCTTTTTCGTCTCATTTTTTGGTTTTTGGGGAAGTGCAAGTTTGGCTCTGCAAATGTTTGTTTTCACTAAGCCAGCCGAAAGTTTCGACCACTTTTGTCGTATTATTTATGGGCATGGGCACTTGGCGAATCAAAATCGAACGCCGTTTGGAGACTGTCAATTAGCCGATCCGCTAGCTTTTGGCGGCGCGACATGGGGTTTAGTGAACCCTCTCCCGGTTCCCCTTCTCCTTTGCCAATAAACGGTTACTTCTGGTCCATAATTATGCGGGTTTAGCGTTGGATGCCACCGCCCTTTCCTCGCGCCCTTCTTCCCCCAAACTATATGTAAACGGAATTGCCCGAGTAATCACGTTTAATTACTGGGGGACACCGCCGCTGTCGCCTTACAAAGGCGAGCATGAGCATGGAGGGGCTTAGTCATCCCATCTCATCATCTCTCGGGAAGTTGGGGTAAATCGTGTCGGAGCGATCTTCGCCTGACCCACACAAACACCAAACAAAGTTCAAATTGTTCCCCTTCTCGTCCAGAAATCTCTCAAATGGGAACTTCAAGTGTCGTTGCTATTCTTCGTTATTGTTGTTATGGTTCCTACAGCTGTTACTGTTTTGGTTATCGCTCTTGTTGTTATTATTGTCAGCGAATTACAAGATACTTGAGAGTTTGCTTTCTACACTGAAATGTATTGTTTGAAATTATTATTTACTAAGTTTATTAAAAAAAAGTATTGTTTTTAAATTAAATTAAAGACTTTTCTCTTTTTATAATATTTAATTTATTAGGGGCCGCCAAAAAGTAGGCAACTGTTTATGCTAATGAAAGTCCAGGGCATTATATGGAATGGAATTTCCTTTTAAATCGAGCTTAGAACACGCTTCAAGATCAAATCCTTGTATATTGATCTTCAACGTAAATAATACATTAGGCAATGATTTTAATTAAGTTAAATACACATTTAATTTATAATTTAAATTGTCTTCTTTCCTATATTTCCGTTTTTTTTTTGTATGAACTTTCTTTCAAAAGTTAATTCACTGAATTTTGATCAGTGCTCTTGACGAAAATACAGCGGAACAAGGTCAATGGGCAGACTGCGCTCTCAGTATATTTAGAAAGATACATCATCTGGGAGTGAACGAGTTTCCCCCTCAAAGTGGTACCCTCATTTTCCGCCACACGACACTTGACGCCCATTATAGTGCAATTTATTAATAATTAAGATGAATTTCCGTCTTGCTGGCGTTCTTAGGGCGCCTCCGCCACCGCCTCTCCACTTTTCTCTGCTCCGATGGATCTGCGTAGTCGCAGTCGGGTTCATGCCCCGTTTGGCAGACGTCGTCCCAGGTGGCGTATGCGCAATTAGTCTGGCCAACTCAGTCACCGAGTCCCAGAGCGTGTGTCAAAACAGAGAAAGAGAGATCCCTTGTAATTTGGAACAATTTATCAGGCCACGATCGCTGGAAAGCTGGAAACCGAGTGGTAGAGCGCATAATAATGCAGCATCCAACATCCAGCATCCAGGGGATTTGGGGCTCCAGCAGGGCAGCTAGAAATATATATATAGACCAGAGGCTCTCGCTCTCTCTTTTTTCCTGAGCCTGCCTTCACAATTTCGAGGCGTCTGCCAACTTCCATTTTGCCATAATTTTCTAAACTTGCCTTGTGGGCCGTGGCAGGCAGCAGTAACATCAGTAAAAACAGCAGCCAGTCTTACTTTACACTCTGAAAAAGAATTCATGTATTGTAAGCTAAGGTATATTTATTCCTTTATCAAATAATGTACTAATTGAAACCTTAATCAAGGTAGAAACCAATGTATAATGGAAATAGTTCATTTACTGAGCTTTTACTTTCACTTTTAGACACTTAAAGCAAAGAATTATAATATCTTAAAGTTTCTATACATTTAATCTTGCTTTTAAATACTTTGTTAATGCTAGTTCCCCATAGTTTTTGTTTCAAGTGCACCTACAATTACAAACAGTGAACGAAAAAAAAGGGAGGCGACCGAAGGTTTCTTGTGGTCCGCTTCTAACTGGCAGTGGTTGTTGTTCTCGAGACAGTGTCTGTGTCTGGTCCACGGCATTTGATCTCCGTTCCGATCTTGAACGTGCTCATCTTCCAGCTGCCCAGGCCAGGCCAGGCCTCGCCTCGGCTCGCGCTGTTGTAAATTGTTTTGTAAATTTGATATACTTGCAGTTTTTGCAGCGCTGCTTCTGCAGCTCCTCCAGCTCTGCGGCTACTTCATTATTATCATTGTTGCGGCTCCATCTTCAGCTCCAGCATGCCGGCTGTACTTGTTCATTAGTGCAGGGCCTCTGAAGAGCCAGTAGCCTCCGCCGATGTTGTTCATAAACTTCTAAAATCAACTGCGCTGCTGCCCTCTGTTTTCTCCGCCCTGTATCTGTCCCTGTCCCTGTCCCTGTCTCTGTATCTGTATCTGTATCTGGGCTGTTGTATCTACAAGCTACATTTCTGGCGGCTGCTGACTTGTGCTGCCTGCTTATTGCTGATTATTTTTATTGCCACTGTGTGTGATTCATTATTTGCCGAGATAAGGTAGCAGCAGCATGTCCCCTAGTCTCATTGCTCTCCTTCTTGTGGCTTTATTTCTTTACCCTCTTTATTCTTGGCTTTTAGTTCAATGCTATTGAATTTTTAGACACTTACATCATTCTATAATCAAGATGAACTTGCATTGTTTTATTTTTAGTCCGAGTAAATTTAATTTCGCGTTAGGCCTTCTTTCCGCTGCATGTTTCGCGGGTGAATCATCGACTTTGGCAGATGTGTGTCTGGGGCCCAGCCCCAAAAATGCTGTCCCTTTTTTTTCGGACACATTCCAGCCACGAAACTGTACACTAAATATGCGTTTATTTTAATGGTAACTCTGAATATTAATTTAAATTAAATTGCGGTTAATTGCTACCCTACAAATAATGTATTACTATTATTTTTCTAAAAAGATAGAATTAGGCTGCTAAAGAAGGTTTTATCTAGATTGTTTCTTTGCTTTGTTGATCTCTTAATATATAATTAAAAAGCAGCTCCTTTTCTGTCTGCTTTTTCCAAACTCTGGACTCTTTTATCTCACACATTCCTCCCCTTGAAATCTCTTATTTTTTTCTGGTATGCCCACAATGATCTTGTTTATTACGCTTAGTTTAATTTAAAATGCCTCCTTGTTCGCGCTTAGCTGACGTCTTCGCAGCCTGGCTTCTCTTCGCCATTCTCTCTCTCCCTTCCTCTCTCTGAATAAAAAAGCCGGGTCTTCGGAAGATTCCGAATCAAAGTCCCCGCTTCGACGTCTCTGGAAATTTACGATCCAGTACGAATCGCGACTTCGACGCGAACAGTTCGCCATTCGCTGCGGATTTGTATTCCCATTTGGCTGCCCCGCTCGGGCTTTCGTTTCGTTATTGTTATTAGTATGCATTATTACTACTCGCTGCCGGTTTCAATTGACATTAAAATTGATAAGCGGCAAACTAAAAATAAAATAAGACTAGGCCCCCGCTGCGGGTTGCATAAAAAGTAATGCGAAGCGGTTTCCTGGGAGTTGCATAAACTGTCGACCGACGACTGTCGAATGCAGCAGGAAGCGAATGGAGTGTTTTTATTTATTTTTTATCTATCTGGCATTCGCTGACTTTTCGTGGCAAGAAAGCTGAAACTGAAAATCCGTGCAATATGAAATTATGAAAAATAAAACATAAAAATAAACAAGTGTTTCAAGGCTGGCCATGGACCCACACACCCACTACACCTGCGAAAAGAGATACTTTCTCAATGGGCGACGACGCCTGTCAAAATAAAATCTTTCAAATAAAATGAAATCTCAGAGCTGACCGCAATCGCTTTGGCCATTACAAATCGTATCGTCAAGAAAAGAAAAGAAACAGAACCAGAACCCACGCAAATGGTTCGGAAACAAGCATTTCACTTTACTCACTACAAAATCTGTTCTGAGAGGCGCATGTGTTTCCATATATATCAGATATGTATGTGTATATACACATGTAGAAGCGTTGCAAATGTTTATATTAGATGGGGACAAACTTACAGAAAGATGACACAGTTTTCCTAAGGGGCGCAATATCAACAATTAGCAATAAATTCCCATAAATCACAAAGAGGCACCCAGTTGTTATTGTTCGAGACGTTCTAAATTTGGTTCACTACGTGAGCTGTTTGCATATGTCGCGTCTCAGATAAACCTGAACAAAATAAATAATAATAATAGCAACCAAGCCAGGGAAATGTGGAAACCCCTGCAAATATTTGCATCTTTAAAATGGGGCGATAAAAACTTAACGGAGAGGCTTATTTTTGCAAGAGATAATCAAATGGAATGAAGATGAAATAAATCTGGGGTAGCTTCATAAGAGCATTAAATATAGGACAAAAATAAATAAATTATTAGGCTATGCAAACCGCTTAAATTTGCAGCATTTTATGAAACATAAAACTTTACAAAAATAAAAAAAAGGACACCATATAATTGCTATACATAAAGCCAGAAAAATATATTTTTTAAAGATTTAAAATAACTAAAAATTAGGAATTAGGGAAATACTTAGCATAAATATAATAATTTATACATTACATTGGTTTTCGCAAAGTTCTGCAAGATACAATAATACCCTGATCACTATAGGGTTAAGGGTCTTACTCCTCTTTTCCAATTCGCAACTCCCAGCGAACTCCTTTGAAATGAAAGTTGCCCATCTTGCTGGCTCCCTCGCACCCGCACGTTCTTATCAGAATAACAAACTACTTGACCCAAGGAGACCCAACCAGAACAACAAAGGCAACAACAATATAACAGCATCATCAGATTGCAAAACAGAATTCTGCGCAAGTGCAGCAGACGAGCTAAAGCGAAGGGAGAGGCCAAGAAACTCAACGAAGCACCAGCATCACAGATCCACGGAGAGATGTTGTTGGAGAGAGAGCTCCCCGAAAAGAGAGAGGCTACCAGAGAGAGTGCACTGCAAATATTTTTGGGTTCTTAGACTCTAGGGAATTTTCTTTAAATGAAAACTAATTTTTTCTAATAGAAAAAGATAAGTTATAAAAAAGTTTTGTGATTTAGTTTTTGTAAAATGATTTTATAGGTAATTTCTTTTCCCTGCCAGTCCCTTTTTTGGTTGCTTTGTGTAAGATTAATTTTTCTGAGTGCAAAAAGCTTTCGTTCAGTTTTTGGGGGAGCGCAAGCGTTAAGTTAGCGTCGGCATCGTTGTCGGCATTTAAGTTTTAAGCGGGGAGCCAAAGAGAACGAAACGACCGCGAGGCGCAACGGAATACAAAAGGCGTCAAAGAACCAACAAAAACAATAACAGAAACCGAAAACCGAAACACAAAAAAAAACCGAAATAAAAAATTAAAACTAAATAAATAAGTAAAGCTCGGGATATCGGATGACGACGGGGCCAAGATAAAAATACACGCACTAAAGAAAAATATAAATATTAATGCAAAGTGCAACGCACAGAGCAAAGCGCAGCGGACACCACTGGACGAAAGGTGTGTGTGGGTGTGTGTGTGGATAACGGACTTGAGGATTACGGATCGTGGATAATTCCAGAATTCTCAGAAATCATAGAAAAATATGAAACTGTAGACGGAATTTGCAATGTCTTCATTTTAAGCAAGAAAATTTTAATTAAATATGAAAAAAGTGTAAAATTTATTTTATTAAATTGAGTAAATATACATTTATTTAGATGTTAATAAATCGCAATAATAATCCAAAAAATCTTTAGAAGAATGCTTAGTTAATCTACAAAGAAAACATTGCAAAATAAAGTCCAGTTACCCTTTTAAAAAATAAAATAAAATAATCTCTAAATCCAAACACTAGAAGCACTTCCGGAAAACACAGTAAAATTGCTTTAAAATCTTAAGCAAATATTCTACAATGTTTTCCGTTCTGCTGCAAAGTGAATGCCAGCTCTAAAAACAATAAATAAATGAAATTAAATAAAGAAACTTCATTAATAACAAAAGAACTTAACAGTTCCGGAAAACATGCCCAGCAAAATAAATAAAGATCATAAGTAAATACTTATTTTGCCATGATGTTTCCCCCTGTTCTGCGACGAATGCCAGTTGTAAAAATAAATATAAAAAATATTCCATTATTTAACCAATCCCCGTGTATAGAGTGATGTGATGTCATAGCAGAACTGTTGCGCTTATCAACAAATAAAAAGCAGAAAAAAGAAAAGAAAAACAGTGCAAAGCCGATATCAGCGCGGTAAAAGTTAATAAATCGAATTGCAATTGCGATAGCAAAATAGCAAACAACTCACGGGCCACATCTGGAGCTGAACGGAGCATGACGGACTACACGGATTACCTGGAGGCGGCGTGGGAGTGGGCCGAGTGGCTGCCCTACCTGCTGGTGACCTACGTTCTGGTCACCCTGGTGCCCAAGTCCCTGCTGCGGATGAAGCGCTTCGCGGATGCCGACTACGAGGCAAATAGGAACAAGTTCCATCGCTGCTACGGTCCGGAGTTGTGTTGCCATGTTTTGGCCCAGGAGCAGGCCTCCGGGAAGGTCAAGCCTAAGGCCAGGAAGCCAGTGACCCGCGTCTATCCCAAGCGCCAGCAGGTGCAGCCCAAGGAGGAGCTGCCACCGCCGTCGCCGGCGCCTGTAAAGCGCAGCAATGTCACCAAGATCGCTAGGATGTTCGAGACGGGTGCCACGCGCCAGGTGAGCCGGGTGGCTCCCGTCACTCTCCCGGAGATCCGGATGTTCGGGGCCAGCGATGAGTCCAAGGACTCCACGCCCTGCGCCTCGCGTAAGACCTCGATTGCCAGCCAGCTCTCCGCTCAGCTGCAGCACATCGAGCACGCCATGCACCTGTGGCAGGAGCTGGAGGAGGAGCCCACAAAGAAGGCTTCTTCCCACAGCGACTGGGAGCCAATGGCAGTGCCGGCTCCGAGGAGGACGCGCGGCACTTCGGCCACACCCTCGACGGCTTCCCCACTCTCCAGCTCGCCCGAACCCGAGCCCTCGCCAGTGCTCCGCCGGAAGCCGCCCTCGCTCTGCCTGCAGACCAGCATGGAGGACATCTTCCAAGTGATTGCCAGGAGTGCCGAGGAACCGGAGGAGGACCGTCCCGATTGCCATTGTCTCTCGCCGGTGACCTGCATCGACGACATACTCTCCGAGCGGCGGTTCTCGCGTCCCCTTTCCGCCTACTCCATCACCGATCTCCTCAACGAAGAGCAGGCCTCCTGTGTGGAGGAGGCCACCTACATAAACGAAACCAGATGAGGGATTTTTAGGAGAAGGTCATCTTGCAGTGCCATCCCCTTTTTGGAATGATGTGGAGTTGCAAAAATATCGATAGAGAATTGTAATCGTGAAAATCGATAAATCGAAAAGTTGATCGAAAAGAACTCGATGTTTTCTTGCTTTTTGTGAAGCTTCTTTAAAAAAAGTTCGATTCAAATCAATGAATTCTAGTAAAAGCGTTTGAATTATACAAAAATCGTCGATAACTCCTATAATACCGATTACACATCGATATTTCTGCAGCTCTAGTCTGAATTGAATCAGAGTCATGTCACCCGGAAGACTCTTCCTAATCGCCGCCTTTGTGTAACGACTGGTCCGGTGACTCGCTCTCGTCGGGAGACCTTGCCATGCCCCCAGTTTCCCAACCCATTGCGCCGCCCCCCATTATGCATTTTGTTTGCTTAATCGATGGAAACTTAAGCAAATCAAAGTAAAAGCCCCTCAACTTAAGTCGCAATTAGCTAACAATGCCTGTACTTAGTAAAGCCCATTTATTGTATAAATAACCGTACTGTCCAGAGCCCAAACTGTTTGTAATTGCGAAGCATCTCATAAGCGAGTAGAGAACTGTACTGCTAAACTAATAATGAATAACTATGAATTTGTATTGTAGTATTATCGTTAAATACCTTATATATTATGAATAAAAACTGTATCAAATGCAACCTAATTATATGTACGTAATAAAACACATTTATTTTCGTGTGCACAGCTGCTAGAAGCACTCGAAGAAGTGTATGTTCGTTCGTTATTTATTATTTTGCATCTGCTTGGTATCTATTTTTGTGTGGATTTGTGGCCACGAAGGGGAGATCCTCACCTCCAACCATCGAAGCGTGTCTTGTGGCCTAAACACAATTTGTCAAATAAATTGACGCAAATCAAAATGTTGGACCGATCACCATTAATTATAAATTGGGGAGATGGGAAAAGTATTCGCCGCAAAATGATTGTGATGTGAGGTAATTTCGTAGCTGTGCTGTGGCTTTTTTGATTGATTTGACGGCGAACAAAGGCAGTGAAGCATATATAAAAAAAAGGCGAGCTTAAAAGATACAGTCATACCCTACAGAGAAAGGCGTGAGGCATTTTAGCTATCAGTACATTGAACCTTGCAACTTGTTGCAATCACTGCAACAATACATAACAATAACAAGCCTTTATCAAGGGTCCCTCGAGTTGAATGGGCCACTCTATGGATTAATGCAGTCAGCGATATATGCTCCATGGGATATAGGAGTTCCGGGAAAAATTTCCACTCTCTAGAGCCTGCAATCAAACTACAAAATTGGCCAGATGCCCACGCATTCTTCACGCACTTGAACTTGGCAACCTTAACTTGGCCTAATTGCCTTTGTTTTGGCTTGGGTTAGTTTCTGCCTTCAGGTGATTGCCAAATTCCGCCAAATAGAGAAAAATGCCTGTGTATTCATATGCTAATTTTAACATTTTCACTATAGTTTCAAATATATACATGCCTAGATATTTTTCAGCGCATGCAAAACCGAAATGTCAATAAAACGACGCAAATAAGCAAATAACCTGAGGCAGCGAGCACAGCCAATAAAATATTATAAATTGGCATTTATTAGTGGAGGTTCTATGGCGTCATACCTTTATGGTTTGCGATCTATGATTGTTTGCGGAATTCTACCTTTTTGGAAACCCTTCGATTCAGCGGTTAATCAAATTATCGCTGCTCTTTGTTTTTCCGTGCTTTTGCTTGCTTTTACCCACTTTTTACGCGTTTTATCAGTTTATTTTCGGATGATTCATGTCGAGAGGGGTTCGAATTCGGATTCATTGATAGCCTCTCTGTGTATGACACATGCTGAAATTCAACAGAAATCAAGTGTGAAAGAGTGGAGAGTGCTCAAGGTTGGCTCTTATTTGTTGCCTTTTTGAAAACAGTGATTGACAAAGTCTTTAATTAACATAATGAATCGTATTCAACTGAGTTAATCAGAGGTTTTAAGTAAGAATTAGTACTTCCCCAAGAAATGGAGTCAAAGTCTGGCAAACATACAGAAATTCCTAAACATTTCATAAAACCTTACAGTAAATAATACAGATAAGCCAATTATGTGAACTTCACCCCAAAAGTGTGCCTTTACGGTTACAATAAACACAAGCAACTGTAGAGATAAGATTGGTTTGCTTAAAAAACTCTGTTTTTATCGATATTCCCCGTCGCGCCATAACTTACGCTGAAAGCATGTGTAAACACTGGAATTAAGTTTTCGCCTTGCACTGACACTTCGGGGAATGTAAACAAATACCGAGTACAGGGGCGTCGATCAGAATGGATGCCACTCCCCATATCGGTAGCTACTTATTTGCTTCTTATCTTTACCTAGAACTGAGAGTGCTAGGAGTACTGAGAGAAAAATGTTTAACTAAATGAGGAAATACTGGCTTCTCTTCATTAAACCAAAAATAATAAATAAAATGCAGAAATACTGGCTTTGTTTATTTATTATTATTCCAAGAACATAAATATTTATATAAGCGAAAAGCATATAAACCAACATATTCAGGAAAACATTAAAGTTCTTCCACTGAAGTAAATTTTTCGATTATTTAACCAATCTTTTATCGTCCCAAGATATATAAAAAAGTTTATCCTTGGCATTAAAACTTATAAAGTTCATATCGACTTGATATTTGCTTAAAATTTTGTATTTATTTTGCAATTTTCGTCAATCCATTATCAGTGTTTGAGAAGACCCTCAAAGAGTGCTTGATTCCTTTATGGTTTTGTTTATTTATTGGCCGTTTTTTATGACCTTTTTTCGGAGTGCACCCCCTTATCTAATCGTATGGCTCGCACTGTCTCCCGAGCTCAAGCTCTCCGGCACTCGGCCCGACAGAGTCTAGCAAAAAAGGTGCGCAATTAGCCAAGCGGCGATTGGCAGTCGCCAGATTGGCATTGTGCTGGCAGCAGGCCCCTCAACCAAGTTCGCTTCCAGATACATTTGCGCCGCGCATCCATCGCGGGTCACTAATGGCGCGTACTTGGCACTGAGGCCTTCAGATTCGCATTCAGATTTAGCGTTCGTCGAGGTGTGCCCGGGCGAATAATAGCTAATAGCGAGAACAAACAAAGCTAATAAATAGAAGCCGGCATGGAGAGAGTAAAACTGGTAAGAGCTTTTCCTCCTCTCGGGCTGACTGTGTTGTGTTGACAATCCAATTTAACCCTCTAACGGTGGCAGGTGCTTAGTCATCGGGTCTTGGGAACAACCCAGCCGATAAGGCCGCGGACTGTTGACCATATTTGCGGCTATTAAAATTCGGTTAATTTCTTTATAAACGCGTTCATATTTGGGCCTGCAGCGTGGGAGTTCTCGGTCTCGAAAAATTTGGAAAGTGAATGTGTAATCACGATCGTGTCTCTCTCTATTTGGCATTTCAGGAGTCGCTGTCTTTGGCCCACTCGCTGTCGGACAAGCCGCTGCCACCGTCGCCCCTCATCCCCACCAGCCTTGAGGGCGGCAAGGTCTCCGATCGCTTGAGCAAGCTCAAGTGCAACTCGGAGAACTGGAAGCAGCGGATAGGTGAGTGTTCCCTCTAAACTGTGAGCTGTGGATTCTAATATTTCTGCCAATCCTCAGAGCAAACCGATGCCAAGAAGTTCACAGTCGCTGGCCGACTGCAAAAGAAGGCCCAGTCCCCCGTGGAGCTGCAGTTCGAGCGTTCGCCCAACGATGCCGCCAAGAAGTGCCCCATGCTGGAGGTGCGCAGCGCCAACCAGCCGCAGTTGGGCCTGGCCAAGAGCCCCTCCATGATGGTCACCACCACCAGCACGGCCAACAAGACCACTCTCAGGAGTCTGAGTATTAATCCCGAGGAGGAGGTGCCCAGCCTAAGTCGCTCCAACAGCAGCAGCAGCTCGGACTCGGACGGGGAACGCACCTCTCCGCAGAATGCCAAGCAGAACAAGGAGCTGGCCAACACGAAGAGTGCGGCTGCTCCCACAAATGTGGGCGCCCGGATTCAGGTGCCACGTCTCGACGACAAGGAGACCTTCGAGAACTTCTTCGCCACGAAGCCCAAGCAGGAGGAGAGTGTGGATTTGGAGATCAGCGCTTTTGATGACATCAAGCCAACAGAGCGGTGAGTAATGAGCTGGCATTAGCCTGGCAAGAACAGTCATCACCATTTAGAGCTCACCCAGAATGAGATCCAAATTCTAAATTTGAAATTCTAAATTCTAATTCTTTTCCTTTTCCTTTAGCTTGGTAAGCAAGCGCCACGTACAGGGCCCCAAGGGACGTAGAGCAGCCCGCAATCCTCTCAAGAGCCTGGCTGCACGCGCGGACATCACCTCGGAGTACACGGAGCTGAAGACGGGCGTGGCCGAGCGTGAACTCAGACGCCTCAAGATGGAGTCATGTGAGTCAGGTCTATTCTCCCTCCTGGAATTCCTTACTTAAATAACTCTACCCCCTCGTAGATGGTCAGAATACCAACCTGGCTGCGGAGGCGATTGCCGGCCTGGCCTCCATTGAGGACTTCAAGTCGGTGGCCCTGCGCTCCTCGTCGATTCCCCTGCAGCAGATGTGGCTGCCCCACAAGCCGGTGATGCTGCTCCATGTCAAGGGACGCACCCATGTCCAAACCCGACTGGTGGAGCCCACGCACACCTCGTTGAACCGCGGTGACTGCTTCATTCTGGTCGCCGGATCGCAGCTGTTTCGCTATGTGGGCTCCTTTGCCAACGTCATCGAGATCTCGCGCAGCAAGAAGATCTGCGCTGCCATTGTGGAGAACAAGGATCTCGGCTGCACTGCCAGCCAGGAGGTGATCCTCACCGATGGCAAGTACATGAATGAGCGGCAGTGGCGCCAGTTCTGGAAGCTGCTGGGCAAGAAGGAGGATGACCAGTCGGAGATATCGGACTGCGGCCATGCCGACGAGGACGACGTGTTCGAGAGCAGTCTGATCGAGACGAACAAGATCTACGAGTTCCATGACGACGGCCTCGTGCCGCTGGACAAGTACTGGGGCTGCATACCCAAGGTGGACATGCTGGACACGCGCAAGGTGCTGGTCTTTGACTTTGGCAGCGAGCTGTACGTGTGGAACGGCAAGAACGCCTCCTCCGATGCCAAGCGGGCGGCCATGAGGTTGGCGCAGGAACACTTTGGTGCCGAGAATGGAGCGGACTACGCCGAGTGCTACTTGAACCCGCTGAACTACGTCTCCATTGTGGGCCGCCGTGAGAACACGAAGTACGCCAAGCGAACCGCCCAGCGCCCGGAGTGGTGCGTCCTCGGGAAGATCACCCAGAACATGGAGACTGTGCTGTTCAAGGAGAAGTTCAGCGACTGGCCGGAGCTGGAGCGCGAGGATCTGGAGAAGGACTACCTGGCCAACGGCGTCCATGTGGTGCGAGCTCTGAACGGAACCGCTCTGCACAAGGGCGAGCCCTACGAGGAGCCGAATCTGGTGCTGGAGCAGTCGAATCTGGGGCGTGGCAACTTCTACTACGACACTGACACGATGCGCCACTTCGATGTGATCACCAAGTCCACGGACAAGTGGCAGATCCACGAGTTCAACTTCGATGCGGCCCCTGCCCGCGAGGACTACGGTCACTTCTACTCCGCGGAGAGCTACATAGTGCGCTGGATCTACCAGATCTCGGTGACGGTGCGCGAGCTGAGTGGCAAGGTCTCGAACAGGAGCACCGTCGGACGGGACAGGTGCGTGTACTTCACCTGGCAGGGCCAAGACTCGAGTGCCAACGAAAAGGGTGCAGCGGCGCTGCTCACCGTCGAGCTGGACAAGGAGAAGGGCGCCCAGTTAAGGGTGTCGCAGGGAGACGAATGCACAGCCTTTGTCCGTCTCTTCCGCCAGCTGTGGCAGCATCGCGGACGCAAGGAGCAGTGCCTCGAGAGGCGCAACCAGTGGCGGCTCTACCAACTGCAGGGCAACGTCCCCGAGGAAACGCTTATCAAGGAGGTGGACTGCCAGTCGCGCCAACTGCGCTCTCGCGGCTCCATGCTCCTCATTCATGGCAGCCAGGGAAGCATAATCGTCTGGCACGGATCGAAGAGTGCTCCCCACACACGATCTGTGGCCTTAAAGGCTGCCCAAGATCTCGTCGAGCAGGTGCCCAAGGATCTCTTCAGCAGCGACGAGGCCAGCCTCACAGAGGTGGAGGAAGGCTCAGAGAACGAGGAGTGCAAGAAGGCCCTGGGACTGACGGATCAAGCCGTTGACTATGGCAGCCTGCTGAAGTCCACCAAGTCGTTCGATTACCAAATAAGGATCTTCAACTTCTCCAGCACCCAGGGCGTGTTCAAGGCTGTGGAGCTGAGCGATCCCCTGCGCTGCCAGGACCTGCAAAGTCCATATCCCTTCAGCCAGGGTCAGCTATATAACGCCCGTCAGCCCACGATCTTTTTGCTGGACGATGGCGACGAGCTGTGGCTTTGGATGGGCTGGTGGCCCCTAGAGGACGTGAAGAGTGCGTGCATTTTATATTTATCTCCTTTTTTAATATTAATAATATTAATCTTCTGCCATAGTAAACACCGATGAGCGAAGCAGTCCCACCAACGACAATCGGGCTGGAGTCAATCGCTGGATCTCAGAGAGACGTGCTGCCCTCGAGACAGCCGTCGGTTATTGGCGTGCCAAGCACGGGGAGAACGAGAAGGAGGCGTTCCACGGCGTCAAGGGTCAGGTGGTGTGGGCAGGCCTGGAGCCACTGGCCTTCAAGGCGCTCTTTCCCGACTGGACAGATAGGGTAGATGTGCGGGAAATCAACGAAGAGGTAAGCTACCTCAAGACCCTATGAAAGTGTAATATAATATATTTGTAATCTCTGCAGGATGGCCGCACGGATGCTCCAGTGACCATTGGAGCAATGCTTGCACAAATGACGCAAACCGAGTATCCGCTGGAGGTGCTCAAGGCACGACCCCTGCCCGAGGGCGTGGAACCGACGCGCCTTGAGGTCTACCTGAACGCCGAGGACTTCCAGGAGGCGCTGGGCTGCAGTCGGGCGGAGTTCGAGCAGCTGCCCATCTGGAAGCAGACCAAGCTGAAGAAGGAGCGCGGGCTGTTCTAGGAGAGAGGCACAATGCAACCGAATAGACTTGAACACAATCACAAAACAATACAATTTTCTAAGCACTTTTTGTAGGCGGCGATGCTTTTGCAACGGGCACAGACAGATCGTATATCTATATATCGTATTCTACATGCTAGGCCTATATAGTATAGCATATTCACACACGTGCGCATATCCCTATGTACTCTCTACGCATATTACATAACCCTTATACATATGTATGCCTTTGCAATAAATTTCAAACTCGCTTCATTCGACAACAACGGTTCCGAGTCCCTCGATTTTACCTGTACATAATCTTAAGTTGAGTTGTTTTATCATTTTACCATTTCACCATTAACTATTTACCACCTACCATTATTTTATTTGATACTTTTAACGATTTAACGAAATTGCATTTGTTCAATCTCTGCAAACACCAAAAATGTAAAAGAAACACGCAACGAGCTATCGTTTTTATTGTTTTCAGTTCGATATCATTTTAATGTTAGATTTATTTGCCTAATTTAATATCGATGCCTGTGTATTCGTGTTTTTATCGTGTTAAAAACTATTGCTTATATTTAATTTTTATTAAATAACATTTTATTGTATTATTTTTGGTTTGGGAATGGGGCCAACGCTTCAACGATTACCTGTTGAAGAGGATCAGGCTGTAAATGGCCACATTTTGCAGAGGATCAGGCTCTGCCGGCTGTAAGTGGCCAATTTCTGGAAAGGACCTGGCTCTGCCGGCTGTAAATGGCCAGTTTCTGGAGAAGATCAGGCTTTGCCGGCTGTAAATGGCCAGTTTCTGGACAGGATCAGGCTCTACCGGCTGTAAATGGCCAGTTTCTGGAGAGGATCAGGATGTGCGGCTGTAAATGGCCAATTTCTGGAGAGGAGGTCAAATTTGAGCCTTTTACCAAGCGAAATATGGTCAAATTTTGCCTATACACCTTATAACAAGCCTAAAAGTATGCTATACTTATTTTTGTAATATTTTGTAGCATACTTTTAGGCTTGTTATAAGGTGTACAAGCAAAATTTGACCCTATTTGGGCTATACACGTTATAACAAGCCTAAAAGTATGCTACAAAATTTTTTTAAAAAAGTGTAGCATACTTTTAGGCTTGTTATAAGGTGTCTAGGCAAAATTTGACCCTATTTGGGCTATACACGTTATAACAAGCCTAAAAGTATGCTACACTTATTTAAAAAAAATTATGTAGCATACTTTTAGGCTTGTTATAAGGTGTACACGCAAAAATTGAACCATTTTGGGCTATACACGTTGTAACAAGCCTAAAAGTATGCTACAAAATTTTTTAAAAAAAGTGTAGCATACTTTTAGGCTTGTTATAAGGTGTATAAGCAAAATTTGACCCCATTTGGGGTATACACGTTATAACAAGCCTAAAAGTATGCTACAAATTTTTTTAAAAAAGTTTAGTACACTTTTAGGCTTGTTATAAGGTGCATTAGCAAAATTTGACCCTATTTGGGCTATACACATTATAACAAGCCTAAAAGTATGCTAAAAAATTTTTTTTTAAAAGTGTAGCATACTTTTAGGCTTGTTATAAGGTGTATATGCAAAATTTGACCCTATTTGGGCTATTTGGGCTATACACGTTATAACAAGCCTAAAAGTATGCGAACAAAAATTGTTTTAAAGTCTTTTAGGCTTGCTATAACGTGTATAGCCCAAATTGGGTAAAATTTTGCCTATACACCTTATAACAAGCCTAAAAGTATGCTACAAAATATTAAAAAAATAAGTGTAGCATACTTTTAGGCTTGTTATAAGGTGTATAGGCAAAATTTGACCCTATTTGGCTTGTTAAAATTCTCAAATTTGACCTCCTCTCCAGAAATTGGCCATTTACCGCCGACGGAGTCTGATCCTCTCCAGAAACTAGCCACTTTCAGCCGGCAGTGCCTGATCCTCTCCAGAAACTGGCCATTTACAGCAGGCAGGGCTAATATAGCTGCTCGCCTGGTGCATGAACCTCCGTTACAGTCAGAAGCGGGAATTTCACCCATTTCCACATATGTACATAAGTAATTGAGTTGTTTTTCTATTTTATTTTCCATAATTTAGTTAAACTATTCCCTAGGCTTATACTGTAAATTTTGGGACATTCCGTGTCATATGAGTCTTAGATGCGAGTCTGCTTCTGCATTAACTATGGTTAAGGTTTAGAATCCAACGCTACTTCCCTCGCTCGCTGCCTATGTTGAAGCCAGGTGGATCTCCCGGACGAGTCGGGAAACCAGCTCGCAGCAGGCCTTCTGTCTGTTCTTGGCCACGGCCATAACCTGAAATGGAGCAAAGATATTTTATTTTTGAAACGAGATAAAGTTGTATAAAAACATACCTCTTCGTGGGTGGCCTCGTCGTCCTTTTTGTCGCTGTACTCGGTGGCGCACTTATTCGTGATCAGGCTGAAGGCGAACACCTTCATGTCGCAGTGCCGGGCAGTGATCACCTCGTGGACGGTGGACATGCCCACCGCGTCCACGCCCATCATGCGCAGCGCCTTCAGCTCGGCAATGGTCTCGTAGTTGGGTCCGCCCAGGCAGGAGTAGACGCCGACGTGGATGTTTGACTCGATGCCCATGGCCTTGCCGATCTCGATGGCCTTGTTGATCAGGTCCTTGTTGTAGGAGTTTACCAGGGCGGGGAAGCGGGGTCCGAAGCGCGGATCGTTGGGCCCCTGAAGCGGCGAGTTGCCGGCGAAGCCCAGCATGTTGACGTGGTCATGCATCAGCATAATGTCGCCCACGGCGAACCGGGGATTGATGCCGCCCGCCGCATTCGTGGCGAACAGATACTCCACGCCGCACAGCTTCATCACACGCACCGGCATCGAGCACTTGGCCAGCGGATAGCCCTCGTAGAAGTGGAACCGTCCCTGCATGGCCATCACAGTGGCGCCCTCCAGAGTGCCGACCACCAGCTTGCCGGCATGTCCCTCCACGGTGGACACCGGGAAATTGGGGATCTTCTCGTACTCGAAGATCCTTGCGTCCTGGATGATGTCGGCCAGAGAGCCGAGCCCAGAGCCGCAAATAATCCCGATCTTGGGGCGCATGCCGGCGCCCTTGGTGATGAAATCGGCGATCTCTTGGATGACCTCATAGGGATACCTGTCGATCATCAGATTACACGGTTAGTCAAGAGTTTCGAAGTAAAATAGATCCAGTTAATGATGAGGTTAAGACGGGAAGAGTCTGAACGAATGAGAAACAGAGAACACTATCAAGTGCTCTTCACGTAGAGAATGTAACTTCCCGAGGGAAGAATAGATACAGATACCAATAACAGAAATGAAATTGAACGAGAGAAGATATAGACACAGATACAAATCGAATTCTTATCACAACAAATATTCATTTATAACGAATAATTTCAATTGAAATGATGATTGGACAGAATGACAAATAGATAGTCAGATTCAGGAAAGTGATCACTTGGAAGAATTGCAAATGTCTTCGGTGAGTTACTTTTTATCTGTCAACGAATAACAATGGTTTCGAATAATGGTACCCCTCAAGGAATGTACATAAACAATATCAAAACAAAATGATTTAAAACAATAAGAAAGAAATATAGTTAGATACAATCAAGGAAGCTAACTTTGGAAAGCCGAAGCTTACATACCCTTGCAGTTTGCTAATTTAGAAAACGCATAACTAAGGCAAAATTGCATATATTTCAATTCGGATAGCTTTGCTGTGCTAGTTTTTATTAGATTAATAAATCTGCATACTTAGTTTAGTAATTTAGAAAAATAATTTTTTTTTTTTCAATTTTTGACAATTTTAATGATGTATCCCCTTATAGAATTTTGAAAATATGGTAAAATTTTTTTTTCTGATTTTTTTCAAAATTTTGATTGTAAATAATTAAATTTTTAATGGCGAATCGAAAGATATACGGCTTTTGGCTATTACTTTCTTTTTGGCTATAAAAGGCTCCCAAGAAGACTTCAAATGCGCGGATTTTTGGACTACGAAAATAATTTGAAAAATATGATAACATTTCTTAGGACAAACAAGAAAGGTAACTAACTTCGGTAAGCCAAAAATTTCCACTAGTAAAATAATTGTATTATTAGAACAAAACATTTTGAGACGGACATGAACAAATGACACAAGGTTACAGTCAGGAGACACAAAAAAAAAAAACACGAAGAATTGGTCTACAAACGTGTCTTCGTTGAGAACCCGCAATGCCCTGACTTCTTCGGGCGTTAGATCGCACTGGATTTTGCCATTACTTTTGCTGCAAGAATGAAATAAAAACGATGAATTGTTTGGCCTAGGAAAGTTTTCCCCAAGGTAAATGATATATACACAGATATGAAGCTGAAAGAAATGTCAACAAATAGGCAAGATAAGGACTGGCGTATCATTTATGGTTTTCTCTTAGGCAATCACAAGAGCGTTGTGAAATTGTGACAAACGATTTTTTTTGCTATAATACTAGACCAATTATCGAGCCAGTTGATACCCGCAATTAAGTTCTATTAGAGCCATAAAGAATTCAGCTCGTACGAGGCTAGGTTAAGCTGCACGAACTTGAACTGCAAGTCGAGTAATGTTTCGGGGCGTTGTTAACAGATCCGAACTCGTAACCCCGCCTTATAAGCCACGTGCTGCTATGAGGGGGCTCTTTCATCACTTTGTTTTCGAATAATCTGATGATAAGCCGCGCGATGATGCTACTTGGATTATCAATATTACACAGGGGACAAAACAAAAACATAAAGTGCGTCATTAAAATAGGTTCAACAAAAGGGTGAACCCAGAAGCACGCATAACTCCACTAATTGGGAACTTCGGCTTTAGTCCCTTTAATAAATGCGTCTGGCGGTAGCCGGTCGTTTATGGAAATTTGATCTGAACACGCGACATGGCAGATCTTCCAACATTTCGCCGCCTTCATCAATATTCAGCAATAGTCGAAAACTAGTTTCGTAACTAATCAATAAAAAAAGAAACCGGCGTTGTTGCGTCGCGTTCTCTATCGGCAATTTTGCCAATTACTTAAAGCTATGTGGTAAAGATAACGACTTGGAGGCCTGTGTCAAGATCAGGAACACGCCCGCTTTCAAAGCCAATCAGCGGGGAGTCGATTCCGCAATTAATTGGGCCAAAATGGTTCGATAAACACCTGGCCAACTTGATAGCTAATCAATTAGAGGTGGAATTGCTGAGCAATTAGGGGAATTTAAGAATTGCATTGATCTTAAATTCGGATTAAGTTCTGATTAGTTTTCCGATTAAGAAAGCAAACTTAAGCCCATTAATTGTCATGTAAGTGCTGAAAAGGTCTTGATTATAGACTACAAATTAAAAGAAATAAAAAACAGAACTTAAAGACAGAAACTTTTCCCAAGATATGTTCAATTTCCTCGTTTCTTTCTGTGTAATAAACCCGAATGAACCTGTCAGGCACAGCCAAAAAAACCACTCCATATAATCGTATGCAGATTAAAGATCGCTTTCCGAATGGGATTTTAATGACTTGCGCCAGCGTCGTCGAGTGACGAAAATTGATAAGCCTGGAATACTGGAATGTCTTAATTTAAATTCAAGAAACAAAAAAACAAAGTGGAATTGATCTTCGCTTAGCTTATTTCTTGATAGCAGCGGGAAGATCAAGGACTAGTTCTAGCTGGCATTTAATAAAGATTTTGGTTTCGGCTTAAAGTTTGGACTTGCCAATATAAACACAGTTCGAAGTTACACATATTTGTTGGAATTTAGACTTACAGCAGGGACTGTGGAGTCGGTATGATCTTCTCGCCATTCGCAGTGCTTCCGGTTTTTTTGCCGGGTTGGCAGTTGTTGCCGGGCTTGGAGCCACCTGGTCCGGCGCAACAATCCCGCGAGCACATTCTGCCAGAGAGTGGATGGAGAGTCTTTGGAGGAGAGCTGTGTGCTCGGTAAGCAGCGAATTTTGGGGTGTAATTTGGATCTGAATTTCGGGTGCTCCAAGGCGAAAGTAAGCGTGCTTATCTAAGGTGACTATGTTGAACAAGTGAAGCCTGGCCTGCTGGGTTTCCAAGGTCCTATTGATTCGGAAAAGCGTTTTAATTTGTCAAGGGAAAAGTTAGGAGGGTAGAAAGGTGGGAAGGCGCACAGGTGGTGCTGTGAGGCTCAAGTATAGCCCATAAAGCCTTGAAAGCTCGCGGGTATTGGAAGTTTCAATTAAAGCCGATTGCCCACTTAACGAGCCTGTGGCGTGAGGCCCTCGAATAATATTTCCCCGAACCCGAAACCGAACCCGAGCCCAACTCCTCCCTCACTTACGTGGGATTCTCCTGGGCGGTGTAGTCCGCCGACTTGTTTCCATTGGTGTGTCCATTGCTGTGTCCGTTGCCATTGCTCGTGGCCACTTCGCCGCCATTGGAATTCTTGTAACCCGTCATTGTGAGAGGCTTGAGGATGGTTGGGATGTGCTTTGTTCAATCAAAATACACTGCAATTATATAATCAGCCGCTCAGCTGCTGCTGCTGCTACTGCTTCTTTGGGTTATGCAAATCCTTAACTTTCGCGCAATAAATTATGTCAAAATCGGACCGCGTTTATTATTAACTTTTTTCTGCTGTTCAAATCAGAGCTAATTTAGAGCTGAAACTGGAATTTCTTTTGTAATCTCGTTACTTTGCTTTGCACAGCTGACTTTTGTGAACTTTTATTTTATTTTACTTTTTATTGCCGCGGCCAGAACTCGATGGTATGGTGTACTCTATGTGGTATCTCCTTCGCGATGTTTGCTTGAGCGCCGACGATTGTTGAATGAACGTCGGCGACTGATGGACGAGGGTTTATAAACTGGAAGGCGCTGAAGCTGACAGCGCTGCCAGCGCAGGTTCCGAGGCAGCGCTACACAGCTAAAAAAAAAAAGGAAATAAAATGGTAAACAAAGTGTCAAATTTTAATAATTAATTTAACAAGAAATCACTTGTAATTCCAATTAATATGGATATTACATTGATTGTCCCTAATATCTGGAACTCTATTTAAATAATATATCTTTATTAATCCCTAATTGAATATTGGGTTTATCTCAAGTCCCATTTCTCCTTTCATAAAATTATTTAGGAAAATTTTTACAGCTGGCAATGCCTTCGGTCTTGTTTGCGGTGTTGCCAGCTATTTAAACAAAGTCTGAGAAGAGTGCTCCTTATCGCATAGCTTTTTTAATGATGCTCGAAAGGCTCTTTGCTTTGGAAAAATTATTTATAGCATCCAAACTGTGAGGGCTTCTCTGGTTTTAAGACATATTTTAGGCAAAGAGTATCACATATTAAATATATACTTAGATTGATAAGAATCACAAGTAAGACTACACAAATAAAACCTACTATACATTCCAACCTTATTTATTATCACTTCTATAGTTTTTTTTTTTGTGTGCAGGAAAAACAACACTCTCAGATCGGAATCTGTGCGACGCCTTTGCTGGCGCTGATTGTTCAGCATTCAATTTATTATATTGCCGGAATTGTTGCTCCTAAACTAACTAATTGAATTGAGCGAATTTAAATACACCAAACAATATATATTCGCGGAGAAGCAAAGCAACACTTTGAGTTACCCTTTGATAAGGAAAGCCTAAGAACCTAAATAATAAATGATTCCGCAATGACTTACAACTGATAATATTTTGTATGGACTCTTTTTATATGGACTCGTGCTATTTGAGTAACACTTTAACACTAAAGACTTTTTATCAGTTATGAGAAAAAGTTATTAAAAAAGAGGGGATTCCTAAATAACTTTCCCTTGGCTACAAATATGTTTAAAATGTTACCTCTGATATTTCCGAATATTCGGATCATTTAGTCAGCAAAACGTGGCTTATTTTTCCAATTAATCATTAGGCAAACATAATAATCGCGACCGGGCTATTTTTATACCCGGTACCCATAGGGTACAAGGGTATTATAAGTTAGTGCCAATCGAGAATGTATGTAACAGGCAGAAGGAGGCATCTCCGACCCCATAAAGTATATATATTCTTGATCAGCATCACCAGCCGAGTCGATTAAGCCATGTCCGTCTGTCCGTCTGTCCGTCTGTCCGTCTGTCTGTCCGTGTGAAACAACAGATCTCAGAGACTATAAGAGCTAGAGTTACCAAATTTGGTGACAACATTGGAATCTGTTGCACGCAGATCAAGTTTGTTTTAAAATTTGGCCACGCCCACTTCCGCCCCCGAAAAGCGTAAAAACTTTATATAAGCTATAGTCCTAATTTTTGGCTTAAAGTAAATAGATAAAATAAATAAGTAGGCATTTGCGGACGTTTTCTGAAAATTTGAGTAAAATCGGATGATAAACATGGAAGTTATTAAATAATAAAGTTTTCTGTCAATGCTTCTTCTTCTTCTGAGCCACAAAGGCAGTAGCGAAAAAAAGTGTTGCGTGCTTTCAGCTGCAGAATTTGTCTTTTTTGAACGTTGCTTAACATGTTTTTAGCAACATTTGTCTTCATTTGTCAACTTTTTGTTTTTTCCATGTTGGTGTGTTATTTAATTTCACGCACAATACTGGGTACCGGGTATCTCACAGTCGGTGACACTCGACTGTAGCTTTCTCACTTGTTAAATATTATTTTCAAAACATGCCACTGGCCGAGAATTTTTTAATGCCAGATCGCCAACCTTTGCCAAAGCTTATCAGTAGGTTTGTTAGGAAAGTTTTTCCAGATCATCAGTTTCTAACCAGACACCTTAGAATCAACACGAGTCGATCATCTATCAATCTGTTGTAATAGGGTTCTGATTTTGAATCACCCAGCAACAACTGATTCATATTTCTCCCTCCGATAAGAAATATAGTAAGTCTCCAACCTAATAACTGATTTCCAAAGGAAAACAATAAGCCTTTAGATGTGAAATCGAGAATCAACACAGATAAGGATGCAACATTATTCAATAATATTTCCTTATCTCTTCGAGGGGGGTAAGGAATGTTTATATATTTATTGTCGTGTGCTAAGCCATTGAGTGACGATGATCCGAGTCTTGAGGACTCTAAGCCGTAAACAACTTTTACGACATGGCGCAAAATCCCATTTCAGCATCCGTTGCATTTTGCAAAACAATATTAGCATCTAATAAAACTGATAAAGCCATTTTCCAGGCCTAGCTTTAAGGTAAATACACTTTAAACGGCTTAGAAATATTCATTGTTAATAAGGTGAAAATTTTATGTAGTTTAAATAAGTTTAATTAATATAAAAACGGATATTCCCACTTAACACAACTGATAAAGAAATCTTTCAGCTGGAACTAAAAAACAACAAGACTTTATAGTAAAAGGGTAAAGTTACTAGCTAGAAAATAGTTCCTAATCGAGTTTAAATGTTTAATTAATATTAAAAAGAGATAATTGCTGATAGACACTCACTTTAGGCTAGTCATTCCTATAATAAAGCAGTCCCTTTCGTTGCTAAGGTCTCATTATTCTAATAATCAATATAAGATTGTGTGGGAACTACCTTTTCAAATACACTGAAGCCGAGCCTTAAATACTCTCTGAAATTTCTTATCAAATTATTTGGAAAATGCTAGAATACCCCTCATAGAAATACTAAGACCTATCATCACTTTTAGGGGAGAGATTGAAAAATTGACCTCTCTCTATGCACATGAAGCAGCCCAAAAAAAAGAGTGGAAATTTCCCAGATGATAAGGAAAACCCCACACGAAAGATGTTTCCATTCATGTTTCCATGGAATATTCGAGGTATCTATTGGTGTGGCATCTTCTCCGGAGTGTGTTGTATCTTTCCACGTTCGATTTGCGACAGTCTTGAAGAGTTTTGTGCTGGGCGGTCCAACAAACCCATTAAATATGCCGTCGTTTTGTAAACAGGATTGCTGTGCAACCCAAACAGATTACAGATGAGAGATTACCCGGCGCGTAAACAAGAAATGCATTTCACATTTAGGTTTATTTCGGAGTATATTTATTAGCACTGTGTTTCGTGATTTATTATTATTATTATTTTCCATGATTCGTAAGATTTAGGTTGTCAATTTGTCTTGTTTAGCTATTTGCATTTGCAGTTGGTGTTGTTTTTTTTTTTTGTCATCAATATTAATTGGCTAGAGTAGCTGTATAATTGCGTAGCTGATAGTTGTTTGTGTCTATTTTGTTTTGAAATGATTTTTCAATATATAGTTTATGGCCAATCTGTTTTTGAAATTTATTGGAAATGGTTAGCTTATTTCCGAATTAAAGTAGTAATAATATCTGGCAACACAGACTCATGCACACAAAATATATAGAACTGAGAACTGAAATATAAACTGATTGGGATTAAAAATCAAAGAAAAAACTACTAAAATACTAGGATATCATGACTTGATTTCGATTGTTTTCCATAGAAATTATATGTTTTATTTCTCTAGAAACTAATCTAAATCGTTAGCAGGAATTATTTTTAGATTGAAAAAATTTGATTCTGGAATATTTTCAAAGAGAGAAAGGCTTTAAAAAACGCTGGGATGGATTCACCTCTGATTTTACATTCACGAAGCCACAAAACCGAGCCAACTTTGCTTGCAAAACTGAGAACTAAATACAATTAATTCGAAAATGTTTCAAAAAACCTACAAGCGAACTGAATTATGTTTGAATATCTAATGGGTAATATTTAATAATTTCTCTTGATTTAAGGCATTTGCGGGACTTCAAATGGTTTTAACGTATTCGTGGCAGGGGACTTTCCGGGAATTTCGAGGGCCTGAAAGATGTCAGCATCCGGCTAAATCCCCGAATGGATGGTTATATATCGAAAGATCCCCCGCTCGGTTTTATTCTGGTTGGGACGGTTTTTCGCAATGAAAAAGGCACGAATGTGTTCTGTAGGTGTTTTACATTTCGTTATTTGTTTTTTGTTTGTTTTATGCGACTGGGCCCCTACTCTTTGAGAATTTCGAGGCGACACAGCTCAATTACTTTTTATGATTTTTTAATTTGATTTAAATATATACGAATTTTTAAACTGGTTTTGATTGTTATGTATTTTTTTTTGTTTTTTGCATAAGTTTGCTTTAAAAATGGTGTAAAAAACGCTTACAAACAATTACCCAAAAATAAACTTGTAACTGAAATACATTTTCAAAAAAATAACAATTGTTCTTGAAATGCTTTTGGGCGAGCTGCACGCGTGCCAAGCGATTCCGGTTTCCCCTAATTTGTTCGAAACACTCCCCAAATATTCTCACTTCCGGAAGTGTGAACCAAAAACTGGAATCAACAGAATTTCGGTCGCGTGCAGCGTCATCAATTTGCATTTAATTTTGCTCAAGTGTTTTTGATATTATTTATGCCTCTGTTCCCGAACTCATTCCGATTAAACTCGTGTGGAATTGAAATTGATTAAGCTTTAGGGTTTTCATAAAAGGATTCCTTGGAAACTGGAGAATTAGTTTAAGTATTAAAGAAAAGAGATCGCTAGCGATTACAAATCTCTTCGAAGGGTGCCTGCCTTATAGGTTGAGACATGTAGCTTCAATCGATTGCGATTCCACCCAATTTGATTGGAATAAAAAATAGGGGAACAAAGAGGATAATTAAGGGTGTTATCATTTTTCATTCGTAAGTTATAACGGTTGATTTTGTTTTTCTTTTCGTTGGTGGCACTGTTTAGAGGCGAGCTTTTCAAAAGCTATATTAAGGACTTGCGACGAGACGAGTGGAGACACATGCGGTGATTATGCGCTGCCGGCCGCCGGATCCCGTGGACACACACCAGGGTGGTGCCCACCTTGGCCACGGCCGGGGTCTTAAAGTCAAATAGAGACAGAGTGATAGAGAGAAATAGAGTATTCGTATATATACGTATGTCGATAAGTATTCAGGGGTCCGCAGAAATCGCAGTGGCTTTCGGAAGAAATTTAAAATGGTGTCCAAAAGTAGGTAATGAATTTCTATAAGTCAGACGCTGTTCGTGACATTTTGTAGCACACTTTTGGGCAACACTTGACACACACGATTTCTGCGGCAGCCCTGACTATATGCTAATTGTTTATAATCAAAACAAGGACTAGTTGCTACAATTTGGTTTTCCTCGATAAAATCAAAGTTGGGTGGGGCAGTATTGTGGCCCTGATCGAGTTGTCAGAGTTGGAATCCATCGGGGCGTTAAAGGTTTGATAAGAAATTCAGGGTTAGGTAAACGTATGCCGTTTTATTGCAACATTCAGAAATTATAAGGTAAACATAAAACTAGGTACACGCAACACAAAACAAACTAAAAGTACGAAATACAAATACTAAGGGTTTCTACACATATAAGCTATTTATACAAAAGTTTAAAAACAAAACTCAAAACTCGAACAAAGGTACACAGTCACGCACTCCACGCAGACACACTTAGCTAACAAATAGACATCGCTCTTGAAACTCGATTTGCTTTTGGCTTTTGGCTGCTTCAACAAATGTTTTGGGTGGACTTTTTGCATTGATTTGGCGTAACAGAAAACACATACACTTCCTTTTTAGCTTCTCAACTTAAGTACTTAAATGACTTTCAGGCATATATAGCATACACAGTACAATACTTTAGCGTTAATTTTAAGGGGTAGGGTGGTGGATAGTACAGTTCATAGATGTCTTGACAAATACATATATGTATATCTAGAATTGAATATTATCTCGAATATTACACAGGTTAATAATTAGAAAAAAAAAACACAAGACACTCGACCTTACTACGTGTGTGTTGCCTTGGGTTTGAACTTAACGTTATTACAATGTTATCTTGTATTTGTTAATTTTTATTCTTTATTCCGTAATTTAAGTTGAAGTAGCTGTTATACCCTTCAAGTCTGTTCCAGCGAATTCCTTAAGTGTCCTACGACGCGTTTCATTCACATTCTCTCTCTATTCTCAATTCAAAATGGTTCTTTTTGGTTTTTGATTGGTTTTTAAAAAAGAATTCTCTTAGTTTTCTGATAGTTTATTTTGTTTTTTTTTTTGTTTTGTTTTTCTTTAAATTAATCATAAAAATCAGTCAGTCCAACGCCTTTTTCTTGTTTGTTGTCTAGTTACTTAGCTTCTTCTTTTGGTTGTGAGTTCTGGGCTTTCTGTCGGGGCTTTTTCAGAGTTCTGCCATCGGTTGGATCTGGAGTTGCTTGGGTCACTGCTAACCGAGATCTACTCGTACTCTATCGCTCCTCCTGACCTTCTTCTACTCGCTGCTTTCCATATGCTTCCTTTTAGAATAATTTACGTCTAGAGATGCCATTTAGGTATGAAGGTTTGGGATAGGTTAAAATGTAGTACGTATGTATAATAGATGTGTTTGTGGTGTGTGTTGTACAAATAAATTATATATTACCATTATGAATATAAATATATATATAATATAACCGATAGATATATGTTCGTGTTCGTATGCATAGACTACATATATACTGCGTATGCTTTTGGTTTTTGGCTACTTTCTTTTGATGCTCTTATCAACTAGGAATTCAACTACTACTTCTTTTTGGCCGCCTTCTTCTCGGCCTTGCGTATGGCCTTCTCGCGCTCGCGACGCTCCCGCTCCATGTCCTTGCGCTCCTTCTCGATGTTCGCCTTCAGGTCCTTCAGGCGCTTCTTCAGCCGGTGCTTGTCGTCGCCGCACACGCCCAGCGTCTTGAAGTCCTTCGAGTCGAGGGTGAGCAGTGCCCCGCCCTCGACGTTGTGCTCCTTGAAGACGGGAATGTAGCGCTCCAGCTCGATGCCCATCAGCCAGTGGCCCACCTTTAGGATTGGATGATTACAAGCTCAGTTAATGTGCTTGGACTTTAGATAAGATTGCACGCACCTGATCCTTGGTCCACTCGTGAACGGGGCCGCCCTTGTAGTTGTAGCCAGCTGCCGCCGCCTTGCGATCGGAGAAGCTCGAACTGGAACCGGACAGGTCCAGGGTGCGGCTGGGCGAGTAACCGGGCGAGGAGCAGCCGGAGGACATGCTGGTGGGCGAGGGCGGGCCAGTGGTGTGGGCGGACGGCTGTTGCTGCTGCTGGTGGAGCTGCTGCTGCCAGGGCACTGTGCCGGGCGGGGAGAGTGATTGGGGAACGACTTGTTTAACTTTGGGATTCGATTCGAAGGAAGAAGGAGCGAGTTGCGGTGTTAGTTTCGCAGAGATAGAGAGAGAGAGAGGAGTAAAGAGAAGAGTCGGCGGTTAGTAAAATCGCTGGTGGAGGCTGCGATGCAGAGCACACATGGGTTCGGTTAGACATTCATTAGAGATTATGATTACTTATAGGGAGATATATATATGGGGCAATGCGGGTGGTAATGTAAACGGATAACAGCTCAGTGAGAACTCTCAAAACCTTGGCATTAAATATATATATATATATGGTTATAACAGAATAACAGGTTCGATTAAACATATGTACAGATCTGTGGGAGTGTGTGAAATGATGAGATGACGATGATGCTGATCTGTCGTTTCTACTGGGGTTAGTCTACGGCCTGATCTGGCTAGAGAGAATCGGAGGATTGTGCTGGCAGGTGGTGGATTGAGTTCTTGGTTGGTCATAGTTCACCTTTGGGCTGTGCTTCATTCACCGCCTGGCGGATCTCATTGATCAGCGTCTTGCAGTTGATGGCCGCGGCGCTCTGGCTCTTGTTGATCTCCGTGTAATCGTCGCTGGAATGTCGCGAGGATCCATCGCCGAGTCGCCTGAAAAAGGGTTGAACCGAATAACAGAGGGCTTAACTTTTTGTTCCCACAAGTTCTAGCATTTAAAATAGTTCTTTCGGTCTAGTTTATTTATCTTTTACTTTAAAAGTTAAGTATTTCTTTTGTAAAAATACAAAATTCACTCAAATAATTAACTATAAACAAAAACTAATAAACAAAACTAAGAAATTCGTTATTTTTCCCAATTAAAAATCACAACTTCAGCAGACTTTGAACCAGAACCCACCTCTCGCGATCGGACAGCGCCTGGTTGAGCTGATCCGTGAAGCTGGAACCGGGCAGCGGAACCTTGCTGCCGTTGGGTGCCACCCGCCGCCGGCTCGGATACATCCAGCTCTCCGCCGGCTCGTTCTCCGAGAGCTTGTCGTTGCTGCCCAGGATGGAGTCGTACGAGCTGTTGAGATCACGATTGCTGCTGCTGGCCGGACCGGTTCCGAACGTGGTCATGCTGCCGCGATGAAAGTCGTTCAGCCCATTGTTGTCCGCCGGCGATCCCAAGGCGTTCTTGAAGATGCTCGGGATGCTGCTGGTCACCACCGCCTGCTGCGACTGCTGTAGCTGCTGCTGCTGCTGCTGCTGTTGCTGCTGCTGCTTGCTGGGATCCTTGTGGACCTGGGCATACAGCTGATTGATCTGTGCCTCGCGTGCCGTCGACTGGTTGGAAGAGCTGGACGAGGCGGAGGATGTGGAGTTCAGCAGAATGGCTGTGGTGGTGCCCAGGTGGCCGTTGGCGGAGGGCGGCGTGCTGACCGCTGCTGGCGGCGGATGGTGCTGCAGCAGATTGTTGACATTGGCCAGCAGATGTGAGTTGCCGTTGGACAGGCTGATGATGTCGTGGGTGGAGGAGCTAGAGGCACCGCCTGCCAGATTCAGGGCCGAGCCCTCGCCCGCCTCCACGCCATGCTCTTCCTCGTCGTCGTCGTCGGTGTCGTCGAGGGTGCAGTCCGAGCTGCGACTGTTGCTCCTGCTGCGCTTCAGGTTGAGATTCCCGTTCGATAGCTGGCCAAGATCGCTGCTGGCGGCGCCGTTGGTGTTGCTGCTGCTGGTGCCGTTCGCTGAGGGCAACTGGCGGTTGGCTAAACCACCACGGGAGGCTTTTGTTTAACATTAAACCGATTTTGTTTTTGGCAAGGGTGCGTATTTTTGTGTTTTCATTTTTTTTTTTTCAATTTTTGATTGATTTTTTGGTGAAGATTTTGTTGTAGTTGTTGGGCAAAAATGAGGGCGCAGCGTGTTGGGCGTGGCGTGGCAGTCACAAATGTACAACGAGCAAAAGAACGTAATACAAACATGAACGAACGAGAACGAGAACGGGAGAACGGCACACACAGAGAGCAAATAAAATCGAGAGAAACGGGAAAGAAAGAGAATAACAATTAGCACAAAAATGACAATGACATGGAGAGCACAAAAAACAGGAGAATATTGCAAACAAAAGTCGAGGGAGAGAGCAGTGATTGAAGCTTTAGCTTTAGCCCGAAGTGCAGGTCGAAGGCACAAAGAGAACAAACAGAACAGAACAAACTCCTTTTTGCAAGAAGACTGTCAGAATTTAAAGCTATTTCTTTCGAACTAAAAAATCTTAACAAATTGTTTTTTACTCTTTGTTATATTTAAGACATTAAATCAGTTGTCACTTTGCCTGGATTTATTTTAATTTCTGTTAGAATCACATTTAAAATCAAAAATAACCACTTTAGCTTCTTAATGTGACATTCACACAGAATTTTGGTATTTAATGTTAACATTAAATCCAAGTATAATATTTATAAACTGTTTATATGCTTTTATTTACATTTCCATTAAAAAAAGTACTAATTTAATCTCAAAATGTATCATTCACAGAAATTGCTATTGACGCTTGATGTCTCATTCACATTTTTCCTTAAAAAAAAAAACTAAGCTACACTTTGAAATGTATAATTTACAAAGACATTCTCTGATGATTTTACAAGAAGCAACTTCAGTTCATACAACGTTTTTAACTAGAAACACTTTTTCACATTTTTAAAGAATGTACATTCCCCTGAATGTGAAAAAATGTGCCAGTGGAATCAGGCATTAAATGCAAAGATTCCCACTCCAAATATCCAAGCTAAGAGTGTGCTCTACACCATGAACAATAAATGGTTTGTTAAAACTCAATGTTTTGAAATGTGAATGTATAGTTTTCTTTGAATTAGTAAACAAATTTTAATATGTTTTGTTTAATTAATAGACATTTTAATAATTTATTTTCTGATCATTTGATACTTCTTATCTTTAAATTTTGACAGTCTCCGTCTCATAGGTAAGTGAAAATATAGGTGATTGCATTAAGTTAATATGGCTTGTATTAAGGACTCACCCAGATCGATTTTCGTCTTGTTCACCGAGTTATCCAGCAGCTCGTGCTGCGGCACAGCCGCATCCAGTTCATCCTTGACCGGCACCTTGCGCTCCACGGTGGCGGTCTTTACACCATCGCCGTCGGGCGAGAGATCAGAGATCTCGGTGTCCGACAGTTCCGTTTCCAGTTTGTGGAAGAGCGGCTTTGGCGGCGTTTTGCGCATCATTTGAGGCGTCAGCTTCAAGGTGGCACTATCGTAGGGCAGACCGACAGGGAAACCAGCCTTGCGCTGCGTCTCCTGCAGCTCGTGCTCCAGATTGATGACCCGATCCTTGAGCTTCTTCACCAGCGCATTGTACTCCGTGTCCTTCTCCTGGAGCAGCTGCTGGTAGAACTCCTCGCGATGGCACATGTCCAGCTCCCGCTGCTGGTACTCTCGCACCAATCGCTTGGCCTTGTTGTACTTCTTGTCCAGCGCCATGTACTGGCCCTGCGACTGCTGCAGCATGTTCTGCAGGTTGGCCGCCTCCTTGCGGATGTTGCCGAGCTCCCGCTCGCTCTGGCGCAGGCGCTCGCTGAGCAGCTCATTCTCATTGCCCGTCGTCTCGAGCTTGACCAGCTGGGAAGGGTTGGGAATAAGATATCAATACAAATAATAACATAATACTGTTATTATAGTGCAATCAATGGGATGATGATATGATTGATTATGGAATAAATAATAAGAAAAAACTTAAAACAAACCTTTCGCTTTAGATTTTGTATAATCTCTTCCTTGACAAGGCAACCCATTTCGCTCTGGGAAAAATTCACAAGAAATAATAAACACAGGTAAAAAAGGTAAGTAAGTAAAGTAAAATGAAGAACATAAGCTTGGTAAAAATAAATAAACTAATTTAGTAGTTAGTAAACCGAATTTAAACTATATTTAAGCTACTTTAACTCAAAAACGCACAAATAATTACTTTAAACTTCAAACTCAATCAAAACGTGTTTCGAAAATGTGCTCTACTTTTTTTGTTTTAGTATCTAAAATTTCGATTTTCAATGATGTATATTTTCAAGACCAATTACCGCTTTGTGCTGCATTTCAAATATTATCCACACACAGATTTTGAAATTCAGCAAAAAAGGAGAGAGAAGAGAGAACACACAAAAACACACACAAGAGTTAAGAGCACGGCTGCAATTGAGAGAACTTCCTCCTGTCTAGGGATTCCTTACCTCCTGTAGCAGCCGCTTGAGCGACTCTACCTCCTGCGAATGTGTGGCCTCCACCTCCATGGGATGCTCGACTTGCACGGGACTCGAGGGTCCCTCGCACACACTCGAATTGGCCGAAACGGGCTGCGTAGAGTCCTCGGAGTAGTCGAGGGTGCGTCGCAGATACTCCTCTTGTTGGCTACGTATAATTTTGTTACTAATTATTGTTATTGGATTATCTTCCAAGACAACTTACCGCTTCAAGCGCTCTTCCTTCTCGCGATCCGCCTGCAAACTCAGCCGTATGAGCTGGGCTACCTCTGAGTTCTCGGGATCGCGCTCGCGTCCAATTTGGAATTTGACTAGACCGGAAGTATTGCGCAGCACGGAAGCTGCATACGCCTGTGTAACGCCCACAAGACTCTTGCCGTCCACCTCAATAATCTGATCGTTGACCTACGTTCGTAAAGGAAAGCATATTAATGTTTGGAAAATCTAGTTTTTTGTGAGCAACTCCCACCTGAATCCGTCCGTCTCTGGCCGCTGCTCCGTTATCGGTGATCGTTTTCACAAATATTCCCAATTTCTCTAAGCCAGCATCGGCGCCAACGCCCATACCAATTATACTGAGACCCAAACCTTCGGGACCCTTCATCAATTCGACGGGGAAGACGTGCATCTTCTCCACACGCTTCTCAAGCTCGTATTCCGCCGAAGCGGCCACAGGATCAACGTCTTCATTCCGGCGATCGTAGTCGTTAACCGAGAAAGTGGAGTATACGTGGATCGGACCGGAGCTAAAGCGTACCTTGGGATTCTTGCGTACAGTAATGGGCGGATAGGAGCAGTCGTCGTCGTCAAAGTCTAGCAGACCTGCAGATAATACAGACATTATTTACTATTTAACGGGCAAAGTTAGACCCAAAACCCACCTGGCACTTCCATCCAGAAGTTGCCATCTTCAAAGTAGTGCACTCCAGCCTCGACGAGTACCTCCTTGCTCCTCACCGGCGGATACTCGGGTATGTAGTACTGGCTATCGTCGAGTTCGGTGACTCCAGTACTCAGCACAGTCGAATTTGTGGGTGGCTCGGCGTCGGCCAGAGAGTAAGTGGAGTTGTGCTTGCTGGAGATGATGCTGTCATCGATGGTCGTCGTCTGGTTGAGTGTGGCATCCGATTGCGTGGACTCTACGGACACTATTGACTCGTGCAGCGATTCTCCACCTCCGCCGGTAACATACGTTTGGTTTAGATCGGAATGTTTAACCTGGAAGTCGTAGCCGTTCTCTAGCTCTTCGCGTTGCTGAGCTGCTCCTCCTCCTAAGCCGGAGCTGGCTGAGGTGATGAGCAGATTTTCTAGGCTGCGTTTGGGGGCCTAGAGGAAAAGCAAGGGATTATTATGAGCAACTTTAAGAGGAATTAAGCTGTATTACTAAGCTGAAAATCATAGTTCTGGCAATACTATTTATGGTTTTTAATTTAACTAGAATTTCCTTGGATATTTTCTTCCTTCGATTAAGCTAAACTGTTTGTCTTGAGAGTGTAGGGCAATATAAATGTTTTAGCAACATTTTGTGTGTATTTTGTTCATACTTCGACACTGATTCCAAATATATTGGCTTACTTTTATGAAAACAATATATATACTTGTTGATATATGAACTTATTTTGATATATAAACTAATTTTGATCTACTCTTATCCATGATACGATAATATAAGGTGGTCTTATCAGTTTTGGCAGGGACGATTCAGCTCTAACGCTTCGCTCTTAGAGAGACATGCTAGAAAGCACTTTCAAATAATATAAAAATAAATGGAAGGGAAGAAGAAAATATATGTACCTCTGATTAGTATTCAGCGTGCTTACCACTTGCTGACAGCTAGAACCCGTTGTGAATTATAGTGCAACGCAAGCGGCAAGTGCGCCCATACTACAGAGGCTCCTAAGGTAGACTTATCAGCTTTGACAGGATGTTACTTTCTCAGCTCTCTCTCCGCTCTCAGAAAGCTCTCTCGATAAGACTACCTTATATAATTGTATCATGCTCCTACCTACAAGAGCTTAAAGTCCAGTATAATCCACAAAACTCCCTTGAAACCAAGGAACTCCCTGTTTATCAAGTCAAATTTCCTACACTCCTAGCCTAATCAAACTGTAGAGCCCTAACTAGGCCTTTTTACTCACCTCAAGGACATCCCTTAGCCACTCGGGCTCGTCGTCGTCGTGCCTTGTGGTGGCTGTAGTGGCCGTTGAAGGTGTTGTGGTCGTGGTCTCCGTCTCTGTGCTATCGGCCTTGACAAAGGTGGCATTCAAAGCTGTGGAGGTGGTGGCGGGACCATAGCCGACAATGTCCACGGCTTCCACGTCATCCGAGTCCCCGTCATCAGCGTCACCGTTGGCATCGAACTCGGCACGGGCGTGGTTCTCCTCGTTCTCGTTCTCGTCCTCGTCGTCCCGGCGGTACTCCTCCTGATACTCCTCTTCGTCCTCGTCCTCCTCCTCCTCGACAATTGCGGGGACAGCTGCGATGTGGATGTCGTTGCGTTGCTCCCCGTTGGCACCTGATTGCGCTGGCGATTGGCCGGACGGAGGCAAATCCTCAATGAGATTCTTGATGCTGGTCGGCGATGTTGTTGCTGTGGCAACAACAACGGCAGCAACGGCGGCGTTGAGTATTTGCTCGACTTCCTTGGCCTGTTCGTCCGAGAGCAGCGACTGTTGTCTGTGTGGAATAAAAATTGCAGGAAAAGTTTAGAATGCGCGCTCGCTCCTCGGGGTGCGGACCAACCTGATTTTGCTTTCCAAAATGCTACGCAGAGGCACAGGATGCAGGATGCACGGGACAGGATACATAAGCGCAACAACAACAACAACGACAACAACAGGCAATTTACGAGTTACGATAAATATATAAATAAATGAAAGTAAAAACAGAGTGAGAAGAGAATGCTAAAAATTATGAAATATGCAAAAGAAACAGCAGGCAAATGCAAATTGTATCTTAAATAATCTAAATATATAAATAAATATACAAACAGTTACGTGATGCGCTTAAAGATTTATGCGCCGCGCGAATACAAATGTAAATTAAATTAAAGTGCATATAATAACAGTAATTAAGTGGAGAGAATGAGAGAGTCACAGCAGGAGTGGCCGTCGCAGGCGTCGACGTGAGTGTGCAATTAAAATGTAATGCAGTTTTAATTTACACTGCATTCCCACTATATCCAGTGGCGTTGCCAGAGATTTCCAATTGCAATTTCGTCAACCTTTAATTGGGTTTTAATTTGTGGTCGCGTTTCGCCATCCATTTTGGTGATGGCATTTTCACTGGACTGTCTGTTTTATTTATAAGAATATTGATTCCAGCAGAAATTTCTGTAAGCTCCCGCCTCTACCGCAAAAACACACATCACTCTGGTTCTACTAACACCGTTAACAAATATAAGATTAAATACAGAATTATTCACCTATCACTATTTTCTATATTTATTGCCTATAGTCATTGATAGGAATAAGCTCCCGTCTCTAGCGAAAGGTATGTACCTTGCTCTTCTACTACTAACTCCGTGCAAAAAGAGCGCATATAATATGCGTTCATATAATAGAAATATATTATTAAAAAAAGAATCCCCATTCTTCATCTTTATTGGCGATAATTATCGATAGAAAAAAGCTCCCATCTATAGCGCATTTACACATCGCTCTTCTACCATAATTTTTATTTTAAAAAAATAAGATAAGACCAAGAAATTCAGTTTAATTCAAGAATTACTATACTCCCAGAACACATATTGTACCTATTAAAAACTTTAGCAATTTAACTCTTAAAAACTTCCATTTTTAACAGCGGTTTTAAATGAAATACCACGAACAAGACACTCTTTAATTACACATCATAATCATAAAGTAAGCTTGGAGATGTGAAATGCAGTTCAACGCCGCAAAGTACGCAATGCCAAATTAAACATGCACGCTTACACGAGCACGTAGCCCCCAGGCGTACGGGGGAAAATCAGCAGGGAAAGGCACAGGAAAATGGCGAGGAAAGGCGGGAAAAGGCAAGGGTGTAAAGTTATGTCGCATACGCCGTGTTGCACACGCAATGACACCTGAAGTGAGCAGAAGGCAGGGCAGAGCCCAGAGCACAGGCCCCGCACACAAGCACAGGTAGACAGTTGTCAGTTGTTTTCTGGGTGCATTTAACGTTTAAGTGTTTGTCACTCTCACTTGTGCGTGACGTCACGTGTAAGGTAAGGATATCTCTCTCTCTAGCTGTGTTTGTTAATTACTGCCAACAATTGCCAGTGAAAACTACAACGGCAACGACAACGGCAACGGCAACGAGGACGAGCAAGACACGGTGAGAAAACGTCATTGAAAAGGGTCATTAATTCGGTAAGTTAACCAGGAAGGTAGGTATTTTTCTTGTTAAGTTCTTGATAATTTCTACAAGAACATTTTTAGACTTATATTCAATAGAAAGAAAACATTAACATATTTTTCAACAGATATTTTGTAGACCTTTGCAGAGCGCATTATTATTTACTTACTTTATCTTACTTCACCTTCACATATAATTATAATTCTTACTAAATCAAACTACACCTTTTTATACCATTAAATTAACATTATTTAGACAAGGACCCTCCCCTTTTCCTTTAGTGTAGCGCAGAATGTAGCTAATCATTGAAAATTACACACACACACACCGAGAGAGACTCAGTTGTTGTAAGTGGTTGATTATGTTGTTGATAATGAGAGCCAAGTGGCAGACACTGGAGGCAACAACAAACAAGAGTCGGGCAAAGGCCCAAAGTGGCACTCCTCGCTCCACCTGCTTGCCCGCTACCCTCCGCTTTCCATTTTCCCCTCAGGTGCTGCTGCTGTGTGTGCCATGCATTTAAATGAGTTTTGCCGGGCAGCGCATTTATGTAATTGCAATCGCAATTGGAATTTTCACACGCAGGCCATCAGACTGTAATTAGCAGAGCTCCCAAATAAATAGAACGAAAAAACGTATGGCAAACATCGCTGACAGAAGGCTGAAGCCAATTTCTATTTTTCGCGAGTGTCCATTGAAAAACAATTGGAATATAGGCTATAATCCCGAAACGCAATCCCTTAGCCGGGGCAATAAAATGCAATTAAACAATTAGCCAGCGATTTGCCGCAAAATTTCTATATATTTCTCCATGTCGTGACCACTCCGGCCAGGAAAAACAAACCAAACAACGAAAAACAATTGAAATTGGCAAAACAAAAATGGAAAACTTATCCAGTTGAAATTGAAAACTCATTCGAGGGTCCGAGGGCTAAGCGGCTTAGGGGAATGGGATTTTGGCTCGGGAAATGGATATGGCAGGAGGGAAGCCTGTAAACTATTTCGAAAATATATTAAATCGCACAAAAATAGAAGCTTAAAGTTCGCTGAAGGACAGCTTGACATCCCTAATAGTTGGCCGTTCTCCCTTTCTCTCTCGATTACCTGCAGCTGCTGGTTCTTGCAACAGCAAAAAAGAATTAGCATAAAGTTATGGTTTTATAATTAAAATAAAAATAACACGCTAACCGTTTTTAATTGCTGCGGGAATGTGGGACACGCACACACCTCGGCAGGTCGTCGCCTGGAGCGAGAACGCAGCACAGTTGCATGCATAACCAAAAATATTACGCATACGCTGCGTGTGACGCGCGCAAGGCGAGAAACAACGATGACAAAGTTCCATCGTCGGCAGCGGCAGCGGAAAATAATTACGGGCAAACTTTAACGATATTTAAATACAACACAAACGCTGGAAAAATGCGAAAGACAAATGCAATTATGCGGCGGCGGGAATGTTCCGTTTGTCCCGAACAAACAAAGGGCGGAAAGGAAAAGCCAGACCAAAGCATTGCCTATTTATTGGAGCACAAGTTGATTAGGACAACCACACCATATGGAAAATGCCATAAAAGAGTGTGTACTGTGTGTACTGTGGGTGTGGGGGCGACTGAGCCACAAACAAGGTCAGTCTGCCTGCGCTTATTGTTTCGTCATACATTTTTAATTAATTTAAATAACAACGACGGCCGCAAGGAAACCACACAATGCAAAAGGCAAAAGCAAAAGCCTTGCCCCACAAAAAGAGCGGGATTTGAACTCACTCAAGAGCGGAGCTGAGCCGGGATAACTCTCTTTGCCCGCTCGCTAGCTCGCTCTCTCTCCGGAGTGAGTCTAGCTCGCTTTTTGGCCATGGCCCACAATGACGTCATGTGTTAGCCTTCTTCCATTGTTGTGATAAATTTAACAGAATTTATGTTTAGTCATTCGTGAGTTCTACAGCAGTCGCGGAGGAGCAGCGTTTATTTCGTTTATTAATAGCTGTTGGCCTGGCTGAGAGAGCCGGAGTCCATCCTCTGTTTCGTCCATTCCTATTCCATCTATTCATTCAGTTCAGCACTTTTCAAAGTCACTTGTGTTTGGCGGAGGAGTGGAAATAGTAGAGCAGCTTTTGGGCTTGGGCCCCGCACTCAGTCGACTACAAAAACCAAGTCAAGGTGAGGCTATGACGCTGATAAAGCGACGTATATAGGTTATAGTTGGGAGTATATAACCAAAATTGGCTATTAATTGGGTTTCTTTGGCTAATAGAATTAAGAATTAATTTATTTTGATAGTTAAGGTGGTGTTACAACATTATATTTAGCCAAAAATTGGGCGATACGCGAATTTTTAATCTATTAAAAGTGGTGTAATATAGTTTTTAACTCCTTAATCCTCAAATAGACGTACAAAGTACTTTCTATAAATCAAATTGTACCTTAAACCGATTTACTTTCAAAGCAAATAGGCGTTCGATTTATAGAACTTCAACACTATATATTTTAACACCTACACATTATCAGAGCCGACTTCAATCAAGGTAATTCCCTCAAAGATAATAATAATAAAAAGAATTATTGCAATAAATTTAACGCCAATTTGCGGGAAATTTAAACTTGTTAAATCTGTCTCTGCAAGCGATTCCTGCAATTGTTTTGGCTGGTGTCACTTTTATTATTTGTGATTTATTTGCATAAATTGGCGACCATATCCCGGGGTTAACCCGCTTAGCTCTTAATCATATGCAATGGCCAAATTGAATGCTGGCTCTGGGAGCTCCGAGAGCGGGGCTATGAAAATTGAAAAACCCATTTTATCATGGCAAACACGTACGTGTGTGCACAACACAGCCAGCAGGGGAGGCGGGAGGCACAAGGAGACAGGGCACAGAAACAACAATCAGTCGGGGGAACAATATTTACTGCGTGCGCACCAAAGTATGCTCCTGCAAGAAAAATCACAAACGCAGGATAACGAACGACAAAGGACACATGCATGCAGGAGGAGCACATCGGGGAGGGGCGGAATCGGGAAATTCGAACGATGACAATGTTGAAAATGACAACTTGGCAACAATTATATTCGAGAGGAGGGAGTGGGTGTGTGTGTGCCCGCATATGAACAAGAAATGGAAACAACAATGTCAACAGGATCAACAACAGGCAGCAGCAGCAGCAGCAGCAGCAGGACATGCTGAGCGGGGTCAGCATGGCGTATGAGCAATGTTCAATTGAAAACTCATTCGATTCGAAGTGGCATGACAATACGACAATATGATAAACTGTTCCATCTCTCTCGACAACTCGCCCGTCTGCGATCCACCGAGAGGGAAATTGAGGTAATTAAACGCTCGAAGAATCAGCGAGGGAAAAGTGAAAAAATATAAAAACCTTGCCTTCTTTAATCAGCTCGTCACGGCAAGCTTGACGACATTATTTTTCCGGACCATTCAGAGCGCGGTGTGCCAGATGCAAACTACTTAAGTGCTCTGCATACACAAATATGTACCGAAAACTGTACCGAAGCTGTACCGAAACTATATAGAAACTGTTCTTTAAATATAATTTTTTTGGCACAACTTGGGCACCTCTTCTCTTCGCGAGTATACAAAAATTCCATAACTTGCGACTAAAACTCGAAACTTTTGCCAGAACTTTTGCTGCACAGTATCGTGAAGTAGAGTTAAGTGAATGCCACACTTCCAGGCAATCAACGTGGGTTCTGTGTGTGTAGGAAAATAGAGGAAATAAAACCGAGAGACTTCACCTATTTATCTTTATCGCCACGGCTTTATCTGCGAATTAGCAGAAACTCACATTGCACCCACTGCGGCGATAAATTCCAGTATTTGCCTCAAACTCAAACTTATGCGAGAGCGACTCTTGAAGTAAACAGGACTCCTCGCAGGACGATAGCACAGAAAACAAAACAACAGAACTAAAGGTGCTGCGTGTCCCTCCATAAACTCGCACTTAGAGAGCTGCTTTTATATATCGAAGGGGAGGAGGATGTGGGGGAAAGCATTAGTGGACCCAAACGTTGCAGGAATCGCTAAAGGCGAGAAATGCAACTGCAAAATGTGACAAGTCGAAGGGAGGACACCCTTGCTGAGGGGGAGGCACAAGAGATTAGTTCTTACTTTTTTACTTTCTCATTATCTCTTTTTGAAGCGGAATTTCCTTAGGCGCATCATGCATTTTCGACGACCGGGGTAAAACCGAGCCAACTGTCATAAAAAAAAGTGTGTGACAAACGTTGTCTCTCTTTCGTTATCTTAAGGTAAGCTTGTCTATAAAAAAATGTAACTTAACCGTTTTTTACTCACTGTTTGAATTTTTACTCTCTCAGAAAAATAGCTTGCATATTGCAATTTAAATGTATGTTTGCCTAATTTCTTATTAAAAGCATTTTCTCCCCACAAACCCTCTTAAAAAGTCCCTATTTTCGTCTAACTTCCCTCTCAAAAGTTAGAGTATCTCAAGAACTATTGAAATAAATACCAACAAATGGGCCAAAGCGTCATTCGTGCTCCATTTCCAAGTTGCCTTCAAAAACTTTTGCGTTGCACTTGCAGCAGAAGCAGCACACTTCCTTTCGCCACCCCAAACCCCATTTTTTGTTGCCATTTTCTGTTGCAATTGAGGGTTGGAAATAAAAATAAAAAAAATACTCGCAGGAAAAAACAAAACAAAATAAAGGGGGCTGGACACGGGGCGTGCGATAAGCCAAGCACACAAATAAGATTACAACGCCCGAGCAAAGCAGGAGCTGGAAAACAATAATAAAAAAGCAAGAAATGCTAGCACTAAAAACGCGAAACCAAAAACTTTTTTAAATGCAGTCAAAAGCAAAAGTTCAACGTTAACCAACAAAAAAGCGAAGCGGAACTAGAATGAAAATATAAGGCAAAGTTGAAACCGCCTAAAACGAGGACTAAAATAAAAAAACAATGATTATTGAGAAAGCGAGAACAGTGGAAAGTTGCAGGGCGAGAAGCCAGCGAAAAAATCGTGAAACGAGAAAGAAAGCTAACTTCGGTAAACCGACGTTTATATACCCTTGCAGTCAGCAATTGGATCATTGAAAATCGATCCAATTTGGTAATGTAAAAAAAAATGTCAAATTATGTAAATTTTGTAAATTTTACATTTTACATGTAGAATTTTACATTTTCATATAAATCGACCGATCCCTTCTATGGCAGCTATATGATATAGTTGTCCGATCTTAATGAAATTAAAACCGTAATTCTAGAACTATAAAAAACGACTATATCTCGAAATTTATAGAAATTCGTTGAAAACAGAGAAATTAAAAATTTTTGTACATTAATTTCGCCATTATTCCTATGGCAGCTATAGGATATAGTGGTCCGATTTCGGCCGTTCCGACATATATACTGCGTGCTAAAGAAATAAGACTATGCTGAAAATTTCAGCCCGATAGCTCAAAAACTGAGAGACTAGTTCGCGTAGAAACCGACAGACGGACAGACAGACAGACGGACATGGCTAGATCGACTCGGCTGGTGATGCTGATCAAGAATATATATACTTTATGGGGTCTGAGATGCCTCCTTCACTGCGTTGCAAATATCATGGCAAAATTATAATACCCTCTGCAAGGGTATAAAAATCTTAAAAGGCAAAGGGAGCACAGTTAACTAGAAAGTGGCCAGCGGCAAGAGTCATCCAAAAATGTTGAGGCAACAGGAGTTGCACAAAGTTGGACCTCTTTCAATCAGATTCGGTGCCAAGAGACACTTGAGAAAAATTATCAAGGGATTGGGAAAGAACATTCATAAGGTTGGCTATAATATTCTAGAATCTTAAATATATTTCTTACAAGTAGCTGCAACTCTTTCCTTGATTTTAGTGAAATACTAAACCACTTACTCTTAGTGTAATTCTTAATCTTTTTCAAGAATATATTTTTAGACTTTAGCCTGATATATCAATGAATTTCTGTTAGTTTTTTGCAACTGTAGTTGGATAGTACCCGACAATTACACAGGCCAATGCCGAAAAGTGTCCACAATTGACCAGCAAATTGCCCGAAAATGACTCCTCCCACTCTTCCAACAAAAAAGATAGAGGGAAAGGATAAGAAAGTAGAGTGCAGGACTCGTGTCAAGGACAAACGTTTTGGGAACGCCAAGCTCAGCTGGGCAGGCTGCCAAAAAAAAAGAAGAAAAAATAAAAAAAGAGAAGGCACAAAAGCAGTGGCTCCTGTTGAGCCCCGCAAACATTTTGGCTGAAAGATAAATGAGAGTTGGACTCGCAGCTGGCCCGACTTTTGGCCAAGGACGACAAGGACATCATCAACACATGGCCCTGCTGCAATTTATGTAAATTGCGGGCTGCCAGTTGGGCGTGCGAGTTGAATGCCAAAAGCCGAGAGTCCGAGAACGGAGAACCTAGAGTCCGAGAGCGGAAATCAGGAATCAGAAAGTGGAGCGTTAAGCAATTGCCACTTGCGAGAAACGCTGAGTATGTAGGATTTCCCAGGACCTCCTCTATCTTTTTTTTCTTTCAGCCCTTTCCAGCTGGTCTGCAAATGAATTTAAATTTCCATTTTGCATTCGAAAGCTTATTCCCCGGGGGGCCGGGCATCAAGTTTTTCAATTAGTTGACCAACTTGCACTCTGTCCGCTTGCAGGCGAATTTCCTTAATTTTTTTCGAGCCTGCAAAGTTATGCATTTTATTTCAGTTTATTCCAACGTTTTAGCTTATGTGAAAGTTCCATGGCGGCGCCAGATACAATCTCAAACATCTGAGCCCCGAAGTTATGTTAATTGTAAGGGGAGTAATAATCATTACGGGCAAGTGGTTCGGCAGAAAATGCAAAGGGGTCTTGAATGTAAATAGGGAAAGGATTTTGACTATACTTTCTTCTTCCATCAAAAGGGGAACAATTTATAAACATTTTTGGGGTGGAACAAAAGGGAACATTTGAATTGATGCAACTTTTACGAGCATTGAGGGTCTGTACTTAAAGGTTTCTTTTATTTTTTTAATTGCACAATTTAATTCATGAATATAGAGGTATAACAATACAAAATTAACTAACTTCTTAATTGTTTCTAGTGTCCCAATCCAAAAGCCTTTTTTAAGGAGTTATAACCTTTTAATTATGTTTGCCAAAAATCCAAGGCTTCAATCTATGGTTACCACTCGTGTTCAGCTAGAACACGTTGGGAATTTCAGCCCAAGTCAGCGGAGAAAAGCACTAAAGCGCTCTTGATCCTTATTTTTATTGATTTTGTTTTGACTCTAAATAACTATTACCTCAAGATCTATGGAAATATTAATTTAAAATGATATACATCGCATTTTTTGTGACTTACAATTCTTTACTTAAAAGTTAGGTCTAATCCCCACTGCAGTCTTTCTAATTATAAAAGAGAGACACTTCTTAGAGAATTTAACTAAGCACAGAAACCACTAGCACAATGCACTCTTATGGGGCCACTATTCATTTTCATTTTCATTTCCATTTCCCCGCTGGAAAAGCGTCATCCCCGCTCCGCACATCAGCCCTCTCTGTGGCTTAAGTCGCCGCCGCAATTTAAATAAGCTTAAAAGCGCAGCCAAGACTAAAAGCAAACTTGACTGAAATGCATTTGTCCCTCGCCGCTCTCTATTTTCTTTTTTTTTCTACTATCCAAAAAAAAAAAGGCAAAAGGAAAAGGCGAGAAAACCCAGGGTACCGAGGGCGAAGAGTGGAGGTTCTGGGGCGTCAGCATATTGAATGCCAAATGAGCGATTAGCACTTGTCGCCCTCTGTGTGTTGATGCCTTTGGCAATGTCTGCCAGGATGTTGACGATGATGAAGGAGCTGCTGCTGCGTGCTTGTTGGTTTTTTGTGATTGCGCTTAATTTACACTTAACACAAATTCCATTTGAATAAACTAAAATGGAATGCATAACATAATCAAGGGGAAAGGGAGACGGGAGACGGAAGTCGGGTGACAGGAGCAGCCGCAGACGCAGCAGGAGCAGCTTCAGTAAAAAACTCATTAAAAATATTTAATGAGAAAAGTGGCACCTAAAGCGCAGTTTTAGTGTGAAGCAAGAGTCATTGGGGATTTGTGTGATTAAAAGCTAATCATGAAATTCATAGGAAATACATTTTTTACCAGGAATCTCTTTTTTATAATTTATTAAAAAAGGGAAATCAAATTCCTCTTTTTATTATATTTATTAGTCACTGATTAAATATTACCTAGATTTTTGTGTGGTGGAAAGCTATTTAGAATTAATATGCCCATCGTTATGATCTGTTAGAGTTTTTGTTAAATACCAATTTAGACGAATTTCCGAAAAAACTGTGCTATAATTCTAGCGATTAACCTTATTAAATACAATTTCCTTAGCATCTCCTTTAAGGTAATTTAAATTCATGGGCAAAAAACTCATTAGACCTTGGTGCCTAATTGCCAAATTAGTGTAATTAACGCAGTAATCGCCCTCGAGTGCTCCAAACTATATATTTGACAATTGGACCGCAAAAGCCTCAAATGCAATGTCTTTGAAATGCATTCGATGTCCAACCACAAAAGCATCCAATCAACTGCTGCCGGCAAACAAATCATCATCAGGCAACGCTCGTCGCTCTCTTCTCACTCCTGGCCAAATGTCCCATTAATGCATATGCAGGGGGAGTTGTTAACGGTCAAATGTGGGGAAAACTGAGAGTTGGAGAAGTGAGGAGGAGTGTAAGCTCATTGACAGGCCTCGGAGCGGTACGGAGCAGAAACTGAAACTGGCCACTAACGAGGCTCCTGTGGGCGATTCCCCGACACACGACAGTTGTCTAATTAAAAGCCAACAAGGCACTGATAATGCCAGCCATAAGGAACACCGGATATGTACTCGCAATGACAGCCGTTCATCATCATCATTGAGCGCAGAAAAATGTCATCAGCGAGGGCGGAAATATGTCGGAAAAAATAAAGGGAAACTTTGGGAGGCATTTATGGATAATATATCGGTTTTGATGCCTATAAAAAGTATAATAAAACACAAAACAAAATTTAACTAGTATTATTTTTATGCCAATATAATATTTAATTCACTGAAAAGCTACTTTTTTAATTTAAATTCAATGGAAATTCAAGAAAATCAAAGGCCTGTCGAACTCAAAAGTATTAAAAATCTTCACAATTCCGTGTAAAACCAAGACATCATCACTGAACACTTATATGGCAGTAAAAATGTCATCAGTTGAGGTGAAAATGAAGCAAAAAGAATAACCAACATTGGCACCAGACATAAAATATTGATAATAATATTTTCCACCTACCAAAAAGACGCGGGCAATGGATGTTGACACTTCCTTCGTTCGCTCTCCCTCTCTATCTGCTCCGGTCTTAAAGTTTAATTAAAACTTATTTCCTGAACTCTCGAAAGCACGAAAATGTTAATTAAAACGATGTTCGGTGAGGAGAGATTGCCTCACACACACATTTCGTGCGTTTTTCCTTTTGTCAGCTTTATTTTTGCAACGGAAAAACGGATTTCATTTCGCGCGCGTGGAATTTTCCCCGTTTTCCACTTTATTTCTTATTCGATTTTCGGTTTTTGGCCTTTCTATTTTCGGCAGCGTAACAATTTTCCAGCCATGCGACAGGATGAACGAGCGGCGGGCATGTGATTCGTGTCGAGTGGCAACGCAACTGCAGGACAAAACTGCACAGGACACACAGGCAGCAAGGAGCGGAAAAGCCGTAGAAAGCCGAGTGGAAAATGCACGCAAGCGAGCGAGAGAGAGCTGAAAACCGAGTGGAAAATCGGGGGCTCTCCCTGCGAGTTTTCACTCCAAGTTGAGCTCAGTTCGTGTGCAAATAAAAAGGCCAACAAAGAGGGCCAGCGCGCTCGACTAATTGACGTATGCAGCAGGCGAAAGGCACACACATACGAGTCGCTGGTTTATTGGCAAAAGAAACCACGGTTAAGTGTAATTTTTTCCGCGGCTAAAAACGAAATTGGGTATTTGCGTGCGAAACGCGGAAATTCCCGAGCCAGGTCCAGGACAACGACGACAGCGAGGGGAAGACTACTACGAACGTAATTCCGGGTAATGGCTCATAATAAATTGCCCAAAAAACAAGAGCGTCGAAGAACGAGCGTAAATAAGCGCAAAATGGCGAGCCCTATAAAAAACTATAACGATTGAAATGGGGAACGTCTCCAGGCGAAGGTAGGGAAATCGTTTGAAAATTGCATTTTAATACTGGCACGGAGCAGGAGCACGGGAATCGTGTGAGGTTTCCCTGCCCAGGAATTCCCTCTCCTCCTCGGTGTACACATACAATAAATCAATGGCAAGTCAATTCTGGGGGAGCAGCCACGGAATCGCTTGCAGAAAGCCAGGCCAAGAATAAATGACTGCGAAAATCTAGATACTTAAAGCCCCCAACAAAAAAACCCTTTAAATGAAAAAAATAACACAAAGAGTTCACCTGTAAACTGGGTGTCAGAGATGGCAAAAGGAGAAGTACTTTTTGGTAAGAAAATATATTAAAGGGTAAGGTAATCATATAAATAGATATATTATTTTCTTTTTTTATTGAAATATTTTACGAATCGTATTAAAATTCCATGTTTCAAAGCCACTTTCCCATCACTGTCTAAAGATGTTTAATCTAAGATAGGTTTCGGGTCAGTAGATCCCCCGAAACCCGATGGAATGGACTCGGTTTAGTGCATTAAAGCCATTAAACAAATTGATAACTTTAAGACCAGAGCCAGCTCAGTGGCTGTTTTGGAATAGTTAAACAAGTTTGGCAGCTTAAAGTGGCGCCCGGCTAAGACTAACTACTCGGACGTACAAAGAGACGGACTCACAAGGAGCCATCGCGTCTCTTTGTCCCGCCTCATTCCTCCGGAGCCAATACTTCCGGGCGAAGGCGTAGTCTGAGGCGAAACTGACTTGGGATGGACCTCGGCATAATGGCAGCTGGTGAGAGTGCATCAGCAGTTGACAAGCGACAGATTAGCTTACAATTACAACAAAGCTCTGGCGCTGAAAGGTGGCAAAGCCGATGATGAATAGCAAAACTCCGAGGAGGATTTCACACACAAGGCAGAGAATGTGGAAAATGTAAATATTTGCTCAATATGTGAGCTCCATTCACTAACTCCGACCCCGACCCAGGGATCAGGGAGAAAAGGGATTGACTGTGAGCTGATGCTGCTGCTGCTGGTTCTTATCAGAGTCTGAGATGCAATACCTTGGGATTTAATTTAAATTATTGGCTAGAAATAATAAATAGTATGCTAATGAGATGATGGCTTGAATGTCTACAGAGAGAACTGATTATTGAGAGAAATTCCCAGGCATCGGACACAAATTAGCTTGAATGGGAGTATAAGAGAAATGTTTGCAAACAATAAAAGCTAATTAAAAATGATTAACCAAAAAGTTTACAGTTTGCATGCTAAAATGTAATAGAATTTAGAATTTAAACAAGAAAGAGTATGGTCTAGATAAGGTATTTAGATGAAATAAACTTATTACATGCACTACCTTAAATTGAATAATAATAATAACAGGACATGGAACTCATGTAGGTTCTTATTATTACTTTTAAATTTAGAAATTTCTACAGCTAAAAAATAATTAAAAAGTTTCGAAAAAATAGCAGGACAAATACAAACGACATGCTTACAATATAAGTACAGAAATCAGGCAAATAAATTAAAAATTCACTCACCTTGAGCTCAACAGTCGTTCGGCTTCGGCGGCGGTCATGGCATCCGGCAGGCTATCCTCCCGTGGAATGGCCGCAGCTGGAGCAGCAATGGTAGCCACGCTGTGCTTCACTTGCACTTTGCTGACCACATCATCGACCACGTCGTCGATCAGCTCCACGTCCAGTATATCGCTGCCCTTCAAGTGATTGAGTATATCCTCCTCATCCTCGCCGGCACTGGTGTCCGCATACTCCAAGTCCTGCAGCTCCAGGGCGCCCTGGGCGGGCACACGACGTTCGGGCAGAATGGGGGCCTCACCTTCCTCCTCGCACTCAAGCACCTCCACATACTCCACGGCCAGGTGCTCATCCTCCTCCTCGTCCTCGTGGAGATCCAGTTCATCCTCTTCGTGCGCATCAATGGAGGCAATGGGAGCAATGCCCTTGACCAGCGCCGATCTGGCTGGGGAAATGGGTGGCGTCGACTTGGCACTGCCCACACCCTGATCCTGGTTGCTGCTATTGCGTCGCCTTATGGGAGAAACGACACCAACGGGCGGCGAGCTGTACACTCCGCGATGCAGGGGAGATCCCTCCACGCTCGAGGACGTCGGCGACTGCTGCAGGTGCACTGACCGCGAGGGTGCCACTGGTTGCTGCTGGCACGCATCCGGCACATCGGACTTGATGATGGCGTACACCGTGCTGGACTCCTGGCCAAAGCCATTGGCCCCGTGGAACTTTCGCTGCATGTCCGTGACCTTGGCCGTGTCGTACAGCTCCGCCTCGGATCCGTAGACCTCGCGGCTCTCGCTGCCGTCGGGATTGAGGCGATAGCCCACGTCCACGTAGTTCAGGCTGTGCGGCAGCTCCGTCTCCGTCTGGTCGTAGGCTGGCTGCAGCTTGGCCTTCAGCTCCGGCGTGGTCTCGTTGAAGCCGCCCTCGTCCTGGCTGGTTGTCGAAATAATGCTGGGCGGTCGCTGGCCCAGACCGGCGGCTGGCATATTGACCGTGATGCTGCTCCGCTTGTTGGCCACCACTCGCTGGGGTGATCCGGAGGCGGAGCCCGGAATGGAATGTTGCTGCTGCTGCTGGGAGCTGGCCGATGCGGGAGATTCGTCCACAGATTTGCGACCTGTAAGCACAGAGGGAGAGAGAGTTTAATTAACAGTTAGGATAGAGGTTTTGGGTGTAGCAAATATCCCGAGATAATAAGATAACACATTTCCTGTAATCCTCGCCAAGTCCCTAGGGAAAAACCTCTCAGAATAAAGTTAGGTAAAACCATTCATTTATTTTATTTGTCCTTCTGTAAAATATAAACCAAAAACTGTATTATTCTGCCACCTTAATGCCCTCTTCTCTCAGCATCCTGATGAGATCCTTTTGCATATTGACCAGCAGATAATAGCGCTCCGTCTGATCCTTGCCCATATGTTGCTCCCAATCAGGGTCCCCCTCCCTGTGCTTTTTGGAGAACTCCCTATATCGCCTTAGTTCCGTCTCCAGATGCTCATTCCACTCCAGATCCACACAGCCGCTCAGCTCTCTCTTGATGGATTTTATCAACCTGATCATATCCTCCTGGGACTTCTTGGTGCTGTCTTTTCTCAGAAAGGAATGGCCCTTCTTCGGGGTGTCAGATCTCTTAAAGGGATTGCCTTTTACATTCCTGGGCGAAAGGCGAGGTGGCGAGGACTGGGAGCGAGCGCGATAACTACAAGAAGGCGAGGAGTCAAGCGGACGATAGGCGTCCCTTTTGATGGCCAATATCTTCTTAAGCAACTCGTCATCGGTGGTGCTCTCATTGCCGGTCTCAGGGGTTGAAGTTCCGCCAGGGTGACGATGATGCTGTGAGCAGCAAGAGGCTTCCGTGTTCGGACCGCCGCATTGGCAGGAGGGACGAGGAGAAGTCCCTAAGCTTTTGCTGCAGCAGGGTTCGTGACACTTATGACCGAAGGATTTCTGCATCAGAGTCGTGCAGGCCAGGGTTAAAGGGTCCATCGAGTGGCCCTTGTCCGGAGTTCTCTCCTCCCCAAAGTTCACCGGGACCAACTCCTCTGGCGGCTTCTCCCTAAAGATCCCCGTCAGCTGCCTTCGGTACAGGCAGACCACCAAGTGGCTCATGTAGACGTTCCGCATGCGCAGATCGGAGAGCGTATTGCAACGCAGAGTGATCAACTTGTCAAGCCACATGCAAGCTAGTCCTAATTCCGGCGATCCTACGCAGAAAACCTCATCGGGCTGCGGCGAGCAGTCCATCATCACGACGAAATCGTTGCAGAGAAGAGTGCTGTTCTCGTCATGCTCCTCCATATGATTTATGCTGGGCCTGGACCTTCTCTGAATTGGGGGCGCCTTCTGCTCAGGCTCCGCCTCAGTCTTCTTAACTTTCTGGTCGTGCTCCGCCACATTCTTCCTGAATTTTGACTGACTTTCGGCCCTCCGAGATTGGTGTCCTCCCTCGTAGTAAGTTTGCAGTAAACTGGTCTGGCTCCCTCCCTTTTTCTTCTCAGCAGCCATCACTGTCCTATATTTTGTAACTGGCGCTACTTAATTTTGTTCTGAGCATAGTTTTGTCCAAAAATGTCACACTGCTTCACAGGCTGCTGATTCACCACAAATACCAAATATTTTGACACTTTCAATGAATTGTTTAATTAATCGTTCCCGCCATCACTTTCTATATCCCTAATTTATTTATTTATCCACAAATTGGCCAGGGAACCCACGAGTGAATTCTCTAATGGCTTAGAGCTAATCGCAAAGTTCCATTTATTTTTGTTGGCACTTTTTTGGCGACTATTTTCGGTGCAGAAGCTAAAGCTGTCAACGCACGAAATAAATATAGAAGATATATAGAAGGAGATGGGTATATGCATATGTTTGCGTCTCTAAAATGGACCCTTGGGGGTGTCTTTTTTAGTGCAGAGGCAGCCAGATTTTTTTTTTAATTCCGTTAGGCGTGGAGGCATTTTCAAAGTGGCTGTGGAATGCCTTAGAAGTGTTTGTTAGTCTGCCAATTATCGCAGTCTTGGATTAATGGAATTCCTGAGTTATTTTCTAGTATTTTTAGATTGTTTAGTTTTTAATAAATATTATTAATATATAAGGATTAGGGGGTCTTCTACCAACCTCGACAGGCTTGGCAAAGTTTGCGCAAACTGAGACACATTTTTCTTAAACACTTTTAGCACTGGTTAATGTTTTGAGTTACACATGTTGTTGTGTGATCACTAAATGGTTTTGTGATGGAATTATTATTAGGTAATTAAATTATTAAGTAACCATTAAATATTCCCAGACATTGGCAGAGCTTTTTTATATAGTAACCATGAAATAATATACAAACAAACATAAGAAAACAATGGGCTTTAAGAGCTCCCCACAATAAACTAGATTAATGATTTTTGAGTTTGTCAGGCTTTCCCTTCGAAAAACTTTACACACATTCGACTTTATTTGTATTTCCTTTATAATTTAACAATTTTAATTTTTAAATACATTTAAAACTCAATTTTCTAGAATTTTAAAGTAAAAAAAAAAGGATTTGCTTGCTAATTTTTAGGTAATCATCATTAGTTGAGCTACAACCTCTAACTAGTCAAATTCTTCCATGAATATTGGCAGAGACAAATCCCGAGCGGAAACTAGAAAGCATTTCCTAGTAAAGGGAAGACCCATCACCGCCAAAACATGATAACAAAGCCGAGATATTGGCCGTTTCACCCCGTTGACCACAGTCCGTAATCGGAGACCAGAGTCCAAAGTGCAGAGAGAGCCTTCTCCTCCATGTCTGTTGGCTCTGGTCAAGTGCACCCTGGCGTATGCTTAATGGCAATTAGACATGCGTGCGCTTTTAATTAAGAGCTGCATGAATACTTAATGCGAGTCCGGAGAAGGATGGGAGCGAGGGAGAGCAGCTGCCAAGGCCAATGCGGCGTATGTGTAATTTCTGTTTCGGTTCAAGTAAATAAACTTGATGAGATCTCCCCCATCCCCCAGCCAAAAATGCCGAAGGTCGCCGGGCGGCCACATAAACAAACGCAATTGAAATCGATGAGAAATCGAAGGGGAAAGAAAATCGCACTTTTGTTGTGTGTATTGTATAATGAGATGCGAACATTAATGAAAAATCAGGCCAAAAATAAATGCCTTTCAAAAAAAGAGAACCGAAACAGAGACAAAAATAAAAACAAACAAAAGACAATTAATGGGAAGAGTAACACAAATGGAAAATGGAAAAATCCGAAAGAGAAATGGCACGTAAAAGTTGCATATAAATCAAGGTTTATAAATAAGTTTTGTTTCCCAGTAACTGAAGCCATGAAAAGAAATAAAAATGCATCAAATGCTTCCAATGAATCAAGCGGCGGAGAAATCAATTTGTGTTAAATAAATGAGTGAAACAAAAGGGGGAAAACGGAAAAGCGGAGCAGGCACTTGCTTTTCACTTTGCCTGAAAAAATAACTTGCAAAATTTGCACATGAAAATGCAAAAATAATTGCTTGAGCAACCACAACAAAGCAACAGCAAATTAGACAACCGAAAGCCCCGCAAAAAATGAATAAAAAGAGGGAATCATCCCGAGCAAGCAAGAAAAGAAGAAAATGTCAAGACAAAAAACGGAAGTTGCTGTCCAAAAATGTGCCAAAAAAGCAGGCAAAGATAAAGGAGGACAGCCGCAGTATGTGATGATATAGTGAGTCGGCATCATCTGTGTGCTGGTAGTGGTTGGGTCAACTTCGCAAAAGCCCTGACAATGCAGATATGCATAATGAAAGCAAAGGCATAGAAGCCTCAAAACAAAAGGAGACTCCTCTTAAGTCTCTGCGGCCAAAAAAAGCTGACCTGGCTTAGCTTTTACTGAAAATTCATTAAAAACTAAAATAAACCGAATAAATATTTTGTATTCTTGTTCAAAATAAAATTGATTGCCTTGCAAAATGCTTTTAAAGAATATTTCAAGACATTTTTCTACCCAGAACTATAATTCAAGATGTAATAAACAAACACCTGCCACAGAATTATATTTACTTTTAAGTTTTTGAATAGAATATTTGATGTATTTGTTTATCCTGCAGCACTTCTCTGTCTTTCATTTACATATACATATTTATATCTTTGAAGCCAAAAAAATCAAAGAATATCCTTCACGAATGTAAGCTGAATATGTATTACATGTCTTTACCTTTTAGGAAATACCTTAATATTTTATTCAACGAGAAATAAAGCAATAAAAATCCCGTTGACTTTCATATAAATTAAAGCAAAATCTGAAACATGAGAAAATAATTCAAATAACTGAAATAGATAAAACTGTAAGCCTTTCAAGTTGATATTCGGAATGCCTGAGGACATTTCACAGCCTTTTTAAATGCCTCAAGAAATACATACATTTATCTCAATGCAAGGAAGAGGCGACAAGGAATATCTTTTGGCCACATTCCTTGTTCCAGCAGCAAATAGTAAAGAGCAAAAACCAAAATAAAGGAAAACTATCACAGAGAAATATTTTACAACCTCACTGAATGGCGAAAAATGGCAAACACATGACAAGAACAAAAAATTGTTGCTGCTCTTCGTTTAAAAATTTGAAAATAAACTCAGCGAAAGGAGAGCAGGAAGCAGCAAAAGTGTCAGACAAATATCTCGAAATAACTTTAAACATTTGGTTCTAGACAATGCCAACATTGTTTCTTTTCCGTTGTTGCCAAGCCAAGAGAAAAACTCTGCCACACATGTGAAAATGCATTCCTTAAATATTTTGTTTGTTTGTCGCCACAACACAGAAAATACAGTTCGGTGAACTTTGTAAGAAACAAAGAAAAGGCAGAAAAAATGCAGAAATTATCCATATTTTTGCGAGATATCCACAAGAGATGGGTTACAGCTGGGCAGGGAAGACTCTTCTCAGAGTCTTTCCCCTTCTTTTCTTAATGAACAAATTTCTTGAAAATTAAATTGAAACTCAAAGAAAATAAGTAAAAATTGTAATCTCAAAAAAGCTAAGAAAATGCCTACAAATCCTAATACTCTGTAGAAATTCAATAATATCTTACAGCTGGCAGATGTCTTTAAATTATCAAAAATTATTCTCAGACACTGATCTTTATTTTTTAAATCAACAAAATAATTAAGAAATACAAACACTTAAAGATCTCTTACAGCTGGAGGATCTTTTTATCATCTCTGCCTAGTTGTTGACATTTATATTTTTCTGTTACTGCTCTCGAACTCTGTTTTTTCTTCCCCACTCAACTCTTTTTTAAACGAAGTCCAAGCAGCACAAATTAGGGTCACTCGGCCAGTTTGCAATTTAATTTTGGGTTCAAATCAATTATGCAATGCGGAGCACAAACATACCTCCTCCTCGCTTGAAAATCTCGTTGGCACTTTGAGTTCTATATAAAATTACAGAAAAAAGGGAGGAGCGGCCATCCAACAACTTAAACGCTGGAGGTTAAGATCCGAACTGACAAGAAAAAGCCAGACCTCACCAAACAATTCGAGTCTCATCCAGACACCCGTGGAGAGCGAGGATCTCTTATCAGCATCCAAGGGTGCAAAATAAAAGCCAAATCTTGGACCTCACGTGCCCCTCAAAAGAATCGAGAAATCAAAACCCACACCAAAAAAATCACGCCTCAAGCTCATGGTTACTATATAATGTTTTTCATTGAAGCGGGGCCAACGTGCGACGAATAATTTGTTTTGATTTGCACGGTTTCACATAGTCTTCGCAGTTTTTTTTTTAATTTTTAATTTACTTTATGTAATTATGTTTGTGTTTTGGGAATTCTTTTGATTACGCGCGCCTCGAAATCGGTTTCTTTTTATTTCGAATTTTTATTGCGAAAGTTCTTGTCCGCTTATCAACGCGACATCAACTGAGAAAAGATCGCCGTGCTGAAAAATCGCTTATTCGGTTTTTCGCTTTGTCAGAGAACACACAGATCGGAGAACCGAGAGAAACTGGGTATATAGCTGAGAGATGTGAGATCGGAGACCTGACTCTCTCTCGCTAACTTTTCCGACGTTTTTTGGGGCCAGACATGTGGCAGCCAAGTTCCGTTTGTCCGCTTGTTATGGATGCTTCTCACAGGGTATTTCGGATCGTTTTCGAGGGCCACCACTTGTCAAGCTGCCAGATTTCAAAATCCGCCAAAATAAAATGTTGGGAAAGGCCAGAAATTCTAATGGCGGGGAAAATAACTAGAGAATCAGTCAAGTGGCGAGACGAAAAATGTTTGGTTAGTGATAGTCGTCGGGTCGAGTCTCTGTCTAATTATAAAATTAACTCAAAATAGCCAAGAGAACACAAAAATTCAGCCGAAGGAAAATCGGGTATATAATTTTTTTCTCTGAATCATTTAACACTAGTCAACATTGTATAATTATTTGCAGAAGGGGGACAAATTCCTAGTAGACTTTAGTGCGATTAGTTCCGAAAACGCTTAAGTTATTAGTATCTTAGGAAAAAGATAAAGAAATTTTGTTTTTGTAGATGTAGGAAGCCACAGAAATCTATGATTTGAAATCAATTAAAATTGCCAATTAAGTTTACTTTAATTTATTATAAAAATACAGCGATTCTAAGATGAAAATCCGTTTTTCTTTCTATATATTTTTAATGATAGGGTCTTTTTCGAAATCTAACTTTTGTAGACTGGTGTAATTTTTTCCCAAAAAATCTATAAAAACACAATTTTTATGGTGCAAAAGTTCAGCATAAACGAACAACGACTGCAAATCAATTTTACGTTTGCATTGTGCGTTTTTTTATAGGTAAATTATAAACGATTTCCACAGAATTTCGTCTCTTGCTAAATGTGTCGCCTTGGAGATTTGAGATTTCTTTTTGATGGCAGCATTTTTCAACTCATTTTCGCAATGGACGTCATCAGTTGTGGCGTGAAAAGAAAACGGAAAAGTGAAGAAAAAACAGAATAAGAAGACGACGGCAACGGCGACGTTGGGGGGTCAAACTATGCAGGGGAATGGTGGAAAAAGTGAAGGAAAATTGTCGGCAAGTGGCTGTCAAAAACCCTCGCGTCTCTTTCATTAAAACGAAGGATCATTGAACTCTGGGGGAGAAGCATAGAAAATCATCTGCGAATTTTGCTCAATGAGAAAATATGTTTTGAAAAAGTCGCTTACTGGCGCCACCTGGTGTTGAGCAGCTGAAGCTCTCGCTTGCCAGGGTTTGTGCATTGGCTAAAAATGCTTTTATGAATGAGCTTTGCTTTCTGCAAAGAAGAAAGAGAATACTCTGAGAATACTGCCAATTCTGCAGAGAGAGAGAGAGAAAGATTTTGAAGAGAGAGAGCCGAAGAATGCAATTGTTTTTCCTTCGCAGTTTGTTGGTATTTGCCGGCTTTTTGTCTGTATACTTTTGTGTGTTTTTGTTTGTGTTTTGTTTTGCGTAGGCGAAGGCGTCAAGCGGGCGCAGAAGAAAGCCCCATTTTTACAAAGGCCCCCTCCACTCTTCTTATTCAGCTTCTTTTCACAAACAAATTGTCAATATTTGAGCTGGCTTTAATTTGTGATACATAAAACCTTCCGCTTTGGATTAACCGAAAATGCGAGGATGACTTATTGTTGTGCCCATCAATGTTTCATTGTGATGATATAAAGTGGAGCACACAAGCTACTTTTGTCAGGCATAATTTATAGACAAGCACAGATACATAATGTGTGTACTAAGAAAAAATAGGGAATTTTATAGAAAAGAACCTAAAGATTCAAAATCTAGTAATAAAACGGAAATGAGAATCTTAGTAGAAGTTTGTAGCGAAATATCGTAAACCTCTCCTTGTTAATAATATATTTTAAAGGGATATAACAATTTTTTTTTACTTTAAGAAAATGTATTAAAAAAATCATTGCATACTTTTGGGCTCTTAATTAAATGGAATTTCAAATCTCTCTATTATTTAAAAAGATTAATAATATCAGAATCTGAAGAGGTTTGAAATCCCTTGTTAAAATTAATAAATATTATTAAATAGCTTCGCAAAAAAATATATACTGCTAAGATTTTCATTGCATACATTTAGACACAATTATGGAAAATTTAAAATCTCTAAGCCTTCCTTGTTTTCATAAAACTAATTGATTATTTTTTGAAGTGCTAATTTTTTCTCCCCCACCTGATATTACCCCACCCTCTGATATAGTGGCGTCGTCGTAGTGCTTGAGTAGTATTTTTCGTGTTATTTATAAACTCTCGGATGTGACAGGCCGGCAGGCACAAGCCATTCAAAATGTGCCATGCAGCACACCGAAGCCTAGGCCTTCGCTTTCGACTCGATATTTCTATTGCTCGTCGCCCCTCTTTATATTCTTGTATTTTTTACCCCCAATGAGGCTATATGCCCCATTCATACTCACTCGTCATGTCTCGACTCTGACATGTCTTTAAGGGTATAGCTATATAAGATACAGTGAAAACTAGCACAAGCAGACAGGAAAGTATTTAAATTTTAAAGAGTTTGTATCGTCCACTGATACTTAAACAGATCCTAAAGCTTCTTTATGATATCTTACTTGAAGCATCATCAAGTTCCATTTCTCGTGCCTCTACTGTACTTGCCTTATAATGTTTATAAGACGCAAAAGCCTTATGACTGTGTGTGCAATGCGTCAATTTGCATGTGGATGGCGCTAAGCAAATGACGGGTGCTGTGTGTCAGCGTTTCGACAAGAAAATGCCGTAAAAAATGGTGTTGTGTTTGGGCTAGAAAAAGAGAGCCCCAGAAATAAACGAATAAACGGAAAGAACAGAGGGAAAAAAGCATAGCCATGGCTCTGGTCCAAATCCATTGCGACTTCAAAAAGGAAGGCAAAAATTGCAGAAACACAACCTACCCCAAAAACATGAGCACATAATCCAATCCACTTAATTCCACTGCGAGGCGATGCCCTGCACTTCACCATCTTCGCCTCACAATGGAATCAATAAATCAAGGTGGACCACGCCCCCCTTCATGGACACAACACTGCCATTTATGAATTAAAAAGAGTTCCAGAGTTCCCTCAGTTCGCGTCTGCAGATAAGCAATCATCAGCAGAAGCTGCACTCAAGGAGTACTTATTTCTTCAGCAAGCAAAGACAACACAATGTTGGCTTGCAAATGGAGTTTGGAAATACTCTTTTCCCAAACAATTCATTAAAATTAACAGCAATATTTTCAAGTGTATTTATACTATGCATGGAAAAGTTTCAGGTAATTATCTTTATCAACAGCGAAATAATTAATATTTGCAAAACAGAATTACCCAATGGGCACTCTGCCAGTATTCGCAAAAGCTGAAATGTATTTATTTTTATTTTGGCAAAAGACGAGCAGTGCTTCCTATATGTTAATGCGAATACCCAGACACTTCTAGTTACCATAAATTTTGCTAATTATTTAGGGATTAACGAGGGTTTTCTAGGCTTAAATACTATAAGAGTAAGAGGGGGATCTAATGAAACAGTTTCATTTTCAAGTCTAAGGTATTTTAGAAGAATAATAAGCTAAGCAATTTAATTTTTTCAATTTTTAGGACAGTGATTATATTTTTAAAGAGCTCTGATACTTATTCTTTATTGCAAACTTGCATCTAAGATCATAATAAGTCTCCATCTCCATTGAAAGAGTATTAAAAGTATCTCTGGTATGCCTGAGACTACTGGAAAAGCCGAGATTGAGAACTGAGAACTGAGCACTGAGCACTGAGAAACTGGAGGCTGCTCTGGCGGAAGTGCGGCGTGCAAATTCCAATTTTGTAATCAGCAGCTGGAGGATGGGCACGAAAGCAAGCAGCCAGCCACAAGACTGGTGGAGGAGCTTCTCCAGAGCTCAACCGAGTGCAACGCATCATTGAATTCTTAATCTGGCATTAATACAATTTTATGTATGGCATAGAGTCGCTGCTGCTAGAGGAAGAGGCCTATGTTGGACTCCATTGAGCAGGGAAGAGCGGATCGGCGTGTCGAGGGCGGGAATCCCAACAAAATCCGCAAAAACGCTCGCTCGCCGCCGCCGACGACGACGACGATGCCTCGGACCATGAAGATGGGCGACGACAGATTGTGAGCATTGCACTCGAGGGACGCAGGAGGAGCAGGAGGATGAAGTGGAGGGCAGGAGCTTGGAATGTTGTCGAGCCGTTGTCGCTGGGGCCCTCTCAGCTCCGTTGCTCGTTGGGGGCTGCATTTGATATGCCTGCTGTGTTTGACCCATATTGGAATTTGCCTTCAGAGCATACAGAGCAAGAAAAAGCCTACTAAATAATTTTATTACTTGGTTTTTTATTTAATCCGAAAACCTTACAATACCAATTATCCTAAGCCAGGATTGCATTTTTGTGAGTTAAAAATAGATTCCATTGGCTAGATATGAGAGAAAATAAGCTAAAACTTCTGTAAAAAATAGCAGACTAAAAATATATCCATATTTAACTCTAAGAAAGGCTTGATTTAGCCGACAAAAAGCGGGAGACAGAGAGAGAGTTCTGCTGACTCGCGAGTCAGGGCTAAGGGCCTGGGGAAACTTGTTCTCTTCTTGCAATCAAAAACGTAATGAAAAGTTAGGTATACAAAATTCCACAATTGAACTCTATTTTTTCGCTGTGTGAAAATAGCAACAGAGTGGATTTTGAAGAGAATGCAAGGAAGGATAGGCAGTTGGGAGGGCGGAGTTGGGGCGGCGCACAAGTCACGATTTGTACGCCGCTTAGAAAAACTTGTAATGAATGTGGGATGCGATGAAATGGAATGGCTTTGCCTTGGCTTGCCTTAGCTGGGCTCGGGATAAGCCAGGAAGGCAGGGGAGCCGACACAGGAGGCCACAACAGCACAATGAAGTCGACCTGGAAGCGCATGTCTGGAAGGTGTTTGAACTCGTAGCTACAAAAGTTCAAAACTTTCAAATGTAGGAAGTTCGAGAATGACCTGAGACGACGGCGACGACGGCGACGACGACGACTGGCTGCTCCTGGCTCCTTCTCATTCAAAGGGGCCCATCAATTATGTCTTGAGCGGAAGAAAGGCCGGAAAGCCCACAAATGGAGCAAGTTGGAAATTAGGTTTTCGTTAAATTTATTTTCTTTAAGTAGTAAACAACAAAGTTGATATGGAACTATTTATATCAGCCTTCTAAAGATTATTTATCAAACTTTATAATTAATCAGCAAACTTTGCCAATTGTTATCTGAAGGTTTTGCTGGTATTTCTTTGGGTTCTTCCCCTGAGTGAGTAAGTAGTACTTATTTATTTTTTTATTTATTGACAGTTTTAAAATTAATTTGTCAATCAATTTGTACTCCTACTCTTAAAGGATGTGTTTTTCTAAGCAGGTATAAAACTAAACGAACTCCTGACACTATATAAAAATCTTCCAATCCTATGTTTTTGTCAAACAAATAAACATTCCCTTTTCTATAAACAAAACTCCCACAAAACTCACCTTCATTTTCGCTGCGTCGTCGCCTGGAAACACTGTTGTAGTTACTACTGTGATAATGCTCCATCTCCGACTTCTCCGTGGACTCGTTCTCCTGCTTCTCGTCCTCGGTGTGAACCGGAGAGGAGGGACCCGATGAGGCGCTGGCCAGGGGCGAACCCGAGGCAGCCGAGTTGGTGCTGCCACTAAGTCCGTTACCGGGATACGAGGACTGACCCACACCACCATCCAGGGATCCCCTTTTGGCCGGCTGTACAATGTACGAGCTGCTGGTGGGCGAGGCGCAGGACGAGGGCGGTGTGGAGCAGTTGTTACCCAAGGGCTGAGTGTCCTCGATGAGATCTACGGACTTCTTGCGCGGCTTTTCCGGCGGTATGGGCGCCACGCCCTGGTCGTTAGCACTTCGCAGCAACTGCTCCTGCTGCTCCTGCATCAGGGATCGTTGCATGGCCGCCGTAACGGCCGCGGATTTGGCTGGCGGCGGCGGCGGTGAATCGTTCGCCGTTTTTGTGGGCGACTGACGCAGCCGCTCCGGATTGAACTTCACCGGACTCACGTTCTTTGGCTTGGCCGCCGGTATCGGCGGCAGTGGCGGTGACTTCACCGGACTTCCAATCTTCCCGCTCCTGGGCTTGATCTCTGGCGGAGCCTGCGATCGCAGCGGCGGATTGGGACTGGCATTTGGCGGAGGCTGTGGCTGCGATTGCGACTGCGGCGGTTCCATCGCCGGCTTGGCCACCTTTTCGCTGTCCATGATCAGTCCGGTGCCGGGCACGGTGCGTATGATATCGCAGCGATTGAGATCGCTGTGGGTGCGCGTGGTCTTGGTCTTGGTGAAGTGCGATGTCCACTTCTTCTGCTTCTCGATCAGCTCCCTCGAGTTGAACTTGCGCTCCGGCTTCTCTGGCTTGTCCGCTCCAGAACTGGCAAACAACGCGCTCACCGAACCGCTGGCTGGCGCCGGTGGACTGGCCGCCACTTCCTCCGACTTCAAGCGGGAGATATTGTGCTGCGGATACTTTACGGCCGAAGTGGCCACCACTTGCGGCGGCACCGCTGGTTCCACAATAAATTTGCTGTTGCTCAAACGCTGTTCGGCAGCAGATCCTCCATTTTGAGGAACAGCAGTGGCGTTATTATTGTTGTGAACCAGCGAAACCCCGGAGGGAAAGGGCGTCCTCCGCTTCGGCGGCGATTGTGAACGATCCGAGGATCGCGAGGATGATCGATCTGAGCCGTCGCACAGGTTATCCTCGCGGGAACCACTCCTCAACAGGCGGGAGCTCACGTTCGAGTTGGACTCTACTCCTAACTTCTCGAAGAGGGCGCGTGCGTTGTTGAATCTCGCCGAGTGCGACTCTGTCCTTCCTCCTTGCACGTGGGCGTTGGCGTGGGCAGCTGCCGCCGCGGCTGCAGCTGCATGGGCAGCAGCTACTGCGCTCAGCTGCTCCACCGGCTGGATCTCGATGGGCTTGCGCTGGAAGATGTTGGCTATCTGGCTGACCTTACCCACGGCAGCAGGGGCGGGGGCGTGGTGCATTGGTTTCTCCATAATAGAACTGAAAGAGAAAAGCGGGTAATTAAGATATGTTATTTTTTAATGGCCACTATATAATATATATATTATTCAAAAATGTATTTCTCCTGCGAAGAATTATAGAGTTTCGAATAAATTATGCTCACTCCATTTAATGACTCCTTTTAATGCAATTTCTTTTGTTAAAATTCGCCCTGTATATGATTATTAGTAACGGAAATGATATCTACTACTTGGATCTGTTATCTACGACGAAATACCACAGACCGCACCCTAATGACAAAAAATATGATAAAATCGATGGGAAAAGTTTAACGTCTACGTGTTTGTTTGCAGTGTTTGTTTGTTACCTTTGCCATTTTCTCGCTCATCGATTTGATATGACTCTGACTTTCGCAACACTTTTCACCTTTACTTTTTCGCTGAATTTTTATGATTTTCCTTTGTTGTGCGTTGTTTGTTGTTTTTTTCTGCACATCAAACACAATTAAGGCTCCATTGATGGCACGTCGTAGTGCAGCTTGGCCCTTCTCTACCTTCTTCGCAAGCTATAAGCTATATGTTATGTTGTTCGATGTGTGAAAGTCGTCGAAAAAGTGAACAAATTTACAGCAATTCAGTATTTTGGCGACTGGCGCGGGAAAGAGAAGGCATTGCCAGCTGGAAGACTGAGTGGGCTTTCTTCGAAGAAACGGAAAGAGAGACCCTGAGAGACTCGGAGAGCTGAGAGTGCGGAATGATGGTGCGACATTGAAAGCAATTTGCAGTCGTGTGTGTATGTTGGCTGATAGGGTAATGGTTACCGTTATCGGCTATTGATTTACGGTATTGGGCTAGGTTGGCTGCCCAGGTTGCCCTACAATCTTCAGTCTTCAAGCGAGCAAGAAATATTATTGTGTGTGGATGTCATTTCACTTTTTATAAAAATAAATCAAGAAATCAAGAAAAGAAACATTTGCAGATAGAAAGCTCAAGAATCAGTCTGTATAACAGCTGAGAGGTTTAACATTTATTTTTAATTATAAAAGGGAAAATATTTCACTGTAAAACTATTAACGGAATTTTAAGTTTAAATTGAAACAACCTGACATACAAAAGAATCACTGTATAACAGTTTATTTACAGTTTATATAACAGTTACGATAAACTTTCAGAATCAGCTGTTTAAAACAAGTTGGACTATTTAATAAAAGCATTAAAATAATTTATTCCATAGCAACACCTAACCATGACATTAAAATATTATTTAATATGTATAACATATATGATCTATTAATTTATATAAGTGTTTTACTAAGACCGTTTTATTTAAAAAGATTTGCACCATTAATGGATAACTACATTATCTTGATGAAGCCTAACTTTATATTATCATAATTATACACTTTTCAACTGTTATATATAATTGGAGTCTGAAATCTCTATTAGCTCATGGGATTAGTAACCCACACCCGACGAAAATAGCACAGCCACCCGAAAGTGGTGGCCTCCTTATAATCACAGACTCTACATGTGAGTCCCCTTTGAATGTGTCAGAGTCAGGGAGCGAAAAAGCACAGTTTGTGCCAGAGACTAAAGCGCTATCTATTCGAGAACTAAGCAGCAGACGGGCCAAACTTATCGCAATGTCAATAGAAATACGCCGCCCAACTAGCGTTGCTTTGGCCAAGAAGAACAAATATATACACGAAGAGGTAAACAAATGTGCAGATAGTGAACTCACTCCCATGTCCACACAATTAGGTAGGAGGGCAAGGAAGGCGCGACCGAATCAAGACAAAGGTCGGATCTGTACAGATGGCGGCATTATTATCTCAGGGGTCTCTCAGGGTAAATAGATGCGGCGGGACAAAAGTCAGAGCAGAGCCAAGCACGAGACAATGGCGACGGATGGATAAAAAACTTATCTAATCTAATCGAAATGCACAATGCATGTGACCCTGAACGAAGATACACGGCGGAGTGAAGATAAAGATTAAGACGAGATAAATTTAGACGGTGATTTCGTTGCTTTATAATTCAAAACAAGAAGGAATGCAAGATTTGGGGGTTTCACCAGTAGGAATACCCAGCAACTCAGTTTCCAGACACTGTAACTCGCTTGATATTGCATACTTTTTGGGGAATGCGTACAAGGAGCATTGCTTTTACATTCAGTACATAGAAAAAACTTAAAAAGATGAAAAAAATATTTACAAAAATAAAGAAGTCTTGAGTAATACCCTCTCTATTCTCTTGAATTTGGAAAGTAATTTCCCTTAAGCTCAATACAAACTTAATCTGCTTGGTTAACAAAGGACTTGTACATAAATATGATATAAAACCTAATATCGGCCATCATGGCTGATGAACACACTCTATAAGAAAACTCGAACGCTGGCAATATAACGTATCCGCAACAACTGCACATCCCTAGGGAAATTACGTTGCACTTTTGGTATTATGCATACATACATTACCCGTAGTTAATGTTTAAAAAGCTCGCAGATTTATTTGGCTGCCGAGCTGATATTGATTTAATGACACGTTTCAGTGACAGCTTCAGTTCCCCAGCGAGAGCTCCACCCCGTCATTATAAATTAATGCCGCAGAAAATGGCCAGGATGGAGGCAAGGACGTGAATATGGACATCGACATGGACACGGCCAGCAGCAGAAAAGCTGCTCAAGTGCACAATCCATGCAGCTTTGAAGGGACGGGGCGATTGACTGGGGGTGGCAGGCTACTATATATATATATATATATATATATATATATATATAACGATGGCCCCATGGGTCCTTGTCCTTGGCTTTTTGGCATCGGAGAATTTAATCATATAGTTCACTGCAGGACCACAGTTGAAAGGGTTTCAAGGATGCAAGTTTATCTTATTATAAAGATTTTTAATATGTAGATATACTAACAAACGTTATTGATTATTCTGACAAGTAAAATCTTATCCAGATCGATATGGCTAAATTTTGTAGGTAGGGAATTGGCAGTAGAGTTCCCTACAGCGCTTTAAAAATGTATCTTTTATTTATTTTATTAGCATAACATAAAAATGCAATATACATTTCGCTCAAATGGTTCTATAAACCCAATTTGTAAAGAACCATTTTGCATATTAGTTTCTGTGCAATTTGCATTACAAACACCCGGACTACTCGCAGCCTAACTGTCCGGGATATTATCATTAGCATAAATACGGATTAAGACACACCATTAAAAACTATAATCACAACGATAACGATCATAATTTGCGCCTGCCAAATGACACAAAAAACTAGTTTACCCCTCGAAAACCGGAGCTGCTGCTGGGGCTGCTGGGCTGCTGCGGCTGTGAGTCTCTAATTTCTGCATAAATGTTAATTGCACTCGGTAAAATGTTAAATTGCGCTCGTTAGCTCAAACACGTGCAGCGAGAGCCGCGACGACACACGATCCAGGTGGGAATGGGAATGAGGAGCAGCCGTAGAAGGAGGAGCAGCAGGTAGCCAGTCGCCAGAGCCACCGCCGCCGCCATGTGTTATAATTGCGTCAACATTCAGTCTCTTGAGCGTGAACAAGAAAACAATGTCAACAATGAAGTGATGGCCCCCATTGTAAAGGCACCCCACAGGGGAAGGCTGGAGAGGAGTGTTGTTCCGGGCACAAAAGATTGGCAGCAATTAGTGGAGCCACCTACCTACGCGCCCGGGTCTGCGGAGATTACTATTCCACACCGTAATACTGCCATACTATATAGTACATTAAGGTGAGATGGCCTCCCCGCTGGGAGGTCTTGGAGTTGCTTACCAATTCCCATGAAATGTGTAAAAACTTGGCGCCAGGAAAATGATTTCTTAATACGATATGGATATAGGTATAGCAACCGACATTGCAATGATAATTAAGATGATAATGTTGGGAACAACCATAGCTGTTGCAGCAGAACAGAGAGGTCAGGGTTAACTAGGAGCCTCTAAGAGATTAAGTATTGCAGAGTTTTACTTGGTTTTCTAGTAAAACTCTAAACATGCCTGAGGTCTTAACTTAAACATTCTGCCAACAAGTATTTGACCGAAAGCTTCACAGAAGCCTCTTACAAGATGAAGATAATGTAACAATAAAGTGTCAAACTTATTTATTTTATTTTTTTCATATTTCCAAAGCTCAAAACCAAACCCTAATAGCCGCTGTTGTTCTTAGTATTACTCTCAGTCGGAGATTTAACATCTTGTATTTCTTTTCATTTCGATTCCAAGCCCAACAACCTTGCAGCTCGCCGGTCGTGACAATTGTCTTGCGATTGTAAGTTGTGGACTTTGCCGACTGGCAGACATAGACCCACAGACACCTTTCCGCGTAGGCCTGGTTAACAACAACTAACGAAGAAATACAGCCAACAACATTCACTTATTAAACAAGAACACAAACAATTCAAGATGCTTTGATACGGTTACACCACCGAGCAGTGCTGAATACGAAACAAGTTGTCGCTGTTCTCGGTGTTGTGTGTAGTGTGTGTTTTGTGTGGTGTGTCTGTGGTTCGTTGGTCTTGTTAGACAAATTATGCCAATTAAACGGTGGGAAAACAAGTTGGCAAGTCTGCACGCGCTGGCCCCCTAAGAGTGGGTTTTTTTTCTCTCTTTCGATTCGTGGGGAGACCTGAAATTCTTAATCCGATCTGGATTGGGTGGAGGTTTAGGGATGGCCAACAAGGGAGCGATATATCAATATCGCATCGATAGTTAACATGAAGTTAAAAATACGAATATTTATATTCCAAGGCAGAGAAGTCCTAACTTTAAAATACTGTTGGATAATGAAGGAATAAAATAACATTCTGTCGATACAATCGATTTTTGACCTTTAATTTATATATTATTTGCACAACGATATTTTTTAGAGTATTGAAAACGATATTTGGTGGATATATTATCCCTAGTTTGGTTTGCAGTTAGCTGGTGCTCAAAACGGGTCTTCAAAGAATGCGCCCGCCTAAATTGAATAACCGCAGCACTCGAGAGCTCTCCGCCAGACTCCAGACTACACACTCCACACCACAGAATACACACTCCAGGCTCCACACTCCCCACTCTAGACTCCACACTCCAGATTCCAGATGCCACCAATTGAGATACGTCCTCGCATATCGCAAGCCAAGTGTCTAGTCCCACACACATCGATCGGGAATTCATTTGCATAATCGAGCCGATTGACTTTTATAAGCCTGACAAATGACTGTGGAGTTGAGTCAGTGGCCCGGAATGAGTGTCGCCAGGTTGGCGGTTGGCAAACTAAGTATTTTTAAACTCCCAGGATGTTGACAAAATTTGCATATATCTGTGCCAGGTAGCTAGCTGACTTATCGAGAAAATAATCCTTTAATATGCACATCTGAGAGCAAATTTATTTCAATATTAAGAAGTTTAAATATTAATGAGTACCATTCAGACATCTTAGGGGGTATTGTTTTTTAATATTTTGAATCTCTAGTGATTCAAAACTATTGCCACTGCCCTCGTTTTGTGCAAATAAAATAGACCACAACCTGGCGCCAACGGCCTCGTTCCACCCCCAAATGCGGCTCATGTGCGCATAATTAAGGAGCCCAGGGGACTGCAAACTTCGCTTAAGGATTCGCCACGTGTGTGACAGCGTGTTTTTTATGGCCTAAATGGGAGATGGGCGTCGAAAAAACAAAAAAAAAAACTTTGTGACCGCTTTGGGAGAGGGCTTTCACACAGCTTAGACCACAAATGTTCCCAACACTAAACATATGATCACGCAGAAAGGATAAAATGCTCCATCAGCTAAAAGTAGACTATGAATAAATTGTTGTTTCAGGACAAAGCGAACTAAAAACCCAACAGCCAACAAAATACAAAACTTTTACCTAACCAAACAATTTTAAAATAAAAACTAAGCTTTGATATTCCAGCTGCGTTTGAAACCTCTAAAAACAGTTTTTATAAGTTTATTTACTAAATAAATTGCTTATTTAATATTTTGTATATATTCGTTATTTTACGTTGAGATAATAATTGATTTTTATGGCTAACCAAGCTGTCAGATCTTACAAAAATAATAAAAAACCGGCTTTACTCTTGGATTTATTGCCCTATGATAGTTAAACTGGACTCACCTTTCTCTCGTTCAACTCGGGGTATTCCTCGTTGTCCTTCCTTCCTTCCTCCGCTCTGTGTCCACCACCTGCTCCTCCTCTTTCCTCGGCTTTCCCTTTGTTGTTTGATTAAACCTGCTGCTCAACACCTAAAGCCTGGCTCCGCTCCAAACATTTGTCATTGTGGTGCTGGGTGCTTTTTTGTGTTATTTTTTAGTTTTTATTCCAGGTGATGCTCTGCTCCTCCGGTCTCTCCACTTCCTCCCACTCGCTGGCACTCGACCGTGTCGTTTTTGTAGTTTCTGTGGATGTGGACGTCGTGGTTGTCAGCCAATCAACCCACCGCTGGCCTCATCCGTGTCAGCATTTTTCTGTTGTTTTTTCCTGTGTGTTTGTTGTCTGGCTTTTGCGCAAGATGAAAATGCAAATTTCTGCAAAAAAACAATCCAAGAAACAAACGCAAACAAATGTTAAGAGACCGAAGTTGCAGTTAACAGAAATGGAAACTTACATTTTACACGGAAAATAAACTATCATAAAGCTTGGTTTCTAAATTGATTTCGATACTTTTTATAATAAATTATACATGTTAATAAAAATAAGAGAAAAAAGTATGAAAGCTACGCTAAGCTTTTTATAATAAGCATATAAACTATATAAGTTTTTTCCTGTGCACCCTGAGGTTCAATGAACCAAAAAACTGCCGAGAGCTGCTGGCCAAAACGAAAACAAATAGAATTGCCACATTTTTAAGGTGGCCCTCGAAGGCATACGAAATTAGTTTGGGCCTTTGTCGGGGGGGTTTTGGGTTTGCCTTAGGGTCTCTCGCCGAGAAAATTGAAGGTGAAATGTTGCAAACGGAAGCAATTAGTTTCATTTGGAGCTGCAGCTTGCCCCGAGGGGGCAAAAAAAAAAAGAAGAAACAGAGAAGAGGTTGAGCTGCAGGCCCAATCGACTGAAACCGAAACTGAAAACTGGGGAGAAAGTTCGCCGATTGATAAACATGGAGCGTGTTTCCAGTAGCCAGGTAGCCGGGAGTCACAGTCGTCAGTCAGTCATTAGTCAACGAAAACAATGTTATTAGCATCGGATGGTGATCAAAGTGTCGCATTAATAAATACGATTTTTACAAAGGTAATCGCATAAATACCAATGGTTTCTGCGACGCCTACACTTCACGCATTGTAATTGTCTAATTTATTGTTGTTTTGTTCAGCAATTTCACTCGCTTATGTGCGTGAGAAATTCGTTTTGTCAGGGGTTAGGCATGAAAATGAGAAAATTTAACTAAATAATGAATGCCACATTAAGCCCGTTACTTGGGGCAGGTCGTGAAGTTGTGTGAGATGCCAAATAATGGTATGACAAGCCTAATTGAATAATAGTGTAGAGGCAGAGAGTGTGTGTGGGATCGGAAGAGAAAGTCAAGGGTAAATCACTGGGAAAACAAATTAGCAACTACTCAGAGAGGTTAACATAATTTGGACATTAATATTCTATTATATTGTTGTAGGTATGAAAGACTCAATGTAATATTTCAGTTAAACTTTCAAGACTTTGCTCATCTCAATACTTTTCTTAGTTTACTTTAAGCTCACATCATGTTGAAAATACTAATGAGTTCTTTTCAACGACCTCTCAACACTGAAAGCACCGAAATCCCAACCCACCTAACTCACTTGGCTCGCCATTTAATCTCTTCGAGAAACAAGAACAAGAAACGTTGTTGGCAACAGCATTTTCCCATTGCTAGCCGCATTTTATTGGTCTATATCGGCAGTAGTTCGGTGGACCAGACATCCCACCTAGCCTGGCACCAAATAAGGCAAGGCAGCATCGCCGCAGACAGAACTCTTCTGGTTAGAAACCAATTTCTGGCATTACATGGCCTCCGCGTGGAGTCAAGCTCTGGCTCATCGTCGTCGTTGTCGGTGTTTCAGGCCGAGTTTTAGTTTTAGTTTGGATTTGAGCAGCTGCTTCTGCTTCCACTTCTGCACCGTAAAAGGTCATGAAAAAGTTGTTTACTTCTCTTCTGCTTATGAGGCCATAAAAAGCCAAGATAAAGGAGAAAGAGGAGAAGGAAGCCAACACCTAAACCGGGGTCCATAATAAAACTAAAACATGACATGGAGGCAGCTTCAGTGTAATTTACACGGGAAACTTTAAACGAAAAACAGCGAGCGCTTTTGTTAATTTTTTTCTGTAGTTGTTTTTTAGCAAGATTTTTGTAAAAGTTAGCTGGGGGAAAACTTGATCAAATCTGTTCAAGCGGCCTTGATGCGAAGAGCTCTTGAAAAAATAAGCCAAAGCTAAACAGTTTTGAAGGGAGATAAAAAAAATCAAGAGATGGAAAGGTATCTTCGGCTTGACGAGGCTTAGATACCCTTTATATTTTTACCATAGGAAAATATTATTTCAGAAAATCAATCCTGAGAACAAAATATGGCATGGTAGACGGAGAACTAGATTGCGCTAGAATAGATAAAAGCCCTGATGAAGATTATAATAAATATAATCAGAGATATTATAAACATAATAATTAAAAAGCCCTCTTGTAGGGTATTTCTGGTTAAGAGTTATGACATCTCTAATAATTATGATCAAAGCCAACGACTTGTTTTCGCTGCCGCTGACAAGATTTGTACGCATCTCTTCGAAACCAAACTCGATCCGATCGGATCCGATCCGACATCAAAACCGTTACCGCAGCGATCTCTTTTCCTTCTCCAATCTCAAATGGCAATAAACCCGGCGAGCTAATGATATGAGCCTTTTGGCTGAAGAGAGAAATCTGATTGATTGTAATTGAATGGCTCGGAAGACAGCCGATTCTAATGCCAAGTTATTGGCACTTTCATCCCCGACAATCTAGTTTATGGATTGCAAATGTCAAGCGGCAAGCGGCAATTGCTGGAATTACACGCTGATTACAAGTGGAGGATGTGTGCCGCTGCCAATGTGAGGCAGAAAGGAGGTAACTTGGCTAACGACGACCTTGTTTCAATGTTCTACTTGGCTGTCGAGGTCGTTTGAGAGAAGAAAAAGGCCTTGGAATTATCCAATTTATGGTTGTCCTGGTTGAGTGTCAAATTAATGGCCATAAAGTCGATAATTATATTTGTCAAGTTAAGGAATCCACTCTTATCTGCACAATATTCTCATTAATATAATATATATTTTTTCCATCTCTAATCTGTAGGGAATTTCTTCCATTTCCAACTCTTCTGCAGAATAACTGCCACACATTATAACTCTACCTCTATGTCTTATCTCCTTAAGTGCTTCTCAATTTCCAATTCTGTCTAGATATTCTTCCACACATTCTTCACATTATAATCAAGTGAATTATCAGATTGCATGCCCCATCAACCATTGCGACTTGACGCTAATCGGTAGAAGTATTTTTAATTCACAGTTAAGCTCGCCATAAGCCATGCCAACTTTTAATGGCAGCGCGAAAAAAAGGAAATAATAATAACAATAAACTAAGGCATGCGAAAAATAAAATTGAGTAAAAATGTGGGCAAAAATTACTCGCACAGTGGAGCATGTAAGTGTTACATTAAATGGAGGCGGGGCGCCGGCGGCGGCGATTTTAATTGCCAAAACCCCTTCGGCTTTACCCCTCTCCCGTCATGCTATAATAATTACGAGCCAAGTAGATAATCGCAGTAAGCGAAGTTGGAATTGGTAGAAAAGCCATTAAAGTAATTGAAAAAGACCGTAAGAAATGTGGGCATAAAAATAGAAAATACCTTTCGATAGGTAAGCCATTTTCAGGGCGGTACCCAGCCAGTACATGCAAAGTGCCGGTGATAAAAAGTAAAGTTATATATCTATGCAGAGCGAGAGCCTCTAAACAACTTTCACACAGCAAAACGCAAACGCAACACGACTTGGTCTTTTTCCTCTTCAATATTTATTGTCGCTGCTGGAAAATGGCTTTTCCAAGGTCCCTCAGACAAAATGAGTTGCGAAAAGCGGCGCGAAAAAGAGTGGATAAACTGGTGTGCATGTTGCATGTCAATTTTAATTGCATATTGCGAGAGACTGTCAAATTGAATTTGACTTGCCATCGCGGGAGCACGTGGCTCCAGATAAGATACAGATACCCACAAACAATTTATTACTAATACGAAAAGTATACTTACAACAGTTATTGATTATGATGAATCAGGGAAAAAAAATCACGCGGTTCTCTTATCAGCAGATAAACCCAAATATTCAATTGAAAATCAAGGCTGACCAGTATTAAGTCGATTTAAACTTGGACAAATCCCCTTTTCAAACAGACGGAACTCTGCGAAACGAGTTTGCCATAATAATAAATCGTCTTCGCCTGGCCGAAGCGAGCTGTAATAACTGGAATGCATCTGCTTCGCCTCCGCCTACCCCTTTGCCTCCTACTGATGGATTGTGGCAATGAACTTGACATTAATAGGGTTTCCTCTAACTGCCGCCTTGCGTGACCGGCCACGCCTCTCCGCTCTTTTTTCCATATACTGACCCATCCTGACAGAGGTGGGGAAAAGCCGGGAGAAACAAACATTTTCTCATGCCTCTTCTCGCAGGCTGAGGCTGGAGAACAAGTCAATCTGCCAAAGAGTGCGAGTGCATAAAGAATTTTTAATTGCAGGAGAGATGCGCAGAGATGCACAGAAAGAAATATAATCAAATTCACTTAGGCTGGGGATAAATCTACAATCAAAGATCAATATCTCTTAAGAATATTATTTCAGTGTGGCTTCGTCCCGAACTGATTTCTTGCTAATCTAAAAATATTGCCAAAGCAATACGAATACCTTGATCAATTCCTGTCATTAATCATTACTTTTCAAGAAATAAAATTCCAGTATTAAGGATTTTATTCATGCATTTCTTCACGTGCAAACTACTATTAGACAGAGAGATAGAAAGAAAAAGCAAAGCCTATCCACAAAGTCTCTAAAGGCCATGTCCATAGAAGGCAGGGTTTTCTATAGAAAAAAGACCAAGCTGCCGGCAAACGGAACTCGGGTTTTAAGCCTTGGCTTGTGACAACGGTCAATATCCAGCGCCCAGCAAATGAAATGAAATGTCAACTGCAAATTGAATCAACTTGGGGATAGAAAAATCCAAAAAAAAAAAAGAGAGGAAGAAACCAAGCCCCAAAGGACACAAAAGAGATTACAACAACCGCAGTGCCCCAAAAAAGAGGTGTCAAAAAGCTTGATCTAAATTAAAAGCTTCACATAAAAACGGTTGATGAAAAAGGGTTAACCAGTCAGACAAGTGCTTTTTATTAAGATATTACAGAAGGAAAAAGCATGATAAAAAACGTGATGAAAAAGAGTTAACCCACTGAAGTGATTTTAATTATATCTTTATAAGTAAAACAGAAATAAATATGGTAAAAATATAAGGAAAACTCAATTGCTCGAGATTGCCAACTTAAAGGTAAAGATTTTAAGGGAAAAACGAAAAAGGCACCAATTAAAAACACGTAATGAAGACGGTCCCAAAAAATATGAGCCCGTGACCATGACCAAAGGTCTTGACTCTGCGATCCCTGCTTTTATACACCTGTTACCCCCTTTTTTTCCCGCTGACATTTCTGACAAATGACAACAAATGCGTGGCAGACATCTGGTCGCCGCTCTTAACCCCTTTGCGCCCAGCAACAGCGACGAATGAAAGCGAATGGCTGAAAATGAAAATAAATAAATGAAATAATCCGTGGCGTAGCGACGAAACTAAGATCACTCCGAGGGCCGTCGCTGTCGCAGCCCCAAAGAAACTCCCCCGATCGCAAGTGAGAGCGTGACAATGTCAACACATACAGCGGAAAAGAAGCAAAATAAATATAATGAATAAATACAAAAAGCAGTTGAGGCATGGCCAAATGGAATTTAACGCTCTGGCCTGCAAGAAAGCAAAAGTTAAGCAGCAACAAAAAGCGTTATTTCCACCTCAATTTCAGTGCAACATCTCTTCTTCTAGTTAAATGTGACAAGAGATCTGTTATAAGTTCACATAATTATCGAGTAAACGCACGTCAGTGCAGATAGCAAAGATATGTAGTTGCGGGAGACTACAGACTATCTATTATATATGTATTTCTAGGCAAGAGATATGGCCAAGTGTTCTGCAGCAATGCGGAAAATATAATTTGGCTAATGGCGGTTTCGCCTACGCTTTATCGTAGGTGTTTTCTGTAAACAAACTACACAATGAAGCTGAAATGAAAGCGGGAAATGTAAACGTGTTTTTTGAGCTAATGGGCGATTTGGATTATAAAGCTCAATGAACAAACACCCGTGGCTACTTATATTAATGAAAGTATTCGATTTCCATTGGGAATAATAGTCTTTGTTGAGTTTTTCTATTATATTGCATTTTTTATCAATAGTGTACAGATTTTACGAGTTTAGAGTTCTTAGTTAGCTATGTAAAATAAGATTCTTAATGGGTTCTAGAGTATAAAATACATATTATACATTTTAAAAGAATTAAAACACATATTTTAAATTTTTAAGAATTTCTAAAGACTTTATCAATGGTTTTTGGGCTGTTATAATTCCCAAGCTGTACCTTAGCAAAAGAAAACGGAGGATAAAAAGTGGTTGTCTTTAAAAAATGAATTTTCCTGTCCTAAAAAATGACATTTATAGTCTTATCTGCTAACCAATGGAAACTGCTGGTAAATGTAAGCTTCCTAAGCTTAAATTTATTTTTAAATGCAACCATTGACACCTCAAACTACCAAAATAAACGAAATATCTATAAATGTAAACGATATTCCCTCACACAAATGCGATTACAGGCACTTCTCATCTCGGTGAATCCCCTGCAATTTCCTGCAGCTCAAAAATATATTTACATAAATCCCCTTTTCGTAATCGGTTTCTCGTCTGCAAGTTCAAACATCTCCATTTCACACACTCAAGACTTTAAGCCATTTTAGCACCCCATTCCTCGAAGTTTAACGATTTTGCGACTTTGAACTTTTAAGGTTTTTCCAACACACACACAGAAATACATACCACAGAGAATATTTCATAATATTCAGCAGGAAAAATAGAGAGAGAGGGGAAGTTTTCCTTTTGCCACTTGGTATATTTGCATTGCATTTTCCTTATTTTTTTCTCCCATATTTTCCCGTCTCTCTCTTCACGTTTTCTCCCTACTAAACAATGCAAACACACTGCGCGGCGAATAGAAAACAAATCCAACAAATCCGCTTAGAGTGCAAAAAGGCAAAAAAGACTGTTTCCAATTGCCCAGAGTAAGCTAGAGTAAACCACACTCTCCACCACTTTGCCCCCACGCAGACACAATTTCCACATTTTCCCCCGTCGCATGAGCTTTTCCCACTCGAGAGTCAAGTGCAGTCAAACATTTAAGACGCAAAATAGGAGAATTCTCTGCAGTATTCATTCCAAGACCACGCCAAGTGGGTAATTTACGTACACGATTTGTAAATTGCAGCTGCAATTTCGCTTTTCGCCTGACTTATGCAATCCTCGTGACTGTCACGATGTCTAGTGCTGCCGCCGCTGCTGCTGCTGCTGCTGCTGCTGCTGCTGCCACTGCCACCTTATCAGCTGATTCACACCAATTAAATTTCAATTTTCGCATAAGGCAACCATTATCTCCGCACGACAGATTGACAGGCAGACAGCAAGAGGCACTCCGCCAGCCTTATCAGGTTCTCTAATTCATCTCCCTTTTCATTGATTAGTTTCACACGAACTTTGCCACCCAGAGACTGCGTCGCAGCTTTTACGTACACATTTCCAGTCCATTGTTCGCATTTATAAGCCCCGGGTTTTGTCTTCTTCCAAATTATAACTCTTCTCTCTGTATTGTTTTTGTCAACAAAAAAATTTGATTTTTGCGTATTTATCCGTCATTCGTCTTTGTTTGTTTGCTTTTAATTGGATCCTAGCACTGATTGAATGTCTGGCTGGGTTATATATACATATATCATTTTACATATTTATTTGTTCATAAAGGTTGCCCTCTCTCGAATATAGAGCACCCACTCGTATATAACTGCTGAGTGGGCATACATTTTTAATGGCAAACTGCAGCAGTGGTGGGGCGCACACACAAGTTCAAGGAACTCTAAAACGAATTGTTCTTGATTTAAATCAATTTCGGGGTATAGCTCAGTGGATTTAAATTAAATGAAAAAAGAAATTATGTGATGTGATGTGGGACATGCATATATTTTAAGTGGTCTTTTGTATTTATTCCCCAGAGTAAGCTGTCGAGTATAAAGTAGCATTTCCTGCATATTTCACTTAGAGTGAGCTTGGAAATATTGTTCACCTTTGTGAGAGCTATATTTTAAATAAATTACTCAAGTAAATATGTAAAATGCGGTCACCATAATTATTTATTCGATTTCCTTTAGGTAAGAACCTTCAATACTATTCAATATTTTGCGTTACATCTATTGCCAAGTCTCCTTCACACAATATAATTCAATTATCTAGTTTATTTTGTTATCAATTGAATCTTCTCTTTCGAATTAGTCTCCCATCCTGAGCTATGCCAATTGCATTCGCCTGCCAATCCCCAAAATGTTCCAATTTGCATTTGGCCCGCAGCAGTGACTCAAGAATAAGCCCCGATCCCTCGCTCATCCTTTTCATCTTTCCATTCCTGTCACATCCACCAGATCCCAGGTTGCTGGGTGTCTTCTGCCAGTGGCAAATTATTGATTTATGGCCACGCGTCGCCTGTCACTGTCAAGATAAAGTGCCACGCTGATGTTTGGAGTTGAAGTTGCAACTGGAACGTGCAGCTACACAGTAAAAACTAAATCTTACGGAACCTAATCCTTCCTGATCTGAAACTTTCATTAAATATATATATTGAAGTACTGATTTCGATCAAAATCTTCTTAAGGCAAAAAGGTTAACTACCCAAAGAATTCCGTAAAAACTAAATTATATCAAGATTTCGATATGAAAATGGTCGTATTTTTCCGTGTAGAACTGGAGAATGCAGAGTGGGGACTGCAGACTGCAGTCTGTGGGCAGCAGGCGTGACAACTACAAATGCCAAAGGACGGAGTTGGAGACAAAGCCGAGAAAGAAAGGCAGAATCAAAGTTGACTCAACCTTAAGTAGACACTTCACACTTGGCAGGGTCGCTGTCCGTCCTTCTGTCTGCTCCACCTCTCCATTTGCCCCTCATCCTCCTCCTCCATATTTGCATTCCATCTCCCTTCGCCACAGCGTTCCCAGGGTTCTTGGCTTGCCCTTGCCCGACACTGTACTTTTCCAGAGGCTGCAGTGCAATGGAAGCCAAAAGGAACAACCCTTAGAAATGCAAGCTAGCGAAAAAGCTTAAGCACCCAAAGGATGCATGCACTGTGAGGAAAGGTTGAGAGAGAAAAATAAAAGTAAATAGGACTTGATTCACCAACTTAATCTAAGTAACAACAACAGTTTTCTTGGTTTACTCAACTGCTTATAAAAAATAATTAAATATATTTTGCACACATATCTGTATTACTCAGACATTTTAGAGACAAGGATGTGTTCTGTGACTTTCTAGCTTATTTTTTAGGCGTGTACGAACAGGCGAAAGAGGAGCTGCTGCTATACACACCGGTAACTGCAAGGAAATCGAATAAAGGAGCAGACACAAAACCAAAACAAAGCCCAGAGAGTGGAGCTTCGCCAAACAGTTTTTTCCGTGGTGCGAATGGCTAGGAAATGGGAGGAAAACTGAACTGCCGGCTGGCAAAAAACTTTTGTCATTATGCAGGCGCAATGGCGATGCTTTCTCTAAATTTTCCTCCCGCCATCACCTACTTCCTCCTGCCTTTCATCAAACCATTTCCCTTGCCAGCACAGCCTCTCTCGCTTATCTAGTAAATTGTCAAAAACTTTTTGCCATCGCTTTTTGTGTTTTATATCTAACTCAACAGCGCAGAGCTGGGAACAGAATTCAATAAAACAACAAACTTTGTGGTCGGTGGGAGCCCGCCCCAACAAAAAATAGCTCTCCGAACGAAATCCACACCCCACGAACAGGAAGAAGCACTCCAATGCATCCCCACACATTAGCAAATGAAGCCAATAAATGAAAGCCCCGAAAAACTCCCCCCGCAAAAATTGACAGGGGAAATGTTTATTTTTAACACGGTTAATTTAACCAAATTAGGTATAATTCTTGTGGTCAGGTCCTGGAAAAATGGGGTCAAGTGGAAAAGAGGGTTTGGCCGGGAAAGGAACGAGAAAGAGGTGTCCTAAATTAGCTGGCAATTAATTATGGGAGGTAGGAAGGATGGGCAGAGACAAAAATCCATAAAATTATAAACAACAGCATTATATTTCCATCTACTTTGCGTGTTTCTGAGGGCTGAGAGAGAACGTAACCCTGAAGGTGGCGATGGATGGTGCAATTTACATTGTTAACTAAGTTTTAACCGACCAGTCATGCAATTCTTGTCAGCCCTGTCTCAGCCTTAGCTCTTTTTCTTGGCTCATTCAATTCAGTTTTCGCGGCAGTTGCAATTGCAGCCGCGGAAGGTTGCTAAATTACACAACTAGGGAGAGGTTAAAACCCCAGAGAGAACGTCGTGACAAGGTAGAAAAAGTTACAGTAATGTTTGGTTTTTCTAATTGGCATTAATTCTTGTTTAATATGTATACGAAATTGTTAACATCACAGCTATATGTAGTTGTATTTTAATAAGGATTTCCATTAGTTTTTGTGGTTTAATATGATTAAAGTTTTATATCACTTTTATTATCGTTAAAATAATGAATTACTGTTCGCCAGTTAAAAAAAAAAACATTCTGTTAAAAACTCCATATTTTCCATAGATTATTAGATATTTCTTTCTAAACTTAAAGTAGTTTTTTGCCCACAAAAGCCAAGTCATTTCAAGTATTTAAGTTTTATGTATCTCCTAGACTTTACAAGCGGCTAAAGTCTCGTTTAGACAGACAGATTCAATGAGATGTTCATAACAAATGTATGTTAATGCCGAGCGGCATGGCCTGCAGCCTTCTACATATTTATCGATCGGCGGAAAAGGAGGCGGATCTGGCGGGGATTGAGGGTTTTTTTTTTTTTGTGGGATTGAGAGGGGTGACACGGAGTGGCCTCAAGTGGGGCAACCCACCCAGTGGTTGTGGTGTTGTATGTTATGTGATTTGAAAGCATGTTTTTCCCCTCTCCATGGTGTATTTTTTCTGTTTCGTTTTTGTTTCGCCGTGGGTTACACAAAAACATTTCAAGTTGCTCCACAGGGTCTGCTTTTTTTTCGGTTTGCTGTCCGGACAAGTGGACAAAGTGGTCCGCAAGTGGTTGCATGGCCATTAGAGAGAGGTCTAGCAGGGAAAAGGGGGATCTTGGACCACTGCAGCTGTGTGCCGGGCCAACTATCAATTACTTGAATGCATAATTGCAGAAAAATTACGTTTACTTTTTACAGAACAAGTTCAAGGGACTAGAATCCAATACCATTCTAAGAAGATTCGTGGAAAGCTATGGTTACTACAGCAATTGTGTACTATATATAGAAATAAACAAGATTTAGAACAGTTAAGATACAAGCTAACAATTTATAAACATTTTCTTGTTTTATTTACGTAACTTTATTCCCAAAGTCAAGTTCAAATTAACTAATTTCCGTACGATTTTATGAGAACCCCCTTTCTCTGTGCCAAATTAGGCCGACAATTTAATTGCAATTAAGGTTCAGCGAACCCAGTAAAGATCAAATAAAAACCAAACCACAAATGGTCGCATTAAGCTTAGCTTAATATCGCTTTTCTTCAGACAATAAAAACCGAATTGCCCGGAGCCATGAACGAATCCATGATCATTGATCAACCGAAAACCCAACCAACAAGCCTGATATGGCCAAACGGCGGTAGCAAAAAAATAGAGAAAAAATATATGAATAAATAAAGGCGACATTTGGCGCGACTGTTAAAATTACTACAGAAATACGGACCTGTAAGTATTGGGGTTGTCATTGTTGTAGTTTGTCTATATGTCTATGGGTTTCCATTGAAAAGTCGAACTAAAATGCCAGGCCAGAGATCTAAGATCCAAGATCATATGGAGACCAGAAAATGGAAGGCGTGTGCTAAACTTGCGCCAAATCAACACTGACGCAACAGATAAAGCCAGAGGGGAGAAATATATATACACACATATATCGGAGGGTTACGGGGAGGTTGGCTCCTAAACTTGATTTCGCCAGCTGCGCGTGGGCCACCGAAAGAAATAAAAACAAAAACAAACGGCACTCAAGCGCTTGGTGGAGAGATCTTTGATCTCGATTTCGTTTGAAATTGTTTTATTTTTGTTTTTGTTTCTGCATTGCAAAAGTTTTCCATAAAACTGCGAAAATTGTAAGACAGCCACCACTGCATGGCAATTAACTAGTGTCAAATATTCGACTTTTGCTTCGCTTCCTTAATTAAAAATAATATGTTGACAAACTCTGCCTATGTCAGCAATTGATTATCCAAATTTGCAAAGATCTGTGATGTAGATTTCAGTAATTTTTTGAAATTTTGTTGAGGCAAAGCCGAGAAAGAAAGGCAGAACAAAAATAAAAGATAGAAAAAGAAGTGAGCTAAAAGCTTAAATTATATTCCAACAAACTGTCAACTAAATTGATGAGCTACTCTTTCAGCAGAAGACTAATTAATTTTCATAGTGAAACCAGATTTAAGCAATTGATTTTATGGCAAGAAGTCTTTCCATAAAAAAAAGGCTCAAATGTGAGACAATAAATCGCGGGTGTAGAGTTCAATTTTGGGCATTCGCGGTACCATTAACATAAAATCAATATTTATATGAAAATTAACGCTCTTAAATGCATGATATGCCAAATAAATTCGTATATGGTGGTATCTTTAATTAAGAATAGTGTGCTGCAACTTTTGAGGCAAAGGGGTATCAATAAATGCGCAAAAATTTGAAACAATAAATTCAAAGTTTTGGGCATTCAAGGCGGATTAGCATAATGGCCAGATTTGCATGAAAATTAACGCATTTAAATGTTCAATCTGTCAAAGAGATATACAACGAACGATGCCGGTCGGTTTCTTTAATTAAGAATAATTTGCTGAATAAGTTTCGTTGTGCCTGCATTTGACTAATTAATTTTATGCAAATGGCGCGTAGGCGAAAGTTTTATGATAGCGGATACATGTATATTTTACGAGTTTTTAAGTCGCCGACAAATTGACGATGGATTGTTCTGTGGAAATAAAAATTAAAACATTTAAGGCGGAAAGCGCAACTAAAAATAAACAACAGGCGAAGTCATAAAACAGAGGAGTGCGGCCCTTCGTCATGTTTTCTTTATTCTCCCCAAGCTCCCCTTCGATTTCTTTTGTGGATCTCGCCCTTTACAGTGCACTGAAAATAATCCGGAATATATTAATTTTGATTCCAAGATAAAAAATGTTTTTTACGATTTATTTAAAAATACAAATTTAAAATAAGTAATCATTTATTTCCAAATAAAGCCACCTTTTTCAATATTAAACATATTTATGAAATTTAAAATATTATTGTGATTTAAATTACATAATATATTTAATTTTTAAATATTTTGTATTATATATTATTTCAGATCCACTAATGATGGTGTAATTTTCCTCAGTGTGAAAAATGACATGAAGCGCAACTGTTTCTGCAAGACAAAGAAGCAGAAAAGAAGGAGAACAAGAAGAAGGAGAAGCAGGCGGATAAATAGGGGGCAAAGGAGCCACAGCACAGGGAAGTCGTTGGAAATTAAATACTGTTTTGTTACCAGAAATTCCGCAACTAAAAATAAACAAATGAACGAAGCAAGAAGATGCGAAGCACGCGACACACAAAAGAGGATGAAATTTGAATCCACGAATTGGAGAAAAGGCGAAGGAGAAAAAATTAACAACAATACCAAGTACGAAAAGCCCCCGCCAGCGATCGCTTTTTATTGAGGAAATAGTGCAAATAGAATTGTGATTCCTGCATATTTGCATAAATTGCGGCCATTGCGAGAATTGCAAAACGATTGGCGGACACGAAGAAAAGCGATAAATGAGCGGCGGCGGCAGACGGGAGAAACGAAAACAACGGATAGCAACTTATCAGAAACCCACACAGGCACGCACACACCGAGAACCTAAGACAACAAAAGAAAAACAAAAGTCAGTTGCCTTTTGTTTTGGTTTTTTTTTTTTGCCAAGCACTCCTTCGTTCCTCTCTCTCACTCTTGGGGTCGCTCTCCCGATCGCACTGCACTTTGCCGATCAACGGTTCTTTGGCTTTCGGTATTTCCTGCTCGCTTGCACCTACGCGACAGGCTCGCCAAACCAGTTATTAAAAGCCATAAAAAGGAGAACCATTTAACTGTTAAAGGTGTCTCAGGTTGCTTTAGTTTTTTTGGTTGCGACTCTTGCCAGGTGTTTAACTCCGCCAGCTGTTTTGTTTGCATGCGAAAAAGTATTTTCGTATTTTCTGCAAATTGGAATTGTTTTCGGGTTTTTCGTTGCTGCTTCTGCGCAGGGTGCAAGCAGGACGGCACGCACACAGACAAACACTACGCACACACCCCTGAAAATGCCGCTACTCCAGTGCAATTTTCTTTTTGCCTAATTTTATGTAAAATCCGGAGAAAAGGCAGGGAATTTCAGACGAAAACTAATGTTTAAAATCAACGGGAGGGTTGGCCACCCCGCACCCCGCCCCCCTATTTTGTTTTGCGTATATGTTTTTTCAACTCCGGCGCATCTTTGATTTACTCTCTATATACAGCTTCCTTGTTTTTTTTTTTATTAAATTTCTTTGCGCAAAAGGAGTGGCGTTGTCCAGGATTTTCACACACACACAGTTATTGCGTATATACATATACATAGTCGGCGTCTCTACAATTACACTGTTTTCTTTTTGATAAACCTTTTATTCCGGCACTTTTCCAATTCGCCAAACTCGATTGGGTTTTCGATTCCTTTTTAAACACATAATTTGTATGGTTTTCTCCCATTTACCTTTTTAAGAACTTGTTGTTGTTTAGGCTTTTCGGTATACACAAATCCTTTTTTGCATTTAAATAATCGCGCACCGCGGCGACACAGTAGTTTTCGCAATTTTTTCGGTCAGACGCGTCGTTTTATTTAAATATCTCGAAATAATCAATGTAAGTTTATTAGCCAAGGCAATCACACTCGATTTAGTTATATATTCTTCGGTTATTTATTTATTTCATTTGTTTATGTTTATTACATGTTTTTTAAGCGGAGCGAACGCCGAGCAGCACAGAAAACGCGTCCGAAAGATAAATTCGAATTTCGAACTCGAATTTCTGGCTTGCAGCCGTATTTATAGGCTCCATCAGAGGTGCCAGAGTCGCTTTTTTCCCGTCAAATCTGGCTTTTTTTAAGGACCAGCGGGCAGCGGGAATTCTGGCCGAATGCGCTTTCGAGAGAGGGCGGTTTTCTCTTCTCTCTACTTACGAGGTAGCTACAGTGCTACCAGATCTTCGGAGCAAAAATAGCTACATTTCGTGAAAAAAGTTGCTAATATATGGTTCAAGTTTTGTATAAATATGTTAATTTTCTATTAGCATTTGTAACAAAATTTTTGTTGGCTCTTTTCTCAATAATGGTCCCCAAAGAGTTTAGTTATCATAACAATTGCAAAAAACATGAAATTATCTCAGTTTTATTTAATTTTTTTAAATAGAACTAAGTACCTGTTGCAAACGTATGATTTTTCCATATATTTTTACCTTACGTTTTTTTATGAATAACTTCATATCTACTTGAAAAACAAATCTCTTCTTAATAGATCTAAATGAGGAGATTTTTTAGAAAAAGTTTAAGCATATCAAATGTTTTGCATGAGAAATAATTAAATATGAAAATATCTTTTAAAAATAGCTAAATAGCTAAGAAGTAGAAGGAATTTTAGAAAAGATTCTAGTTTTGTTATAAAATTGTTAGAGTTGCTAAATAAAAATAAAAGCTGCTATATTTGTGGCTAATAGCTTTCACAAAAAAAGAAGTTGCAATATTCTTTAGTTTCTAGATCTAGCAACTAAGTTGCTAAAAGTGGCAGCACTTCTTGAGGGTTCTTGAGGTTTTTAGTGTGACCTTTTGCCGTGGAGGAGAAAATCTGTTTTTCGAGCGAATTTTAGCATTATGAACGGTCATCTGTAAAATCAAAGTACAAACTTTGCACTGCTATTTTCATTTCGAGTTAAATCTACCTCAAAGATAAAAAACAATTAAAAATAAACACAAATAAGTGATACTATTTTTCCTTTTATTAATAATCAACATGACCTTGAGCAACTGTATATTCTGTAACATATCCAGCGGCCAGGACTCGGGAACTGTTTTGGAAACCGAAACGGAGGAGTTTGTCATCTTCAAGGATATCAAGCCAGCAGCGCAGAACCATTATTTGGCTGTAACTAAACAGCACTTTCCGAGCCTCAAAGCTTTAGACAAGTCCCACGAAGACTTGGGTAAGTATGATTAAATGTTGAATCACGTAGCAATTGCTTATTAACGGTTACTATCATTTCATAGTCACCCGGCTGGAAGAGGGCCTGAGGGAGTTCTTAAAGACTAAAGGACTGTCCAGCGAGGACGTGCTGTACGGGTTTCACCTGCCGCCGTTCATATCCGTCCGGCACCTCCACATGCATGCCATTGCCCCGCGCTCGGAAATGGGCTTCCTATCCAGACTAGTTTTCCGGCCGTCCACGGCATGGTTTAAGACGGTCCGTAATCTCTTGCTATTTAAATTAATGCCTTTTGTAATCTAATCTAACCTCTTTAATTACAGGCCGACGAGGCGCGATCGTATCTGGCGCAAAAGGAGAGTTTGCAGTGAAACTATAGGTTCTTCAGTCATTAGTTTTCTCCAAATGTGCAATATTTAAGAAAAAAGTGCCAAAAAACTATAGATAAATAATATGTTCAATAATTCTTAAAGTCTGATTATTTATGGGGGCTTTAATATATTTTGTTTATTTAAAAAAACGTTTTCTGAATTTATTTGCATTGTAACTTAATCGCTATATTTGTTTATAAGCTGGTCTCGCCGCTCTCCCAGCTAAACCATAAATAATTGTCACCTTGATTCGCTATTACAGATCTTCATACTTTTAATAAGGACAAGGGTTGGGATCTACAGTTCACAAACGGACTCCTTCTGTCCACCGGATAATAAGGAGTGTTAAGGACATTAGCGAAAAGGTTATGAGCAGACGGCTTGAGAAGCGGATTGTAAACTAAGTTAGAGCTGTCTTATACCTGTTCCTGTTCGGGAAGAAGCTGCTGGGCCGTGGGGCGGACGCCGGTGATTGCCTCGATCTGCGAGTAGAGGGAATCGCGCTCCTCCACCAGGCTGGCGTACTTTTGCTGCAGCTCCTTCTCGCGGTCCATCTGGCGACGCACATCATCCTGCAGCGACTCGAGGCGCCGCGGCACTGCAATGGCCTCCTGCTCGCCCAGGAAGCGGAATGTGGACAGAGAGACGGTGTTCTGCTCGATCTGGCCGTACGTGTCCTGGAGCTGCTTGATCAGCACCTGAGCGCGCGCCTGATATCCGCCGGTGAGGATCTTGAGCTTCTTCTCGATCTTGCCGCAGCGCTTTGCCTCCTTGGCCATGTGCCGGCGGTTCGTCTCCAAGCGCTTTTCGGCCGACTCCAGGCGATCCTTCTTGCTGGCCAGATTGGCGCGCGTATAGCGATGCTGCGAGGGCAGGTAGAGCACCTGGCCGAGGCACTCTTGCCACACCTGGGCGTACACGTCCAGCGGCAACTCGCCGTGCGACATGCGCTCCTTGACCACATCCATTTCCTCGTTGAGCATATGCCTGGCCTTGGCTAGCTCCTGCTGCGAGATGTCCTCGTAGGGATTGGCCTTGAAGTAGCTCTGCAGCTGCTCCAGCTTGTGCTGCGACTGTCCCGGCACAGGATCCTTCACCGAGTCGTACACTGCGGGATATTTGGCGAGTTATTGCAATTTCAAAGGGGACTCTGTGATTTACTTACACTGCATTGTAATCATTTCATGCTTGATCAGCTCCTCGGCCTGCTGCTGCTCCGTTAGGTTCTGCTTCTCGGACTGCGGACGCAGAATCTTGGTGTTGACCTCAGTGGGTCGCGGGAGGCTGCGTTGGATCACCTGCGAGCGCTTCTCTAGCTCCCGCTTGCGGCGCGCCTCTTGCTCGGCCAGGAGGCGGGCGTCGACGTCCGCCTGATCTTCCACGGCGGGCTCCGTGCTGGCCTCCATCGGCTCGCTGTCCTCCTGCTCGGGCACCACGATCTCGTAGTCGTTGCGCGGAGCGGGCAGCGTCGAAAGTCCCTCCCGCAGCGTGGACTTCAGCTGCTTCTGGTAGTTCTTGAACACGGCCGGCGTTTCTGTCACGCCCATGCTCTCCTCGGGATTGATGCTAAGCTTGTCCCTCACATAGGCTGGGGTGTTGGCGGCCCCAGGGGCTGCGGCACCTTTCACCGGAACCAGGGCGCCCGACGAGGGCGTGAGGAAGCCCCCGGGAGTGCCTGCTCCACCTTCGCGCTGTGTGCGGAATGGCGTGGCAATCACCGTGTTGGGCGTGGCAATGGAGGCCGCCTTGGGCAGGACGCCGGAGAAGTCGGACTCGTGCAGTGGCGTGTTCAGGCCACCCTTGAGGGGCGTCTCCGTGTGGGTCAGGGCCATCATGTTCTGGGCCTCCTGCATGATGCGATCGGTGTAGGGAGCCGGAGTGCGCGGTGTGGCCGTTACCTGGGGCGTGATGGAGTAGTCCGCCAGCAAGGCATCTGTCGTCTCGATTCCACTCTCGCCGGCAATCTCCTTGGCCATCTCGCTGGCGCGTCCCAGCTTGACCACCTGCTGCAGCTCCATGTCGGAGATCTGCGGCGTGGGCAGCACCAGCTTTGAGCGCTTGCGCTCCGGCTCCATATTCTGCAGCATGGCGGTGGGCACCTCGTTCTCCTTGCGCTGCTTCAACTTTTGCTTGTCGCGCTTGCGCTCGCGCTCCTCTTTCTCGGAGCGAAGCTCCCCGTCCAGGTCCTGTTGCCGCATCTTGTTGAAGTCCGGCTCCTTCTTTTGTAAATGCTCCTCTGCGGTGTCGTAGAAGCCCAAGGCCGGACGCTTCTCGAACGGAATCTCCGCGTTGTAGTCGATGCCCTTGATGCGCTTGCGATTGCCACTGCCGATGCCGGCGGCGCGCAGTTCACGTCGCTTCTGGAGCGTGGCCAGGCGTCGCGCCTCCTCCAGCTGCTTTTCGCGCGCCTTGCGTTTGGCCTTCTTGCCTTGTGTATTGGCCAGACGGGCGCGGGCCTCGGACAGCATCTCCAGCTCGTCCTCGTCCATGTCCTTGGGATCGGGCCGAGCCGGCTTCGTCTCTGGATTGGGATCAATCTCGCCCGGCTTCAGCTTGCGCGGATCATCCATGGTATCCTCGCCATCCTCCTTGCGCTGGGCCTGGTCTCTGTGGGGCGGAAAGATGGGGGTTTTAGTACTCGTCGTCGTAGTAAGGGAGGAATCATATGGCTAAAGGTGGATTTGGACTCACAGCAGGTACTCGTAGCGCTCCAGACACTGAGCCGCCGTGCGCCCAATGATCGGAGCGATGGTGCGCCACTGGGTCGGCATCAGCTTGGCCAAATGCAGCAGCTTCTCGTCTTCCTCGCGCGACCATTCGGTCTTCTTGATGCTGGGATCCAGCCACTCGTACCAGCGGGCCTTGCACTGCTTGGCCGACTTCCTGTGCAGCAGCGAGGCGATTCGGCTCCACTGGTTCTTGCCGTACTTCATCACCGCCGCCTTGAGGATCTCATCCTGGTGTTGGAAGAGGCATTAGAGCGCTGATTGCTGGATATCCAATAGCCACTTACCTCCGTGTTGCGCCACACGCCGCCCTTGATCATAATTCGCGGCATTTTGGCTTTAATTAATTAATTACGGTCACAAAAACTATATATTCGCTTTTTGATAGATTTCTGTCGTCGGCAGCCGGTTCAGTGTGGCCAGATGAAAATTTAGCTTTCCCCCTAAAAAAATCTCATACTCGATATTTCCCCCTAAAAAATCCTGAACAAAAACGTAACGTAAGATACGATTGCAGCCGGTTAGAGATGTCAGGTCATCGATAGCGCGACTATCGTCAGTCCCGATAATATCACAAAAATCTTAAAAAGTGAATGATTTCGAAAAATTCGAAGTAAAAATGTTGTTGCAGGAATCAACATTAAACATTTTCTATTTACTTTTATAAGAAAAAAGTGTGAATGTATTACAAGACTTCAGGTCCTTGTCTCTCTTCATTTACAATTATTTAACAGGCTTATCCTGGTTGAAGATTTTAGGTTTTATTCAAAACTATTCTCCAGAACGAGAAGTTTATGCCAATTTGGCTTTAAAAAAAGCTGTAATTCCCGCCATCCGCTTTTTCGAATTTATTCGCTTCCTATAATCGAAAAACGATAGATCTAGTGGAAAATTAGTTAAGTCGGTAGCTCTGGATGTTCCGCCAAGTTTCCTACCTGTGCACATCTACAGGACCTTTTAATCGATAAATTATCTTAGAGATGCGCACATCTACAGGACTAAAAATAAATACTACTAAAAATACTAAATTTGGTTTGCGTCCGCACTTCTACTTCAATCCAAATTTCCAACCAAAAAAACAGCTGATCTTTAAAAAAAAAACAAGACGACCAATAAAGTTTTTGTCTCTGCGTAATGTAAATTGTAATGCGGAATTGACGGCCCCGCCACCGGAAATTCGAAGACCGGGAACCGGAGCCAGCCAGAATGAGCGATGCGGCCTATCCGGGCTTCTACGGCGGCAGCAGCAGCAGCACGCAGGTGAGCCACCAGGTGAGCACCCAGCGAGTTCTTCTGGCCACAAAACCACGCCGTGTGTCTTCCAGCTGCACTTGCTCCCGCTGTCGCACCCTCCGCACCCGTCGCACCAGCACCAACACCAGCTGCAGCTCCAGCTCCAGCACCCGCACCCGGACCTCTCGCTCTCCACCCCGGTTCACGCCCTGGAGCACGACACCACCTTTAACGGATTCTTCGACGACGAGCTGGGCATCGGGGGCGCCGCGTCCTCCTTATCAGGAGCTGGAACCACCGCACCTGGGAGCACAGCCAGTACAGCCGTCTGGCTGCCCGATGGAGAGGCGGCTGTGGCGCCGACAGAGGGCATTCCCTTTGTCCAGATCCATACCACGGACCTGCAGCAGCAGCCGGAGAAGAGCTACCGAAACGCCTTTCGACGGCGCACCGCCGAGATCAAGTCGGAGGCGGAGCTGATCAAGTCAGAGCTGGCGGAGGCCGCCGCCAAGGAGCGTCTGAATGCCACGCCCACGCCGCCCACACGCAACTCCAGCTGCCAGAGTGTGGAGGGCAAAACGGATAGCCATGGTCCGGCTCTGATCCTGCGCTGCCCCAACTGCCCCTTCCTCAGCCTGTGCCAGGTGCGCCTGCAGCAGCACCTGCACCTGGCCACCTGCTACGGATCGAGTGAGCAGCGGCGGCGTCAGTGTCCAGGTAAGGTCATGCTCATGTATCCCAGCATCACAATTCCAGCATGATTTCCCTACTCTCCTCGTTAGGCTGCTCGAACGTCTTCTACAGCAGCGATGCGCTCAGTCTGCACCTAAGCCTGGATCACCAACTGGAGGACGACGAGATACTGGCTCTGCTGAGCGAGAAGCCCAACGAAGTGCATGCCAAGAAGCAGGCACAGCCACAGCCGCAGCTACAGAGTCAGAACCAGAACCAGAATCAGCACCAAAGCCAAAGCCAGCCCAAGAGCCGGATCTTCATCAAGAGCGTGGACTGTCTGCGGGAGCCACAGCAGCAGGTGGTGAACGTGAACTCCCTGCCGGATTTCCCGCCTCTAATGCCGGACAATAGCTGCGGCGGCAACATCTTGGACCTCCTGGAGGACGTGGCGGTGGGTGCATCGCCCAGCGAGCAGGCCATGCCACCGGCAACGGCGACTGCACCGGCCCCAACCGCTCCGCCGTCGAAACCCAGCCAGAAAATCTCCATCAAGAGCGTGGACGTGCTCAGGGAGCCGGCGCTGCTGCCCTTCGACTTCCAGCTTCAGAATCATCCGCTCATCACGGCCAACAGCCTGCTGGACGTCCCAGTCGTGGGTGTGGTGCCCGAGAAGCCGCGCCAGCCAAAGATTTACATCCGCAACGTGGACATCCTCAAGGAACCCATGGTTCTGCCATCCGCCCTGCCTGGCATGGGTTTCAACGGAAGTATTTCGGCTGCAGTGGATCCCGGGGGACTGGCAGGCGATGGTGGCGGAGATGACGTCTTCCAGTCAGATGCTCTGCTCACGCCCACTTGCTCGCTGCCGGGATTCGAGCCCAGCCTGGCTCCCTTGGCCCAGATGTGCTCCGAGGCCTTTCCCTTCGATTCGGTGCTGAATGGGAATGGGGGAGCGGTATCCGGGCTGGACAACACACGCTTTAGCGCCCTGGACCTTGACTTTGGCGTGGACTTTGTCTCGGACGAGACTCCTCCGCCTCCTCCACTTCCGCCGCCCCTCAATGGCTCCATGGAGCCACCTATGCCAACCATGGAGCCGCAGTCCGTGCAGCTGGAGCACTACCTGCCGCCCTCTGCTGCTCCCATCACGACCAAGCAGAAGATCTTCATCAAGAACGTGGACATCCTGAAGGCCCCGCAGAGGGGCACGCTGCACCTGCGAACCGTGGACGAGCTGAACCTGATGAACCGCACCGAGGTGGAGCACTTGATCGTGCCCAATCTGGAGCCCATGGCGGCCATGTCGATGATGGAGCTGCCGGGCGTGGAGCAACAGCAGCAGCAGCAACAGGCCCTGGGGCTGGATCCTCAGTCGCTGGAGCCCCATCCACAGTCGCTGGGCGACTTTCAGCCATCCATTAGTGGGAGTTGGCCCAGCGAGGATGGCTACGACCTGGCCGAGGACCTCGAGGGCTGGCCCTGGATAGAGGACGCTGTGCCAGACGCTGGGGTGGCCGCACTCGCCACTCCCAGCGAGATAGCAGGAGGAGAGGCGCCGCAACTCGAGGGCTTCTCCCACGCTGCCGAGGACCTGCTGGTCAAGGACTTTCCGCAGTTGTATGTTTCGCCTCCGGAGGAGAATCAAGGCCCAGTGGCAGAAGCAGAAGGAAGCGGAGCAGCCGTGCCACCTCTGGTGCCGGTGACAACATCAGGAGGGACGCCACTGGCGACCCAAAGCGCCAGTCTTAGCAGCCTGCCTGTTCCTCCGCTCGTGCCATTGGCGGCGGAGGCCACTCCAGCGCCGGCGGAGAAGCCCGCCCGCATATATGTGGCCAACAATCTTCTGCCCGCCGCCGTAGAGCCACCGATACCCGGAGGAACCTCCGTGCGGGGTCGTCCCTACGGAGCCAAGCACTCGGGCGGCAGCGCGGCGGCCAAACGGAGACCCCCGCAAGGTTCCACCCAGGTGCCCGAGGGCGGCAAGTGCCAGGTGGAGGGCTGCATGTTCCGGTTCAAGTCGCCCGCCACCTTGGAGTACCACGGAAGGTGCCACAACGGGCTGCCCAGCTCCAGCCAGCCGATGGTGTGTCCGGAGTGCAAGTCCAGCGACTTCAGCAACTGGAACTGCCTGCACACGCACCTGTGGCGCACCCACCAGATCGACATGGAGCTGTACTGCTGCCAGCTGTGCAGCTTCAAGACGCCCATCTACTCGCGGTTGGTCAACACGCACGCCAAGATCCACTCGGAGGAGCGCAACTACAAGTGCGAGCAGTGCGGCAAGGGATTCAAGAACACGAAGCAGCTGAAGAACCACCGAAGGCTGCATCGCACCCAGGGGTTGGGCATGGGCAAGGCACATGGCCAGGCGCAGGAGCAGCCGCAGCAGGGTACAGAGGGCACCAGTCCGGCAGTCGCCGTGATGATGCATCGCTGCGAGGACTGCGGAGCGGCGTTCAAGCAGAGGAAAACCCTGAGGGAGCATCTGTGCAAGGAGCGCAACGAGCAGCTCGAGTGTCCCGAGTGCCAGCGGGTGTTTGGATCCAAGAGCAGCCTGCGACTGCACCTGCGGACGCATCAGGAGCGGAAGCGGTTCCGCTGCGACATCTGCGATCACGAGACGAGCGATCACAATGCCTTTCGGCGGCACCTGGGCACGCACAAGGAGCGCAAGCGCTACTCCTGTCCCCACTGCGACTTCAAAGCCATCCAGAGCACCGCCTTTCGGGTTCGCTTCCTGCTGTCATCCGCAAACTTTTGCTTACCCGTTCTCTTCCCTCGATACAGATACACCTCCAGAAGCGCCATCCCGAGCAGGAGCTGTCCTCGATCATCTACAAGTGCGACCAGTGCAGCTTCACGAGCATCAATCAAGGCCTGCTGCAGGTTCACCAGACCAAGCATGAAGCATCAGCTCCAGCTCCAGGTTCAGCTCCAGTTCCAGCCTCAGCTAATTCCTCCCAGATCAAGGTGGAAAGACATGTAGTGCTCGCACATTCCAGTACAAAGGTGGCCAAGGAGCGGCCGGACAACATGCAAGCTTCTTCCTAACGAGGAGAACCCAAACATCCATCTGTACATACTTTAGGAGAGGTGTCCTTGGGAGAACTAACACACACACAAAGTGCCGCTTAGCTTGTATCGAGAGTTTTATACCAAAGCAGATTGTTAGTCGTGTTGGGGATGCACGAGAGAGAGGCCTACTCCAAGGGGGCAATACTTCTTGGGGTTTACATCTTCAAGATGGAACCTTACCGGGATTTAGGAATAAATATTCTTCAACATCCGAGTCAGTCCGTTGCTTACACAAACCCTTTAGGCTTGATATCTACAAAACGTGATGTAAATGATGAGGGTATGTGTACTCTGAATCGGCATCAGCAGTGAGTCGATCTAGCCAAAACTTTGCTATAGTCTTTTTATACCCTTGCAGGATATTATAATTTTAGTCAGAAGCAACGCACTGAAGAAAGCATCTCCGACCCCATAAATGTATACTTTTCATTAGCATCACCAGACGAGTCGATCTAGCCATGTCCGTCTGTCCGTCTGTCTGTCCGTTTAAATTTCATTAAGTTTGGAAAACTATATCATATAGCTGCCATAGAAGCGATCAGTGGATTTAAATGTAAAATTCTACATTTAAAATGTAAAATGTGTAGGTAAATCTTTTGAAAATGTACAAACTTCGATATATTTTAAATTTCACCAAAATTGATCGACTTTCAATGATCCAAATTCAGACTGCAAGGGTATACAAACTTTGGCTTACCGAAGTTAGCTTCCTTTCTTATTTCTATTTGAGACGGCATATAAGTCGGAAAGGCTGTTTCATATAGCTGCCATAGGAGCGATCGTTCAATTTATAATGTTGCCTCCTTCGATAAGACCTCTCTTCGACTTTGGCCACGCCAAAGATATATTTTCTTGAAAACTTTGATTGTTCTGTTTCTGTACATATTACTTTAGATCCTTAAGAATCTGTTATTGTACATATGCAATGTATATATATAAAGGTCAATTGGGAAAGGTTTTGTATCAAACTCGATTTCAGCTTCTTTCCCCTAGCCCCTTGGCCCCCTTTAAAAATCGTGCGAGACGAATAGCAAGATAAATACATATATGTATTAAAAATCTCAAAGCTCTCAGTTTTATTCAAGGCTTTACGATGAGCAGAATGTGGCTCAGCGACAGCAGCAGAAGACAGGCTCAAAAGTTTATAAGGAAGGATATGGTGACCGGTAGCATCACGACGATGGCCGCAGAGAACAGCGCGGCCATGACAAACAATTCCCGTGTGAGCTCTGGGAATGGATCGCTTCCATCATCCGCCATGGTAAAAATATCCAAAAATAAACTAATTTTCCAGATGTTTGGTGCTCCGTTACGGGGTAGTTTTAGAAGTAGATATTACGGACTGCCAGGCTGTTTTGACAAACACGAACGAAGTTTGAATGAGAGGCTACTTTGATGTCTTCAATAAATTTTAAGGTTAGAGCCCAAGACAGAACGAGAAATGCTCTGAGCTCGAGGTGTCAGTATAAACCCTCAAAGGTTAATGTTAAGTCTTTCAAACCCATTCAAGTATCAACTTTGTAAGAGAAAAACAAAGCAAACTCGCTTTTATATTCAATATTTTTTAAGCCTTTAATGGGAGAAACTTTCTTTTTGCTTTTATACAAAATTTAATTACACTTTTTTGTTTTGCTGTTTGCTTTTACTGCATTCTTCTTTTTAGCTATTAGATTCATTAAATATACAATAGGGGAGGAAATAGAATTAGACGAACATTAGCAGAACTCTTAGAGATACTATATCCGATTCGAATCGAAGTGAGTGTCCCAGAGCGAGTCTCGTTTACAGATAAATCCTAGGACCTACAGGAGGAAGCATTTGATATGTTGTAAAAATGTTTTTAAATATATATATATATGTTAAGGTATACTATATAATATAATGAGTTTATCTTAATACGCGCGTGTCGATGTATCGGTAAAATTACAATTGATTTAAATAATTAATAACAAGAGAGATGGTTGGGTTCAAGCCGCATTTCGTTTTGATTCGCTCTCCTCATAGCTGGGTTTCATGCTCTATGTTCTGGGTTCCTTGGCACTCTATGCAAGTCTTAGTACATATCGTTAATTTTAATTTAAATTAAGTTTAGCCTTACTCGCTACTCGCTACTCGTTACTCGCTACTCGTTACTCGTTACTCGTTAGTTAGTTGCAGTGTTTATTTCAATTGCGTTTTGAGTATTCTTGCGTATAATTTCATTGGGTCTCTCAGTGTGTTTCAGTGTGTTTCATAATTTACAGACTTAAGAATTATTTAACAACATTTAATGTTTCATTTAACACTTTATGTCTAGTCTAACTCGTAAGGATTGCTAGAGGGGGAGCTCCTAGTGGTTCATGGCCAAGAATCGAACTGGGATAAGTGTGAAATATCTCGGCCATCCCCCTCTATCCCGGATTCCCCTTCCTGGCGCTGAAGAACATCCTGGCCACCTTGCCCAGCGCCCCCACAAAGTCCCATCGATCGCCGCCAGCCGCCTGGCTCTGCTGCTGCTGCTGGAGATGGTGCTCCTGGTAGGAGTGGGTCTGGCCCTGGTCGTCTAGCACCTAGGAGGGCGTGGAGTACCAGCCGCTGGTCGGGCTGCCCTTGTGGTAGAGGTGGAAGCTCGAGTGCGGCGCAAAGTACTGCGGCTGGTCCAGGTTGCTGTAGGTGACCCCGCCCTCGGTGGTGGTCGAGGGGTGCATGGTGGCCGTGTAGGCCTGCGGCTTCAGGGGCAACGTCGCGGGCAGCACTCCTCCGTCTCCGGATGACGTCGCGTACTGGCCCCGCAGCGGATCGGGGGCGTAGTCGTAGCCGCCGCCGCCGCCGCCGTTGGAGGTGAGCACGGGAGCCGCCTTGCCGGGCTGATTGGAGTCCCGCGGGGACACTGAACTGGGCGGGGTCATGGCGTTGTGGTAGTCGATGGAGCTGTGGTAGCCCCCGTAGGTGGACACCAGGTTGGTGAAGGCATCGGCGGAGGTCTTCTGGCCGCTGCCTGGATGTCCGCCGGCAGAGGCGGCCGAGTGCAGCTGCAGGTATTGGTTCTCATACGAGGACTCACTGCCGGGCGGCGTGGGCAGGGGTCCCGACTGCTGATCCCCATAGAAGACGCCTGGACCGACGCCAGTGGGCGTCTGGCGGGCCGTGGCCCGGATCACGCTCTCCCGGTTGGCATACAGCTGGCGGAGGAGCGCGGTGGCGGGCATGGGCGCCGGCGGCTGCTGGTAGGGCGTGCCTATCCACTGGATCGTGCTGCTCTTCTCGTTGGGATCCAGCTGCTGCTGCTGCTGCTGCTTGAGCAGGGAGTCGGCGCTGAAGTCGGTGCTCGGGGGCGGCGCCACTGACACCGCCACCGGCGAGGGCAGGTGCTTGGACATGGCGTGCTCCAGGTCCTTGACCGCCGAGTCCGCCACCGAGGGGGCGGGCTGCTGCTCGTCCACGATCGAGGGTAGGCGGCTGCGCGGCTGTTGCTGGTCGCGCTGCTCCATGGCCGGCAGCTTGGGTAGTGGCTGCTCCGGAATCGCCTGCTCCTGCCGCTCCTGATCCTCTGCCTGCTGGGCCGCCTTGGTCTTGCGCTTCCGCTTGGTGGTCGTTCCGCTGCTCCCGGAGGTGCTGCCGTTGGGCGTGGCAGCCGGCACTGGAGTGGCCACCGTGGTGGGCAGCACTCCCACCCCGGCATCGATCTCCACGCCGAGCGGCGTGGGACTGTCCTTGATCAGGCTCAGGCTGTTCAGGCTGCTGCCGTGCGAGGCCGCTGCACTGCGTCCTCGGCCGCGGTGCGAATGGCCCTCGGGATCGGTCTTCGGCGAGTTGAGCTTCATGTCGCCGGCACTTAGGTGCGAGTTGCCCTCTCCGGGGGCGTCTCCGCCCGGGGAGCCGCTGCTCTTGTCGTTGCCCAGGCTCTCCTCGTGCTTGATGCTGTCCACGCTGGGCTCCAGCTGGCAGCAGTCCAGGATCAGGTTCTCGTTCTCCCGATTGCTGGGGATGGATTGTACATTAGTTGGGCCTGTTAGGAGGAGTATCTGAGAGAAACCCACCTGATCACATAGTTGACGCAAATGATGTTCTGCTCATCGGCGTTCTTGGTGCTGCAAACGACGGTGGCGCAGGTCTGGAGCCAGGTGTAGCCTCCACTCTTGTTCATCAGTCGGTAGTAGCCGGTCAGCACCTGACCCTTCTCGATCACTGTACAGGGAGGGAAGAATAGATAAAGATTTGATGGATTTAATATACATTTATGCAGCGATGTGTATGTTTTGTTTCTGTAACAAAAAGTGTGGAAAAACTGTGTTTTGTAGGAGCCAAAAGATTCACACAGTGCCCATCCATGATCTATAACTATCATTATAAAATTCGGCATTGGAAAAGGACCGTAAATTTCTCTATAATACCCTTATATTATCTACTCTATATAGGTATAAAATCTGATAAAATCCACTTACGATCCGTGTGGCTCTTGCGCAGGCGGTTGGCATCCTCGGCGTGACACAGCGAGTACAGGCTCTTGTTGACCAAATCCTCCGGAGTGTAGTCCAGCAGATCGGAAACCCTAAGTAAGACGCATTCATAAGCTGAAGTCGCGAAAAGGGTTTAATCCCTAGTAAACTTACCTCGGCTCGCAGTGGGCCACTCGCAGGTCAAAGTTTACCCGGGTCACGAACATGTCGCACTCCAGCCGGATCTCGTGCACCGAAGGCGGGGGCAGGGCAATGGCCAAAGCCACCATTCCCAGGAGCGGCGGCTGCGACTTGCGGCTGTGGGAGAAGGTGTACTGGGGACGCAATTTGCACAGCAGCAGGACCACCTGCAAAGGTTCCAAGAACGAGGGCGAGAGTTGGTTAGAGGGGCATCGTAATCCTCGGCTCCTCTTGGGTAGCCTGCGAACTTAACGTGTGCTGAGCGAAGAAGAAGGAATTCTGAGGGTTTTGGCTGAGAAAACCCTATACACTCGGACAGGAGCGAATATCATTGTAATAAATTCTAGTTTATTTGAAAATATTTCATGTTGTTGAATTTAATTGGGGAAAAAGCCCAAAAGTATGCAGTAAAAAATTTAAGATTTGAATTTGAATGTGAATTGGTTTGTGGTGAATTGGAGTAACAGATTGTAGCATACTTTTGGGCACAGTTTGAATTGATTATATTCATATTTTTAGACATTTAGAGTCCTAGCAATCTCTGCCGAGGGTAAGGACTTTCTTCTTCAAGAAAACAAAACTGTAGAACTGGAGTTGTGGTAGAGCATAGGTGGTGATCGCGTTGATGGATGGTGGCTTGATTGGATGATTGAAGCAGCTCCGCACTAGTTATTCGATACTGATCAATCTAAAATCAGTCAGTGGTGGCTCTGCCATTCGAAATCTCTTAGCAAACACAAAAGTAATGGCCGAAATAGTTTGTAACGAACTTAAAAAACGAATTGCTCAGTAAGTAAGTAATTTTGATTTGATTTGGATTTGGATTTGGATTTTGCTACTAGCAGTTTAGCATACAAACGTACTGATTTCAATTGATACGTACCGAATAGTTTGAGCCCGGATTCTTAACGTTTTTAGCATTGCTAGCGTTAGCGTTAGCGCTAGCATTGTTACTAGCGTTGGTGCAATTGCTCGTGGCATCGCTGGCCTGTAGATAAGCAGTGGATGGGATGGTAATACGTCATACAGAAATACTAATGCAGGTTACACAACACAACACGACTTCTAGGGTTAGTCTCTTACTCCCTTACACTCTATTCAGGTCAAAGGAAAACATAATCCCCGGAAAACAACTATTCTGTTAGCAAAATGGCTACAAAAGTAAAAAATAAACCAAAACAAACCGAACAAAGGGGAAACTAAAGGATACAGCTTCGTCGAGGAGCAGGAGGGGAAGGCAGTTGGAAGTGGAGACTCACCCGATAGCCGGACGACTTGAAGTGGCATCCGCGCTTGGTGAGCGTCGACTTCATCCGCACACAGAAGCTCCGGTCGTAGCCCTTGTAGCCGCTCGTCGAGGCCTGCGTCATGGAGGCGGCCACTGCAAGGAGATCGGAGAGGAGTTCCGGGATTAGTTTTGGGCCTTGCAAGGTGTTAAAGGTCTCTCTCTCTTGGGAGGAATAAGTTCCTTTGAGAGAACTTCTCTCCTGAACGACCCATACCCCCAGGACTTCTCCCCGCTCCTGGTTCTTGGACAACTCGGACTTGACTCACCGTCGGGATTGTTCGTACCGTGTGTGCCGCTGCCATCGTCCGAGGCTCCGGATGTGGGCGAGGCCATGCCCGTTCCCGAGCCGCCGCCTCCGCCGGAGCTACCCCCTCCGCCGCTGCTGCCACCGCCGCTCGTCAGGCTCAGGCCCAGCTGCTCGGCGATCTCCGAGTGATCGGCCTGGTGGATGTAGTCGAAGATGCTGCTGCCCGTCATCTCCACCTGCGACAGGCCCAGGTAGATGGACACCGTTTCCGAGATGTACAGGAAGCGCCCGTCCGCCGCCACGGCCAGGGCAAAGCCATCTAGCGACTAGAATGGGAGGGGCTTCGATTAGCATATCGTCATGATGGCGAACCCTTCGACACGCTTACCTGCAGTATGTGGGTGCCCTGATGTTGCTCGAAGAGATCAACGGCGGGACTGCGACGGATGGCGGCACCTGCGGAGAAAGTGGAGGCGGGGTTTTAGTTAACGAAGGGTTGGAAAGTATGCACAGGAAAAAATTATATCATTTGAGTTTGAGACAAATTAAGATATACTTTAAGATGGACTTTAATTGGAAAGCCAAATAATAATATTTTCCCATTATTAAAAGCTATGAAATCCCTTTCTAAAACCCATCTTTAATAGTGTAAAGACACCTTTATTTGATCAATTTGAACAGCACTTGTTTGAGGCAGGCAAAAATAAATAAATAAATATTTTCCCCTGCCAGTAAGCATGTGTTTCGGAGTCCCCCTTTGAGTTATGGCTCAAACCCCTATATTTTCACCCGAAATTCCACTCATATGTGATCCCTCCCCCTCTGAAACCTAAGAAAAGACAACAGGAGGAGGAACTGTATGAGGATAACCGCAGGGCATCGTAAATATGAAAACGGACATTCAATATTTCCTCAGCTGATGCCCCCACATCCGAGGCGGAAGGCGTATATTTATTTAATTCAATTATAGAATTTTACGATTATGGACGACGACTGACCGGGCCGAGTCATAATTCGCACAAGTGCAAATCGAAGGGCCCTTCAGACCGACCATTCATTCCCTCAAATATTTCTCCCCATTCCCCATATATATTCTCCATCTCGAACTCGAGCTCGAGCGATTCCCCAGCGACTTGCAGCGGTCGACACGCTAAGTTGGCAAACAGTTTCCGCTTCCGCTCGGACCCTGCCATATGTGGCCGTGCCTGCCTTAATGACCTTCCACCCACCGAGAGCACCCACCCTGCCCCTGGCTCTTTTTTGCGGCTGTGGGTCAAATTGAAGTGCTTTTTATTGCCCCGCCGCTTGTTGCTCCTCATCCTCCTCGGGAGCGCAGCTCCTTGTGCCGCCCGGGCTTAGTTTCGCATAATAATCCAATTGAATGGATGAAGGCGTTGCCTTCCGTCGCCTTCCATACATAACGCCCCATTGATTTTGGATTATTTTTTAGTGCCTTGACTACCTTTTTGGCCTTTTGATGGCCCTCTCGCCACTGCCTTTTGGCTCTGGCCACTTGTCCACTTTGGCAGTTGACGCACGGCAACAAAAAAATATTATTCAATGCGGATTTAATGGCCGTTTGTTGGGTAATGCTAATTTCTTCATGGATTTAGGTATTAAAATGTGTTTAAATATTTTTATAAATTATAATCTCACACATCTTTACCCCAAGCCCAATTTTGAAAGCATTGAAAGTGGTAACTGCATCTTGTAAATAATTATTGTATTGATATTTATCTACAATTTTCTGTGAGTGCACTGCCAGTTGAGTTGCCAGTTGGCAGCATTTGAATACTGTCTGAGACCTGGCCAAGTCGTGGGCTGTCGTCGTGGAATGCCTTTTTCACTTAAAGTGACAATGCATTGTCAACGTCGCCGGAGCATGACGTGGCTGGGATGGCTTGGCTGAGGAATTGCTTGGATGGTATGCACAGCACTTGGAGCTGACGACAATAACTCTGTTGCTGTTGTGTTGGGCAACTCGAACCCCACGATTATATCTGTACTTTGCCCCAATGTTAGGCTTTAATGCGAGGCTAAGTGTCGACAAGCTGGGTAAACTTATAAGGGATTATTCTTCGGGATTCAATTTTATGTTTTAATTTAAATAATCTGCTTTATTTACTTGGACATAGTTGTATAGACATTAACAAATATTAAAAGCAAGCTTAAGATTGTTTTGGGCGTTACATTTGTAGTTAGAAGTAACTTCCTCCATAGAGGAAGCTACTATAGTAACTTTAGAACTGAAATAACAACTATTAAAAGACCCGCATCTTGCTCATTAGTACACAACTTGAAGTATATTCTTTTAAAATCAGGAATTAATAATGGTAACCAACCAATTATATAGATTCTTTTGATTCAAATAAAAAGTGAACAGAATTTAACTAAATATTTTTAAATACAATTAAGTAAGGCCCTTAACTCCCTATATATATTTAGTAGATACCATTATAACCCCACCAAAAAAGTGTGTACTTAAAGAGAAATTTCCGTTGGCTCATTTGCATTTGGTGGCGGCGACTGTACGCGAAGACGACCGCCATATTGGCGGCCATTGCCGATCGTTGCTGTGGGGGAAGAGGACAGAAGACGGAGAGGGGGTCGAATGAGCGGCAATAAAAACCGAAAGCGGAAACACACATATCGTGAGGGAGACTTGACTGGAGTGAAATCAAAACTATACTTCATTTTTTGCGCAAGCTGCCTATGACAGAAATTATGCTCATTCGCGCACCTTAAAATGCGGCATTGCCAGCCCAAAATATTCGCTTTGTTTTGGGCTTTAGCCAAATTTGCATAAAATATCGTTATTAAGCGCAATTTATTTTTATTTGCTGCGCATGCGCGGCCATTTTCGGTGCCCGTCTTGCGTGTGTCACATTGTGTGACAGTTTGTGGAATTTCAGAAGGCCCCATTAAAGTGATCGATCGATGGGCTGCCATCGCAAATCACTGTTTACTGTTCTTGAAAATATTTGGAATTAAATGAGGATTTTTTTACGAGAAAAATACTTCTCAAGTACTTCTCAGGTATTACTTACTTTTAAGCTTACTGCTGCTGGAGGCCTCCCTGGTCCATGGCGGGTCGCCGTGTCCGGAAAAGTCCCTCAGCTTCAGATAGCTGATGGTCAGTCTAATGATGGACGCCTTGTCCAGCTGACTGGTGATGGCTGCCGGCAGTGGCAGCATCTTGGCCAGCTCGTAGAACTCGTAGTTCTCCTTGCCGCGACGCGATCTCGCCGCATCCCTCGACTTCTCCTTGCGCAGCTCCAGGATGCTGTCAATAAATAAAGGGGAATTATTAGTTATATTACTTTTAAGGGACAAATCCATCAGTTTACATAAGTAGACACTGACGAATGGCTAGAGAGGTATAATAGGGGAGTTCGAGTCCGATCCTCGCACCTGTCAGAGCCGCGTTTTCGGCCATTTGTTTGGCCAAACCCGACGGCTTTTGTGACGGAATGGTGTCAAACCGAAACCCTAACTAATGGCCAGGCATTTGTCAGCCTTTCAGCGCTCTCAGCGAAGGTGGGGTGAAGGGTTTCGGTTTCTAGGGTCTCTCTCCCGGCACAATAGCTGGCCAGACAACAGTTTGTCGCTGGACAAATGGCAGCTCATTTGTCGCCAGAGAGAGTGTTTCCCAGTCGAGCTTCTCGTCCGCTGACGTTTTCATTACGATTTCCCAGCACATCTCCGGAGTGCCTGTGAAAATGCCGCCTCCCCAGGCGATCCCATCTCCTGCTCGGGCTTTGTTGTGTTATTTTCCCTAAATGCCCAGCAAACTTTTCATTCACTTCTGCCCCACAGATCCGCCGCCGATCCCCAAGATCTGCCGCTCTCGCGGTCGGTTGATGTGCCTGTGAATGTGGATATGGATCTGCTCAGCCTTCTGCGGTTCCGCTATCTGCTGGCGGCCATCTCTCTGTGAGCATCTTCGTCGGAAACAGAAAAGACTTGGCTTCAGGCCTTCATAATTTAAGTTTGTTGACAACTCTTTGTGGTTGCTGTTTTGACCTGCAGTGAAATCGGTGCGCTACGCAAACTTGGGAGGGCATGGCGATTTCAGGGGGTTCTCGGAGATGTATTTTTATATTTATTTATACTCAATTAAAATATCATCGAAAAAACACACACACATTGCTTTTATCTTATTAGAAACACTTCTGTAATAATTCTTTCCTAGTTTTCCCCGAATTGCGATTGCATAATGACAGCTGACCCGCTGAGCGCTCACAAACCGAGAAAGAGAGACTGATAAAGCCATAACGGTACTCAGTGCTGTTTTTACCCTGACAAAGGCCCCGGGGTAACACTCCTTATTCTCTATTCTTTAGCCTTTATCCTTGTGTTGTCCTGTGTGGTGAGAACCAAGGCATAAACAAAGGTAAAAGTAAGATTGGGTGACTTTCGCTCTCCTTCCCTGACCGCTGTAAGCCGCTTACACTGCCTGGGGATCCCCTAATTCCCGCATTAAGCCGCTAATCGAATTGCATCTGGGGTTCTGCTATAAAAATATTTGCACACTCGGTGCCAATCAAGTGGAAAAGAGTTGAGTCTAAGAGATTTTCGACTAAGATTGAGATAGCCAGAAAATTTCACAAAGAGAAAGAGGGTTACCTAAGAAAAGTAATATATACTTAGTGATATACTTCCCAATTTATACTCCAAATTACCAATCACCTTTTTAGAGAAACAAATAACATCGAAAGGAATGCCAATTTGGGCCAAGTTTAGGCAATTTTCGCTAATGACAGGCAATTTGTTCCTCCGTTAGACAGTGGCGAATTTCGTGCGAAATTAAAATCGAGACCGCACATCATTTGTCAAGGCAACACCTCCGATGCGGACACACATCCGAAACTCACTCCCCGCCTGATTTGAATGGCATTTCGATATTGACGAGGCCAAGATTAATGTTTTTTCTGGCCCAAAATTGAATTTGCCTTCGCTTGGCGGGGGAAAAAAAGGTTTCCCTGGATCACAATTTTTATTAGGAAAGCATTTACGGCGTGTAACATACCGCCAGGTACACTGACATCTCACTAAACGCAATTTCAACACAACTAATTAAAATCGTTGTTGATGCCTTGTTCTTTTTGTCTCGTTTTTTGAACAAAAAGCAAGTGGCGAAGGGAAAACTGGCTTGGCCCGTGGCAAAGCCCGAGTCGGGGTTTCTTTTTAATTATCAAAAATATTTTTATGACGGTTTCTCGGCTGCGATACGGATCTCCATCTCCATTGCCGCCAAGCCGAAGACGCAGAAATCCGGACTGGAGTGGAGACGGAGCTCGAGAGTCGAGACTGGAGACTCGAGTTGAGAGCCAGAAGCCGACGCGGCTCAGATAAAGCCAAGCAAAACGAAGCTTCAGGCCGGTGATGAGCGCATTAAAATAAATTTAAGAGCCCACAAAATGTACACAACGAAGACGACAATTTCAGCTTAGGCTTGCACAAACTCTGGGAATGCCCTACGTTGGGTTGACAGTTGAAGATAAATTAATAAGAACTGATAACTGATTTATTTTCATACGATAGTTGTGCTGAACGCGCATGATTACCAATCATGATGCAAACATTTTTCCATCATGATCAGAAAAAAGGAGCGTTAAAATAGTACGATACTTTAATAATACTGATGGATTGCTTATGGCTATGGGCAATTCTCCAGAAAGGTAAACTTCTGCCAAAAATTGGAAAACGAAAATATTTTTTTCCAGTATTATTTGTTTGGAAAAAAAACCTATAATATAATTGAGTGATAAATGAATGAGAGCAACGGAAAGAACTGAATTCTCATTAGAAATAAATATACCTTTTTATATATTACTTTTTGAAGACTTCTTTTTTAGTTTGTGACTAAAGTTTAAAAAATACACACATATATTTTAAATATACTAAAAATCATTTAAGTACATCTTTTGCACGTCTAATTACTAAAAAAGTTTAAGACTACAAGAATGAATATGATGGAAAATAACGTTAACAAAAATAAATATCAAATATTTCAACTAGTTTCTAAATTGACACGCTGGTCTTTAGCTTCAAGGCTAGGTATTTGACAGCTTAGTGCCGAAAACGAAACTAGTAGAATTATTTGTAATTTATTTTTGTTAACGTTACTATTAATCGTCACAAAATTTAATATCAAACACTTTTGAAGTTGAAGGCGCCATCGTCATCTCCCCTCGTTAAGAGGTGTTAACTTACTAACAATTTACAATTGAGGAAATGTTATACTCTTTAAAAAAATTATTATCACCCAAATAGTTACGTTCTTAAAAATGTTAAAAATTTTTGTTATATTATATTATTATTCTCTTTCTAATCCATGTTAATCCCTGTGAATCTTATGGATTAAAGCAAAAGTTTTTCCTAACATATTTGGTTTTTTCTTTTGAATTTTAAAAAGCTCTTCCAATAAGAATTACCCTTTTTGATTCGTTTTTGGGTTTTTCGTTATTTCAAGGGTACTATTTCGGGATTACTAAAAGGATTTCTTGTCAAAAATGTTTGGGAATCTTCAAAAAAGTTAGGGTTTTAACGGGTTTTCTTAACTTTTTTAGGAATTTGAAATAATGTTCTTCTTTAAATAATGATAGCTCATTGAGTTCTAAAAATCCAGACAAATGCTTTCCTGATTTTTTTAAATACATGAGAACTCTGAACGGGTTCTTGAGATATCTTGTTTAGATCCTTCTTTTGGGGACTATAGATAGATTACTAACCCCGGTTCGATGGGCTGTTGCTGGGCATGCATGCCCGGTCCGGGCGGCTGCTGGTGTCCGGGCATCTTGTTGTACGGCGGCATGGCGCAAAGGTCCTGCGTGGGCACCATCCAGCTGTGGCTGAATGGTACCGCTGGCATGCCCAGCGAGCCCATGGTGGCCATGTGGGAGCCGGGATGCCCGGGCGTTGGCTGGCGCTGGTAGCCGGCGTAGTCCATGGCCACGGCAGCCTGGTAGGGCAACATGTCGCTATCGAAGGGTCTTTGTAGTCTTTTGAGTATTTCCCTTGAGTTTTCCCAGTTGGCGAGGACCTTTTGTCCTGTCACTTAACACATTTTCACTACAGAATTGCACTTGGTTGCTTTGGTTGCTTTGGTTGCCTTGGGCTAGGTAGGATTCAGGGCTGCGAAGGCCGCATCCTTTTGTGTCCGTGACACCAGACGCGCGTGTGGTACGTGTCTCCAATTATCCAGCGACCGACTACGGGTCACGCACTGCACGGATGCGGATGTGGATCCGGATCGGGAAACTAGCCGTCAATCGATTGGCATTCAAATGAGGCGCGCCGCGTCCAGTTCATTTATCTCCGGCACTTGGCACGTCTCCGGGCTTCTGTTCGGGTTCGAGTTCGACGGAGACCTGCCAATTACGGGTACGCACTGAAGACCCGGAGTCGGAGCGAAAGAGACGGATATGGAGGCACTTGCACGGCCGGGCTGCGTACGTGAAACTGCAGCTGATGACGCTGGCACGGAGTACGAACGGCGGACGCTCCACGGAATACGGAATACGAGTACGGAATCGGAATACGGAGTACGGAGAGTGCGACTACGGTACGTCCGTCGCTGGCGAAGAGTACGTGCAGAATAATCCCAGAGTCACGTTCGAGTCCGAGCCGAACAAAACCAAAGCAGGGCAAAAGGAAAGAGCGGCAGCGAGGCGATAGAGCGCCAGCAGAGGCGGGCGTGCGAGCGAGCGAGAGTGCACTATCAAAATTCGGGGGTGAAAAAGCCGAAAGCAGAAAACGAAGCACGAAGCCGCAGCCCGAAGACGAAGGCAGCGGCGCCAAGTGCAGCAGGGTGACTCGTTTTCAAAGGAGGCCACAAAATTGAAAAACCTAACTATTATCCTTCTAAGTTCTTTTGTCCCGTCAGGATAATAATAATAAAAAAAAAAAAATATACTGCAAATAATATTATTAAATAATATTAAGTAAGTTTTGTTTTCTATGAAACGTAAATTGTGTTCACTGTGTTAGTGAAAACTTCAAATTACAAATTTATTTTAAAACTGATTTAATACTGGGTTTATACACAAACTCGAATATATGTATTCATATTGACAGATGAGATGCCAGACCTGTAAAATGAATATTTTTATCTGTTTATTAAACATTAAAATATTGGGTTCAGTCTGGGGCGAATTTGTGCATCTAAAACACGAAATGGTGTAGCGCTATCAGCTGAACTTTGTTTAATAAATGCTAACTTTACTAATTTTACCGGTCTGGCATCTCATCTGCCAAAATGAATAGATTTATTCGAGTCTGTGTATTATTTTCCAACAGTCAAGAAATTACAAATACACTTTGTGGATTTTAAGTAAGAAATCACTTAAATCACTTTAAAAAAAAATCCCTTAAGGGACCCCCTTTTTTTCACTACAAAATTGAGCCACCCTAGTCCTCTCCTTTGCATGTGCCTGTGTGGGTGAGCAGCACCTGACCGCCTGCAGAGTCATGTGCGAGCAGCGCCAGTAGCATTTTAAGCAGCCTCACAGACAGGGGCGGGAGCATGTGTGCGTGCAAATGGGCGGGACGTGACGCGGCGTCGAATCGGAATCGACATAGTGCGCATACAAAATGAGCCGCATCTGGAACGGGCGAGCGAGCGGGACGGCGCGAGATGGCAGAAAGAGATGGCTGGATGTACGTGCCTGTTGGCAAACTGGTTTGCCCTAGCGCCATCTCATTCGCGCTCGCCCATTGCCCCGTCTCGCTTGCGTTTATGTACTCCAAAAAAAGACAGAGAGGCAGCAAGAAAGAGAGAGAGCGGGCGTTGGGGCTTTTGTTTGGCGCTGCTGCACGCGCAGCAATTAGTTTACTTCTTTACACATTGGGGAATTCGCCTGCCCTCTCGCTCGCTCGCGCTGCGTGGGTGTTGTTGCTGTCGCCGCGCCTTTTTATGTGTGTTTGTGTATGTGACCGAAATACCAATGAAAAGCGAAGAAGCAAAGCCTACGGATGGATGTCCTGCGGAATGAACCTGAACCCTGGAACCTGCAGCATATAGGAGAGAGAGGGGAGCGAGGGCGTACAGGTAGCTGAGGCGGGGGCCGTTTTGTTATTCCGGGCTCGCACAGACAGAAGCTGTCTCTTTTATGTGCACAATCCATAGTCCTCCCCCCCTCTATAAGAGCGGGAGGAGCAACATCCTTTTAATTTCCACAGAAGGAAGGCCCCACGCAATAATCAAGGTGTGGGTCACCATTTCGCTGGCAACATTGAAAACTAAATGGGGGGGAAGTTTGCAAAGGACATTGATTGAAATGTGGAAACATGGAGGTCCTTTCCCTAAATGGAGATTTTAGAAGGATCTTAAAGTAGTGTTTACTTTGAGGATAAAACTAATAGTAAACCTTAAGATGGGTAAATTATAAATAAGCTAAAGAAAATTCGAAATTTATTGTTTATAATTCGCAACTAGTTCTATGGTATCTTGTGGTTTTCTATGATAAGACATCTTTGGAATGGAAAATGAAATATGATGTTTGACAAAGTCTGGAAATAACTGTCTTTCCATGTCTTTTACCCTTTTTTGGAAGCCATCAAGCTTAGTTTTGAGTTTTTTCCTCTTCTGTGCCACTATAATTCCCAAGTAGTAAATGAAAACTGATGATAGGAGAGCATGGGTAAGTGGTTTGTGAAGACCTTATTAAAAATATAATTTTTGTTGACCCTTGTGAACCGTTAAGAACGATCCACTCAATTTTTCATTAAATAAATTAGTAATATATTTAATCAGAGGCTATTTGTACAGCAATCCTTTTTCCTGATACTCCAATTCCACTGCCAATTTCCGTTGTTTTCGCAGAAACTAGAGCAAAGTCGTTGTCTTGGCCTTAACCACGGCCAATTTAAAGCTTGCCCCCTTCGGAGACCCCAACCCCAGTCCCATCCCAATCCCATTCCCAGAGAGGAGCTGTGGTGTAGACATTACGTAAGCGTATCGTAACTGGAACATGTGTAGAAACCGAAACGTGATCGATTTCTCGGGAGAGAGTGAGTGAGATGGCGGGGAGGAGACAAGTTGGCGTAGCGAATTCTCCCACAATTACGGCGGCGTCGGCGGCGGCGGCGGCAATTGTGAATTTTAAAAAGGAAACGTGCCAAGTGCTCGGGTCAGGCGCAGGGGGTTACGCGGGGGCAGTGTCCAAGGAGAAGAAGAGCTAGCTGCCAGGAAGAAGAGGTGGCCGCCCGGGTAGACAATGAATGAGGAACTCGAATCCAGCGCGCTCGCCATAAAAATCGAACGTGGAAAGCGTTCGCGCTTCCGGAATGAACGCGAGGATGCGGGGCTTCCGGAGGGGGGCAAACGGGGGCTGTGGGCCATGTCCACGTCCACGTCCACGTCCATGTTCACGTTCACGTCCAGACACCGAGCAGACATCGTGGTCATCATCGTCATCGGCAGGCCGGCATTGAAATTGTCCGGGGGCGCGTGATAGAACCCTCTTCTGTAGGTCGGCAATTGGCCAATGCGTGTACACTGAGCGAAAATGCGTATGGGAAGCGAGTGAAGACTATTGATTTTGGAGTTCCTTAAGGAAAGTTACCTTTGCATTGTTGGCTTTGTGCTTTTTGTCATGAAACTCTGTCTTAAAAAGAGTTAACTGATTAATCGGTAAGATTTCGATAAGTAATCTGGCTCTTTGATAAATAACCGATGATAAATAACCGAGTCTTTAATCGGTGGTTTAGATTTCGATAAATATTTTATTTTCGATATCGATATGATGGGTTTAAGACAGATTTAGATAGATTAAAAATTAGAATTGATAAATAATTGAGTTCTTCAATCGGAGTTTAAAAAATCTGTTTAAGAAAAATTTCGGGTTCTAATATACACATTTTCTGTGAGTGTGTGGACCGAGTGTGGACTGAATGTGGATTACGAGTGTGGACGGCTTCCAGTTGCCCGAGGACAATGGCCACGGACGTGCAACGATGCGTGTGGTGGCGCCTCAGCCCCATTCCCTACCCCCCAGTAACCGCTTACCTACCGGGTTGCCACCCCCTCGCCATTTTGAGGTGCGTGTGCGTGCTGCGGGCGACGCTGGAACATGGACATGAATTTTCATTTCGGTTTCGGTTTCGGTTTCGGTTTCAGTTGCGTTTTCTGCTTTGGTTTTTCGAAAACACTTGTAGTATTCCAGTCAGGAGCCTCGAACCCGCTGCATGACTTTTATGAATGAAAAAGCGAGAGCGGATAGAACTAAAGCTCAAGTGTCTGGCGCACGTCTGCGCCGGCCTGCTCCTCCACATCACATCGCATCGCATCACATCACGTCTCTCAGGGAGACTCCACAGCAATCACCGGAGGTGACCAGAGCTCTCGAGTACCCAAATTGGAAGTGTGGTAGGTCTTTGAATCATATTTTCCTTATTTTATTTATTTATTTATATTTTTTTTAAACTTTATATAATTATATATTATTTATACAAAGTATACCGATGAAGGATTGGAGGGTAGGAACTGAGTTAGAGACAGTTGGGGGTCTCGAGGTAAGAGACTTAGAGAAGGGAGGCAGCAGCAAAGTAGGCAGTCAATGCATCCATCACGTTTACTCGGACATACGAGGCGTCCATTTCAAATAGGAACGTGGACGTGAACGTGATGGCCAGGCCAGATCCGAATGAAACAATAAATGCGAAAAAAAATCCAGAAACAGAGACCGTTTCAGAATCAGAAGAAGAGCATTTAAGGGCGCCTCGAAAGCGATCGATGAACAAGCGATCGTCCCGATAAGATAGCGAGGAATCAGTGGGAAAAGGAGTCGCAGGAGGAAGCAATAAACTAACCGCGATCGCTGATCTGTCACCATTTCTCCTTTCTTCACTCTCTTTACTGCTCAGGAGGCGGGTCGAGCCCCCATAAAACTGACGCGAGGTGATAAAATAGCTAAACAAAATGATTTCCAGAAGAATCATTCATGCACTCCAAGAATTTTTATATAAAAATCACATAAAGAGAAAAATATAATGAAATGTGATAGCATTTGAGATCCAATTAGGAATTTAAAGGTTTCCTTAGGCCAGAAAATGTCAAAATAAAATTCCCTAAGTATGTTGTTTACCTATAGAACTTTAAAATATACGTTTATTTTTCCCAGTGCCTTCAACTCGATTGCGACTGCAACTCGCTCGAAAAAGAGTAGCCGGGAGAAATGCATTATCTTGATGTCAGATCTGAGGAGACTCTTTTTATGGCCTAACTGTTCCTCGATTGTGTTACACAACAGAAAGCAAAACGAAAGCAGTGACAACAGCCACATTGGGGGAAGTTCATAATTCAAAAACCACAAGAGAGATCAACAATTAAGCAATAAAACAACTGAGCGAGAGGCCATGAAATCGGAGTAGTGCAGTTCGGGAGCGAGATCTTTATCAGCAATGTGCGTGCTTCCGAAGAAACGTTCTCTTTGGGATGCTCTCTTGCCCATGGAGCTTGGGTAATAACTTTTTCGACACAAAATGATGAATATGGTTGCTTGGTTTGGGGTCCACTTTTTCTTACTTTTTTTCAGAATTTGTGGTCCAAAAGGATTTAAAGCGATTTTCTACAGGATAAGATGAAGACTATGATATGATAAAATGGAGTTTTCTGGGAATATTTCAAGAGGATATCATCTTCTTTAAATAATACTAATAATAATGCTAATTCTCCTATCTTATGGTAGCTAAAAAAAAGTAAAATCTGGTTAAATTTGTATTTCTGGTTAACATGAACCTCTGAAAATGTATAAAGTTTTTTATTTTCATAAATATTAATATATCCTTGTAATAAATTACTTAAATCAATTCCCTATCTTCATTTTCTCTGATTGATCAATTTCCCGTCAAACGCTGACATTTCGTGTGCTTTTAACTTTCCGTTATTGTCTAATAAATTATCTCGACAATGGAAAATGGCAATAAATAAAGAAAAAATGAAAAACTCTTCACTTCCCTCTGTGGCGATTTTTTTCTCCTTTTAACTCCGGTTTACATTTGCTTGTCGCTCACTTTTCTGGTATTTAGCTAAATAATTCGGATTCCTGCGGCAACACAAAAGTGTTCAGTTGTGATCGGAATTATTAATTAATATTCTTGCACCTTCCGAAACTGTGTCGACACCGGCTGCCTCTTCCTTGTGGAAGATCATAAAAAGTAAGTGAAAAAAGAGCAAAAGAAACCAACTACATGACCGTGACAAAGCAAAAAGAAGGGGAGCATCGTTGGAAATGAGGAGATTGGAAGTGCGGACTAAGGACTGAGGGAGAGGCAGGACTAAGCTATGATTGGAGCTTGGAATTATTTAGATTGGAAGAATGCAAGATCAACAAAATGTGTAAGTGTTTTTAAAATATTCGATCTAAACAAAGCTTCGATTTTGTTTAAATTTTCAAATAATTTATAATTCTTAAAAACTCATCTGAACCCTAAAAAATCGTTTAATTCCATACGTTATGGCTCAGCCTGATACACCCTCCAATTATACCCTCTGACAATGAGACAGGACCTTGTCCTCAGTCCTCGCTGTTGCTGCTCGCGAGCTGGAAGCGTGTTCGGGAGCCAAAGTGCATTCCTGGCATGGCTCGAGGTTGGTTAAAATCGACGGAGGGGACTCCGATGAGGAGCTGGAAGAGCGGAATTTGCTCCAGGTTTTTTTGCGCTTCACTCTTGCTTTGTTTTTGCTTGCTTTGCTTTTTGTTTTTGTCAGTTTGTCATTTGCGTTGTTCAATTAATTGCAGAAATCAATTTGAGCAATGCAACTTTACCTCATTGCTGCATTGTTTGCTCTGCCAGTGCTCTGTGCTCTGTGCTCAGCATTTGATCGATTCATTGGAAACGGATTCGGATTCGGGCAGGAATTGGGACTCTGCTGGCCACTGCTGGGTTACAGCTAATTGCTACAAGACTTGCCTTCCAGAGTCCAGACTCTGAGAACCAGCAGAAGAACTCGTCTAGGATTCTGCTCCTCCTCCTGCTCCTTGCTGGCTGCGTCTTCTTCAGATCTTCCGGCATCAAGCCAAGAAAAAGAGTGTGACAACGCGCGACAGCCTCGAGATAAATCCAATTAGTCCGATATTTGTACTTTTTATGTGAGAATTCCCATTAAAAATGTAAAATGTCATAACAAAACGAGAACAAGACAACAAGTCAACAAACGGGCAGACAGCGCACATCAAGTGGCAGAGCCTTAGCCTCGAGTCGAACTTGGGTCTACACTAGATAAGCTCGGGAGAATTGATCGCAGAATGGTCAAAAGTCCATAGATCTCTGGGATATTTTAAACAATAAATGGGGGATGTATAGTTGATTAGTAGTACCAAACTTTAGTTTTCTTAAGATGCTATGGGGATTGTTATAGGCATAGTTTAAAGGGCCCTTGAAGCCCATAGGATCCCTGCTTGGGTGTATAGTCATACTTTGACCCTTAAAGCATATAAAGTCCCTCTTAGGCGCCAAGCTTCACAAGTAGCTTTTTATAATGTGTTTAAGTTCTTATCCCTTAAATACTTTTAAGGTTTTAATAAATAGGGATATGAATAAAATATAATAAATAATTATTAGACAAAATCCAACGCTTTCCTAGCGCCAACCTAACCGCCCGGCATTAGGATACCCTGAAAGCTGGCAGCAACGGTTTCTGGTCTAAGCCGCGGATACCAGGTATCTCATAGATGCGCCTTTGACGTCTGTCGCGCCGACTGGTGAACACGGCAATGGATGGGGACTGGGACTGGGACTGGGACTGGGACTCGGAGATGGAGCCAGCGACGACTTCTCTGGCATTCAATAATTTTATGCTAACAAATGCGATGCGCAGTCGCAGTCGCCGCCGCCAAGTCAGGTGGCGCTGAGAAAGGGGCTGGCGACCGGGGGATCGGGGCTTGGGGGAAACTGAATCATTTACGGTAACATTAACACTTACCGCGCATTCACCGAGGACTGGGCCGCTCCGATCTCCTCCATGGACTTTCTGCAAGAAGAAATGGAAGGGTAGAGAAGAGAGCAGAGCAGAAGAAAGCAGCAAAAAAGATCGCATTTAAGTCGGGCTGTTGAATTCGATTAGCGTGAAGCTGTTACGGCGGGAAAAAGCTGTGGCATTTTCTAAATAAATTAAATTAGCCGATAAATGTCTCGGCTCACTTGTTGGCTTCGCTCACCTGTCACCCCAGCACAGAGCGTCCTCGCGGTATCTGCAATGGAGATGGGATCGTAGCATTAGCGGGGATCTATGTATTTTATCTATTTATCAGAAAGAGGTACAGATTCTCAACAAGGTCAACAGGAAGTGCAAGTCGAGTTAACTCCTCATGTCCGTCTGTCCCTTAGTAAGTCTGTCCGATAGTCTGTACTTTAATATTTGTCCGTAAGTCCATCTGTCCGTCTGTAAGTCAGTTTGTTAGTCCTTATAAAAACCTACATCTCAAGGACTCTAAGAGCTAGAGCTGCCTATAACTTCATATATTTTATTATTTGAATGAAAATCAAAGCTTAACATTAGCGGAGATATATCCGATGGAAGCCACAAGGTCAACAGGAAGTGGAAGAGCCGCCGAATCGGCGCATAAGAAACCGGCAATCTGTCCAAATTATACAACAACTGGACATTATGTGCGCGGTCCCACTTTATAATCAAGTGCAAGCACCGATCTAAAATTTATTGATTTGTCCCTCGGCTCGCTCTCCTCGGTCTCCTCCCCGAGTCGTAAATCATTGCCCCCAAAAAGTATAACCCAGGGAACCCTATTTTCGGTCTGTCTCTCCTTTCCCAACAAATTTGCTGACCCTTTTTGGCAGTTTTGTGGCTCCGTCGATCGATCGAAACCGTTCACGCTGAGCGCCGGCCCAGGGGAAGGAAGTGATTCCGAGTCGAGAGTCAAGAGCCGGGAGAAGTCAGGGCAATTATCAAAATTGTAATTTGCTTCGCGGATTTTTCCTCCTTGCCCTTCTTTAATTTCGATTTGATTGAGTTCATCATCAGTCGCAGGTCAAGCTCTGTTTTATTTTTTTGGGAGGAGTCGGCAGAAAGGGCAGTGAAAAGAAGAAAGTGTTCAATTATGGTGGAAATCGATTTGATTTTAAAGTCTTTGAAAGGCTATCGTTTTTGATGGCTTTTTTTGCAAAGAAAAATATTAAAAATCAGTTGATAAACCACTCTTCGAGGTGATGTTTCCCCTTTTAAAAAATCTTTCACTCAATTCTCCAGAGCTCCTGTCTCTTGCCAGCAACTCATCCACCCACCTCCCATGGATCCCAGCCCACAGAGAGACACGTGTTCTCCCTCAACGATCGCTGGGGAATGCCAAGGAATTCTCCAAGAACGGGGAAAGGGGGAGTCAGAGAGAAGGGGCAAGCGAACATCTCCTGTGGCTGCTATTTTTAAGTGTTGGCATAAAAGGCTCCAGCAGCAATGAGATGTCAACATTGCTGCGCAATGAAAAAAAGGGCTTAAATAAAGCTCGATAATAACAGATAATTGTGTAGAACATAGGCCAACTATTTGGCCGGACGACTCTGGCTCCAGTTCTGGCCGAGAGCTCGGGTTGAGGGCCACAAATCAAAGCCTCATCAGCCGAGATATAAAGTTCAAGTGATCGGAATCGATCGCTGTGCTCTCTGTTCGCCCTCTCAAGTGAAGACACTCGGAAAAAAATATATTCTAAAAATGCAATATGATGAAAAAATTATAATCTAATCTTAGCAGATATATAATATTATGAAAACCTTTGAATTTATATCAGAATATTGCATAAAAAGAGTTCAAAATCTCTATAGAAAATCAATAATTTTTAACTTAATATAATTTCATTGAAAAATTTATTTTTTGCCGAGTGTCTGGCAGTCGTTTCGTTTTTCTGTGCATTTTGTCTGTCCTGGCTGGCATCCATCCATCCAGCCGTCGATCGATCGAGCGGGCCAGCGAGCCATCCATCGATTCCAGTGAGTGTCACCCGGTTCTCCAGCAGGAGCGGGACCAGGAGCGGGAGCTGGATCGGCCCAATACATCGTTGTCGTCGTCACTTTGATTGCGTTTCGTGCCCAATTAGTCTCAGAGCACTTGAGTGCGTAAAAACTTGTACCGCACCATAAATAAATTGGCATGAGGAGGAAGACAGGAGCCAGCAGACGGAGACTCGGTCCCCCCGTGATTCCCCCCTTGGCTGCGGCTTTTGAGACATCGTTGTCGCCAGGACTGAGGACTGTTCCTTATATTGACAGTCGGTCTAGGGCTGAGCTCTCAAACCTGGCAGTGGAAATTACATAAGGGCTGCTGGCCAAGACCGACCATTAAGAGGCTGTCCCTCGGCTCACCCGGAGTGGCCATAATTACGGAACATATTTCATAATAATAAGGTGTGTAATCTGCACATTTAACTGGCTAGTCGGCCCTCTGATTGGGGTTACGATGTTTGTCCATACTTAAAAAGCAATAAGTAAGGTTGTCATCGGTAGATCTTGAATGGGTTCTGTGATTATTTATTTTGGAGCTACTTATTCAGGGAGGATATATTAAGATATATTCAAATCTTAAACTCATCATATAATAAACATATTGCTGGATGTTTTAAGGCTGTAATAATTAGATCTCCTCCCTGCAACACCTGTTCCTCCTCCCATTTGAAGTGAATTTTTCCCACCGTCACCATGGCATCGGCATCGCCTCCAAATAGCTTCCTGCTGTTCGATTGGCGAATTTCATCACGATCATTGCAAAACCCGCTCCGGTGCGGACTGTGGAGCGGATCGATCGTTCCGTGCTCCACTCCAAAGCACTCCAAAGCGGCGACAGATCGTATTTACTTTTTGAATGATGCTGTCAAAGGCCCCAAAGCGATTTGTGGTTGGACACTGATCGCACACGCGAACCCCTCAAACCCAATACCCAGTCTCCAACCGAAAAACCTCCTCCTCGGCCTCCCCTCGGTGGCCTATCTATCATTATTGATTGTGCCCAAAAGAGACGAGGCTGTAATGGAGAAGGAGGAGTGTGGATTGGATCTGCGATCTGCGGTAGCCAAAGCAAACTGTTCCTTCATAGAGCACTTGAAAAATATATTTACTGCGTATTTTTATAGATTATTATTGGGAAAAGAGCTCTTAAAAGTTGCAAGTCCCTTTCCCCTCCCTTAATATTTCTCCCCCCAAGCTTTTGTGGGGCGTTTATTTCTGCTTAATTTTATTTTAACAATTTCCAGGTTTTTTTTTTGTTGGCAACTTTGTTGCTTTGCCTTTAACGTAATTTCTGTTTCGGTTGTTTTCTGCTGCTTCTCCGCCTGGCCTTAATATCAAATTTTCGCTCTAAATTCCGCTGATCAATGATTGCCTGTTGCCGAGCCCGAGCCCGAACCCGAACCCTCTGCTACTCCTCCTTCCGAGCCTCTACTGGCTCCCTTTTGAAGTCGCAGGCCGCTGACTGACTGACGAACTGCTGTTCGACTGATCGACTTGGACTCCGCCGATCATCATCATCGTCATCGGCGATCCCAGCTTGTCTTCCTACCGACCTTGCTGAGGCTGCTCCTGCTGCAGTTATTGTTGTCGGCAGGGATTCCAACAATTTCGAAAACTTCTCATACATATTTATAAGTTTGGCAAAGTTTTTTTTGCAAAAAAAATAAAACAAGAAAAGCTAAAGAGGAAGCGTAAGGCTCAGCCTACAACTTTTTCAATAATACACTCACTTAAGGAGAGGTCTTTAAGGGTTTATTGAGGGTTTCTTGATCAGAGATCTAGCATTTCATTAGGTTTTAATTATGAGAAATTTTTATTAATTAATGGGCCTGCTAAGGTAATTAGATATAGGCTTAATTCTTATTCTATGGCTTTAATATTAAACTAGTTTTGGCGGGAGCAGATGGAAACTCCCATTGAAATATTTCAATAATCATTAAAGAAACCCTAATTCTTAATTCTGATTAATTTTATTTACATGCTCAACTATATTCTTCTTTTAGGGTATATAGAAATTCGATCTACTCCCTTACCTTGTCTCCTTAACTTGATTTTTGTCGATGGTTATTGAAGAACTTTCGGGTTGGTCCCTTGGAACTTTTATCTCAATTATTTGATCGCCCGGCAACAAGGCACTTCCCTCACTGGAGGAGGCGATACCCCATACCCGATATATATATATTTTTCGGTATCTGCTACCACTATCTACGCATAGTCACAAGTCGCAAGTCGTTAGTCGCTATATAGTCACTGGTCCAATGTGCAATCCATCGATTTATGAATCGCTGGCTAATCATCGCGCTAATCCAGCATTTGATATTCCACTCAGGGATTTGTACTTTTGCACTCTGGGTGTGCAGGCTGTGTAGGGTTGGCCCTTGGGTGTGCCGGTGTGTGTATCCACACACGGGTGTGTGTGTGTGTGCGTTTAATGATTGTTATTGTAACACGGCATGAATTTCAATTAATTTTTGCGCGCTACCAGAAGAAGAACCCGAAGCCGAAGCCGAGAAGGAGTTCGCCGGCGACTTGTCTTGGCGTTGATGAAATTGTTGGCTCACTTTGAGATTCGCCGGCAGCAAGGACATCCTCCTCGCGACCGAGTGGTATCCGTGTAATAGCTTTATGCCTGCCGGCTGTGTGAACATCAAGCTCATCAACTTGCTATGGAAAAAGCCATCTACACCAGATAATACTTGGGTGCACAGCGAGGAAAGTGTTGCGAACAAAGTTTTGGCAATTTAACATTTAAATTAAATTTAAAGAATTTCCTTGAGTTCTTATGTCGTGATGTCTGAGATTTAAAGAGGGGGGAAGTTCTACGCATCTGTGCTACTCTAGATCTGGTTGGGAATTATAGCCATAAAGGTGTAGCTATTTAATTATGAATGTAATTTTAAATAGGGTTCATATTTGGTATTTTAATGTCTTAGTTAGTAACAATAGAAAGAACTTTTTTATCATCTATGCTAATCTAGAACTGGTTGAGAATTATAGCCATAAATAGTCTAATTTTATACTTCTTCATCCAATTATAAATAATGTAAATTATATCCATATAGATGGGTTTTATTCAAGTTTTAAGTTCTTTTTTGGCAGTGCCTCTCTGAGGGATAGGTGGAATTCTATTGTTTCGTTTTAGCTGGTCTCTCTTGTTTCTCCGAGTGCACCCTGGCTGCATCTTTAGCCAATTGAGGAGCCTGAGGCAACGTTGTAATTTGCCTCAACCTGCAACTTGATGCCGCCGCTCCTGCAGCTCCAGCTCGGCGAGTGGGTGGAGTGTTGAGAGAAATCGGAGGGGACTTGAGGAGGAGAAGGAGAAACCGCGGCAGAAAGTCAATTTCTGTTCAAAGAGCTTCGTCCTGCTCAAGCTCCGGAGTGTTGCGCCTGATTTGCATAATTTAATTGAATGTGACGTCGGCCGGCCGGCAGGCAGGAGGCGGAGAGCGAAGGATGCCGCCTGGGAACCACTGGGCCAGAGCCACCGAACAAGTGTAGACCGTAATGCATTTTGGGTGGGGCCTGGGCAACACCTTCGCTCCGATCGCTGGACGGGATCGGGCTTTCCTCCTCCTTATTGGGCTTCTGATGGAAACTACTGATTGAACAGCGGCTTTTCTTTGTTGCCAGAGATGCGGGGATAAGGCTGAGATGGTTTCTTGAATGGACTGAATGAAGGGAAAGTCCTTAACGGGATGGGTGAAGCCTTGATTTTAAACAGATTTCGAAACGTATTTAATCTAATTTATTTTCTTTAATATTTTTTTAACAATAGTTCCTTTCTCTCAGATTTCTTGGGTACACCTCCTCCTTATCTCCTTCCCCCTTACTTTATTATGGTTTCTCATTTTCCTCATTTGTTTCTCCATATCCATTTGCTGGTGTTCCCGCTTTTGATGTCCATTCGCCGTTTCTCATATGCTCATTCCCATCATCAGGTCTATATGTGTCTGTCCCCCGCCAGATCCCCCTCGAATTAGCCGCCATATACCCGCCATTATCCCCGCCATATATCCCCTCGACGGAGCCCAGCATAATCGCAATCATAATCTGCTGCATTTTATTTCATTTTCTCGCGCCGAGGAGCTCTGTGGCTGTTGTGCTTTCTGTGTGCTCTTTGCTCGGTTTCATTTTGCTCTTTATGCTTTACAGCAATTTCTTAATGGCCGTCTTGCAGTGCTACTAACCCTGGTACACCCCGGACCTCCGCCTGACCCCCCCTGACGGAGCGGAGCGGAGCTCATCTCTCTGGAAACGCCGAGTCCACCAATCACGTTCGAAATATAAATTGTTGAAATGATGGTTTTTCACTGCACATTTCTGCGGTGTTACCGTTGTCTGCGATGGGGTCTTAAGAGTCCAAAAGGGGGGCTCAGCCAGGGGTGGGGAAGCTAAGGGGGGCTGACTTGGCCTCGAAAACCGCAAAGAGCTCGGAATCCTCTTTGCTGACCGTGGAAAATTGTGTGTGGAGATCGCTTTGTGCAATGAAAATGCGGTTCGTGCTCCTGGCGCGTACCTCCCCCCTTCTGAGCCCCTTCTTTCAGGGGGAATCCCCCCTCGGGGGAACAGCAACAAAGTTGTCGGCTGTAATGAAAAACAAACGTCCCTGCAATTTTCCAGTTAGGTCAAAACTCTTTTTTTGTCTCACTCCCCAGGCCCCTCGCAGGCTCTCTCCGCTTCTCTCAGTGTAATGTAACTTTAACGAATTGAGGCATAAGCAAAAAATAAAAAACAAAAAGCGAAAAAATAAAATGAAAATAATGGGAAAAAGACCAAAATGAAATTGAGGCAGCAACGTCATCAGAGGCAGCCCATCAAAGGACGGGGCAGGGGCAGGGGCGTCGAGTGTGGAAAGGGGGGAGCCAACAATCACAGTTTAGATTTCTGTATTCCACCCTTTTGGCTGCCCCTCCTCCTCCTCCTCCTCTCCCGCTTGTTGTTGCTTTTAATATTACGTCCCGTCCGCGTCCGCGTCTTGGCCAATATTCGCCAAGGTAATAACTCAGGTGATTATAGTAATTATGCGTTCTGACGCGATCCAGCCACGGATAACGCTATTCCGATATAATTGAAAAATGCTGATAGACGCTGATTGTGTGAGCGAAGAGAAGTCGCGGAGAGTTGCCAGAGTTCGGACTCGGAGTTGGAGTTCAGAGCTAAGGTCTGGCAATAGGGACACCGATGTGTGAGCGCTAGAGATGTGCGTGAGGGAGGTATCGGTATGGTCACGAAGGCAGTCACGAAGGAAATCACGAGGACTTTATGTTGGAATCAACTTTAAAAGGAAAAGAAAGTTATTTCAAATTAAGTTATAAAATATAAGTAAAAGTTTGAAATGCCCTTTACAATTTATTTTTTCTAACGATGTATTTGCAAGGAGTAAGCGTTTCATTGAAGTTTTCATAATTTTTAAAAGTAATTCCGGTAATACAAACATAGATGTATATACATATGTATGGTAATTGATAGATATGACTAAAACTTAAAATTCCTACTCCAACCCATCTCTAGTGTTCAGCTTACAAATCCATCAGAGATCCAGTCCATCTCTAGCTGAGCTTAACCCAAAAAAAAAAGCCACTGGTAGTCAAAGCTGCTGTGCTGGGATCATGGACTCTCCGAGCATCGAGATATCCCGTCTCGGGCTTAACTACAACCTCTCCGCGGCATATTCGCGGGGCACCACCAATCAGAGTTCATGAATTACATCGCCATTGCAATATTGTTGTGGGAATGTCTAAAAGAGGTCTCGGAGGAGCCCAGGACCGAGCCGAGCTTTGCGGCGAAATGTTCTTTGATGCCGATTTCATTTTTTGATATTGAAAATAACCATGCATTACGGAGGAGTCTTACGAGAGGAAAACCCAAGGTTCCGGGAGTGGGGAAAGTGAAAGAGTGGCTAAGGCAGAGGCAGAGTCGGAGTCGGAGGAACTTATCTCGTGACAATCGCCGGACTTCGTGAGGCGTTCATCGGCCGCCGCTGAGTGAGTGTCGAAAGTGTTATTGTCACGTAAATTCAATTAGTTTAATAATGAGTTTCATCGATGTTGGCACCTCGGCAGGGCCCTCTTCTCCCTGCCCTGTTTTCCTGGGCAAATTAAATATTTTCGGCAGTTTTATCGCCGATTTTCGAGTGGCGAAAGCCACTTTTTGGGTGGTTTCCGTGTGCGATGGTTACAAGGTGGCAAGGTGTGAGCCAGGGCATTTCAGGGTCAAAAGTGGGTTCGTTTAGCAATTTCTTTTAATCGAAAAGGTGGGGTCGGGATGCTCATTACTGAAGATTGAAGAGATATAAGGAAATAACGATTTTTGGGCTTCGTACTAATTCTTTTTTGAGGTTTTCAGCTTGAAATTCTTAGATGGAGAAGTGCATCATAGAGAGATTTCGAGGTTTGATATATTCCAGGAGTTTTGAATCATATTTCTTGTTGTAATTTATATAAGACCTTTGACCATACCTTAAAGAACCTATGAGGTACCTGGTTTATGATTTTTTCCCTACCATGTCCAACTATTAATAAGGATACCTAATATATCCACCTCAAACCCCCTTAAGAACCTCCATATTTGCACCCTTTTTTGCTCCATTATAATTACCCTGCAGTCACCCCCGAATCGGAAGCCCTTAAGTGGATTAATTTCCTCTAGTTAGGGGCAGTTCCGTCAACTCTTCTCTAGCCCATTGGATGGGACTGGCGGAGAACGAGCCACGGAGCACTATCCCGACTCTGGCAACGCCCCCAAAAATTTGCATGCCGAAAGCCGGCAAGCGAGCAAGAGAGAGAGGCAGATGGTGAGTGCGAAAGAGAGGCTCCAGGTGCACCTGGATGAGGATGTTGATGTGGTTCCGCTGTAACTTATTTACCTGTAGTACGGGAATCCCTGCGGCACATGCAGATCCATGGGCATACCACCGGCGGCGCTCAGGTGCGGGTGGTGATGCGGATGCGAGTGAGGATGCGGATGTGGGTGCGGATGCGAGTGCGAGTGGTGGTGGTGGTGCGAGTGGATGGGGTGGTGCATCGAGTGGTTCTGGACATGCGCCGCAGCGGCGGCGGCGGCGAATCCTGCATCGGAGGCCATCGAGTGGTGGCCCAGAACGGCGGCCCAGGGCGAGGCCACGAACCCACTGCCGTGGTGCTCCATTCCGTGGTTCTCCTCTATGCTATATATATGTATATCTGGGGCTATATATGTTTGTATATTAAGGGGGAGATATTAGGGTGGATCGGTTTTATTTTATTTTCTTATTATTTTGGGAGAAAAGATATTGGAGAGGATCGAAGGGAGCTTGATATGCTAAATATAATCGATTTGTGGCTTTACTTAACTTTAAAATATATAATTATATTTGAATTGTATGATAAAGTCTTTAGAAATATTTAAAAAGTAGGTTAAGTACCTTTGCTATATTTTTTAACATTTTCGTATAAGAAATTTACATTTAATCTTTTATTTTTCTTTACGAGTAAGGACAATATTTTATGTTCAAGCTTATAGGTCTCCAAACTCAGGCAATATATATAAAAATGTTTACTTATGATTATGTACATCTTGATATTTAACGAAACTAATCACTTAATGTTTAAATATCAGATAGATTTCCTTCAAGATATTTAAACTACAGAAATTGACTTATATTTAGATCCATAAAACCCTGCTCCTGCCCTCAAGAATTATCTTTTTCTCTATGTAGAACTCGACCCACCCTGATAAGTATTTATTTATTTGTTTTCGGCTATAGCTTTTCAGCTATTTATCTTTGATTTGATGTCGTCACACACACTCGCGCACACACAGAGCACTTGGGGATTATATAGACGTATTTGCACATTCCGTTTGGGCCAAGATGGCGGCCATTATTTACCGTTAACGCGCATGGCCGTTTTTTGGGGGGAGTTTTGTCGGGAGGAGTCCTTGGCTCAGCTCAGCTCATCCCTGTCCCTATAGCTATCTCCGACGGCAGCCGAAAAGCTGGCCAAAAAAAAAAGCAGGAAAGCCAAAAAAGGGTGGCAAGTCGCGAGTCACAAAAAGTTAACCTTGGAGGGAAGGAAGAGAAGCCCGCAGGATGTACGGGTGCACACGGATACGGCTGCTATACGGACGCCTCGGATGCGGAACGGAACGGAACTCTCTCGCCTTTGGCCAGCTGAGCAGAGCTTTCCTTTCGCACGTTTTTGGTCCGCGTTCACCTCTGCACGGCACGAAAATTGGCGATAAACTATCGCCTCGCATCGCCTCGCATCAGGAAACATGGTCGGTCGCCTCGGTCGCTGGTCGGTTGGCCTGGCCTGGTCGTCGGTCTGGTTGGATGGTTGGATGGAGGCTGCTGCTGCTGCTGCTGCCACCGCTGCCTGGTTGCATGTTGTTGGTCCTACTCTCGGCGGCGACTCCTCTCCAGCTCTCCAGCTCTCCAGAGCATCGTCATCATCATCATCGTCATCTCATCTCGGCGGCGCTGCATCTGCGGCTCTCGGAGTGGAGTGGCGTGCCGGGGAGAGTGGAGCCGAGCTTGGAGCGGCGCACTGCAGGCTGCAAATGGTGGTGGAGCAGGTTTTCTGTGTTCTTTTTTTTTCGCATCGGAGAGCCGGCTCACAGATACACACGCACACAGCCACAAGGCTCGGGCTCTCCAGCATCCACACATCATATACCAGCTCTCCCGAGTGCCTCTCGCTCTCTCTACCTCGCTCGCAGATTCTCTGGAGAATTCGCCGACGATGTTGTGTTCCATTCTCGATGGAGTGCGAGATGTTGTTGAGGGCGCGATAAGGAGGCCTACTGGGGGAGTCATTTGTTCCCATTATGGCAGATGGAGATGAAGCTCCGATTCGGAATCGATTAAGGCCGAGGCTGAGTCGGAGGCAGTGGAAGATCCAACTGCCGAGTGGGAAGTGTGTGCCATAAGGATAGGTCAGCAACCGTTAAGATGGATGACAAACATAAGAACCTAAGTAATGGGAGGTTGCACTTGAGAATTAACTTGGGAAGAGCTTGAAAAAATATAGTTTAGAAACGTATTTTATAAAATATTTAATACAATAAAAAGTGTAATTTGCATCTTAGTTACTATATATCTGGAAATAATATATTTTATATTCTATTACAAACTTTTAACACTCTGATAAGCTTAATTGCTTTTTAGTCTTTCAGAGATTTAAAATAATCTTTATTCACATTTCAAGAAATAGTATTTATAGGATAAGGACTTCGATTAATGGAAGTTAAATATTTAAAAGCTACTCATCAATTTGTTTAATTTTATCTAAGCGTGTTAAAGCTTTAATCTAATTATTCAGTTACTTACTTTTATTCAATATATCAATATTCAAGTCATTACAGATCTTTCTTTCTTTCTTTTCTTATATCTTTTATTAGTATCTACTTGGAACAAAGAGCTTATACAGTATTTCCCATTTTTATCAATCATTAAATTTATGAATTCACCTCAAACAAATAAATATCCAGGAACTATCCCAAGTAATTTCCCAACCACAATTTTATTAGAAGTTCTTGGCCGCCCCATAAACCCTTCTGCAGCCTCGAGTTTTCCACACCAAACATGTCTGGTCCCCCAGCCCGACCTGTGTTCCCACAAAAAGAACATTTACGACCAACAATATTTGCATTCCCATAACCATAACCATTTCCCTGGGACCAGGACCCGAGGAAGGCCTGACAACTTAGTTAAATAAGGCGCCACCTGTCAAGTGATTTTCAATAAAATAAATTCGTGATTACACGACAATATCGAAACGAAAAATCCGCAAAAGATCAGCGCAACAATAACAAAAGACTCCCACGGGGAATGCTCCCTGTCCCCGTCCCCCCACCTATTTTTCCGGCCCATCATCACACACGACTTGAGCTCCAGGTTGGGAATCCTTAGCTCACACACACACACACATACCTGCCCCAGGCAGTCGGAGGAGTCCCAACTTCTGAATCGCAATCGTGCAGGGTCAACGTCAATACTGAATGTTGTCGCCGTTCCAACTGTCCGTAAGTCCATCTGTCCGTTCGTCTGTCCGTCCAACGGAGCAGCCGTCCGTTGTCGCAGTGTCTTGGCTTGTTTACAGTGTGCAAAAATCATTTAGACAAGTTGACAAAAGCTCGTTTGGAACGTGAGTAACATGAGTTGGGCCCGAGACTCGAGATTCGAGACTCGAGACGCAAGACTCAAGACTCGAGGCCTGAGGCTGCCTGCCTTCGGAATTGGTTCTGTCCGCCGCCTCGTCCGTTGCCATTTTCTGCGGCTGTTTGGGCTCTTTTGGAGCATCTCGGGCATCTCTGAAGTCTTAATTCTAAACATGGCAAATGTGCTTGGAGCGTGCTGCCTTTGCTGCTGCTGCTGCTGCTGCTTTGCTACTTTGCTTCGAGTCGGAAAATAAAATGAAATGAGGCCTTGCCCCCCCTTTGGCTCGGCTGACCTTTGGCAGTAATGAGAATGATATCCCAGTTAGGCATGTTTGGTCTGTGGCCGCAGACAGGGAGTGCGGCTTAATGGTGGGTGTGATAATAATAATAAAGAGTCATAAGATATAGAGGGACAAATCAAAGATAGTTGACCCGAAAGATGGTGACCCCAACAAACAAAAAATAACACAAAGTTGAAAGACACCTATCGAAGGCAGCAAAAAGTAATCTAAACTAAGCTCTTTGGCATCAGCTCAACTGGAAGAAAGGAGTCTAAGCGCATATCAAGATGAATTACCCAGAAGAGAACCGAGAAGATGGTGACCCCGGCTGTGAGGCATCAGAAAATGTTCCAGTCACGAGTCGGCCATGTAATTGCCTTACCTAAGACCCCAACATACATACTATATATGCACATGCAGCCATCCTATGTACCTGTCAGGATATCGAGTGGAGGCTTCAGGCTGCTGGAATATGTGCTAAAATGTACACAGAACTTGAGCCGGAGCCGGAGTCGGAGATGGAGATGGCGATGGAGAGATGGGGAGTATTTTTCGTCCTGCGGCACGTGACGAGCATAAGAGAGCAGCGAGCCAGGATGCAGGATGCCAGGATGCGATGAAACTTTGCTCCGGGATTACAATTCTCACTCTGGCCGAGCTGTAGTCCCCGGGAATGAGTATTGATTTTTTCCGGGCGAAAGTTTGCCCAAAACTTCGGCTGGTGATTCTAATTTGTAAAGTTTTTAAAGTCGAAACTATGCCTCGATTGATTTATGCCCTTGGCCCGGCGACAGGTTTATCTCTGCCCATCGCCCATCGGGGAATGTGGCAAAGACCTTCCCGGCTCTGGATCGTATCGGATCGGTTTGATTGATTCGCTGAAAGTGCGACGAATGGAAATTACGAAAAGCCAAGCCAAAACAAACGTATAAATCCAGGCGATCCGCAGTGCGATCCGTTGATCCGCCGATCCGAACGGTTTTGAGGGGTACGTGTTCGCCATATTAAGAGTCCCCTTTACAGCGAGGGTTGGGCATTGAGATTACACTAGAAAAAATATAGCGAAATTTATAAAGATTTTCCAACAGTGAGGGAAGTAAGTAGAAAACGCAGTTGGGAATTATAAGCTCACTCCAATATCTGTGATTTTTGTTAAGTTCTTTCCCGAATGAAGGCAACCCCTTTTTATCCAAGTTTATTTTTGAATATTTTCTTTGAATATTTTAATTTATTTTTTAACTGAATGGAATTGGAACCTACAAAGAAATCTAATATGATCTTGGCTTCAGTGATTACCCCTCTTGAATAACCACTTGGGAATTATAAGCACACTTTCCACATTTTGTAGTCTTTTTAAGTATTTCTTGGATTTCTTTCTCCAAGTGCACGTAAGACCCTAGTTGGGGGCCTACAATTTGTTTGTTTTGGACGCAGGTTCGTTTTTCGTTATTTGTTTTGTGTTTTTGGCAGTTGCTGCCGTGCATTTAAAGAGCACACCTGCCGAAGAAGACCCTGGGACGACCCCACCAATTTCGTAGAATTCGTCGATATTTATGAGTCTTCGCTGTTGCCGGGCCGGGCCTGTGATTTCTTGGATTTGCATAACTGGGTCTCGGCACGGCCCCTACATGCTTAATTTCTCCCAAATAAAAAAATAAAAAAGATGGCCGCAAATAGAAACAACTTTCGACGCCCCCGATTTCGGAGAAAGAGCGGGAGCAGCACCATCTTGGCCACATTTAGGGGATGAAGTCCGGAAGTCGGAGGCAAGATTGGGTTTCTTTGATATTGATTTTCCCGAGAGTTCCCGCTCCTGGCAGTGGCGCGGAACGTGACTGGAATCGGTGGTCAGTTCCCCTTCCTTTTTCCCCCGCCAACTGGACTGAGTATGCAAAAGTCGCACCTGGAACGTGTGAACAGTTTTTAGCAATTAACTGACAACTGACGATGGCCAGCCTCGCCAAGAGGAGCTCGCTCCTCCTCTCATCTTCTGGCACGCGGCGTCATGCAGTCTGGAGCGGCTCCAAGGGATGCTGCCGCAGGGGGAACGACTGGGGAGTGGGGAATGGGGGAATGCAGGCGGCGTGCCCCAAAACATTCATCCTAATTGGCGTTCAATCTCCGGCTGCCTTCGATTTGCATGCACACGCGATGTCCGCTCCCCAGCCCCAGCTCGGACTGTGGACCCTGACTCGGAGTGCAGCTCCAAGGCGAAGTGGAAGCGCAAGTCGGTAGCCACGTTCTCACATTCCCATTTGGAGCAGCTATTAGGGCACAGTGGGATCGATCGGTGGAGCAAGTAATGCTTTATGGAGTTTTACTTATCACTAGAAGGAGGTAAGATCTCTTAAGATTTAAAAAACGAGTAAATACTTTATTGGAAAAATTAAGAATTATTTATTCCATAAGCGCCTCAAGTAAAAATGCCATCCATGGTGCCATAGAGTGCCTCAGCAGAAGCTCAATGGCACTGTTTGCTCAACTAATTAACATTTTTAATGGCGAATCCTTGTAAGACAACCTTGCGCAGTCCCAAGGAAAAGGGAGGAAGGCCTCTGTTTGTCTTTAAAGGATTTGCCTGAGCTGTGGGCAATGTCAAATGTTTTTGTTTAATTTAGATCCACAGCGCAGATAATTTATGCCGCCGGAGCTTGGCTTCCAGAGGCCTGAGGGCTCTTACGCTTTGCCGGCGCTTTTGACTCAAAGATGACGCTACTCTCTTTTTCTCCAGAGTTTTTAATCGCAAGAATCTCGGGATCAGGTTTGTAATAGAGAAATATATCATCACTCTCTGGGCCCAGGGAAATGTTTGGACAGCTCTTGACTTATCGTGTGTGTGCCTGTGTGGTTATCTCTCATCCTTCGGCTGTCCTTGGCCTTTACCGTTAGATTTCTAGGGAAAGGAGCTAGCCCAATAATGTCATAAATTTCATAAAGTGTCAAAAGGAACACCTGAAAGTACCTCAAGGACACTTTTACTGTTTTCGGGTATACCTTCTATGGTATATCGTATCCTTGCGGCGATATAGGGGCGTTTGCTCTGTTTTATCGTCTTGTGTAATCACAACTGTGAGAACAAGGAGAAAGGTAGGGGAAAGGTGAGGTAAAATAAAAGCAAAAGTCAGGTTATCCTAGGGTTTTCGTCAGGTTGGTAATATAAAAAGTGGAACCTTGGGTAATATTTACACAATAATATTTTTAAACCATGATTATTTTTATTTTCTGGTACTATCGATTGACCATCTCCCTGAAAGGGTTCAATAACCCAACTCCCCCTCAGAACTCGCCTCAAACTCAAACTCTGACATTACGGGAACTCCTTCTTGCTTAACTTACCTGTTAATAATTCATGAAAATTTTTATCGCTGGCCAGCAAATAACATTGAGCAGCGACGCCCCGGCAATTCCCATTTTGTTTTTACGATCGATCGAAATTCCCAGTTCGAACATTCCCAACTTCCTCCACTGACCAGTTCCAGCTCGAATCGGTTTCGGTTCGTCATCATCACTTGGTCATCACCGTGTGGATGGTCCATAAAACAAACCCTCAAAGAGCCAAGACTTCATCCCCGTCCCGGGACATATGGGAGCATTTTCTGCTGGCATTTCTCGGGCCTGAATTAAATGCAGCTCTAATTATATGTATCGACGGTATCAAGTGGATTTGCAATCGCTGTCGGAATTCTAAAAACAATTTAAGGAAACAAGCTGTGCCGCCGCGCCAAATTGAGTTATTACGAAAATGAAATCATTCAAGATTCTTGCAGTTTTTCGTGTCAAACGGGTTTTGCTCAGTGTTCTCTAGAAGGGGTTAACCGGCCGAGGCGGAGGAGGAGTGGCGCCTGTTAATTAAAATGCAATCGGCGTTACGAATACTAATGAAATAATCTCTGTGGCTCAGTGTTTTCTGTATATTTGCTGCTGGGCTTGGAACATAACTCAATTTGTCAAAAATTTACGCAGGGAGCAGTCAAAGCTTCAATAATTTATTCCTTACCTTTAAGCCAGGTCTTTGTTTTCGCTGTGTTTTAAGTTAATCAATCAAGTATTGTCTTGAAATAATATTGTTAAGGCAGAAATCTTTCCAGACTCAACCTCTAACTAACCACTGGAATGGCTACCCCTTTTCGCAGCTACCAGGACCTGGCGCAATGCTTCATTAGGTTTGGATATATGGCCTGGGGGCAGGGACGGAGCAAAGGATGTGGAAGCCAGGAAACGAATTACCTTCGCTTGTCTGCACGCAGGACTGGGCCCTGGGGGTTATTTTTCTACTCGGGGGTCAAGGGTCAAGCCAGTCCAATGAAATGGAAATCGAATTTGGGCGAGAGAAAATCCAGCCAAGCTTTAAAGGGGATAATCTGGCTAATCTTGAATAATAATACAAAAAATCGTAGATCATTTTTTAGGCCAGCTTCGGGCTCTCAGGGGATATTTCCTAAACAGATTTTCCCATACAAATTTCTCATGGGTTAATCAGTTATTCCAACTCTTCAGCTTCCGATTTTTGAGTCTGCATCACGATTTCTCTATTACGCAAACAATTTGCAAGAAGTTTTCGAGGCAATAAAGTTAATCTTCCATCTAAATGAGCCATCTCCACGACATGGTCGAGTGGCTTCGGTCCATCCGCTGACCCATCCGAAACCGCAGAGCCAAACAGAAGCTGAAACAGAAATCTTGGCCAGAGATTTGCGATTTGGTTTTGAAATAAAACAGAGCAAAGATTGCGGCGGCCATTTAAATTAATTATTTAGCTAGCTGGAAAATTATTCGAGTGGCTTCTGTGGGCGATTTATCAGCCAGTTATGTATTATGTATGCTAATGCCTAGGATTATTTCGGGCTCCATATCTCTAGACTTGGTTGTCCTTTAGTTGTCCTTCTTCTGGCTGCACATCTCTGGGGGTTTGCTTTTCTCCGTTGCTTAATTTCTTTGCTTTTTGTCTTTTCAGGACGAGTCACGCACTCGGCGAGAGAGTGCCGAAAGTTTGATGTCACTTTATGATGTCCCTGCGAGTCCCTTTAGTGTTTCTTGCTGAGCCAGCGCGAATTTTCTAATTGAAAGATGCAACTAAGGAACTAACATGCGAACTTATTCCAGGGTGGAAAAGTGTGTCTTTGAGGAAAATTCATGGCCAAAGAAAGCAGTTTGACTCCATTAGCTAAGAAGTTTTTAATGGCCACTAAAAAGTGGGGTCAGGAGAGGCTGGGAATAAAGAAAAAAATGGGGAAAATAAAATGGGATAATAATTTGTTAATTAAGCATGAGAAGAAGCTTTAAAAGTGTTTGTTATGTAGGGTAAACTTATCAAAAATATGTTTCGTTGTGCTCTAAACTTAAACTTTGAATACAAAGTAAACCAAAAATCCAATTTTGAACGTATTTAAAAATAATAAAAACCTCTTAGAAAAATTATTAAATTTCCCTTGCCATTTGTCTCCTTTCTTCCCATTACCGGCATATGTTACCAACTATCTATCTGTAGATCCTTATCCCATATATAAAACGGGAACAGCCGTTGCCCGCAGCCGCAGTGGAACAAGCCGATTATATAAACCGAAACAGGCAACTCTTAAAAATCCGACACGAAAAAAGCCGAAAGTTGGTGTGAAATATTATGCGAATTTGTTGTTGTGGCTTTGCCATCCCCTTTCACTCCTCCCCTGCCCTTCTCTGTGATTTGTTTTTATGTTTTACAAAAATTTTAAAATGTTTTCACGGTGGCTTCGGGCGAATGTCAATAAACAACAACTGTCACCAATTTCCTACTGGCTGTTCCGTTCTGTTCGGTTGTGTTCTTCCCCGCTTTTTACACACTTCTTGTTGTTTGCTGTTTTGACAATAAGAGCCAGAGGAAGTGCCAAAAAAAAAAAAATACGCGCGAGTGTGCGAAATTGTCGGAGATTTATCAAATCGCGAATTGAACTGCTGCCGCTTCCCTGGCGCCTTATCATAGGCCTTCCTGCCACCTCGCTCTCGCGGCAACAATTTCACGGTGAATTATTCAAGTTTTTCCGTTTTTGCAATTTCGCAGCATTTTCGAGAATTCATTTAAATAAAACTGCAATTTGTCTGAGCACAGAGGCCCCCCTCGGGCCATGTTAATTTGATGTTATGTGATTATTAGCATTTACCGAGCTAAGTAGATTAATAAGGCGTCTGTGCAGAAGGGAGCTTTATATCGAAAGAATCGGTGAATGAGTGTACTACTGTTTGGAATATTTACTTGAAATACCTAACCTAAAAATAAATGTTTTATAAAACATTCTGAAAAATCAAACGTACAACAAGCACTTAGCTTGCACATCCTGGCTCCGACATTGCATGCCCAACCATGGTTTTCGGTTTTCCTATATCATTATTAAATGTATATAAAAAATATAAAGGAGACTTAAACAGTAATAACGTTAATAATACTTAATAATTAATATCTAACCCGGGAATAATATCTAAAAATACAACCTGATTTTGCCCAAAATTGAAATGTAGTTCCCATTAAGCTTAATGTTATTTATTAAGCCTATTCCGTATTTATTTATTTTGTTTTATTTTTATCCTCCCCTAAAATCTATTCTATTCTATGACTTTTCGCTTGAAGTCTCGTTACTCCATCGAAAAATGTGAGAAATACCTTTGTAAGTGCACTAAAAAATGTGTAATTATTCGGTCTGTCGTCGTTGGAATTACGTGAAATTTTGTTAAAAATATTTTTACAGCAAAAGTTGGGACATAAAATGTGTCGAGAAGCGAAATCTCTGATTTGTCTGTCCAAGAAAGCCATAAAAAGAAGGAGAGAGAGAGAGAGCGAGCGACGTAATGATTTCCCATTTGAGATAAGGTGAGGCATCAGGTAAACTCCCCCTCAACACCACCCGCTCTCCCTCTCCCGCTCCCTGTCGGGCGGTGCTTCTGTGCGCCATTAAAACCTTAACCCAAACTGGCTCCGATCCGATCGAGAGACTCCGAAAAAAGTGCTCTCGTTTCGTTTTTAGATCTGGCCCGATTTTCGACCCGAGTTTCGGCTTCTCCGCCGCGGAGAATTAACAAATTTTATGGCCCATTCGATGTGACGAGCAAGGCAAATTGGGTTTGGGAACAGATCGGAGATAGTACTTGTACATATATCTGCATGTAGAGCGGCGGAATGTGCAAATATAAGCGGATCTTAGGGGGTTAATGGAGTCATCATCTGAGGGCATTCGATGATATCTGTCGGGTTTTTTTTAGTGACGTTAGCCGGCGGGAAAATTTCGTAGGGGAAAATGTTCTAAATTAAGTAGGATTTGGGTTTTTTTACATTACATTTAAGTAAATTAGTACTAAATCTTAAAATAAATATTTAACAACCATATTTCTTTATCGAAGTTATGTCTAGACTTCCACATATCATATTATATGGCAACTGCCGGTTGATTTAGAGCCTCTTCTCGACCATAAAGCAATCCGCACTTTGAAGTCTAATGCTCATCTGCATATCAGCCGCGAATCAATTCCTGGTTGATCGTATCTTCCGGCATGAAGCCCTCCTCCAGCTGCCTCCCCGGAGAACTTTGGAGTCGGCCGCCGTCGCTTGCCGGTTGCAGTGCCATAACTTGCAGGCTGCCTGCGAGCTGAGCTGGCTGCTTGCTACTTCAGAAGAAGACGACGACGACGACGGACGGGGCTTTATGAAAAAATACGAAGTATTAAAATCATAAATCCCATTGGAAATGCGCGTCACGTGCGTGGAGCGTTAGTCTCTCCGGCGAAGGAGCTGCCGACGTCGTTGACTTCTCGCTGCCAGTGCAGCGGCATCCGTATGAGGAGGAGCTCCTCCTTCCTCCTTCTCCCGCCGCCTCCCCGGCCTTTAATTCCATCGCCCGATTTTACTTAAAGAGATTAACTTCTAGGCTCTATGGAAATGCCCATCATAGTTGGCTTGCCTTGGCTTTCCTTTTCCTTTTTCCCGTGAAATATTCATGAACCCGACACGGCAGCCCCGGGCCATAAAACAATAAAAGTTGAAGCAGCTAGAGGCCATAAAAATATTTAATGCAAAAGGAATTGTCGTGGATTCATCCGAGAGTCAGAGTCAGCCAGAGTCCCCCTCAAAATGACAATTGTTTGGAGCTCCTGGCTCGGTGCTCCCACAAACAAATAAGTCTCCAAAGACATATGAGGCAGGACTGCCATAAATTCGCCGCTCCAACCTCCTCAATTATGCAGCGGAATGTTTTATGTGTGTGTGTGTAGTGTGTGCTCCCCAGGACCTGTGGCTGCGAGTGCATAATTCCTGTGGCCAGGACTCGAGCGAGTCACTTTGCCTGATTAGTGTCGAGTGACTGATGAATAAGTAACTAACAATATTATCACGCGGGCGGCTTTAAGTCAAGGCTGGGTTTTCCCTTCAAGCGCGGCATTTGCATAAACCTTTTCCTCCGCCTTGGCGGCCGACTGTGTTTGATCCGCAGACAAATTACCTTCAGAGTACTGGAACCCAAAAAAATAAATAAAAAACTGAAAAAAGGGGAAAATCAACCTCAATACGGAGTAAGCAGCCAAATATTCAAATCAAGACCTGGCTACGACGCTGTCTACATATTAACAAGTACAGAAAATACAGAAAATCTTTGGGAGCTGTTCTTCAAAAGAAATAAATATAAATGCGAACGGGAACGGGAATGGGAGTGGGTTTCGGGAACGGTGTGCATTGTAAGCTTCTCTGTGAGTTTGGGAGAAATGGGTTAAATCGGAGGAGAACTTTCACAACTCAAATAATGTTGCCATAAATTAAAAGGAAAGCCTTTCTTTAGTTTTCATTTAATCCACAAGGCGTATACGCAATATATATGTTTTACAAGATGAAAAGAAAATGAAAATTCATCATATCAAACTTATATTGTGAAAAGCATCTAAGTAATATTTCAAATCAGTTTGATAATAATCATAGCGACTTTGGTTTGTTATAATTAAAAAGGTTACTGAAGAAAAACATTGGCTACCTTCCAAGACAATTGCAAGAGCTCTTCTCTGACAACTAAAAAGAGCTTTGTGTGGGTAAATTTTTTATAAAAATCTCAAATTCCATTTAGATTTCCTTAAATCCTTAAACTTTAACATATTTTTCTTTTATATGCATATTTTCCTTGTTGATGCTGGGAATCTTACTTGCCATTTCATGCCTGTGCCTGCTCTTCATATATTTTCCTATTAGAGTTCAAATAATATGTATTCTTTCTGTGTTAACAGTGTCGATATCTTTTGTTCAAAATGGCAGACGTTGTTTGTCATTAACAGCAACATGAACAGCAGCAGCAGCAGTCGCAGCAACAGCAGCAGCAGCAGCAACATCGACGGCGGTAATCAGTCACATCGAGCATCGACTTTCCAAGTGAATGGGCGGGACGTGACTGAGCTCCCAGCAGAGCCATGTTATGTGGCGGTATATATATGGAGTTCCAGTACATAATATCATATAGCTTATATAAAGAGTAGTAGTGGAGGAGAGTCCCTTTCTGCATTTGTATTCTATTTGCTTATGTAAAGCATGGCTCCAACTCCAGAGTATCTGCCTCTTTGTCTAGCTGCTCCTTGTTTACTTATTTACTTTTGTCTTGGCCCTCTGCAGCCGTCCCTGTCTGTTTGTGTGTTTGGATTTTTTCCCCGCTTTGAAATGTGACTGAAATTTTAATGTCGACAATTTTTCGTTTGCCCCTCGCTGCTCCGAGAGGAGGCAGAGGCATGTGTGGATTTATTATGCTGATTTTATTTGTTGTCGCTTTTAATAATAAAGGAAAAATATTTAATAATGATTAATAAAAAATTCGACGTCATTCGGTGAGTCAGAATATATATAAAGGAGACTTTAAAACCAAGTTGGAGTGACGCACTTAAGGTTCTATATCTGATATGTCTCATTGCCAATTTTAGAAAATTACTATAAATCACTCAACAGTTTAAGGACATATCATAGCTAATCTCCATCACGTTTAGCTGGTGATAATTGCAGTTATTATAATTATAAACATTCATTTAGCACAAATGATAATCTAATTGAGATGTGATCTATTTCCAAATGGCTCTAAATAATGGTTTAATTATAGTGTTTTCCATAATGTTATAATATTTGAAAAATGTGGCTAATAGGTATAATTTGAAGGGGGTAATAACGAACTCACAGCTAACTGGTTTTGAATAGAAATTTACCTTTAAGATTGATACTTGGCAGTTATTTATTCCGAATTCAATTTCATGAATATCTAATGAGAAATCACAGTTAAAATCTATCGAAATAAATCCTAGTACCTTGCCTTGAATGGAAACTTCAACTTTGAGATATTTGCTGGCAACTATTTAACCAAGGTTTTCCCTTGGAAATCGCTCTATATTGCATTTGCATTTTCCCCACAGAGAGAGGGAGTAAGAGAAATGTAAAAACATTTGTAATTTGCATCTCAAGTTAAGAGGGAGTTGCTCCCTGGGAGAAGTGGAACTTTTTAATGAGATTTAATGGCGCCACTGGGAAAAGTCCAGGAGCCGTGAGCTGTAAGTGAGCATTAAATCATGTTGGCCAACTCGGATAAGGAGCCGTGAGCCTTGGAGGTTGGGTTGAGTATCGGGTTACGAGGCCCGGGACATAAATCTCTCCCTCAGCGATAAGCGAAAAGTATTCAAAATGAATTATTTACCAGAAACGAATGGCCAGGACACCCTTGCGTCCAAGCGGGGCGAAGATTCATCATTTCATAATTAGACTCCAATCTGCTGTCTCCCTCCATGTGGAGGAGCAGCACATGACCAGGCGGAAGCTGCGGACTTTCTGGGCTCTTTCTGACCGAATTTCTGTGGTCGCAAGTGTTAATAATGGCATTTGATCCGGAATCCGGAATCCACAATCCCCAAGCTCCTCCCCGGCCTGTCCTCTGCGGTAAATGAAATTAAATTGTCCTTTTTCATTCTGATGTGTGGGAGGCGGCGACAATAAATTAATATTAGCGTGTGTGTTGCTGGGCCTCGGCTGGAGCAGAAGGAGCCACCCCCGGAACGAATAAACTAATAAAGCATATGGACAGGACATCGCGCAGGAAGGGAGGATGTTACATCATGTGTGCTCGCGTCAAGGCAGGAGCAGGAGCAGGAGCGGATGCAGGATGCGTGTGCGTGAAGTTCGACTGGTGTCAGTTGGCTGTCATTTTCAGGGGGACAGTCGGGGGAGTGGGCTTGGAGGAAACATCAGTGTCAATCAATGCGAGCAAACAGCAAGGAGCACAGGATGATGAGCGGACATAGAACCTGCACCAGCCACTTACTAATTGCGAAAGCAACAGGAGGATGACCCCAAATTAGGGTAACATTTCTCAACAGGTTTTAATGTCAGATTGATTGTATTATGGAGAAATAAGATACTAAATGAGAAATTACATATAATTAATAAAAATATAACAATGATCTTTGGTTTAAAATATGTTCTATATGTTTGAGTCACAAATGGTATGAAATAGGGAATATTTATTTAAAAAGGCAAGAGCAAAAGGGTCTAGGAATTTTATTTAAAAATAATATGAACACTACAAGAACTTCTTAATTACGAACATAACTTTGGCTTGAAAATAAATTCTTTTCTTTGTAAAAAAGCAAATTCTTGGCGTGATAAATATTTAAAGAACATGATTATAATTACAAGACAGCCTTAATTGACCTGCACACCCACCATACAAGTATTTATTGTATTTATTTATTGTATACGTGTATTATTATTACTATTATTAAACCATGCTGACGTTGGCCAGAATTATTCCCTATATTTTTGTTAGCAATTTGCTGACGTCTGTCGACGCTTTGCTTGCTTTTGGCTTTGGTTTTCCCTGTGGTTTGGGTAATTGTAACCATTCAAAGGACAAACACCCGTACACACACATGCGAGGGTCTTAATGACACACACACGCGCTCAGATAATCACTACCGCCCCTCCCCACCCCCTGCCAGTCACCATTTAAAAGGCTTTTGTCGAGAGAGAGAGAGAGACAAATTCATGCATTATTCATTGCACGGCCTCACGCATTTTTCCTCATTTTCCTGTTGTTGTTTTTCTCTCCCGAAAAACGCCGTTCAGCAAGTGAAAATTTAATAAAGAGAAATTTTCTTCTGGCTAACGAACTTCCGGTTCTTAAATGCTGAAAGCAGGAGAAGTGATAAAGGATGAAGGAGAGATAGAGATGCAGAAGGTTGAGGCTTAACTCACCGAATTTATTTCCCAATTTCTGAAAGCAATTAAATGCGTTTCAAATGAATTCCTTGCTTATGATTATCGATTATTATTTGTGAATTTATATTGAGTTTATAAGAAACAGTTCCTCATTCTATAAGCACATCTACAATTTTTAGATAATATCAAAAATAATTGCATAGTTTTGGGCGAATTAAGGGGATTACCAAAATAATTGCATACATTTAAGTGTTTTAGAAATTAATTTTGAAATGATTTAAAAACTCATAAAATTGTGACAGAAAAAAGCATTATAAGCGAATCAAGAATATCCTTCCAATAATATTGCTTATATAAAAAACATATAAACATTGCCAAAATTTCCATTAAAATATTTACAGGTATGAGAAAATTTCATCCAATGAACATTTCCCACACGAGAGCCGTTCGCATTTCGATGTCGCCACACTCTTTTCGGCCATTTGCGATGATTCTTATTGGCACTTGGCCACATTTTCTGCATTCTGATGTCCTTGCTGACTCCTGACTGCTGCTCTCTAGTATTTTCTCGCTTTTCGATGCGATTTCTATCATCGCTGACGGGGTAAAAAAAAAACGAAGAAAAGAATGAAAGAGCCAGGCAGAGCGAAGGAAAACAATTTTCGCAACAAAGCGCAAGAAAAGCCAGCCAAGTGTCGAATGATGTCGCAAATGGAAACACGTGCAGGACACACAGCTCTGCCTCTACCTTTTAGCCACCCCAACCCGCCTCTTTTTCCTTTTTTTTTTTTGAGAGAACCTTGGCTCAGGGTTGCATTTAGAGCAGGACGAAAAATAAAAAAAATTTGTTGGGTGCCAACATTAATTTTATGTTTGTTAATTTCTTTTATTTTCCAGCATTTTTCCTACCAATTCCCCGACAATTTCATGGACATTTGCATATTTTGTACCTTCCTCGAGCCCTCGACCCTCGGATGCCTTTGGAAAATTCCAAGGCGTTTCGCGGAGACTAACAATTGTGGAACAGAAATTAAAACGGGGAAAAATTGCGTTAAATTTATCGTCTGTAAAGAGGCCGGGAAATTAGTTCAACTAGGGGTTATATTAACAAAAAAAAGGAGGAATAAAGGGAGAGGGCAGAACCCCGATCACAGCAACCCTTTGACGGGCAGGACCCGCACATATGCTGCATTCGAACCACTTGAAAAGTAGAGGAGTGAAAGGGGTTAGCACTTGTGGCTGGCAAATAAATCTTCCTTCCATTTCGATTTAAAGTGTAGCAGGAGGAGGGTCGCCCGGGCGAGAGATTTATGGCCCCATTGTCGATCTGTTCGATTACAAGGCCATATAATCGAAAACCCGAGTCCCCTTCGACATCCGCAGATGATGTGGCCCATAAATCCTGGCATAGGCCATCAATATTATGACTTGTCAAATTATGTTGTACTTGTGTCTCATCTTAAAGCTTTTTGTTTTCCCATTTTCCGAGCCCTTTCCTTTTTATTGTTCGATTTTTCCGTAGGCTTTTGGTGTTATTTAATCTCTGAAAGAGCTCCCCGGAGGGCAGTTCCTGGCCACGGCCAGTTGCAATCACCAATTAATGCTAATTTCAACAAGGTTCCACGACTCTCAACCCTTTTCGGTCACAAACCATTTAACATTTGAGTTTTCCTCTTGGAAATCAGGGGTTTCCCATCGTCTTTTCCCCCTTTAATTAGCGAATCTCGGCGCCTTTTTATGGGGGACATCTTGGGGCGCTGGCAGCTGCTGTCACAGGCTTTTTAGCATTCAAATTGCTTTGGCCAGAAGTTGGGGGATATAAAATAATATAGGTTTCATTTTTAGTGCACTATTTCATCTCTCTATGGGTTTTTCTTGTTTGCTTTTATAGGTGTACTGTTTTAAGACTTGATTAAAAATTAACAAAAGGATACTTAACTCAAATTCCAAGAAATGGGCTTAAATATACTTCATAAAGTGCCCTATTTTTTCGTAATCCCATGTCAAACCTTCTATTTCTTTCCCAAAAAGATGAGGGAAAGGTATCAGCTCTAACTCCCCCTTATACCTAACCAATAAGGACATCCAGCTAGATTATTTACCCATCTTGTTGCGATATTTGATTGATGACAGTCAGTCTGGGATGGAGCTGGACGGAACTGCCCGATTATGTAAATCCCGCTGACCTCTGGGATGGACGACGGCAAGTGTGCAGAATTGCGAAATTATGGAAAATGGCCAGCGGTCGTCCGACGTCATTTGTCATCATATTTTTGGGAAAACGGCAGGGAAACTATGTCGGTGGTGGTTCGGTGAATAAGGGAAGCGAAATGTTAATGAAAACATGTGTCGGCAATAAAATGATAATCATGATTTACATCGACGCAGAGGCTTCTTCTTCGGGGAAACTTAAGCCTCGAACAGAAGAAGAACGTGATCAATTGTGCAGTTTTTCCAATGCGAAATATTCATAATTCCCGCTTAATTGCTCCAAGCCAAGGACATTAATGACAGCCAGGCTTAATTTACGACCCACGCCTTTTGATTGAATTAACATTAGGCATAAAGTAAGGGGAAGGGCTTCCAATGAAACCACTAATTTGTAGAGTTAGTCTCAAAATTAAATTATTGTTTACACACGCAAGTCCCCTTTTTGCATTTTACATTTTTTTGCAGAGGAAGGGCAACCCTAATGCGCTTAATTTGTACCAGCAAGGAAGGGTTGAAGAGGAAAAGGGGTTGGGTTCTATGGGTGTCAATATGTGAACAAAGGAAATTTGCATAGTTCAAGGAGGAGAAGGGGAAATGTTTCCACAAAAGAAGGGAAAACATTCATTAGCCTTGACTTTGTTGTTTGTGATTAAAATTAACTTAGTTGGTAACACTGTTTCTGCTTGAAGGGGGTCCTTTAGGGTTACCAGGTTAACTTAATGTATTTGTAGAAATTTATTCGCAGTATTTTAAAGGGAAAAACATTTAATTGCAGAAAACTCTACACTGAACTTACTTAAATTATTTTAAATGTACAATTTCAAAAGTAGTATAGTTTCATTAACCTGTGACTCCGAAGCTAAGCAACTCTACTTAATGTAAAAAGCTGTAAAACATACAAAGGAGAACGCGTACAAGAACCCAAACAGCTTTCTATCTTAAGAGTCTTTACTTTAATCGAAAATCTACTTAATGCCATTTATCCCAGACATGTCCTCCCCGTCCGCCCCCATAATTAAGCCCCATCTCTTGCTCCCGTTCGTGTAAAATTCTTGGCAACGTCTGGGCCCATAAACCCAAGACTTCTTTATCAAAGTGTTTTGTTTGCACTTTTTAATTTACTGCAATTCGGATGCCGAATCAAAGTCAGATAAGAAACGCATAAAACCCCGGCACGGGCCACCATGTGTTTCCATTGTTCCATATGTGAGCGGGAGCGGAAGCGGACTTGGCAACTGCCATAATTCAGGGAAAACGGTGTCCTGGCTGGCTTTCCTCCCCGGTTTCCGCTTTCATTTCCATTTGCGAAACGGATTTATTTTTTAAAATGCCGCAGGGATCGATTATTACCGTTCAAATTCGCATAAAACGTGCGAGTTGGCCGGAACGATTTTAAAACTCAACTCGGCGAAGTCCCGACTGACTGCGCTGGGGTTGGGTTCGTTCTCTGGGAGGCAGTGGGGGGATAGGCAATAATTTAAGGAATTTGAAGTCAATCCAAAGTCGCATTCGATTCTTTGTGCGAATTCGCGATATGAATCTCAATAAAAATGCATTTAAAATGTTGACAAAGGACTTTGCCCCCCCTTAAGGGTACACATATCCGAGTTCACTTTGGGAATTGCGAGAAGTTTCGATGTCGCACGCAATTTGCTCGTAACTTTTCCGCAGCTGAGGCCGAGCTGGAAATGGCAATGCCAGCTCATAAATTGCCAAGGAGAGCGGTGCCTTAGTCCTGCCTTTATTCTTATTATTCAAATGGTTAATTTGCAAACAAATTTAAAGGAAATCTGGCGAAAGGGTATGTTCTAGGCGATGGAAAATTAAGATAGGACTGCTGCTGACCCCTCTTGGAACTCAATTTGGGCGAGGACAATCTCTGGGATCTCCGGGACCAATATGTTTTTGCACTCTCTCTGTAACGGGCCCCAGTATCTGATCCAACCAACAATAATAATAATAATCAAGTGGCTTTGTGTGTGATATTGTGACATTTATGACTAGGACAGCGCCAGGGCAACCTGGGAAAGGAACCCCGCTGATCCCGATTGTTTTCCTCGCCTCAGAAACAGTTAGTACTTTCCAGGGAAAGGTCTCTGTAGAGAGTAGAAAATAATGTCATAAATTTCATAAACTGTCACGGAGCGAGTGAGTGGCTCCGTTACAGTCCTGCCACACACCTGCCAAATATCTACCTGAGCCACCATCGATAAGGTGGGTTCATCCACTTCTGATTGGGAACTAATTATGCCAGCGACTCTGCTCTTCCAATTAGTCACATTACGCGACCGAGACAAAAACAAGTTCGAGGCCATAAATGGCCATAAGAGTTGAGCCCGCTTCTGAGACCAAGAAGGATTCAGGAGAAGGAGTTAATTGAGAGCCGGCCAAAGGGGAAGCACAAGGCAAGCTGGAGGATGATAAGAAGATGCTTGGCAATCAAATTGAGAAAAAGTGCTCAGAGAATTCGGGGAAATTATATATATTTTCTTTCTTTTTTAATTGCAAATTAAACATTTTATTTAAATAAACTTAAGCTAAGAAATCCAAATAACAAAAATCTTCAGTTTGCTAATTTAGAAAAGGCATAACTGAGCCAAAATTATATTTCAATTTGGATAGCTTTTCTGTCCTAGTTTTTATTTATTTATTGAGTTTAGAAACATTTACTTACACATTTTACTTTTTACATGTAGAATTTTACATTTTCATTTAAATCATCCGATCGTTTCTATGGCAGCTATATAATATAGTTGCCCGACACCCTCTGCAAGTGTATAAAAATTACTTTTTAAAATATAGTTCAACTTCCTCTGTAGGTAATTAAAGCTTCCTTCCATCAACCGCCACTTGAACCTTATTTGATCTCAAGAGCTTGTACAAATATCTTTGGCGTCTCCCCTGCCTACGATCCATCATAATGATTGACATTGAAGCGGAGGGGGAGGCGGAGGCAGCCACTAATTGAATGCAATTAAAAAGGAAATCAAAATTTAAATTACACAGCCGCCAGAAACCAGAACCAGCAGCCAGAAGAGGAGCCAGCGATCTAGCCAGGGCACGTGTCCATCCGCCGCTGGCCAGATTTAGCTCCAGCCGATCCGAGCGATCCTCCCTAGAAGGCGACGCCACGCTCTCGCGGAGCCACAAGGCCTATAAGGATGCCGAGGCGATCGTACGCGGAATTCGAGTTCGATTTATGGCGACGCGCGCAGACAGCGCGCAATTTTAGCCGGATTTGGTTAAATTTCATTATGGCAGCGATCTGGAGCCAGTATCTGTGTCTCCTCCCCCGAGACAGGAGGAGATATATCCCCGAGATAGGCGTTTCCTCAATGTCCCATTTCCGCTGGCTTACCTGTTGGTTTTCCCATGAATGAAGCCATCATTGCGAGGGACTCAAAACTCAGATGGTATCTCCCTGGAACCCAGCCAGCACGCGCTCCGAATTCGAGAACTTTTCATTCACTTTTTATATAATTTTAGAGACTCTACACCCTCACAAATATCACAGAGGTATCTCCCGCTGCTTATCTGCGGTCGCCTCTCCTAATTCTATTCTATCTAAAATTCTGTTTCATTCGGGAGATGCAATCGAGGCACTCCTCCTGTGAACGTGATTGAAATTTTCAACTAATTTTCGGACTTTATGAATGAAAAACAAACACCGGGAGAGAAGAGTCTTTAAATACGTTAGTTCTGCCATCAATGGAGCTCACTCCCTCGGTTTCTTTGGACTTTGACTCCCCTTCCAGCCCCTGCTTCGGCTTATGATTTATGATTCCCAATAAATCGAGCTGCTTGTCCTCCCGACTCGCCTCCCCCGAACAGCGAACACACATTCGCTGGCTTTATTTCACGCTCTAATTTCTTGATAAAAGCTGGTGGCAGATGGAGCTGCCAACTTGCCGGGCTCAGCCACATTAATTCCGCATAATTTTCCCATATTTCAGAGGTCCTGCCCATAAGGATTGTCAGCACAATTAGCAGAAGTTGAGGAATTGCCTTCTTGAGACAATTGTTTTCGCAGGTACAAGTATTCCCCCCGGAAGCGAGCCAAGAAACTTAATTTCTACTCATCACAGGGAGTTTCCTTCGAAAGGGTTCGCATAGAGGACATGTCCTGGCATATTATTAGTGCCAAAAGGACCATAACTCATGCGGGGCCCTCGAGCGGCAGAAGGTCATTTGTTATGTTATGTCCTTCCCCCGATCCCCGAACTCGATGCATTCCGTTCCATGACGAAAGTGTCGCATATTTGACCCCAGTGACATGTGTGGATTCGGGTGGACCATCGTCCGGGGATGCCGCCGCTTGACAAATGATGCCACTCCGCTTGTGATTTATCAAAAAGTCGAAATTATAAAAATATTTTCGCTCAACTCGCATCTAATATCTGTGTTCTATGGAGGATTAATGGAGGCTATTTCCTCGAGTTCCCCGAGTTTAAGTCGGTTCGTTGCACTTGCCTCTCCTGCTGGAGGCGGAATGTGGAATACCATATATCCAGCCCCGTTCCGGGGAGAGCCCAGAGTCCAGTTCTCGCCTTGGCCTTTCCTTTGTCCGCGTATCGATTTTTGCCAGACGCCGCAAACGTGACGCGAATCGCCAATTTGATAAGAGTGACCTGCGAAAAAAAAAAAAAGTCCTTTTTAAAGAGCATGGAATACACCGAGATAAGGTTAATCTCTGAGAGAAAGGAGTGTGTTTTTCTAGGCTGGATTTAACTCGGATAGGGAAACATCAGGCATCACTTTGAGCTTTCTTTGGGCTTTTTTACAGCTCTTATTTTTGTTACATAAATAACATATTCTTTAATATTTCCCATTTTTACCAATGCTCCCACTCTCCGCTTTTGGCTCCTTTAAAGTTCAAAGTTCCAAAGAAATTAGTTAATAATGACTTGGCTTTAAGAGGTCCGCCTCTAGACCCCAGTCTGGGACGGCTTTTTCCTCCCAGAAAATAAGTGTAACTCGGCGGCATGTTGGGCTTAAGTGCGGACATGCCGCGAACATTTATCTTAATTGCCATTCAATCGAGGACACCGAGAGACAGCGGCGGATTCAATTTGCATACACGCTTCGGCTGGGATCTGGATTCTGGATTCTGGATTGTGGATTCTCCTGCTCCCAGTCTGCCGACGATGCTCACTGTTTGTGCAACTAATTAACATTTTTAATGGGCAATCCTTGTAGGCAGCGGCAGTGCCTCCGAATGAGGCAAAAATGAAATGGATCCGTGTTTTGACGGAGGATGGATTTGATTTACACAGCAATTAACCGCAGGAGAGCTGCAGACGGTGGACTGATGGAGATAAATGGGCGAAAGATGGTCTAGGAATTTTCAAAAAAAATTTAGGATAGTTTGCGGTTTTATTTGAAGCTTTTTAAATTATAATTAAAGTTTTAATATGCATTTATTTTTGACTAAAAAAAAAATATAAACTATCAAGGGTACCACACAAAGAGTAAAATTGATAATTTAATAAATGGTGGCTAAAAGTGTTCTACATAGTGTCATATCTTAAGATATACACTTTCTTTACCTAAAGAATTTTTTTCTTACTTTTTGACACTTTTTCAATTGAATTCAAAACGATACCGATTTCTGTGGCACTCTTGTACTCCATCGTTCATGGTTCCTCCAAGTGAAGAACCGCCTTCTTTTAATCTTCTCACTACATCTCTTATCCCCCTTGTCATCGCTGTTCGCAATCCTTTAACAGGAACTGCCATAATCTCTTGACACTACGCTTAAACGCCTTCCCGAAATGTCCTTGGAAATGGCATCATTAAGGATTATCCCGAAGGGGCCAACTCTTTTCATGTATGTCATCGGAAGTCGCTACATACAGTCCCCAATCGCTAACACGCCTCATGATTGCCGCTGCACGCGTTCGCTAATAAACCCCGGCTCTCCCCGAGAAAGAATATACATAGTTAACGCGGTCTTAACCCTAAGCAACCCCAAGATAACCCGTTCAGTCCGAGTCCGAGACGGAGCGGAGACGGAGCACCGCCCCTTCCGGCGTATCGGGCCATGTCATCGCTCAAATAAATGTGAAAATGCTAATTTAACCCTTTTTATTATTCATAGTCTTACACTTGGCCGCATCGGCGATGGAGATGAACTAGACCAGAGTCCGGGTCCCCGGCGATGATGAATTCTTTGATTTGCATGTCTTGGGAGAGCTGCTTTCCTCGGGGACAAAATTCGTCTCGAGACTCTATTAAGACATTTGTCAAGTCAGACACTTGGCTAAGTTAAGTTATTAAGATATAGCCTCCTCTGCAGTTCCACTAATCCCGGCGATGGTTGATTTCTCCATTTGCCAGGTTATCCAGCGACACGTGTCCCTGCAATTTCCTTCTCTATATAATTTGGGGCGATTTCTGCCCCGATTTCTGTCCGGGAAGCGAGTCGAAATGAAGGCGACGCGTGTGGACGTCAATCAATTGGAAATCTATTGTGAATAATTTACTTATGACATTTTGTGGCATTTTTATTGAATTTACTATACACCATACCCATGCCGAGAGGAATGGAAACGGGAATGTGAAAGCCCTGGGCCAAGCTTAGATTTCTCCTCGCGGCCAATTATTCCTATATTTGTGCTGTCCTCCTGCACACGCGCTGAACGGGCACAAAAATCTGAAAAATTTGATTTAATTTATCGAAAGTCTTTTGCGGCCTGATATCCATCGATATACTCCCTGCTCCAGCTTGGTTCCGAGTCCAGAATTCTGCCCAAGGTCCAGACAGCATCTGCGGGCGACAAAAACCCCGAGGAGACCGAAATATATTTCGGTTTTTTCGGCGGGAAGAAGACCTACAAGAAATTCCGCGCATATTTTGCAATTTGAGAAACTGAGAGACAAAAACTGGGCAGGGAGATGCCCCAGGAAGAACTTCTTTACACTGAAATAATATTTACGAACTAACTGGATGTTATTAATGCTGCAATCTCACATAATTCCTGGTGTTTCCCCAGTGTAGTCATCATTACCAGACCGCAGCTCCCTTTATACCTGAGCTCCTGCCGAGGATTCCTTGTTCTTGCCCTGGCTCCCGCTCTCCAGGTCTCATTATCTGCGATAATAACCAAAACTTAACCCTAATAAAGTACAAATGGGACCAATTCGAATTCATTTGGCGCTCCGAAGCTCCAGGTTCCAAGGATGCCACGAGTCCTGGCCCAAATGCAAATTACACATGCGAGTGCCAGAAGATAAAAGCCCTGAGAAGTAACCCACCGCCCGCTCACACTCTGTGAGTCATAAAATATGTCATATTTTAACAAAATGTTGCAGCCCAATTACAATAAAGCCATTCGCCATGCCCCGGATCCCGTCCCGTCCCCGGGATTCTCATATGGGACAGATAACGACGCATCGTAATGAGTCCTTGGCAAAGGAGCAACGTCCTCCTCGCCTGGGCCAAAAGGGAAACAATTTCAAAACTTGGCTGCCATTATCTATTAGTCCATAAATGCAGATAGCGGAGGTTGCGAGTGAGAAAAGGTGACTGGAATTTAAGGGAAGCTCTAGTTATTTGCATACTAATTTTGAAGAGAAAGGATATTTTAGTGGGATTAAAGGTTGATAAGGATTAAATTGAGTTAACAAAATTAAAGAAAATAATTTTACATAGTTTAAAAAGGTAATAAATAACAAATACCAAGTTAAGTTAGTTGCCCCGACCATAAAAATGCCTAACACGTAGCTTACACAAACTATAGCCTACTTTTCAGCGAGTGCGTACGGGATATATTCCAGAGAGAAGCTAAAATCCTTCTGATTCCCTTAATATGTATCCAATTAAGTTCTTATTTCGATTGAATATAGAAATTCCATTGTAAAATGTTTAATAAGTATTTTTAAATAATATCCTTTGTTTCATAATTATTTAATTGCCGCCTTCGTTGCCTGTTTAATCGAGTTCTGTACCTATTAATATATTCATACATATTCTGAATACAAATCAAGCCCTGTGATTCGCCCACTCCCCTCGGAGCCGAAACTATGCAATTAGTCACACCATCGACCCTCCTCCGCTGGTGCTCGTAATTCCGCATTCCCCGGGGATAATTGCCCCGGAAGCCCACTGGACACAATTGCAGTGCCATTCCGAGGGGCTAATCAGGCCATTTCCATTTGGCTTTTATTGCTAATGAGAGAACATGTCATAAAGAGCGCTTGTCCAGCGCAAATCTCTCAATTAGTTTGTACAAATTAGTTTACCGCCCGTCTGGGAAATGGGGGTCCCCGAGCGGATTCGGGGGCTCCCCCGCTCGCCCCGTATGCAAAGTGCCAAGCCGGACTAATTAAATGGAATCGATAAGTAATCCGGACAAAGCGAGATCCAAATCAAAAGGAACAGCAGCAAATTCGGAAGTTCGGACAGGGAGAGACAATAAAAAAGTTCAATTACCATAAAAAAGAGATTTGTTTACGTTTTACACCTCTGCTGACGCCTCAGCGGAAGATTAATGAGATTTCCCGGGTCTCCAGCCAATAAAAGTTCGCTGCGAGTTCAGGTGTCAAAGTTTAAATGGTTCCAGCTTCTACATTTAATTGCGGAGCCCAGGAAGCTGGGAAGCTATAATTAATATGCTAATAAAATGCCGAATGACAGTTGAACAAGGACCTTTGGGAGGAGGAGAGATCCCTGAAGCCTGCCAGCCCCATCAACTTTTGCGGAATGCCTTTGGAAATGCCAGGCCACATATTGAAGGCGGCTGTAAATCATGATTATCTTTTTATTGCTGACATTTGCGGGGTCTCTAACTCTCCTCTCTATATGAACTCCACTTTCCACCCTCGCAGGGCATAGGAATGTCCTTAAAATGGAAGCGGGCCGGCTAACGAGATTTGAAATGGTTTCGGGCTTTGCCCTAATGGATGCTCTTTGGCCCCGGCCAGTAACTACAGCCGGGTCAAAGTACAATTCACTTCGATTCCGATTCCGAGTCCGATTCCGGCTGCAATGTCCCGGCTTAAGGTGCCAAAGGACATTCCAATCGAATGCCGTTCGATGATAAAAATCGTGCCAGGCGATAATCCACTAAAACATTTACAGTGGCCCCTTTGCCAGGCGATGTCCTGCCGGGCAAAGTGCCAGCTCTGCTGGGCGAGATTATCGCGGCAGAGCTCCTCGAAGACGTTCTGGATGTCCTGCCGTTAGCCAGGCTCAAACTGCCGTTCCAGGACACTGCAACATTACAATAATGTGCACTTTTATGGACAGTTAACGGCTGCAGCTGCCATAAACGCATTATCCTCGTGTCAGGACATTGCCGGAATCCCGGAAAGATGCCGGCGAGAAGGTGGAAGCTGAATGGGAAGTGGAATCGAATGCCATTGCGAGTTAAGCCAGCTCTGGAGGGGAAGAGGAGGAGCTGCGATCCATGTCAATCTGATTATTTAAATGGGAAATGAATTAAGCTTAGAACAAGGATTTGGGAAGATAACTCAAGGAGTTCATTACAGAGTAAACTTTAAATTTATTACAACATAAATTAAAGCCTGTAAGGAACCAATAACTCATATTTCCTTATGCAATTCCCACGATAATTTGTTCAACTTTAGTTTGCTGCAAACTTGATCCTGTACAGAGTCCTTTAGGCATTTTTAGAGAGCATAACAATTGCTTTTCCGAGCCATAAAAGGTAATCTCGACATCTAAATGGCCCTAACTCTCTAGCTCTCTGGCAGACCACAAATCTCTGGCCGGGAAGCAACAGTTAAGCCGGACCAGGAGCTGGGAGCCTTTATCCAGGCCACACATAAATAAGGGACACCTCCCTGGAAAGCCATCTAAATTAATTATTTATAGTCGGGGCGCAATTGGGACTGAATAATAAAACGATTTGCAGGTCCGAAAACTAAACATGATTCACAACCGGCACTCCGACGAATTATGGCCAAGGAGATACTGGCTTTAAATTATGACCAAGAACTGCAGGTTAAATGGAGCTCGAATCCAGGACACTCTGGCTGAGACAACAGAAGGTAATCAAAGGGATGTGCTGCTGCTGTATAGAAAGGGAAAGTCGAAATCTAAATCTAATTTTAAGAGCAACCCCCCGGGCCAATTATATTAATACAGTTACTCGAATTTATGTCGCAGCCTTCGAGGAAGTGGCGGAAGTCCTTCTCGAGGGGAGTTGGGGGTGGAAAGTGTCTCGAAATTGAATTTGCATAATTTTAAAAGCTCAACTGCGGCTTCCAAGTGGCATATTGACAGCCTACGGGGGAGGGCGATGGCGAAGGCAATGGAAATGATGTTTTTGATTTTGATTATGCAAATTTAAGAGTCGGAACAATGTTTGCTCACCGAAGCCGAAACTCAATGGGATTTCCGCTTTTCTTACAGAAGACTCCTCTCTCCGATATGTTAATTACGTTAGAATATCTTTGGAGAGAAAGTTAATCCAATCTAGAATATGTTTCTATAACTTTAACCAGTTTGCAACCAATTCCATGCGGCCCTAAACAAGATTTATGGTATGGGTTATAATTTATTTTATTTGCAGGCATTATGTCAGCAAAGGAAAGGGTTTCGTTTCAAGGGTTTCGCCTCATAAATCTTTCAAAAAAGAAATCAAAATTTGTCACATGACAAAAGTTTGCAGAAAGAAAAATGCTTTGGTGTATGCGTTTGGGGTTTAAGGTAAGGAAAAATATTTTGTACAACTTAAGTAAAGGCTAAACCCTCTACCTCCTGTATCTGAAATGTTAGAAACCCCCTTCCTCTGTGAGTTAGTTCGTTAGCCAAGCCCGCAATCAGCCCACAAATTTGCAGCCTTAGTGCGAAATTAAATTATTGTTTACATGCACGTAATTATGTTTTGAGAGCCGCGCTTGCAACCACAACCCCTATGAGCCCCGGACCCCTATGCCCTGTGAGAGCTACCCTCCCTTGTCTTCGTTCCACCCCTTTTTTGTTGCGGCTGAAAATTCGATTTTAAAACAGGGAAAAGGACAAGGACAATTGGAAAACGGGTGCCGGCTTCCTGACTTTTTCACAGCTCGGCAGGACGAGCCTGTGTTGTGGGATGTTCCGGGATTATTATTCGGGCATTTGCATATGGTCAGCGGAGGTCAATTTCGAATTTAATCGCATTCAATTTCGAGTGGATTTCTTTTTAATCCTCTGACAACAAAGGAACATGAAGAGTCAAGGCAGACAACACCAGCTTTAAGCCGTGGGATTCGGGTTCTGGGGGTTGGCGGCGTGTCGTCTCTCTGGGACAAAAAGGCCCAGGGATCGATTATTGCCATTCAAATTCAAATGGAACGTGTCTGAGGATTCTTTTTGCAAAAATCTGTATCCGGTTAATAATTCAAGGAATTCCAGGACGATTTGTATTGAATGGTGCTTGCCTTTTCCATGTTTTCTGTGTGTGCCAGCAGCAGGTGAATGTTGTCAGCAAATAATAAGGAAAGTGTTCTCTGAGGATTATATTCCGAGGCTGTGAGCCAAGGAGATGATGTCAGGAGGCGCGGAATGTTCAAATTCAGGGCTGGAGACAGTTTGGCGCTTTCATTACGAAATATTTGGCGCAGCGAAGGCTGAGAGGCCTTTAATAAAGTCGTTTGTATGACAAAGCATGCTTTATTATGTAATGCCGGGAAATTGCCAAGCTGGGAAAGGGTGGAGCTGTGAGCTTCCCTTTTAAAATGTCGCCAGTTGTCTGACCCAAAATTAAGAGTTCCCTTCCAAGGATCACCATTTAAGCAGTCTAATTTATCTCAAGAGATCCCCCTAGAAATTTATGATTTTCCAGCTGCGCTTGGAATATGGAAAATCCTGCTCTTGGCAACTGTTTCTTTCGGGGGGCGTTGCTGGAAAACTCAGTGCCAGAAGCAGGAAAATATTTAAGTTCACTTCAATTGAAACGCATTCAATTGAACCGAACTCTGTCATTCCGGCATTCTGTCACTCCGAGGCAATTTTCCCCAATAGTTTATCCATCACAATCAGCAGCAGAGAAAGCTGAAAACGGAGAAAAATCTCTTCTGCTTGGCTGGAGGCCAAAATGAAGGAAACTCTCCGCAGGAAACACAAACAGGACAAACAGGATGTTCATTAGGTTCGCTGCATTTCTCTTATTAAATCTAGATTTCAGCAGGACGAAGGCTAGAGAAATTAAAGCGGAGAAAGTAATGAAAGCCAAATGATGAATAATGCATGAACAACTTCAACGACCGGCGATTCGCTCCCGAGGTTTCGAGGATTAAATGATTATCTCGGGCATTTAATCAACCGAACTTGACCAGCAAAAAGGGGGAACACCACTGTTTGGATGGAGATGGAGGTGGAGATGAAGATGAGCAATTACCCTTACCAATTTCGGGTCACTAGGGGGGATTGATTGGAATAAAGTTAACTTGGAATGCTTTCGACAGAGTTAAGAGTTGTCTTGGCAATTTTATGTGACATTTTCTAAGCTAAAGACAAGGTTTGGTCTTAAAAGTTTGAAAAACTTAAAACTTTAAATGCCTAAAATTTTTACTTATTTTATTTGGAATGTTAAATATTTTATTTTGTTGAGGAACCTATTTTAAATTTATTTTAAGTCTTATAACTTTATCTTTATATTTATTCCTGGTTCTCATACTTTAAATATAATATATACAATTTTTCTCTATATCCAGCACCGCTTTGTGCGATTCCTTTGAGCCTTTTTTGACCAATTCATCAGAGCACAAATTGAGCCAGCCATAAAGGACATAACGGAGGAGGAGTGCTCCCCACTGACCCTATGACCATGTCCATGTGTGTGTAACTGGATCCCCAGCCCCATCCCTTGAGCACTCGTAGCATATATGTTGTGTTTCCACCGACATCAGCATACGTAATCCAATGAAACGAATGCTTTATTGGCTTAATGGAGCTGACGAGGATGCGGCAGAGGACTCTCTCGCTCTCGCTCGCTCTCTGGAGGATTCGAAAGTGTATCGAAATGAAAAAGGACAATTTAATTTAATTTGACCGCAGAAGGACACACACACACACACGAGGACATGCAGAAAGGGATATGCGGCACTGCGGCCATAATTCACACTTGTGACCACACAGTGGAGTTTCGCAGGGAGATGGATTCGGATTCGTATTCGCATTCGTCCTCGGATCCTTAATTTATGGCCACTAATTGCATTGATGATAAATTTAATTTCGAATTAAGCTCGGAGTTGTGTCGGGGAATTGCGTAATGAGGGGGAGTTGGTAGAGAAGCCACAAAGGGGGAACATTTGGTTTGGTTTATAAGCCGACAGACCAGAGCTCAGCTTGATTTACACACAATTTCGAAGGAATTCAAATTTGACAGTAGGAATGTGTCCTAAAAGAAAGGAGGGGAACCCCCATATTGAAGGTCCTGTTGTGGTAAAAATTCCCTGTTCAGCTGTCAGGGAATTATGCTCAAGTTGAAGGATCTGTAAAACATTCAACAAGGCCAATTGTTAGGTAAAGTAGGATAGGAGTTATATATAAAATAAGTATATAAACAGAACCTTGTGATTTTCCCTTTTTAAAATTCTATATTTATTTTTTTTTACGATCTATTACAGTTTGCTATTTAAGCAAATATTAATTTTTAAACACATTTTTCTGCTATTTATAGTATGTTTCCTTAGTACGCCCTTGTGTTTTTCCCGATTCACAAGAAAACATTAATCATTGTTAGGCAATAAATTGCCTTTCCATGCTGATTTTTATTGTTGGCACAAGACACCGTCGATGTCGATATCGCTGGCCTTACGGATGTAAGTCGGACAAATATTATCTTACACACACGAGGAGCAAGTTTGTTTTATTGGATTTGCCCGGCAATTGTGCAGGACTCGCCCCCTCCGGAGCAGTTGAAAGGAATGTCCATCAAAGAGACTTCCTACAAGACGCATAAATTATCCTTTTCCTTAACGTTGTTTTTTTCTTCCCGGGAAAGTGCGAAAATTTGCTGGCAGACAAGTGCAAAGTAATGATATGCAATCCAATTTAGCGCCGGATGCCAGCCCAGCTCGGAACACGGGATCAGGACACTGGCCCGCGTCCAGGAACTTGCACATTCATCACTTTCCTGATGGACCCGAGTCCTCCACGACCAGGGATGAGAGTTGGGAGCTGAGCAAGTGTCAATTTGCAAGGCATTACGGGGATGTGAGTCCTTGAAGGGGGAAGGGGTTTTCTTCTTTTTTTTGGGTAGAAAAGTGAGACATTTGGGATAAAGATATATTATAAAAGGATGTCTATATCATAAGTAAAATTGGAACAATTTGTGTTTCTCGCTTTTTCTATTAAAAGTAAAGGGTACTGGGCTGGTGATGCTGATGAAGAATATATGTATATACTTTATGGGGTCTGAGATGCCTCCTTCACTGCGTTGCAAATATCATGGAAAAATTATAATACCCTCTGCAAGGGTATATAAAAGATCCATTTCTTGAATACCGAAATAATATTAAAGGTAAAAATTCTCCAGAAATCCACGTGGTTTTAGTACTTCTATAATTTTTATTTATTGTTTTCTCCACAAGATCATGCCGCCGCGTCGTAGGCAACAGGTTGGGGCTGCTGCTCAGTCCGAGGACGAGGCTCCGCGTCGCAGTGAGCGGCTCCGGCTGCTCCGAGAGGCTGTGGCTCCGTTTGCCACGACCGCACGTGCCATTAATGTCCCGAGACAGGGCACTGACCGGAACCTACTCCAACAGGCCGAAACTCCTGCTGCTCGCCAAGAGGACTTCCGGAGACGCAAGAAAACCCTACTACAAGTTCCATTCGCACTTCCACTCCAAGCGTGGTCTCCGTAGACGAGGAAGCCGGGACCGGTTGACGCGCCCTACGACGTGGTGACGATTGGCCTCAGTCGGCCTCAACCGTGAGCTGCAGGACTTCATGAAGGAGCCGCCCGAGGGCTGCCAAGTCGAGGTTGTGAACGACAACCTTTTCAACTGGCGGGCAATGGTTCCGGGTCCGCCGGGAATCCCATACGAGGGTGGAGAGTTTCATTTGGACTTGGACTTTGCCCACAACTATCCGTTCACGCCGCCGAAAGTATATTTCTTGACGAAGATCTACCATTGCAACGTGGCAGCTACTGGGTACTGGGTGCCTGGACGTCTTGAACACGGAGTGGTCGCCTGCCCTGACCGTGGCCAAGGTGCTCCTATCGCTTATATCCCTCTTGGCCGATCCGAATCCAGATGATCCGGTGAATGCCAATGTCGCTAGCTCGTACAAGCGGCACCGCGAGCTGCATGACCAAACCGCTCGCGCCTGGACGACCCAATATGCCAAGCCCGGCCAGGGTCGCCCGGAGCCCGAACACCTGGATTAAGGAGAGTTGGTTTTCACGAATGTTTTTGGATGTTTTTTGTGCCAGAACTTTTTGGTGGTTGGAAACAGTATACGACACTTACAGATATGTTGATATAACTACAGAATACACGAGAATACGCCGGCTGTTTTAAAAAATTTAGATTTAGAACATCTATGCTACTAGATCTACAGTAAACTATACGAAGTGTTTCAATATATTTTATACACGTGACCTAAGCCTAGGCTAAACCTACTTGATTTTGCTTTCTCTCTTTTGAAATGAATCAGCTAACGTAATTTTAAATCTTGGCTCTAAGCTCCCTTCTCCTGTGACGGTTAATTACACATGTGGCAAGCCTCAAGAGTGCGCTAAATGCTTTCACGCCAGATTCTGGGTAAGTCCCCCACTTTATCCTTTAACCAAATGGGTTAATTACAACACTCACTCCCTTTAGCCCTTTCGAAAGCTATCCCACATGGGGTGAGTGCCACGCCCTAATGGGTTTATTGTAATTTAGCCAGGAATATGACATATTTTATGACTCGCTGGGAGCTTATCTGCAACGGAATTTGCATAGTTGAGAAATTTAACTAAAAGTTTTAAGGGGAAGAAGTCCGATAATAAAAGGAATTGTTCTTATTTTGATTTAAATTTTAGGTAAAATATTATTTCTACTTAGTTTTTAATTTCTTTTATTTTAAGCATGGCAAATTTTAATTATATTTTCGGGTTATTTATAGCTCTGCAATTTTTTTTTTTTTGTTTTTTAGTACAGTAAAACCCTTCTCAGTCCATAAAGTGCAATCATTAAATCAGCCACCTGTGAGGCAGTCAAAAAAAGGAAGTAAAGCCTCGTAAAATTGAGAAAGAAAGGGAAAATGGGGATGTGATATTTGCATAGAAAAATCATAAAAATTTGTGCTTGGTTTTTTCCCTTTTGCCAACTGCAATTCGAGCGTGACGAATGGAGCTGGAAATGGGTGAAAATGGATGGAAATGGTGACCAGGAGAAGACTCACTGCAAGGGTTGGAGTTGCACTTGGGCAACTTTGAAGCTGGGAAAAGTTTGTGTTTTTTTCGGCAGGTTGGTGAGATGATAAAAGGAATTAGTTAATCCTTGCTTTGAATGGCGGAAACGTGGTGAACATTTTTGTGACCAAATTTTGCGTAGAAAGAAAAAGAGTTTTATAAAGAAAAAGAGTTTTATAATATAATAATTATCAAAATAATAACTAAGCTTAGAAGCTGGAAGCTATGATCCTGTGTCTGATATAAGGTAACCCTGAAGAGGGAAATTTAAATTAGCATTTATTTAATATCCTTAGAAACTTGAAGAATAACTTGGCTCTAAATTACGAAACAAATTGAGTTTACTTCCTCTAGAATGGCGAGGCAATCAAACGTAACTCGGTTCAGTGAGATTCCTTCTCAGCTGAGAAATCGACGGAGAAACTCATAGAGAGACTGCTGAGTGTGGCAAAGTGTTTGTGTCCTGGCCCCAAGGGAAATGCACTGGTCAGCGAGGGCCAAGGACCATTCAGGCAGCCGCAATGTTTACGCTGCGGTTCAGCTGCTGACGAGTGCGATGACGAGGGGATGTCCTGCCAGCAGTTCGGGAGGCAGGACACAGGCCATAGTCGTTCAGCTGTCAGTTTTAATAGAGGCCGAACGGACACTTTGATGGCGTTGACACGGCATGTCCTTCGGAGGCCTGCTTCGACCTCTCCTCGGACGCATGTGTGTGGCCAGTGGAGGAATCGAATGCCCCGGGGAGCAGTTTCTAATGAAGGACAACAAGCCAGGAGGCGGGAGATGGATAGAGCCAGCTCATTTGGCCGAATTTTGACGCTTTATGAGCGGTCCCTTTAGTGCTGAGTGTGCGCAAAAATGTAATTGAATGAGCGGGAATACGTAAGCGTCTGTGTCTCCTTGAAGGGGGAGCCAGGTCAGGTCACTCATAAAATGTTTGTCTTCCATTAGGCCAAGATGCTCGGGCTCGCCTGAGTCACTCACTCGAGTCTCTCAGAGACGACAGTCCTCGCAATAACTCCCTCGTGTCAGCTAATGTAGGCTCCCCAATAAAATCCATCGCCGGACAGATATGACAGCATTATGAGCTGCCGGGGAAAACCTCCTTCAAATATCTCGGGATCCGTTCGCGTGACTCGCCGTCTTTACTTCTCCTTTTTTGTTTTTGTATTTTGGCATTGTTTTGAGTCACGAATGCAAATTCGGGAGGGCAATGCAGATCTCTCGATCTCTGCGGCTGGGAAATATGGAATCTCATGTTACGAGCCTTCAAATATTTATAATTTCTGCGAGGCGGCGCCCTGCCTCTCATCATGACAACTTATTTAAGAGGCGAGCAGTCGGGGAACCAGTATCCATGACTTGGCCTCTGGCCCGACCTGCCTGCGGTGAAAACTTTCAGTTGGCGACAAGTTGCAAGTTTGCCGCAGCTTAAAATGCTAATTAGCCGAGAGGGGATTCTCCAGGGGATTTTCGGGAGATTTTCCAGAGGTTTTTGGGGTGAGAGAGGAGCCACCACATCAGGCAGCAGAAGTTGACAGCCACTTGGCACGTAGGATTGCCAGGCTCACACTTTTCTGAGGATTTAAGTAGTTACCAAGGAAGTTCGTTGCGAGGGGCAGTGGTTAAGACAACTTTAATGAGGAAATTACGTGTAAGGTTTCAGCGGGTATTTAATAACTTTATTCGGGATAAATAAGCAAATAAAGCCATAAAATGTATATTTAGATCCATGCGCTTAGCGTTTATTAGGAAATAATTATACAAATCTTTGAAAGTTAACTAAATATTTTGTAACATCATAAATCTATCACATTTTCCAGTTAAAGATTTAATTACAAAGGCAAGTATGTCCTGCAGCTCCAAGAAATCCAAGTAAATTGAAAGTTTTTGTCAATACTTTCTTTCCACATATTAAACCCGCTCTAATTCGCACAGATTTTCCAGCCCAAAAGTCCGACTAGGAAGAGCCCTTCATTTGGCAAGCCCATCATTATCCTCGCTCCTCATCAGTATGCCCGGCCAGATGTTTGACAAATGTCCTGGAAACTCCCGATGAATTCACTCAGTTGACATTTGGGATTCCAATTGATTTCGCACTCGGCCTTCCTCCTTGTCTCAGATGTTTGTTTTGCTGATTTCCACAAAGCGAAAAGCAGAAAGTAAAAAGTAAAAAGAAGAAAAAAAACACGGAAAATTCGCATTCGTTTGGCAAATGAAAATCCTTGTGGCGCAAATATTCAAATGTGCAATATTGACACTTGATTTGCATTTATAATGGCTACGTGATTTTTTCCCGTTCCGTGTTGGTTCCGGTTGAGGATTAGATAAGTTTGCGGCTTGCGGTTTCTTTATATTCTTTTTTTTTTACCCCGCTGAGGTTACGCTTCGGGAGTTGCACTTCCTTGGTCCTATCTCGGCCATCTCTCCTGCCAAATGTGTTAATTTCTGGGCCCGAATATGGCAGCAGGTCTCGTCCTCGATTCCAGCAGATTGCGCATAAAAAATTGGAACAACTTGGCCCCGGGTTGTTTTCACCATAAAATAATCTTTTTAAGCCGAAAACAAATTACAAATAAGAGCAACGACAACAAAGGGAGGGAGGCCGGGGACCGCCTTCTATATAATTTGTTCCATTTTTTCCTTGGCCGCTGCTTTGCATATTTTTCCTGCTCCGTTTTTGTTTCGGCTTCCCCTCTCGGCGTGTTCCCAACAAATTATAATGTATTGGAAATTGACAGAATTATGTAATGAATAGAAAATTATGCAAATTACAGCGCAGTTACATTTAATGGCACGACCTTTTCCTGGCCTCTCTGGCCTCTCTCGCTTATTCAGACCCTGTAACCCCAACAGAAATCGAATTTTATTGGCAGGCCTAAAGGAAGGTGAATCCTTGAATTCTAAGGACTTGTGCCATTTGAGGAAGCGTTGAAAATAAATGGACCACAAAGAGAAGCTCCGTTTGTTAATAGGACACCTTAAAGCGAAGGGAAAGGAACCAGTCACGATGAAAATGAAAGCGACTTTAAAGAACTCAGATCTCGAGAATATGTATAAAGCCAAAATGAGCATATAGTGGCAAGCCATGGTTAAAATCATTTACTTTATATTAAGACCTCCCTACTAAATTACTTAAATAAATAAGTAAGTCAACACTTTAATTTAAATTGGTAAAGAAAACCTCTCAAAATATAAAGCGCAGATTTAATTTAAATAATCTGGCTAATAAATTCCTCACCTGACTCGGATTCTCTGTGAAATTCATTTCCCTAAATCTTGTTTCCTCCTGGAAGATGATGAAATGCCCAGTTCATTAGAAGTCCTCCCGGTTTATCGGCGACTGGGGAGCAATAAGGAAAGTTTCCCGCCCTCCGTGCTTATCTCGGGCATCGTTTTTCATATTCAAATATTTTCTTACTGCCGGTAATTAATCATCCAGAAAAGTAGAAAAGCGCAAAAAAAGCACACAAGAAGGCAGACAGGGCCAGATAGAAAAATGTCTCTCGAGATAATGTCAACATAAATTGTTACGGCAATTTTCTACAATTTTCCCGGTATTATTTATGTGGTTTTTGCTGTCTGCTGTATTTCCCCCCTCTTTGCGTCTAGAGGAAAATGCGAATTTAAAGGTTGAGCTTGGAATATTAGCTGTATTCAGAGAGGGCTTCGAGAAGCATTCAATTCGCTGTGTTGACTCTGGCCTGTGGCCAGCAGGAAAAGTCAGGGGCTGAAGGACAACTGAATGCGACATTTAATGAGTCTGTCAGCAGTCAACGCCACTCGCTTACTCCCTTCACTTCACTTCACTAAACTGTGGCAGGTTTAAGGGATCGGAATTGGGCCAAGGGATGTGGGACCACACCCCCTTTCGGTCCGTGCTGTGGTCAGTTTAATCACAAAGTTTAATGAATGGCTTAAGGGTTGAGGCGAGTTCCTCGCCTTCGGTCAACTTCCGCTGCAGCTTATTGACAATCTCCAATCAGCCAGTCCAACCTATTTCCATAATCCAAATGGAAAACAATCTCAATTGCCAGGAGAAGTTGCTGGGCTGGATGAAATGTAGATTAAATATAGGAATCTGGAACAGCCAAAAATTCAACTAAGCTACAGTCGGTGTCTGTTCCCTATTACATTCCGAGTTACAGACGAACAGAAGGTTGCAGGCAGACGATGTGCTGTCTTTGAAGTGCCAGTTTATGATCAGGCCCTGCCAGCTATAAATGGCTAGTTTCTGGAGAGGAACAGGCCCTGCCGGCTGTATAAATGAAGCCCAAATATGGTCAAATTTTGCCTATACACCTTATAACAAGCCTAAAAAGTATGCTACGCTTTTAAAAATTGTTTGTAGCATACTTTTAGGCTTGTTATAACGTGTTAACCCAAATAGGGTCAAATTTTTCTTACACTATAACAAGCCTAAAGTATGCTACAAAATTTTAAAAAAGTGTAGCATACTTTTAGGCTTGTTATAAGGTGTATGACCCTATTTCAACTTCTATATAACAAGCCTAAAAGTATGCTTTAAACAATTTTTGTAGCATACTTTTTAGGTTTGTTATAACGTAAAAAGCAAATAGGGTCATATTTTGGCTATATAAGCCTAAAAGTATGCTACACTTTTTAAAAAAAATTTGTAGCATACTTTAGGCTTGTTATAAGGTGTATAGGCAAAATTTGACCCTATTTGGCTATACACGTTATAACAAGCCTAAAAGTATGCTACAAAATTTTTTTTAAAAAGTGTGGCATACTTTTAGGCTTGTTATAAGGTATGTAGGCAAAATTTAACCCTATTTGGGCTAAACACCTTATAACAAGCCTAAAGGTTGTCGAATGAGGTGCATCCTATAACTGTTATAATAATGCAGAGTAACATTTTTAAGCATCGCCATTTTGCTGCATTCTTGGCCCCTAGTAGCTTTCGCTCGAATTCGAGAAAAAAAAACATATTTTAGATATCCGAAACATATGCGTATGCATATTATCAGGTCATAATTCAGTATAGCTCCTCATCTCTGAATGGTATCTTGATTATAGAACCCCCTTGAATTAGAGATCCCACTCTTCCAATTCCCGCTTAGAGGTCGTCTTTCACCTCTATTTCCTCACTTGTCCCCGTAATCTGCTCAGCCATCATCATCAGCCTCTTATTTTTTCAACGCGACTAAAAATTATGTAAATTCAATTTTCTGGCACGCGAATGGAGAGCCCAACCACGCCCCTTTCCCATCGTTGCCGGTAAGTAAGCATATTATTATAATTGTTGAGTTCTCCGTCCTGATAGTCCTTCTGGTGGTGGTGACTTTTTGCTTCGAATCTGAGAGGGATTAACCCCTAGGCGTAAACAAAATTATGTTTTCATTGTTCGCGCACTTGACACGCTTCGCTTTATTGAACATTTTGCGGTGTTTGAGGATCGCAATGAGGTTGGGATTTTAGGGGAAAAAATAAGTGTATATTTTACTAATTTCACTGGAATAATTTATATTTATTACTTGTACCTGTTTTGTTTGATTTTATCTTAAGCCTTTCAATGCGAATAAAATAGATTTTATCGTCGTCTTGGCCTCTTTTATCAATGTTTGAACCTTACTGATTCGTTTTACAATTCTCTATCCATCAAATTAGGATAAAATATTTTAGTCATTAAATACAAAGTCTAGACTTCATTTACCACCTTCGAGAATGAAGAATAATTCCAATTTATTGCCTGTACTTATTTTTATTACCTTTTCTTGCCTTTTCGCTGCTCAACTTGAGTGTTAACAGCTGCCTAACAGTGGTTCGTGTACCGACTAGACACTTAACAGCGGACTGAGACCGCAATACAATTTGTTTGAGAATGAAAGGGAGGAATGTAAGCCAAGCCATGTGCGTGGAAAAGAGTCGACTACGTCTCACCACGGAGGGGAAATGTTAGTTATTTACTTCAGCTCTTCCCCATTGGCTGATGGCTTTACATAAGAGCGGCCCTGGTTTCGGTTTGCGCTTGCACAAACTTTGGGGCTTCATTTGGGTTAGGTGCTCGTTTCCCCCGTTCGTTCAGGTCAGAAGCAGCTCCGGTCTCCGGACTCCGCAGCTCGATTCACTTGGCGCAGATCCATCAACGTCAGCGGATGGAATAACCAGCAACAGGATATAGCTAATCGGACCGAGAGTGTACCAAGGAAAAGCGGTGGCAGGAAAATTGTATAACATGGAACAGGCAACAGGATATAGGAGATTGAGTTAAGAATTTATTTTAAGTCGGCAGCTATATATTTCCCAAGGGAATACCGGCGCGAAATACGAAGCCAGAAAAAGGGTAGAGATTTTCAAATACCAATATCATTAATATAATATTTCAGTTATGTAAGACAGAATTCAAAATATATTTACTCAGATAACTCAGCTTTTATTAATCTTATGTCTGATTTGTCGTATACCAAAGCACTGGAAGCACGTCTCTAGTAAATAATGGAAATAACTTTTTATCCAGGTCCTCTGACGAGCCTCCAAGGCCGCCCATAAAACTCCACTGATTCCCAGAGCATTTTTAGTACAGATTTGGCCTTTTTCCCATTTCTAAAGGTCAGAATGTAGGTAGAAAATAAATACAAACCATAATTATCATTATTTATATTAAATAATCCACAATCCACTTCCCACTAAATCCAAATCTTACATTTTTTAAATACTTTTTCTTTAATTTTATTTATTACTTTTTATTTTGTATGTAAATGATGATGTTTTTTTTCTGTTTTGTTCTTTTTACTGCCAAGTGAAAGTTTTGAAAACGCACAAAGTATAAATGTAAACCTTACAAGTAGAGTACGAGTACAGTGATCTCATCTGATCAATCATCTGCTGCCAAAAGTGTATAAATCATAAGCTAAGTCTAGGCATTTCAAACACGAACCTAGGAAGTGAATTCCTCCCTTTTGCTGAGGCCTCTTTATCCTATTAATATAATAGACGTAAAATGTATGATAAGGGCGAGGAGGCGTTGTCCTCGCGCTGATTGTGTATAAGTTGCGTTGCATATAAAAATAGAAACTCTGTGTTGTCCTCAATCGCGGTTCAAGCTCCTCTAGTTTGCTGGCTTTAGCTTCTGTTTGCTTCGATGCCTTGGATAGATACTCTCTCACGATGGGGATTCCCCTTGTCATCTGCTGATAGCTCCGATACTCTTTCCTTCCTTCGTTCACAGTTCGCATTTGTAGGCACTTTAGTGTTTCTCAAACAAAAAAGCATACAACTGATCCTCTCGTTCCTCGTATAAATATTTACTGGGTGGGGTTCGACAACTCCTCCTTCTGCTTCTGCTTCTGGTTCCGGCAGTATTAAGTGGCGGGCATCGGGTGCTCCTCGCCTAAGTACATCTTACCAGAGTTCGTTGCACTCCAAACTCTTCGTAGGAATTAACCGAAATAACAAAAATATCCTTACTTTAAATTGCGTTCCCTTCGTGCGAAGGGCGCGAAGATTAAATTAGACGTAAAAATTGGGGCTGCCTCGGCATTCTGTCCATTTCGGAGGAGGAGGGCGCGCTCTGTTCTGTTCCTAATAAAACCTCGGGCCCTTCGAGGGCCGCGTAAAGGTGCGCGCTTGACGCTTGCGCGATTGCTTAGTAGCTCCGCCTAAGTGGCTAAGTGGCTAGTTGCGCGGGTTAACTCTAGTTACAACATAACGTAACAGTAACCTACAACGACTTAATTCCTGTGCTAAAAGGTCGCTCAAATGTCCTCAGATCGGAGGCGGACCGCGGATGTAGCGCAGCTGCGGCGTGAAGCTCATGGACAGGTTGTTCAGGTTGTCGCAGCAGTTGGGCTGCATCAGGCAGGCGGCGCAGAAGATGGTAAAGAGGGCCAACTGCATGGGCACCGCTGCCCGAGCGATGCGCCATCCCCAGCCGCGACGGGATCCCTTGGGATCAGCATCCTCCACGGCGTCATCCTCCTCGGCGCTCTCCAGGCTGAAGATCAACGAGGGATCGTCGGAGGGGTCGTCGCCGCCGCCATCGCCACTGGTGAGCGTCTTGAGCTGGCTCAGCACCATCTTCTCCTGCTCGGGGGTTAGCTTAAGCTCCTGATTAACCTCATCTGCAAAGGCGGTCTTGGCCTGACGCGATTTCCGCGCGTTCTTGCCACGTTTGCCGGGCGAGTGCGGTTGAGCATGGCCCTTGCCCGCCGCCGTCTGCTTCTGCTTCACCTGGCCGTTGGCCTTGGGTGCGGACGCCACCGGCTGGTGGCTCTGCTGGTGGTCCTGCTGCTGCTGGAGCTGCTGCTTCTGCTGGTGACTGGCCGCCGTGCGCACAATCAGATCCCGGCAGGTATTCTGCAGGTGCTTGAGCTCCGCCTCGGCACTCTCCATTCGGGCGGCAATCGATCGCATGGCCTCGCTGCCGGGGGCCAGAGCCAGTTCCAGCTGCTTGGCCAGGCGACGCAGGACGCCCAGGCGGCGTTCCCTCTCGGACAAACCGCCGTCGGAGGTGGCACCCCCATCGGAGATGCCCGAGTCCGACAGCGAACCGTTCGAGGCCGTGAACTTGGCTATGTGGTAGATGTGATTGGGATCGAGGTGCTGCTGGACGGCTAGCAGCTGCTCCTGGCTGACGTGCACCTTCTCGGACAGCAGCTTGGCTACCAGCTTCACGTTCTGCGCCAGCTCCACGGGCGTGGCCTGTCCCTTGTCCAGAGCTCCTTCGAGGCCCTTGAGGGTTCCCCTATCCTGGCCCAAGGCCAAGTGGAACTCGCTCAGCCCCGACTCCAGCTGCCGCCAGGCAATCAGCGAGTTGGTGAGCATCTCCAGTTGCGTGTTGATTCTGCAGGAGGGAATGGCCTTGGATTAGAGGAAATTCTCAGTGGTATTTAGGGGCAAACTCACCTGGCATCCGCCTCGTCCCAGGCGCTGTACATATCGCTCACTTCGTTCTTCAGATGCTTGTGGAACTCCTGTTCCGCGGACATCAGCGAGTGTACATCCCAGGCTCCCGGTGTGGAGGTGGCTGATGTGGCGGTAGAGGCTTCTCCTGTGGCCATTGTGGCCTCCACCTGGTTGCCATTGCTGTCCGTGACCGTGATGGCCACCGCCTGCTTGTCCTTCTCCTTCACACTCTTCTTCTCCTCCAGGGGTTTCTCTTGCTTCAGTTGTTGTTCGGACTCCTGATGCTGCTGCTGCTCCTGCTCCTCCATGGCGCTCTGCAGACGCCGCTCCTGCCTAGTCAGCCAGCTGTGGACGGAGGCGTTCAAGCGGAGCATGTTGGTCCTGTAGCTAGCCAGTTGTGATTGCTCCAACTGAGGGTGAATTTAATGATTAGTTAGATAAGAGCTTCTGAAGGTAACAAAGACTGCTCACCTTGAGGGCCTCCACGGCTATCTGGATGGCCGGCTCCGTGTCGAGCAGCTCTGGCGTGGGCTTGTCCCCCAGTCGCTGCAGCGAGTGCTTCAAGGCGCTCATCTCCTGCTGCAGCTTTCGGGCAGCCGAGGCATTCCCGCTCCAGCCCAGCAGATCCTCCCAGGCGGCGAGCAGGTCTGCAATAAAGAGAGGAACAAATCGGGGGATTCAGGATGAGGTTGGTTAGGTGCACGAGGTGATTTTTGGTGGAGTTAACCGGTGGCTAAAGTGGTGCGCGCGTCGAGAGAAAGGCAATTTAATTGGGCGATGGCTGCTCTCAGCCTTGGTTTCGGTCTCGGTCTCGGTCTCATTTCCATTTACGTCTCCATCCCATTCCCATTTAGAGGCCCATTCCCAATCCCCGTTTGGTGCGAGCCCTTGGTAATGAATACCTTTCTCTAAGCGCTGGAAAATCGCAGCGGAAAGTGAAACTATGGGCTCTGGCTTGAAGGGGAAAATCAACAAAAACAGCCGCCTTCATCGCAGCTTAAAAGTTTGCAATCGCCTTTGCGGTTTGCTTGTGGGAGCCGCCACCGACCAAAAAGTTTTCTAATTGAAATGGTTGGCTTGGACTGCATTTAGTAGTAGTTCGTTCCCTCTCCGGTTTCCACACACACACACACCTTTTCCTGCCTCCGCTTCCGCTCGCTTTGTGGGTTGGAATCATATGCAGATTGATTCTGATTCTGCATCGAACGTTGGGCGGACTGGAACCAGAACCAGAACCGACAGTTCGAAGCCAACCTACAAAGCGAACAAAAGAACAGCCAGGGCGACAAATGTAAAATAAATACAATGTAATTAGTCGACCAGGGGATACCTTCTAGGAAAAATATTATAAAAGAGGATCCATTAATCTATTAACTAAATATTAAATTGGAACCTGATCATTTTGAAGCTTGAGCGTTAAAGATCCCTTGCAACCACACCCCATTATCTTTTATTTTAAAAACGTTAAGCTCACAGATATATAACATATTTTACTCCTCACATCTAAAGATGTATCTCTGACAGCAACAAACTCACCCTTGAGGAGTAGAACCCTTCTCCAGTTAGGCTTTATGAGAGGTATCAAGAAGCACTTCTTTGTTTGACTCTCCGACAAGTGCGTGTGGCCCGGTTAAGTAATTGAAATGCAATGCGTAATGCAAGTTTAACACAAATTACTTTCACCTTGCGACTGGCCAAAAACGGTGTTTTCTTTGGCTTTTTATTTTCTTTATTTTTGCAATGAAAATCCGCGGAGGATTAAACGCACTCGCACTCTGGCAAGGGGAGAAAAAATATAACCTAACCGAACCGAACTTGTTGGCGGCCAAACCGAAACTGGTTGAGTGAACTTCAGTGCCAGCTGCAACGGAGCTCGAAGCGCGGCTTGGATCGGGGATTTGGCTTTGGCTCTGGCGGGCATTGGATCGGAGTAGGTCCAACCCACGAGACCAAGTGGAGCGCAACCAAAACGATCGAAATGGATGAGCCAAAAGGGGGTGCTCCAAAGAGGGTTCGAGCTGTTTATGTGCTCGCCCAACTGGGTGATGTTCGCACTGAGAAAAAGTTGGGGATTTGATGTGAGAGCTAGAAAAAGAATTTCTTTGATTTCTTTCAAAATTTTGACTGTAAATTATTAAGATTTTAATGGCGAATCGGAAAATATACGGCTTTTGGCTATCATTTTCTTATTGGCTCCAAGAGGCTCTCAAGAAGACCTCAAATTCGTGGATTTTTGGATTAGGAAAATTATTCAAAAAGTATGATAATCCAAATATGATGATTAAGAATATATATACTTTATGGAGTCGGCGATGCTTCCTGTCACTGCGTTGCAAGCTTTTGGACAACATTTTTTAAATTATAAAACCCTTTAAGGGAATAAGAATCAACGAATTAATCTGAAGACTTGTCATAGAATGTATTAAGGGATCTTCGAAAAAAAACTAAACAAAAATATTAAAAATTTTGTGATTTTAAGGAGGCATTTTATCTTCTAAGGCATTAAGAATGCTTGACTAGAACCATGTTTATAGAAATTCACTTTCCAGAGAGCTCCAGTTTAAGTTTAATACAATTACATGTATTTATCACAGTGTAATCTCCGCTTACGCACTTGGTTGCGTTGTCTTTTAATCTGGTTCGATGTCGTTGCAAGTTCGAGCCAAAAGTTGAAGTTGCTTAGCTCAGATGGGATCGCATTTGATTGGAGTCGGGGATCGGCGGACTCGGCTCCACCTGCTTTCCGGCAGATATTGAATAATCTTGGCTAGATAATGGGTCGACAGCCGCAAAAAGTGCACATAAAATTGATTAGCCATTAACTCCGCTAAGTGAGGAAGGAGATTATTGGCCAAGACTTTCTCTTTGCGATAATCATGAAGCTGCATGAATCGCTCATATCGCGCGTTGAAAATTAATTATCCATTGGAAGCCCAGCCTACCCCAACTAATTTTAGTTTTGGCTGAAAACATGTTCATTTTAATTTTCTCTCCTTTGCCAGTTTGAAGCTTCTTCTTGGCTGACATGCAAATTCGCAGGCATTTGCTTTTCATTTCGTCACGATAGCTGCAGCTGAGGGAAAATAGCTGACGAAAAATGCAGAGACCGCAACGTGGGCAGTGGGAGGGGTTCGGGCCAAGGTCGTTGACGTTGGCCACAACTGTGTTGGCCGCAATGAGAGAATATTTGCATTATTCGACGAGAGACAGAATACAGAATTAGCAGGCAATAAGCACTGAAGTTTTTTACGGCACTGAACTCATTGCAAAAATTATGAAATATATAATAAACACATGTCCATGGAGTGGCACAGATACATACATATATAGTAAATTCCCCTCTCACTATAGCACTAACTGCCTTTTTTATCCGCATTTAGCTTTTATAGTAATCACTTACTTTGCCTTAACCCAAAATAGAGAAATGAACCCTCTGACTGCCTCAATTTAATTTATTATTCCTCCCTCCTCTATTGGCAAGGATACACACACGCCCCAAGGAATGGCGTGACAAGGTGCCATAAGGACCCAGAAAAGGGTGTGTCCTAGATTCGTTAACTCCAAAAATACCTATACCTTAAATGGAATAACTATAATATTACCTTCTATAGATAAAGAAAACAAATAAAGGCGAGGTGAGGTAAGCAGAGAGACGACAACAGAGGCAACCGCCAAAATTAAAAAAATGATCAGTGGCTGACCTAAGGCAAAGCTCAAAATATTTGCCAAATTAATCTTGAATAATTATAGACCAAAAATTGTGTCTCTGTGTGTGTGTGGCAACAGAGACAAACAATTATAGACAATTAGTAAAAAAAAAATATACACAAAAATATAGAAAAAACGACGTCGTCGTTGGATACTTTTAAATGCTGATTGGAGAGGGGAGAACAGCAAACGAGCGAAATTATCACAGAGATGCTAAAAACGTAGAAAATGCTAAAAATGTGAATGGAAATCGGATGGGTTTACTTCAGAGGCTCTCTGCATGAATAAAGTAATAAATCTCCCGCTTCCAGCAGTAAATCCACAAACGGAAATTGCCAGGCAAATGTAAATGGGATTGCAAATGGCAATGTTACCTCAGAGGAGGTTCCCCCTCAGCGGTTCCGGCCAGGAGGTTCAATGCCCTCGGTGGAGAGCCAACCGCAACTAGGAGCAACTTGAGTCGCTGCAATCATCCAATCGATTTGATCTCGTTTAGAGAAGTAACTCTAAAACTCCAATCAAGCGAAGGTCAACCACAAATGGAGCAGGCAACCGATCGATAGATATATCCATAATTAATGCTGCGTCGTCGAATGACAACTGAGAACTTGAACTTGGTTATATGAGGTAATTGAGCAACCGGTTCCGGCTTTTTTCTATAATCTTTCCCCGCTCCAAAAGGAAACTTCAATGCCATAAAGAGTTTACTATTGGCAGTGCTCACTGTTCGCTGTTTACCGTTAATTAGCGGCAAGACAAGAGGCATCGGAGCATGACGGTACAGTAAGCACTGGCTAACCCTAATTAGTTGGCCAAGCAAGCCCGATTTGGCAGCCTGCGGAAGGCTGCCCAAGTGCCAAGTGGCCCGAAGTCGGTCACTGTGTCTGGCGGCATTAAATCGCTGCAGAAGAATCGGGATTCAGACAGAAGAAAAGCCTGATTCCCGGCCATCAACTTGAGATTCTTTATTGGGAGATTCTTCTATGTGAATTACAGTAGGAATAGCTAGCGGATCTAAGAGTGGAGAAGAGATCGTCAAGTCCTCAAGTGGCGGATTTATGATCTGGAACATTGCTGTTTTGCTGCTGCTTCTTGTTAGATTCTCCGAATGTGGCAATCTTTTTCTGGGTTAACGTAGAGTGCCAAGTACCGTAAAAGACCCTTATCAAGAGCTTAATGGTCTGAAGAGACTTAAGAGGTTTAAGAGTAACTCCCTTGGGAAGTTCAGTGATCTAAGCTAATGGGATGGAATAGGATGGAATTTTGGCTATTGGAAGATACATCTATCCAAACCAAGCTTTTTGATATAACAGAAATAAAGTATTTTCCCCTATACATTCTCTTATAGCTTATTTCTTATGATCACTGTTAAAGCCTAAAGAAATCATAGTCATCTTGCCCTTAACCTTACCCCTTCTCTTTTATGTGATCTCTTACTTTGATATACTATTTCGTTTAATATAAGTTTCAAGATCAGTTTACAAGTATACTAATAATGATCAGTAGTTATCTCTTCTTTTATTAGTTCTGTAATATTTCCTTATAGCTTTCTTATTACCCCCTTTAAAACGATTTCTATTACTGCTGAGATAGCACTTAAGTTTCTCCCAAAATAGACACAAACAATCTCTAGGTATTATCTCCAGCATTCCACTAATTGCCAGCTTAGTCACCAGCACACCATTCCCTTCACCTCTTTTCTACCAACTTTACCCCTTTGCGACTCAATTTGCTCTGCTCGTTTTCACTCTTATCGCATTGTGCGATCTGCCTCCTCATCTCACCTGGCCCCGCTGCACACGGTTTACACCTGTTTCCCAATTATGTTTACCAGGCCAGCACATCATCTATCTCAGGGGCTCTACTAGGCACATATCTCTTGCGGAGTGTGGAGTGTGTTTGCCTTTGCCATTGTTGGCTGCTTGGCTGCTTGGATGGATGGTTTAATGGTTCCGAGTGTGTTTACCTTGTTCCGATGACGAGCGCGATGTGTTGGTGGAGGAGGTGGCCGAGAGCATTTCGGAAATATCCGTTTGGACGGCCACGCTGACTTTCCCCATGGTGGTTGGCGGAGTTTTCTTCTACCCTTGGCCCTCGGAAAATTCGGAAATATATGGAAAATGGGTGGCGGGGGGAACAGCTCTCGCTCTGCTTTAGGGTGACCCACTTTTTGACCCACAAGCGCCACTTGAAATCAATTTTCGTAATCAATTTCGTGTTTCAAAGCATTTTCCATTTCCACACACACAAAACACAACACAGCCCGATGAGATTAAGGGAATTTCCCCGTGATTTGAGCAATGCTGCATTGAAATTTGAAATTTGATTCTGCGACCTCGAAAAGTTTGGGGAAAACTCTCGTAATTTACGCGAAACTCTTATACGGCGGAACGGGGGAACTCTTATACGAAAAGCACGCGACTTTGGGTTTTATGAATGGCAGATGTTAAGCCTCCGAGGAAGAATTTTCGCTGATATGCCTAAGTAGGTTTAGAGAGAGCTTAGTTATGAATTTATCACAGTTATTTTTGGTGGAATTATGCGGCAATCTCGCTGGCTTATTTCGCACATTTTCGCGGAAGCACGTAAAAACTTTAATTGTGCGACAGACAAACGGAGGAGGAGGAGGAACTATAGAGAACGACCGCTTGGAACGCGCGCAGAAAGTGAACTGAGAGATGTGCGGAGCGGCGAATGCCGCCACGGAGACAGCTGAGAACCGAGAGTCGAGAGCTGAAACAGGGAGGCAAAGCAGAGAAAAACAGAAGCAGATAGCCAGAGGGCAACAGCAACGTGCTCGCTAGCACAGTTACATTAAGTTATGCCTTTGGTTTTTATTTGTTTTTAAAACAGCTAAATTGTACACGGCTACAAAAATTCAAAAACAAATTAAAGGCATATTTTTATGCCCTGAAAAGTGCACTATACTGAACCCTTGTTCGAAAAGAACAGCCTAACTTTACGTAGAGTAAAAAAATTATAATTTTTACAGCAGAATAATTTAAAATCAATATATCCTTGTTTTAAAATGGGTTAAATAACCAAAATAAAATTATAACATCCCTATGAAAACATTAAAATATGTTTATTAAATCATATACCCAAAAGTATAAGTATTTCTGCTGCGTGTAGAAAAAAAAACCAAGAGAACTTAACACGCAAACATCCGAATGAGAGAACTCTTAATGACAGAACTTTTGAACTTGGCTTCGTCACTCCTAATCTCTAACAAAAAAACTATACTATATAGAATATATATGTATACAACTTTACATTTAAATATATGTATGAAGGTTTTTGAGGGCCCGCTCATTAGATTCGGCGGCAAATACAAGGCCAAGCCGCAGTATCAACAACAAAAACAATTGCGCGGCGCTTTTATTTCAAAAGACGACGTCATTTCTAAGGCAGCAACCAAAAAAAAAAACCGAAAAAAAAACAGAAACCAAAAACCAGACCAGACAACAATGAAAAAGCAGAGAAGGTGACGACACAGACACCAAACTCACTGAAAAGCTAAAGTCACAGTTTGATACGCACTACCAAAGCGCCACCTAGTGAGTTATTGAGCAACTCCATAAAGCTGCAGTTGGACAAGCACTGGGGCCAATTTAACTCGTACTTTAGTTTGAATACAAACACTTCCACACATCTATCACATATTGCAAAAACCACCCTCGCTTGCATAAACTAATTTCCCAGCAAGTCATCACATTTGTTTATAAATATTGCCCCGCTGGCGTGTGTGACGTCAGCGGGCGAAAATACATTTGCTCTTGGTCGGGGTCAGAATTAGCAGCTGGCTAAAGTGGTATACCTATATACCTAAGAAGGCATTAAGCAGATTTATTGGGCAATTCGGAAAAGACTTCAAAGAATGTGGAAAATTTTCAAGGAAAATGTAAATGTTTATACTACTAATAAATAAAAGAGGCTATTGTTTAGTTTAAACTGGATAAAAAGCACAGTTTGACACAGTGCTGGCAAAACTTGAGCGCGGACTCAAACCTCTTTGTGGAGACAAAGTGTTCAATGTAGAGTTTCTCTCCGATGTGGGTAAGTTTTTGTAGATTTTGATTTAAATTAGATTTTCTTAGGAAAATTCTTATATTGCGAGTAAATCCGAATTCCCTTCCTCTGTTTTGTGCCAGTTATATGGAAATTAAATGTTAAGAGACTACATTCAGTCCATTAAAAGCTGTAAGTGTGAATAAAATGCTTAAAACTAAAAAACTTAAGCTAAGGCCATGTTAAATTATTTTATCCTCGTTCAGGACGAACGAGTCGTGTGCAAACCATTACCGCTTCTGGATCGGGATCGATATTAGTGCTAGACTAGGATGATCTCGACAGAAACTAACTAAAAGCAATCTAAACAAGAGACACGGTTAATAGATGACCGATTAATTAAATTAATTTTGTTAAAACATTTGACAAATACACACAGGCATTAGCGGCATTACGTGGAGTTACGGTTAAAGAGCAATGACAGAATGACAACAAAACACCAAAGTAAAACTAATCACGGGACAAACAAACGCAAACGTTGAGAATTATAACAATTTTAGTTTTGCTTTTGGTGTTTTCAAATTTTATTTTGCCAAAAAATAATAAAGAGTAAGAGAAACAAATATGCGCAAGAGAAAAAAAATGGAAGAACAGAAATAGAGTAAAATAAGATTATTTAAAATAATAATAAGTACAAAATCGAATCGAACAGACAGCGAATATAAATGGATGGATAAGTGATGAGTGTAAATTCGATGCGAAATGCGTTTTGTCAAATGCAGAAACAAAATCCTTCAAAATCATACATTATATGCGTTTAAAGATCTATTATTTGTACAGCGATCAAAGGCATCCAGTGGTAATACATGCTTAAAGCTTTCATTCTGATCTGTTTACAACAGCCCGCGGAGGCCGCCAAAGAACCGCTCGAGGCGTCCGCCCACGGGCCGGTTGACCAGCTCGTAGAGGGATCTCAGAGTGCCCGCCAGGAACCTGTAGAGCGCAAAGTGCTCCAGCATGTTGCCCACGTCCAGCACGAACTCGATCACGCGTGCCAGGAAGCGCGTAATGGGTGCACACTGGCACTCGGCCATCTGCAAGTGCATCTGAGGCGGGGGATCACCCGCCTCCACCGGGGCGGCAGCCAGGTGCAGCTCGACCTCTGGCCGTTGCCGACGCCGCCGGCGGAGACCGCTGGCTATCGACGATGCTGATGGTTTGCGTGGTGGAGGTGGAGGCTGGAACTCACCTTTAGTCTGGCCAGCGCAGTGGTTGGACAGCACGGTGCCGGGGGGCCCGCGGAGCACGGCCTCCAGGCAGCGGATGTTGTCGCGGCAAGTGTTGATGATCTCGTTCTGGTTTAGGAATCGAATTAGTCATTAGATTAGCTTTACCAAGGATTTTCCCACTCAAGCACTTACGTAATCCTCGGGCCTGAGCAGATGGCATCTGATCTTCAGGGCCCTGGTGTCGTCCAGCCTGTCGCGGCTCTGCTGCAGCAGGGAGCGCATCTCCTGCTCTCCGTCCTCGGAGTCAGAGCCACTCGACGACGAAGTGGTGGCCGGGATCAGCTTGATGCACTTCTCCAGGTTGCGGGAGGAGCGTCTTCGCTCGTCTGCCGTCACAGTGCGTCGCCTCCGGGTCGAAGTGTCGCTCTCAGAGGTGCGACGCAGCAGGGACTGGGCCGAGTGGCTCATGACGCCGAACTCCAGCTTGCGTCCCACGGACTCTGTCCGCTGGCCGAGATGCTGGGTGGACTGGTTCTTGGGCGTGGTGGTGGTCATCAGCGCCGTGGCGGAGGCAGACAGCGAGGGCTGGGCCTGCAGCTGCTGCGGCTGCTGCTGCTGCTCCTCCTTATGCTTGCTTGCCATGGCGCATTCATCCATGTCTGCAGGGGGAAGAATAGGTTTTAGTTTCGGATTCCTTGGTGTTTTGACTCTGCTCACCTTGGCACGACTTGCGTCTGACCTCGAGGGTCTTACGACGGCGCTCGTACTGCAGTTCAAGGGCGCGCTGACGACGGGCGTGGTCCACGCTGCTGCTGATCGTGTCCTGGTTAATGTGCAGCGGCTTCACCTCGTGCTTCTGCAGCGAGTCCATGCGCGGCGGCGAGAACGAGTCCAGATTGTTGGCCGCCGACAGGGAACTGCAGCAGTCCGACTGCGAGTCGATGAAATTGCTGCGGATGGGATTCGAGCGGTTATAAATAGCTCTTGGCACGGCCTCAAAGGTCGCGCTCATCATAACAACGAACACGAGCACGAGACTCACCGATAGTCATCGCCGAATTCCAAGAGACGACGGGCCGCGTCCGAGTCGAAGCCCTCGGAATAGTTCTCCGAGTTGTATTTCTCTTGGTAGTTGTCCCAGGCCGTCTCCGAGATGCTGCTGTGATGGTCCTCGGTGCTGAGTTCTGCGCGGGGGAATAAAGGGAATCATTAGCGTCTTTGGATTAGGAAGGCTTTCTCTTGGTGGAGCGGAATTTTAGAATAAATGGAATATCCTTGGGATGGATTATTCCAAATGGGGATTGTGGTGCATAGGCAATACCTTTGTGCCTGGTCTGTACCGGCTTGGGTGCTTGTGTATGAGAAAACAGACAGAGATAGAGATCGAGTAATCCTAAATTAGAGACCCTCAAGGACCTCCCGCTCACCTGCTTGCTGCTCGTCCTCGTTCATGTAGTTGGAGAGGGCTGCCAGAGCGCCCAGGCGCGTCTCGCTGGCCAGCAGGCCGGCGGTGGTGAAGGATCCCACCCGGAACTTGGGCAGCATAAGCTGGGACTCGCCTGCCTCGCGCTCGGCTAGGATAGTTACGGCAGAAAGCTCTCCCTTGGGACTCAAGGGAGCAATGGATGCTCCCTTCTGAATGCTCAGCAGGGCATTGGTGAACTCCTGCAGCTGCTGCGACGACATGGACTCGCAGGACTTCATCAGCGTCTGGGTGAGATCGCCACCCAGCTCGGAGCCGGAATCCGACTTCCTGCCAGCCGAGGCAGCCGAAATGCGCTTCTTCCTGGCCTTCCGCCGCCTCAGGGAGCCCTTGCTATCCGCTTTCCTGGCTGCATTGCTTCCCGTTCCCGACGAAGAAGCAGCCCGAGGTCTGGGACCCGGCGAAAGCGAATCCAAGGCGCTCTCGCTGATCGAGTGGCTGGCCAGTCCCGGCGGCGAGTTCTCCACAATCCGGGCCGTGGTCAGCTGGGCCGCATCCGTGGTCAGCTGCGAGAGGCACGAGACGGACCACGGTCTCTCCGACTTGCGACGCGTCTGCGGTCGCTTCACAATCTTCACGTTCAGGCTCTGGTTGCTGCTCCCGAAGCCCAGAGGCGTAGCTGGCTGGCCAATGGGCTCGGCGGATCCGCCGATTCTCTCCGTGGAATTCCCATAGGAATTCGTGCTCGTTTGCATACAGGTGGCAATGGAATCGGTGAATCCCTCCGAGGTGTCCGACCCGGCAGCTCCGCCCGCCGCTCCTCCTGCTCCGCCAGCCTGCGGCACCGAGTCCGTTTCGGAGGCCTCGCCGGAAGCCTCGCAGTCATCGGGCTTGCTGCCCGGCAGGAGTTCGTGCGTGTGGCTCCGGGTCAGCAGCTGCGGCGTCGAGGGCTGGTGCTCCAGCCATTCCTGTGGGATAAAGAAGGATTAGTTAGGAGCTCCTTTTTCTTCTTCAAAAATATCCATAACAGACTTTTTTTCTTGCTTAAAGTCACCCAAGTTCTCAAAGATATCAGGTTACAGCTCATGTTTGCTTTTAGTCATCTGATAATCATTGTTATGGATATTTTGGTAAAAGGTTTTCAGGACAAAGGACTCACCTCCACGCGCTGCTTGATGGGATGCGGCATGGTGACCTCGCGCTTTTTCACCGTCGACGAGATCTTGATGATGGAATGTTTCTGCTTGGTTGGCGTCTTCAGAGCTGCCTCTTGGGCGTCGCGCACCAAATGCTCCGCTTCCAGTACCAACTGCTTGATTGAATCATGCGAGACCTTGCCCTGGACAGAGAGAAATGGAGAAAATGTAAAGTGAGAAACTGTTGGCGGAGAGAGAGAGAGCGGAGCTTAATGAGCGTGCCGAATCGCAATCGGAGTAGTAGTCGCTGTCTCTGTCTTGGTGAAGTCATAAACTTGTGACTAACCCTACAGTCCAACTTCCCTTGCTCGAAACTTGATCTACTCGAAAAAATAATAATTTCTTATATTATTATATTCATAATTAAGGTTTCTCTTTCATTTCTAAGTTATTTAACCAAAAATATAAGATTTCGAAGAAAGGTTAAATGTATTATTGTTAAACTTCTTAAATTCGCCAAGTTCCACTGTCAACTGAATAGGAAATGCATTGCCAGAAAGAGAGAGTGCTCAAATCTTATCAGTAAAAAGGGGAAATAGTGGGGATGATGGTGCCGGCAGTGTATGTTTTCCTTATCGCTGGGAACTCATTCTCCCAGCTCGGCCGCTTATCGCAATTTGTCACCCATTTCCAGTGCACTTCAACGTCATTACTGTCGAGTGGATTTGAATGGATTGGATGGGAGTGTTTGGAGTGGAGTGGAGTGGAGTGCTCAGGATGGGGGTAGTAAAGTAGAGTAAATATATAGAAATATGCCTCTATAATACATAGAGACTACAACTCTTATCTTGTGCACTTCTGTTTATTCTGCTGCCTTTTCCGCAGCACAACACCTCATCCACTCTACTCACAACTTGTTATTATTTTTGCACAACTCGCAACGCCGGTGGTTCACACTCATCAATCAAGTAAGTGGGTTGCTCACGAGGCGGAATGATGACAAAAGAAATTATTTTCAGAGACCATTACCTGATATTTTAGGCAGAATTTTGAGTTGAGTAACTTTAATAATAACCAAGAGTCTTTCTAGTAAACAAACTAACCTGATAAGCCCTTTAAATATTCCTTATTAAGGCTGTATAGTATTTTTATGATCCCTAAAAGGGTCTTAAAACCCTATATGGAACCTACTCGCTTTGGTGGTTTCTCTCCCCATTTGAAATGATAATTCGACAAAATCAGATTTTGGTAGACATGATTGCTCGCTCTTGTTCCCGACTTTGCCAATCAATCACTGAAGCGTGGCTAATTATTCCATTTCAATTACAAAATCTTATTGTCTTTTTCGGGGCTTACTCTGGTCAATTGAACAATTCGAAGGCTTTACTTTTGCTACTCTTTCGGGTAGCTGAGCTGTGACAGATGTCGCGCACTGTCCGCCGCGTATCTCTGCATCTTTCACTGACTTTCAGCGGTGTGTCTGTGTGTGTTTATCACTCTTTTTGGTTCGAAAACGCGCTCTGGCCGTCACTGGATGGTTAATCTTTGGCTTAATTTAATTAACAACTTCCTGCGGCCACGGCGGAGGCACGCGATCGGAGCCGAGGCGAGGTTTGGCAACCACTGGCCACTGGCTACTGACGAAAAACGGAAACAATTTTCTAATGCTTTTACTTTGTTCGCAGCTCGCAGCTCGCAGCTTGAAGCTTGCAGCGTGCAGATTGCAGCTTGCTGTTTACAGTTGCCATGGGGCGTCAGCGATAATTAAAGGCAATTATTAATGCGAGTGCGGACGCGCCGGGATGCCAATTAAGGCCCAAAACTGGAAAGCGCAGCCTCCAGATACAGATACAAATGCAGACGGATACAGATACAACTACGACTCCTAGGCAGCAGTGCCTCGCAAACTGTCAACGCTACTCGGGACTCTCTGACTTGGCTTTTATTTATATTTCTTGCTCGCACGCAACTTTTGTCTCTATTTTCTGCCAAAATCTAATCGCGTTAATTTTTTTAGGTAGGAAAATTGAGGTCAAAATACCTGGAATTTAATACCGGTTAAGTTCTATTATATGCATGTCTTTGTGATTTGATTGATTTAAAAGCTTACAGTTTTTAGCAACGCCGATTACAGGTAATTACTTTGGCTCAATAAATTGTTATTTGATTGCAGTTTCAGTGCCTCTGTATTTTATATGCTATCCAGTTTGGCAGCCACTGTTTGTTATGGTTTAATTCGTTTCACTTCACTTTTACTAACTCATTTATTGCTATTACTGTTTTTAATGAGTTTTCTGCTATGTTTACTGTTGTTTTCCCAACGGAATGCTGCTGCCTTTGTGCTCTCCGTATTCTCTATTTATTTAATGCAAATTTCGCAAGCACTATAAACACATTTGGCTCTCTCTATTGTTGTTTTAGCAATTGTTTGTCGGCTGGCTGGCTAGTTATTTTATTCACTGTTTGCCTTTGCCATTATCTTGGGGAGTCCGCTCCCCGATTTGGGTCCGTCCGTCGGCTTCAGCGTTGCGAATCACACTGAGTGGAGATGGAGAGGCTAATGCTCTGCCGCCGCCGCTGCTCTGGAGTGCACCAACACTTTGCCGGCTCTGGCTATATAGTCGTCCGGTTGTCAGATTGCTCAGAGGCACAACAGTTACCATAAAGCGAATTAAAATAAACTGTCGAATCGCAATGCGTTTGATAATGGCTCTGCGGTGAGAGGGGACTCAAGTAGGAGGGGCGGACGGACAGCCTGATAAGATAATGTAGTCCGCAAATCGATTTGAAATCGAAGTCAGCGCGAGGAGCAACGGGAGCCTCCTTCACATGATTTTTATTTTATTATTTTACTTTCCAAGTCGAATGGAAATTAATGGAAATTCATGTTATGTACTCCTTTATACGCCATTACTTGTATTTTTGCTAAACACTTTAATTTGCGACTGAATAAAAATCACTTCTGTCCATCGATAAGATAAGTGAAATGTTATTATAGGTAAGGAGATATTTCTGTGTGTTATATACTATATTACGCTACAGTTTTCATTGGTTTGATTAAATTTTTCTCTTTTAATACCTGGTAACCACAGGGTACAAGGGTATTATAACTTAAAGACAACTCTAAATGTAGAGTCTCCGCCGACCCCATAAATAGTCTTCAGCATCACAAAGCGCGTCCGTGTCTAAGTCTCGTTCTGAATTAACACCTATGCTGGACTCAGACTCTATAGGAGCTCTATCTATCAAATGTATAGATTTAATTAAACATCTTATAATCTCACTCATTTATTTACATAGGTTTTGCTTTTATTTCTCCTTTAATTAACTTGTTTCCGTTTCTCCTCCCAGATTGAGTTTTTAAATGACAATTCATAAAAGTCATGTGTGATTATCTTATCGATAAGATAAATGCACTTGTCTATCAGTTTTTAATGCCCGCTATTTATTAATTGGGGCTTTCTCAAGCGTCACTCGTTCATTTCTACGAACGCTGTCCTTGTCGGCCGCCTATCAGTATTGGAAGACTTTTAATTTGCGATTCAAAACAAAAATCGATAAGATATATATAATTTAACTTGCAGTGCGATTTTAATACAAGATTTATTTTTATTTTGAGCGACGTCATGCCGCTTTTCGTTATCGTTGGCATCAGTTTTTGGTTGCGTCGACTTGATATATCGGTTTGCTTTTTTTTTTTGGCGGGGTTCAGTGTCTCAGGATCGGGTTCAGGTTCGAGTTTGGGTTGCGAAAATGTAAAATTTGTCAAAATTAATCAAAGCTGCGCGGGATTTCACTCTCAATAAATCAACGAACGCGCGCATGCGTAGCAGCGTCCGAGTTAGGGAAAATCGCTGCCTGCCCTCGGCCCGAAGGAAAATGGCAGAGAAAATTGCGTGCGACACTGCGCCACTACGACTGCTGCGAAATGCAAATGCCACTGCGAAAATGCACAAACATGTTCGCTCGCTGGCTGATCAAGGAAAGTGAGAGTGAGTGCCAGACAGGCTGCCCAGGGAGACGTTGATAGGCGGCGACAAATGATGGAAGCAGCTCGGACCAGGAGACCAATGATACGCACTCTCCGGCTCCGGCCTGTGGATTTCCCACACCTCCACCTCGAGGCTCCCACTCCAAGAGCTCGCATTACACTCGATTACGCTCAGCAAGTTGTCAGAGTCGCATGTTTTACCACAGCTTTTACACGCACAAAAAGCGACCACAAAATCCCAGTTGAGAGAAATTCGATGCGACGCACGCAAACAGCTAAATCAAAGGCGAACGGAGGCTCTGGAAGTGGAAGTGGAACTGGGTGTGGATGTGGCAGAGCTCCTCTCTGGAGGTGGACCACCAGCAAAGATCGATTGGAGTTAGGCCAACGATCGCTGTACACATATTCAAACTCATTATCGATCAAAAAACGTTTGTAATTGCTTAAGAACTTCTATCAGCCTTTGAAGTGAAAGTCTATTGAGCTTGCTTATAAGAAAAGAAAGCAAAATTTTTTTTCCCTAAATAACTAAAATAAAACTGAACACTCTATGAAAGTGGCTGAGGTAAGCAGAGCTCTAGAATTAATAACTCTTGACAATTAACAAATTTAACAGTAACTTCTTATGGACTTTCTTTCCCAATTATTCGCTGTGTCACTCAATGGTCATCCAAGTAATGCAAACCATCAATCATCCTCTTAGACCCAGAAAACCGAACTTCCTCTGTGGAACCTCCTGTGATAATGTCTCAATCTCTTTCAGGCGACGGAAGTGGAGCTTCCTTCTTCTCTTCATATCATCTTTATGTCAATTTTACGACTTACCTTGGCGGGCGAAGCGAGCATCATAGATGCGGACATGGTGGCATTGCTGCTGCTGGCCTGGGACTTGGAGGACTTGGCCGATTTGGCCGGCGATCTGGGTGGCAAGTGGCAACTGGTTACAGTTTCTGCTGGCCAAACGCTGATATTGCAGATGTCCGCACGGCTGTAGAAGCTGTTGTTCATCTGGGGAAAAAAAGAAAGTAAGGATTGAATATTATTAAAAGTTACTTAAAGTTCTCAGTTATGGCCCCAGTAAAAATGTTTCCTCATTAATCCTCGAGTCCCCATCTCTCCCTGTTGTCTCTTGTCCCTTTCAATTGTTTCGTTTTATTTCGCGTCACGTCGAGCTCGGGCTTCTTTTCATTTGCCTTCAATGAAGAAATAAATCACACGTTTCCCAAGTTAATTTCGTACTTTCCCATTTTTGACGTGCTCGCCGGCGATCGTTTTTCCTGGACCACGACATCATGCCATGTCGCTCGGTAGTCATCGATCGGGGCTAAGGCTCAGCCAGTCTCCGGCCCCGAATCCGTGGTCTCAATCTCGACGAGGCTCACCTGGTAGTGAGTAGTCGGTGCATGATTCGCTTTCATTAACCCAACTGCTTAATCATCCGGCGAGGTTTTCCATTTATTGAAAATGCCTCCTCCTAGTCCCGATCCCTCTGACAGTCCCTCGACCTGCTCTCGACCAGCTCCTTGGCGCGGAGTTACGGCAAACAAAACGCTTTTATTGACACAAGTCACAGACATGGCCACTAGACTTGAGCACTTGGCACTTGACTGACTGTGGGAACTTGTCCAATAGCCGAACGGGGAACGGACTTTACGATCGGACGACTCGCTTCCCAGTGCTCCACAAATGGCGGCGACTCCGATCTGAAGTGGATCTGACCGCGTTGCTTCCTCGAGTCTCAGCCAAGGGATACTTCTCAGTGTGGGACTTTTAAGACGTTCTATTAATTTGTGTGTTTACTCAAGTGATCGAGTGATTTATAATAGAGTTCCCAGAGGGAATAAGAGGGATTTCCTTTTACAAACCCTGTTAATATTTACCCTTTCCCATTAAATAATCCTTTGTAAACCCCATAATTCCATCCAATTTGGTACTCACCTGCTGCAATTTGCTGAGATTTCCATTTGCCATATCAACAGTTGTCTCATCGACGCCCAGATCCTCTCCAGCCTCACCCTCGTTGTTGTTTTGCTGCTGCTGCTGCTGCTTGTTGCTGTAGCAATTGTTGTTGCTAATGATGTGTCTGGTGCTGTTGGCGTGGCTGTGGCTGCCATCGCTGGCAGTGCCATTGCCATTGCCATTGATTTGGAACTCCATCTCCGCTTCCATCTGCGAGTGTATCTGCATCTGCAGCTGAGTGACTCGCGAGGTGGCCGAGGTCTCGGTGTGCCTGCCGTTGGAGTTGGAATTGGAGTTTGAGGAGGAGCAGGCGCTGCTGCTGTCGTAGTTGCTGCTAGTTGCGGCCGCTGTTGCTGTAATGGTTGTGGTGGTGACTCCGCCAGACTCCTTGTTCTCCTTGTCCGAGTCGTCGCTGGGCGGCAGTTTTCCACCCGTGGTAACCGTGGTCGAGGAAATGGCCGTCGACTGCAGACCATCCACAATGGATGTTCCTGTTGCCGCTGTGGCAGTTGCAACTTCCAATGTTGCTGCTGTAGCTGTAGCTGTCGCTGTTGCTGTTGCTGCTGCTGCTGTCGCCGTGTAGAGCCAACCCTCGTCGTCGTCATCCGTTGAGGCATCAGCCGATTTCAGTATCTAATATGGGAGGAAAGTCACAGAGCAACAGGGAGAGAGAGAGGGAAGGGAAAAACGCAATGTAACATTAAAATCAGTGGCAACAAAATTCGCTAAAAGGAAAACCCACGACGGCGATGAAGATGAAGTGGTAGAAAATGAAGTTTAATTAGCGTTACTTGCGCAAAATGGCAAATTGTTGCGCTTGCAACTCCAAGTTGCTGCTGCTGCTGCTATTGCTGCGGCTGCTGCACATGAGCAACATCTTTGAAGCCCCGCTTGGCTTGCCGACAGCAACGCCTTCTCCATGACTTCTCCCAGTCCCACTACCCGGACTGGGCTTTGTCTTTGTGCTGGCAATTTATTTCCATTTCGAATGGTGACGACCTCAGCAGTTGTCAAATGTGGGAGGAAGAGTGAAGAATTGCAGGAGGAGGAGGGCTGAATTCTTCACAGAAGATGGAGGTGGAGTTGGCATCGGAGTTGGAGTAAAAACGTTGCCGGGAAGACAAGTCTCAGACAGACAAACAAACAAATTAAGTCTGAATGTTGTCGAGTTGAAAAGAAGAAGGGAGATCGACATCTCGAAGGGATTCTTCTTTGAATGCCAGTTCTGGAAATTGATTGCTTTGGGAATCTTATTTATACTAACTTATTTTACAGAGCTCTTGCTCAAGTTTATATAAGGTTTTTGGATAATTTTCTTTTATGTGAGAGCCTTAATATAAGTTTTTGAGATGTATTTTTATATTTCCCATAGACTTTGCCCTCAAAAGAGCTTTTAGCTTACTTTTTTGAATATTTTTGTATACTTCTTTAAAGTATTTAAATATAGTTTCTGTTTTGTGATAAATGATTAATGATCTAGTTGCTGATGGTGTTGTTTTAGTTGATGATGAAGACTACCGAATAATGGAATACAAAAGTTAATTAAGAAGTTGTTAGGCATGCCAAAGAAACTATCAATACAATATAGATATATAGATATATAAATATATATATATATAGTTGTGAGTATGGTTAGGTTACAGCGAAAATAGCAAGCCATCATGCTAATTAGTTGGCAGAAAATACTCAGGGAGAAGAGCAGAGGAGAGACCGACTCCATATTCCCAACTTGGCATTGATGAACGTGACCCCGACACCTTTGGGGTTCCGATGGTTCCGAGAGTGGAACGAATCGCTCCCCGATGATGATTCGCTGACGACCCGGAACCGAGAGAGAGAGAGATCGGTACTTACGTCGCCTCCAGCTCCACCACCAGCTCCTCGCCGGCGGATCAGGCACGGATCCTCCTCGCTCTGGAGGTCGCTGCCCGCCGCATTGCCCTGCTCGTTGTCCGTGTCCAGGTGTTTGAAGTAGAAGATGGCGCAGTTCTTGGACTTGCGATTGGAGCGATTGAACTTGGAGGTGTCGTTGTGGTGGTGACGCGTCTTCCTCAGGCCCAGCGGCGACTTGTTCAGCTCGTGGCCTCCTCCAAGCCCACCGTAGCCATGACCATGACCATGGCCGTGGCTGGTGTTCCCGCCGGTGTGCGAGTTGGGCGTGATCACGGCCACGGCAATGTTCTTGTTGTGCATCTTGTTGCCCAGGTTGTGGTGTCGCTGCTGCAGCAGGGCACTGCTGCTGCTGCCCACGCAGCCATTGCTGATATTGCCGTTCTGCGGCATCTCGGCTAGGCTTAGATTCAGGACCCTGCGGACACTGGTCGCTATCAGCGGCAATCCCCGCCTGCTCAGCTGCTGCACCTGCTCAAAGTCACTGCTCTCCGAGTCCGCCTCGAAGTCGGTCAGTGTGGCCGCCGCACTGGGACTGGCCTGGTGGTGGTGGTGTCTCCACGATCGCTTGGCGATCAGAAAGTCCACCACATCGGTGCCCAGCAGGTCGGCGTCCTCTTCGTCCTCCTCTTCTAGCTCCTCGTCGGCCTCATCGCCGGGCTGAATGCAAGTCAAGGGGAGTCAAGGAGTGGTTAATGGGTCGGGAGATCCAAGGGTTCAGGGGTTGATTCAACACACGCACACACACAAATTTTGAACACTTCATGGTCTGCCCTTCTATGTGGTGAACCCTACTTGTATTGGTTTTGTGGGTTTTTTCTTGGGGAAGGAGTGGCAGGAAACAGTGCCAAAGAGTGCGAGGATAATTTTGAGGGTTTCTGCTCTCTGGGTAATATCCTGACAAAGTAGGGTTAACTTTTCAGAGAAATATCTTCGATCTAGTCTTCTACGGGATATTCCTTAATCTTGAATTAATTTTCCTGGCTTGGTTTTATGATTTTGTTCCACTTTAAAAGAGTTTACTTTCTAAACTAAGAACATAATGTACATACTCACTGTATATTCTTCTCTAAACTACAATTTTTGGCTAAAACTTGTTATTTTTTCCTCGTTTTTGCCTCAAGATGATGACCAAAAAAGTTGGCAACATCATTTGCTAAGTATTCTGTTCTGCCATTTATGGTTCGTTGGGGGCTTGGGTTCTGCTGGGTTAACGTTTCTTTTGGGTTTCTTCTGCTACTCGGGTTAGCTTGAGCTGGGGTTAGGTGGGGTCAGGCCAAGAAGTTGACAATACTGTGGGAGGAGGCATGCAACTCTAAGCTAACATCGCAACAACGACAAGTCAAACAAACAAACAAACAAACAGCAACTACATACAACATACGGGGGAATATGCAAATCATTTGGATTCGGATTCGGATTCGGAGGCTTACCTTTTGAGGTGCAAGACAATCGCGTGGCTGATCCGCTGACAGAGACTCCGACTCCGCTTGGGACAAGAGCTGCGACGTGGACTGGGATTGGGACTCCTCCTCGTCCCGGCCACAGACAATCTGAGTGGCCGCTATCTGGCAGCGCTGCAGGATCAGTTCCGACTTGGCTTCGACCTGCAGGTTCTCAAGATCCAGATCCGAGTTGACCTCGTTCAGATCGTCCTCGGTGGCTTCGCCCTCGTAGCCAAAGGAATCGTCTTCGGTGTCGTCCTCTTCTTCCTCGTCGTCATCCAAGCCGTTCTGCAAGGAAATAATGAACAAAAAATATATCTTAGATAAGGTTCAATAAAGTTGTGAATAAATATGAGCCTCCACTTTTAATTGGCCAACTGATGTGTGATCTTGATGCTGGCCTGGGAAAGTCCGGCCTCCTTTTCATTTGCTCTTCCTGCTTCCATCACGTAACACTTCCTCCTCTTCCTCATATGCCGGCTAAAATTATAATTGCTTTCAATTGTCGACACACGAAGCTCTCTCGCCTCTGATCAGCGGGTGGACTTGGACATGGACATGGACACGGACACAGACAGAGACGTAGACAGAGACACAGATCAGGCAGCCAGACAGACAGACAGGGAGACAAATGGACAAACACTTGGCCAGACAGATGTCAGATACGCCAAGAGGCGAGAAAAGCGTTTGCTTTCATACTCTACCAAAGTATTAAGATTTCGGAAGAGTCTCTAGGCAATATAATAAGCTGTATAATGGCTTATTTCCGTGCTTATGAATTATAGTGCAACGCAAGCGGTAACTATGTAAGGTAGACTCATCAGCTTTGACGGGCGATACATTTTCAAAACTCTCACTCTTTCTCCGCTCTCAGAGAAACATGCTATCCGGCACTGTCGTCCTCAAAAGGGACAGCTCTCTCGATGGGACTTCCTTATATAATTGTATCATGATAAAAAGTTCAGATATAGAGACATTATAAATAAAGAGAGTATAAAAGCCAATTCAGTTAAAAAACTTATTAAATTTCTATTCATTTTTAACTACCGTTCTGCAAGTAAAGAGTATTCAAAGCTTCACCTCTTTATGACTTTTCTTTCTTCTTGAAAATTTTCCTTTTCTTTCTCGTGTCTCCGCCCACACACACACACCACACACGAGTGAGAAGCGTCTGAAGAGGCCTTGGTGGCATTTCACAAATGTTTAGCTCTTTACAAGAACTGTTAAAGAAAGACTCGCCCCTTGGCTAACCTCGGGTGACCTTGGTCCATCCGCACTTGCCCAGCGATGTTGTCTTAACACTCTATAAAATAAAACTAACGAAATTCCACAATTAACCCGCGAGACCTCACCCCTTTGACGATCGCCAATCAGCCGGATCAGGGGACTGGGGGAATGGCTTTAATGGCCATCAGATGCTTTGGCTGGGCAATTTAGTGTCTGTTTTCGCCTTCTCGGATTTGCGTAATTTTGTTAATTTTGTTAATTTTGTTCATTCCGCTGTTCGGACATAAATGTATCTCCGAGCACATTCCATCGGAGGCCACTCGTCGAAGGTCGCTCCTAACAACCAACGAAGCTGGTTCTTCAAAGATGTATCCACCGGATTACGTAGAGGTAATTGTCCAGATGATTTATGGCCGAGGATGGTGCTCACCTCTTAAATGGCGCCTTTGCCGATTGTTTGTGTTTATGGTAAACAGAGGAGCCCCTGAGCTTTCCAGGGGAAAACTGTGTAAATGGACCAAGCGCGATGCCAAGTGTTGTAAATAAACAGGGAAGTAAAAGGGGGCCAGCAGGCAGACAACAAGCCATCAAAAGTGATGGCAGGTAAACAATAAAAACAAAGAGTGGACCAGCGAAAAGGTGTTCGAGGGAAAACCAAGGAGTCCCTGGCTGACTGGCAGATCTTTCATAACAAAGTGGATTAGGTCCGAAAAAGGGTCATTATGATTTGTTTCGAAACAGATCGTATCTGCTTCGGATCAAAGAATCTGTTTATTACAAGCTAATTTGTATCTTTCCATATCAGCTTCGTCAGATCTCCGATGGTTTTCCCTTTTCTCTCTACTTGATCATCTTCATCTGATCTGGTTTCTTGGCTTTCTCCAAATTAGCATAACACCCGCATTTGGTGATGCAACCTCTGATCTCCCCCAACTTCTTATCCGTTTCTCTGTTCACGCTTTCATCTCAATCTGGTTAGGCCTTCAAGCTAAACTAAATGGAAAACAAATTAAGCGGAAAAGTCCGTTGACAAAACGGTACAAGAGGAAAAAGAACCCAGAAGAAACTGATTAACAAATCTGTTTAGGGTTTTCAGCTTGAAGAACCACAGTCTAGACTACCCACCTTGTTGGATTTATGTTCTTATTATGCGAGAGTGGGGAAGACTACAAGGCCTTGAAGACAAGATCAAGATTTCATTTAAAGGGAGATCTGTCTCTATCACTCTCCTCAGAGTGCCTCCATTTACCCAGAAATTAAGTTAAAGGGAACTCTTGGCCGCAGAGAACGTGTCGTGTCAGTCGCTTAGCACCTCATTTACACCAGAGAGCAGTTCTCCAGGAACTAGCACTCCAATTCCCATTCAGACTCCGATTCCGATCTCCACACGCAACCCTCAGCTCTGTCACAATTTTGCTGTCACTAATCCAGCGACGATAATAATCGATATACATATCTTGTCTTGACTAAATTGTGTGGGAAATTCTTTCAAACAATTGCCACTGTGTCTCTGTCTCCATTTCGTTTGAAATTATAAATTTCTCACACGCCGGCGATTAATTATCGTTAAACGCCGGGCTGGCCTATCATCGATATCGGGTTTTTGGAGGGGAAGAGAGGCAGAGAGGTGCAGAGTCTTCATTAGCATGTGCTGGTACGAGTACGAGTGTAATTATCGTGCAATAAAAACGTGAGTTGCATTCGCCGACCAACATCTATTTATTTTCTATTTATGCCGGACTTTTCGTCATAGATATCAAACTTATAGAGAGAGGCAGGGGCACGAATGCAAAGGAGTGACTCTTTATGGGGTTGCTCTGCCAGTTGATCGATGGCTGATGGGTGAGGAAAGAAGTATACGAGTTTTTGAAGACATTAAATATATGGAGAGGGGTTTTTCTATATTTTTATAGTTTCTATCTAAGAAATTTTTAAGTATTTTTAGGAGCACAAAACAGGTAATGCCAGATCATAATAAATCTTAGAGGAACAAAGCAAATCATTGTTTTCTAGTAAAAATCCCATTCCAAATTTAAGCTATAATTTCGAAACAATTACTCAATTCGCCACAAAACATTCAATGAATTTTAATCCAGCGCCGACAGCATCAGCAATATCCTAACATAAAACGAAGCTAAAAACTGGCATCAAACTCCCCGATGGCGCGACAAAATTGCAGACACAACAACAGCAATAGCAACAGCAACATCAACAACACCAACAAAGCAATAACAAAAACATTAGGCAACAACATGAGAGCGTTGACAACCCGCACACAAGAGCAACACCAACACCGACTAAGCTGAGTAAGCAACAACATGAGCAACATGAAAAACTCCAAGTCATATGGAAAACGGGCAAACATGCATCCAGAGAGTTTCCATTCCAGAGATTTTCCCTCCTCCTCCTCCTGCGAGTCACAGCCACCCCCTCAAACGAAAACAATCCACAACAGCGACAATATTATTACTTTCATTGTTGTTGTGGTTGCTGTTGGTGTTGCCAGTTGCGGGTTGCTAGTTGCTGGTTCCAAGTTGCTGCTGGCTGGCGTACGGCAAACATTTCCTGGTACAGCGACGACGTCCACAATTTAGCTCAACTATTACAAATCGCATTAGATGCTAAATTTAGCAAGAGAGAGAGCACAAAAGTGCAGACATTGCAACTGAAATTGCAACTGCAACAGCGGCGGCAACATCGACGGCCAGGCAGGCCGCAGTTTGCATATTTCCACCTCGGACATCTGCCGATTCTCGGGCTCGGACCCGGGCTCGGTTATGTGTTATGTTCCTCCTCGGTTCTGACCCTAATCGGCGGACACTCCGGGGCTCTATTTACCGATCTCAGCGTGGCGTGGGAGTGGGTGTTGCTGTGTTGCCCACGCGCTGCAAGTCCCCACGCGGACCTGAGATGCTAATGCCCGATTCTTGGGCCACGCAATTGCTCATAATTTGCAGGTTGCTGCCAGCTCTTAAGCGGGAGATGGGGATAGAGGTACACTCAAAGGAAAACTCCTAACTGATATCACAAAAGAAATCTAGAGAAAATGTAGAGAAAAGTACTCATATAACAGAAAACTTAGATAGATAGCTTAGATATATAATAAATACCTCTTTTGATGACATTGAATATTATTAATTAATAATTCATTTTAGGTAAAGCCATTGCATACTTATATGCGCAATATAGAGTTAAAAATCGCCCATAGATTAAATTAACTTCCATATCTTGCCTCATACTTTATTCCTGTGCTGGGAAACATGGGAAAGGTGTTGCTGGCAATATGGAAATGAAATATTGACAATTGAAGGCGAATCCAAGACGAATCCAAGACGAATCAACGGCTGCCAGCGAAGGCGAAAACAAAGGCAGTTAAAAAAAAGTCGCGGGTTGACATTTGGCAAATGTCAGTTGCAGTTTGCAGTTTGTTGGCTGTGGTTGTTGCAGTTGCAGTTGCCGACAGACAGCACAATAAATAGCATTTGAAGATGTCGCAGTTGCGCCACACGACACCGACACCGCAGCAGCAGGAGCAGCAACTCGTGTTGTTTACTCTCGTTTGTTTGGATTTCGGGAGTCCCCCTTTTCATTCTCAACTCCACAGTCTTTCTGGTTATTTCTCATAGTTCGATGCTGGCAATTTGCTTTTCTTTCTGCCACATTGTGTTATTCTTGGCCTTTCTTTATGGCTTTCCCCCTCGGGTGGCTGGCCGGCTTTAAATCAATGGCCCGAATCCAGCCCAGAAATCGGAAATCAGAAATCAAGGCATCGGAATCACAGGTCCGAATCTCAGCCGTGATAATACGATACACCTCCTAGATCGAGCCTGGCATAAAATAATGAACCATTCAGGTGGCTTCGATCATTAGTCGGGGTAATTGAAAAGCCCGGGGAAAAGCGAGCTGAGAAACCCCAAGGAATATGGAGAGCCGGCCAATCTATCTGTCATTATCTGCGCCAGAAACTAGATCGGCTAACGGTCGGCGTTGCACACGTATTATAAAACCATTTCTCCGAGTTGAGCCACCCAATTTCGTTTTTCTGTTGCCAACTCTTGCGGTTGCAGGCCATGTTTTTAGCAAGATCAAGCAGCTAATTACATTGGCCAACGAAAGTGAGACCGAGTCTTGCTTTTTACTTACTTTGCTAAAAAAAAACCCATTGTTTTCTTCCGTATTTGTGTTACTCTCGAATCTCCTTTCGGGGGTGTGTCAAGGCTTATATTTTACATAATTATTGTGATTTAATTTGCGCTGCTTTCCGGGACATGCAACGTGCGGCGTGCAAGCTGCAACCTGCAACTAGCGACTTGCAACATGTGTAAGCAATCAACATTCGGTATGCATATTAAATTGCAGTTCCGATTCGATTCCGACGTGACTGCCAGCTAAATGGCCAAAGCCACTCCCCACCGCCCCCCATTATTATGCGATTTGCATTCACTCACTCGAAAGCCTCGTTTTGCGAGTAAAAAGAGGGAAAAATAACGAAATTTGCATTTCGATTGATCGGTTTCTTGTGCTTTTGGGTGTGGACCTGCCGACTGGTAGCAGGTCTGCGGATTGATTTATGTCGGCCTCTGATTGATGTCCGCTGGCTGCCTATGATGAGGGGCCGCCCAATTAAATTCATAAATATTTGGAAAAAAAAAAATCCCACTTTGATGGACGCTAATTGGTGGCGTTGCCAATTAGTAACATTAGAAAAACGATGACAGCTCCCTCAAGGCCTCGAAAGAAGATAACACAACTTGATTTCCTCCTTCCATTATTCTCTCAGAGAATTCAGAGATCCCAAGACGTTTCCCTTTCAGTCGACAGATGTTTCCCAGCCTCTTAAGACAGTGGGCAACCTTCAACCCGATGACGGCAAAGGTCTCTCCGGTTTCTGGTTTCTGGTCTGCTAAACAAACACAATTTCCCAAGAATAAACAACATAATCCCAAGGCGAGAGGAGGTCGGTCGAGTCGCGCGATATAATAACAATAATCACCGCAATAATGGGGCATAATTCAATGCAATTCAACTGCATTTGTTTATCGAACTTGTTGCGGCTGCCACTTGCAACATGTTGCTGGCTGCACTGTTTAATGTGTGGGAAACACAGCGGAGAGGCTTAGAGATAAAGATGCAACAAAGGGAAATAAAACGAAAAGCACCCCTGAAAAGTCAACTTTGAAGATACTCTTTCATAGAGTAAAACACATTTTTCCCTACACAAAATATACAATTAAAATCTGCGATCTCTGAACTCTGAAAAACTTGTTGAAGATTGAACTTTTAATATTTTAGATAGCCCTTCAGTCCCTTAGGGTATCCAAAAAGAGACTAAGTTTTCATACTATAAGGCATCCAGCAGGCTATCCTCTCCTCCTGGTGTTCCGATGATTATTTCCAAAGGCACGTCGTAAATTTGATTTGGTTTATTTCCATTTGGCCCTGCTCTCTGCGCATTTCGGTCACTTTCCTTCGGTTTCGGTGCTGATTCCGTGGCTGATTTCAGAGTTTACCGTCTTGCCGTTGACTCTTGTGAACTCTCCAAGCTACTCCAGTCCTCCAATCCTCCTCCTCCTCCGTCGAGGGCGCATAAATTTCACTTTTACTTTTCGCAGTTTTGATTTTTATATTGCTTTAGATATAAATACATTTCTTTATGGCAGCTACTTAAAGTTTAACCCCGTTGCGGCTGATGAAGAAGCGGAGGGGTAAGTGTTCACGACGGGGCGGGAAAAGCCATTGAGCAAAGCCGTGAGTTTATTACGAAATTTTGGTAAATAGTGCACTTGGAGAAATGATTTTGGCAGCTTTATCTCTCTAAAGCTAAAGCTTAAAGTTCTGTGTTTTTAAAGATATGAAAGATGGACCAAAGAATAATCTCTCCTAAAATCTAGGGAGATCTCGGATTTCTGTAAAAAAAATTATACCAGCGCTCTCTTTATGGAAATTATTTTAAAAATTAATTTGGATAAATATTTTCATAATATATTTCCATATTACATTGTTTTGTACATGGTATTAGCTATTTTTGTAATATGGTTTGCATTTTCTCCAAGTGCATACACTTGTGACACATCCGTCTGGCCCTCGTCCGATTCGCTATTTTGTTTTTATAGTCGCCGTGGCCGATGCCGCCTTCGTTTGAAGTCTTGGCCCGATCTCGGCCTGAATGGAGCAGCAGCTAATCTCCGCTGGCCAGAAATTGGATGCATGGCCAAAATGTGGAGCAGCGAATGCCGCCCGCGGCAGCCCGCAACCCGCAACCCGCAACCCGCACAGCCCCCAAGATGATGGCTAAATGTGGCCAGGAAAGTGTTGAAAATTGCCAACTGGATCGGCCCACATACACAGATTAGCCGTGGAGCGATCCCGCGGGGGATGCAAATTATTGCATCAGCGAGCGGCGGCGGCGCTGGAAAATGAAATTGTTTCAACGGCAACGAGGAAAATCGGAAAACTACTGCAACTACTGCAAATTACCCGCAATTAAGAGGGGAGAATATGGAAAACGCTTTCCAATTATCGGGGAGGGGGAACGACGGAGAGAACTTTAACCAGGAAGCGCTTAGAGCTCCGAGGAGGATCCACTGCCACACTCGACTCGTGCTGTTGCCCGCAGGAAACTGGGTCATCGGGCCTATGAGGCAGAATTGACTTTCACTTTATATGTAGACACGGAACGGATGCCACAAGAGGAACAGAATGATCAGTAAATGAGGAGGAGATTGGCCAATGATGGTGGAGCAGAGCCAAAGCTGTCTGGTTAAGGATTAAAAGCCTCACAGGAAGACCCAACAAAAACGAGAGTAAAACTATAAATAAACTCTAAATTCTCAGTTTCCTATTTAGATAACTTCTCTACATTTTAAATAACTTTTCCTAGACCATTCTTGGCTCTCAGTTCCGTCATCTTCTTCCCATTGAACAGGAACCGAGATCTGAAGACAGGTGTGCCTCGTCGCCGTCCCACCCAAGCGAAACTCTGTCATCTTTCTCCCAAGTTCGCAATTGAATTGCATTGCTCGTTCGCCGCTTTCCCAATACATTTCTTGTCGCATTGCCGGCATTTTCACTAAATGAATTAATTAAATCACAAAAACGTAATTAGAAATTTCCACAATTGGCAATGCGAAGCAACACGAACGGCGAACGGCAAAGGCGACGACGTGCGGGAAAGCGGCGCCAAATGCATTTTCTTTCTTTCCAAGAATCCCTGGCATCTCGAGTGCTTTTCCCTTGCCGGCAGTCTGACTGTCTGCTTTTTCTTTTTTATTTCCTCGAAGATAATCTCCAGAGTGACAAGGGCACACCTCGCCCTCCCAGATGTTATTTTGGGAAAATCCCTAATCGATTCAAGTTCATGTTGATGAGCCATAAATTCAGTGGATACTCCACACATAAGGAGGTATCGGTGATCGGTGATCTATAAATTGGCTCAATAAATTCGTGGGACTTACCGCTGCCGAGCTGCGTTTCCTCAGTAGATTGTCCAGGCACAGTTGCAGCTCGAACGCCTTCAGATACAGCAGATGATAGCGGTCCCTCAGCCGCTCCAAGTTGCCCTCGCCCTTCTTGGAGGGAGCTGCGGCTGCTGCTGCTGCTTGGGGGGCAGAAATGGGTGTGGTCACCGGATCGGAGGCGAAGCCACTGCTCAGGCTGCTCGACTTTGTGGCCGCCGACTCGCTGGTTGACTCACTGGAGCAGTTGCTGGTCAATGAGGCGGGTTGCTGCTGCTGACTCGACAATAGTTGCTGTTGCTGTTGCTGGAGTTGCAACTGTTGCTCCTTTTCCGCGGCGCGAATGCAAGAGCTCACCACTCGAGCGTGTGATACAATTTCATGGTACAACACCTGGAATGAAAGGGGAGATTAAAATGGTGTCCGTTGTGGGCTGAGCTTATGTGGCTAACATGACGTATACTTGATATGCTCAGGCGGCTAATTGATTAGGCCAACTGTGGGCAGGGAAAGGCAAAGGGAAAGGAGCAAAAGGTTAGAGAAAGGCTTGGCCCAAAAGGATATGGTTACAGTTTGCTATTTGACATGGCTTAAAGTCATGTGGAGCATATTTATAAGTTTATTTTCTCTCTTTAGCCATGCTTAAGCAGGAACTACGGAAAACAAAACCTAAACAACGTTTGGGATTACGAAAGAGCGCTCTTTGTTTTGCCTCCATCTAAGAGTGCTTTTACATAAGAATTCTGTGCCTAACCATGCTTTTCCCAATTTAATCAATTCTTAAATTACTTTCCTCATCTTTAATTCCCGAATTTAATATTAAATCTGAGAGGTAGATTTTCCTCTCCTTCACAAGTCACGCAATCAAAATTTTCCAATTCCTGTCCTAACGTTTAACGCCCATCTGCGGCGATATGCCATCGCTCATTTGTCACTTTAACAGCTGCCTCAGCTGCCGCCGGGTTATCCTCCACTGCAACCCCATCTCCGCATCGGCATTGCCATCTCTCCACCTTCTTCTTCTGCCAAGGGTCAAGCTGGAAAATCCCACGCATTGCATAAGCTCTGTGCCATTGTTCCGCGATTAATCACAAGTCCGGACCTCGGAGGGAGGAGAGAGTGAGCTCAGAGAGCGATATTCAATTTATCAAACATCAAAAAAATAATTACAAGACAATTGACGCCGAGGGTTCAGAGGTGGCAATAGGCGGAAAGTGACACCCACACATGGTCTCCGACCGTCCTCCCAGCCCAGGCGAAGGAAACTCCCAAGCCAGCTTGGGACAAGCTTCCACAATCTTGGACATTGATCTCCATACAAACAGTTTAACCCCGGCGAACTCTTGCGTCACCGGACTGGCAAAATATGAAAAATCAACAGAGAGGTGAGCCCAGAAAAAAAGTATTTTCCTTTTGGAAATTAGAAATCGATAAATACTCGGCAGGCAGACGGAGAGACTCTTAGAGACAACCTCTTCACCTTCACGGACTTTTATTTATGGCCCCAGACACATCCTTACTCAACTCGAGAAAAAACGGAGCCCAGGCCGAGCATAAATTTAAATTTTCACCTGCTTGATGTCTTCATTGACTCCCTTGCCGGGCTGGCAAATTGAAATGTCACAGAGATTGGGCCTCGCTTCGGGAGACTGCAAGTTTATGAAAATGATTTCCTCGGACAGCCAGCCTTTTTCCCTGGGCTTAGCCAGCACCCCTCCTTGATTTACTTCGGTTAATGGCCAAATTGACACTCAAAGGCAGCTGCCAAAAAAAACTCTGCTTTAACTCCAGTCTGCCATTTTCAGTTTGAAGAATGATCCGAGAAAGCGCTGCCGCTGCTGCGAGTAAGATTTATGGGGAAGCTTTGGAAAATCGGAAAATCTTCCCCTTTCTCCTCTCCGAGTGGCGGGAAAGTTTTGACGGGCTGCCTATTTTTCTGTGGGTTACTTTTACTGCCATCAAACATCTTTGTTTAGTAAATGTTATTATATTGGATGAGTCTCAGTGACTGGTTCGAAATTAGGGAATTATTTTGTCCCCATAGTTACCTTTACATTATTTTTAAGGCATTTTGTATTTGTAAAAACCAGCCAATTTTCTGCATCGTTACGGCAACTTGCAAATTGTTTTACATTATGATTTTTATCATTATATCTAATTATAAGACTGCAGAAACAATAGAATTCTATGGGGGAGCAGGGAGACACAGTCTTTATTTTCAGGGGCTTGGCCTGCTTGGTTAGGTAAGCAGATAGATAAGTGAACCCCAAACTTAACCAACTCGAGTCATCGCCATCGAAGAAGACTCCATGCCGCTGGCAAAGAACAAACTTTGGAAACTCTTTGGCGAAGACGCTGTGAGTAAGACCTCAAAGACGAAGGAGTGGGAGTGGAAACAGAAGACCGAGGAGGAGGATCCGGAGAGGCAGGTGTGGGTTGATTATTTGCGATACTTGGGGCTCATTACCAGAATGAAAGACTAGAGAACCCGAGCCCCAACCCCAACCCGAACCCGAATCCGAACCCAACCCAGCCGAGACTCAACCTCTGGCCAAGAGCCAGCCAAAGCCACAACATTGTATGTCTTTTATTTTTTTGGAGGAACGCCTTTCTCTTTGTTTTCCGTCTCGATCCAAGTCGAGCCGAAACTGAGGTTGAACCACTCCCAATCTTGGCACGACTCCGGGCCCAAGTCTGGCCCAGCTCGGGCCGCTCGCCACCCACTGGATTGAGGAGCGCTGGAAATATGAGAATTTAGAATGCAGATGCAGAACTTTATGCAAAGTTCGTGACTAATCTGCGCGCACCGCCGCCGCCTGAACTTGAGGAGCGCAGCCGGGGCAGAAAGTATTTCTTATTTGATTTATTTTTTATTATTTTCCGCCCGCCAGACGACGCTCGCTGGCTCGAGAGGTCTCGAGATTATTGGCGAGCGTAGGAAATAATAAAAGAAATCAGGGAAAACAAATTGGAGTCAGTGCGACGACGCCGAGAGTTCTCCTCCAGATTGAAATCTGATGCAGAAAATATAAAAAACGAGCTCGGGAGAATGGCAAGAAAAGTGAATGTGTTGTGTGGCCTTTTTCTTGTACAGTGGTGTGAAAGTGGCGGAATAAGAGGAGCCTCAATTTCTTGGCGTGATTTGGCAGAAATTGTACATCTGGCAGAGGAGATCCCAGAGAAGCCGAAGAAGTTGAAGAGTGTTCCCAGAACTCAAAGATGAAGCCCCAAAAGGTTATTGATTTAATACTATTACCTTTGGCTGCGGTTGCCAAAAGGTTTTTGCTTCAATTTCTTTCATTAGGAGTGCTCATTATTACTTTATTTAATTTTTATATTTTTTGTATTATTTCTCAGCTGCAATTCTTATTTCTACATTTAATTATAAATTTTTAAAGCAAGTTTTATATATTGAAAAACCATGATTAATGCTTACATTTACTCAGCTCATAATTACAATAATTTTTTACAAATTCCCCCTATTGAAAATGTGGTTTGTCTAAACGTTTTATTTTCTTCCGGCTAATTTCCCTGTCTCCACCTCGGATGCCTAATTTTTTTAGACTTAGTCAGCGGAATTGCAACACATTGTTGGGCACTGAAACGATTTACATTGCCTTCCGAAAGTCTGCCTACCGAAGGCGAGTTTTCCGCCTCGTTTTCCGCGCGCTGTTTATTCATGCGAAATGCTCATCGCCCCTCGCTCGGAATCGGTTCGGAATAAGTTCCTCTAATGCGTGCGGCTATTTATACTATTTCCACCAGCCGCGCCGGGCACGTCGCGTATCTATATCTCTATATCTCGCGGATGCCTAGCGTCTGATGTCTGCGGCGAGGTTCGTTGACTCAGAGGCAGAGGCTTTGTTGTATGTGATTCGGCGTCGGTTTTTCGGCTGAGAATGACCAGAGAGTTGGGCAATCGGAATCCGAATTGGCCACACCGAAACCATAGAGACTATAGCAACAGCAACAATAAGGCCCACGGATCGTACATTCATTATCGGAAATGTCAGTGCGTGACCTCGACCGCGTTTTTAGAATTTTACAATTTTCGTTTCTTTGCATTTTATCGGTCTTTGGGGCCAGGCAACGCCTTCGGTTATTATTGTCTGATTCAGCCTCCCTCCCCATTGTTGATATTATGAATAGAATTTTACAGAACTGTTGAAAATTAAGCGGTGAGACTTTGATAAATGTCCGCAACTGTGCCAGAAAGTCGCACCCAAAACGTGGGTAGGTTTGGTCTTGGGTCATAACCCGATAATTAGACTCTATTCACCATTAAAAAATGTATTTAAAACTTGAACAGACACTGTGCTAATTCCCCTTATAAAAACACCTTCGAAACACTATCAAATCGTCATAAATCTCTTCTCAGAAGAAATCAAATTTATTGCCAATTTTTCATACGAGCAGGAAAGAAGTCAACAACCCAAAAATTCCACCCAGAAATGTCGCTTAGAGAACACACGTTTCCATCCGAGATGTCACATAAATTGGGAACGCACGAACAGCAAATAAATTTCCGTCCTTTTCTTTTTATTTTTGCAAAACATTTTTGTGTGAAGTAGTCACGACATTTGGAACACTTCCAAAGCGGCCCAAAAATAGAGTTCAACGAAATGGAATTAGACGAGGAGGAGAACCAGGCGGCGACTCTAATTACCTAAAGGAAGCGGCTGGCAGATAAATGGGAAGCGGAAGGGAAGACACCGAGTGCTGGTCTGTAAGGTGAGGTTCTCCCGCCTGAAAGACGACCCCAGAAGTGCAATTAATCAGCTGACCCAGAAAGCCACTCACAGCTTCTTGGCCAGAAGAATTGATGTCGTCGACGTGCTGTGACCAAATGCACGGGGAATTAACTCGGACAGGGTAAACCGCTTTGAAGATCCGACTCCGACTCCATCTCCATCCCGAGAATGTGTGAAGAGAGTCTGCAGTTAAAGCCCGACTTGGCCTATTGAGTAACACACATATCGGACAAGGAGTTTTGGGTTAGCAGAGGGGCTCCTCCTCCTTCTCAATCTCCTCAATCCCCTCCGTTGACATAATCACGTCCGAGTGTCACGTTCACAGATGATGGCCGGAATCCCGTCTCGTCTCGGTCTCTGGCTTTTGTTGGCATCACGTTCGGTCTGGGGCCATGGGGCTTCAGGCCGCAGAACAAGTTTGTCGTGAAAATCTCTGTTCTGTGTCTTCATTGTGGTCTCATTAGAAACATGTTACATGGAAACCGATTATGAAATTGCTTAACTCTCCCTAACTGTTCCACGTAATTAATTTCAATGAAATTAGGAAAAGCTCTTTTTGATTTGGTGTGAAAGAGTGTGACTCTCGAGAGCTAAAATCGTATTACGGGGAAATAGAAATGGCGGTGAGCTCTCTTTTTTGTTCTTGAACTTTCTAGTCTGCTCAAGAGTGATTAGTTCTTGAGACCCTCTCACGTTCTGAGTTTCTGTAGGGCAAAGAAAATGTTGTGGGAAATTTATTAAATGATACGAATATTATTCGAGTTTCGAATAAGTTAATTTCCTTCCATTTCTTTAGTCAATAAATATTTAATCATGGTTTGTACGTTCACAAAACTGAAACTGAAAGTTCCCTCGTAAATCTATCATCAGAGATTGCCAACAAACTTAACCCCAATTAATCCTTTTAACTAAGAGCTGATAGCTTATCTTGTGACACATTCTCGGCTTGATTTAACCCCCTTGGGATGCCTCAACCACTTGACCTTCCCGTCAGAACTTATCTGTAGAATTTCAAGTAACCTTCACTGGCTCGAATAGAACAATTAAAGATAATGTTCCGAAGCAAATGATGCAGCTTGGAATTGAGGGGCACGACTCACCCAGAAAAGTGCCTTGCCCCCGGGGGAGGTGATTCAGAAAGCGAAATCGTTCGATTCGATTAATTGTACATAATAAGATACAATCGCTAGGCTAATTAGGCTTAAACCGAAACTGAAATCGATAAATACACAGAAAACTAGCAAGAGAGACAATAAATACCAAGGAGGCCAGGCCACCTGGACACGTTGTCTCGGAATCCCATTTGGTCATGTCGCTGACCCGAGTTCACTGTCAAAAATTGTGAAAATGCGTCGTGTATCTGCATGGAAAATGCCATTGGCAAATGCATTTCCTCCGCGCTTGTCCTGTCTCGTTTTCCATTTTCGGGCCGCCGCTTGGCTTAGCTCTGTGTGTGGAAATCAATCATGAAAAATATGCTGGCCATTAACAATTGGATTTGGAATCGAAATCGGATTCGGATTTGGATTCGTACATCGAACATGTGTTCAAAAAAGCCTGAAAAGCCAAAGCGACAAACAAATGGCAATTTGTTGTTGATCTTTCCTCAATAATTCAAAATATTTGATTTACTTTCGCCTCGTGCCGCATTTGACAAGTTTTATTGGGTTTTGTTTTGGCCCGATGCCGCCTCGGATGGATGCCGCTCGAAGTGTTCGATGTGTGGAGTGGCCTGTCGATCCAATCCAGTTTTCGCCTCATCTCCGAGAGGTTCTCTCCCTCGTTCACCCAGATATTATTCAGATATTCAGATACTCAGACATTCAGGCGTGAATTTGACACCACTCGGGTTTGAGTTTGGTTTTCGTGTGGTCTCCACTCCGCTCCGATTACCAAACTTGGCCATCTACACTTTTCGGACTTCTCTTTGGAGTGCAATTAAGATGCTGGCTGACACAAATGGTTGAAGCTGAAAAGAGGCCGGCGGACGGACAACGGACAAGGTCACGAATATAGTTACCAGGTGGCGTCAATTACCCTGGGGGGAGTGGCAGTGGGTGGCCCAAGGCTGTGGTGCAGGTTAACCCCTGGCTTTGGCTGCCCAAATTGAGCAACTGAAGCGCGGCTCTGGCCACTGGACAATGAATCGTTCATTACGCGACTTTCATTCGATTTTTTACCTCTTCTCTTAAGTTTTTTTTTTGGGCCAGCGGCAATTAAAATGAGATTATTACCAACGGTGGTTTTGCCGGCTTTTCTTTGCTGCTCTCTTGGAGGTTTTTGTTGGCTTTGGTCAATGTACTATGTTGGAAAATCAGTTACCACCGAGCGGCAAACCTCTGGCCCAAAAGACTACCCAAAAGCCGAAACCAGAAACCCCGAACTAAGCCCCTCCTAACGACTTGTTAATTGTGTAATAAATAGAAAGCTGAAAGCGGCAATGCAACCCGAACCTGAGCCGCGATAAAGGGAGAGAGAGATGCAGCCGGTAATCAGTGTGGTAATAATTGAAATTTAATACCAAGGAAACGTAAATGAATAAAGAGGGATACAGAGAATACTTTGAGAAGAATTAGAGAGGCCACAAGATAATTACTATATCTTGTAGATATAAACTTTTACAACCCCAATTCCTAAGATATTTTTATAGGCTCATATAAGCACTTTATTAAACCAAATTCATCAACACCTTATTTATTTTAAGACTGTTTTCCTTTAACTAGCAATAATTAGGCTTATAAACTTCCGCTCTCCAGACAATAAGCTCCCCAAAATCTCTACTAAGACTCTCTGCCATAGATAACCCCCTTTAGCCAAACATCCGAATGACATTTAACCATATTGAGTGGCCATAAAAGACAAATCCCCATACCCATAATTACGAGCCGCCGCAGCAGCTGCCGCCGAGAGATCTTCGAGCTGAAGATAAACGCGCGGCCATAAAAACAACTGAAAAATAACATCCCGAGGGGCGAAAAGGAAACAAATTAAAATCAAACAGATGAAAAATGGCAAACAAATTTCGTTGGTTATTTCGTTAACATTGCAAATGAGTGTGGTCCAGGGATTCGCTTTTAGTATTTATTTTTGGGGAGGGATGTCCTCGGGCCTGGAGCTGGAGCTGGAGCAGGGGCCTTTTGAAGATCCGCGACTGCCGGGGAACAATGAAAGCCTCGCCACACTTCACTTTCACTATCTCGGCTCGGCTGGCAGATGGAACATGCCGTCGCCGCCTCCCATCGGACCCCATCCGATCCCATCGGATGCGAGATCCCATCGAGTTTTCCCGCCATTACGACACCTCAATTTGCGATGCAGCGGCTTCCCATGCCCAGAAGCCATGAAAATCTTAACGAAAAAAACCACACGGAGCCACCTCCTGGAGCCGTCAGCTCCTCCCCCTTTTTTTTTTGGTGGTACAGGGACTGGGACTGGGCCTGGGACCCCCGACTCATTAGGCCCCAAACAAGTTCATAACTCTGGAGGAGGTGCAGGGTCAGGCCGAAAAGTAAACGAAGCAGCCATGATGACGATGTAGTTTGGACATGTGAGCGGCGGCCCACAGCACCTGCGCGCGCACGATCCCAAATTGATTTTTAAAAGCCTCCTCCAGAGCTTCAGCCGAGTGGGAACCTTCCTTCCTGCTGCATCTCCATCACCGCAAAGGGTGGAGACCGAAGTAAAAGTTCAGCCGAGACCTGACCTCCCGCCTGCCTCTCGTGGCTTTTCATCGCTTCATAATCTCCTGCTTTGACGTTTTTTCGGTCAGGGAAACACTTTCGCGGGCCGATCGATCGATCGATGCTTCGATCCGGATGATTATCTCTCGGGGAACGTGATTTGCTACCACAGCAGCGGAGGCACCAACGGCAGCGGTTAACCTCGGCGACATTATTTACTGCTCATTTAACCGCAAAACATGAATAATTTTCGCGGGGCGTTAATAATCGCCTTTAAGGTGATGCTGGGGTTCAACAGCTTTTAGGAGAAACCAGAAAATAAGGGAGAAATTGCTATAATCTGATCAGAACTATGAGCAGTAAGGAGATCACATGAAGTGAAGGCAACTGTGCCCGCATAATGCTGCAAGTCTAATTTTTTTATCCCTCACAGCAACTTTCTCTTCCAGAGATTTTTGAACAGTATCCCGGGCTTTGTTAATTTGTCAACGTTTTCCCGGGAGTGAAAGTTTCATTGATCTTCCTTGGAGTCTTAGTGCCACCGCCACCACAGGCATAAACGAACTTATTCAACTCAATTGATTTCACGCAATAACCGACCGCCTTCGTATTCACACATCAACACCTCCTTAGGCTGCCCCTGCCCCTGCGCCTTTCCGCCCCCGAACTCCTTCCTTGCTCCACACCAAGTTCATAAAAACTCGGCTTGGCTGTAAAATAAAACCAATATTTATTGCCAATTCAGCAATTGGCGAAAAACTTTATTAGCAATTTGCCAATTTGAATAAAACGAAGTTAAACGAGACGAAACGGAGGCCAGTCCCCGATGGAGGTAGCAAACCTCCGAGGTAAGGAATAACATGGGTGAAGTGGAGGAGTATCGGTAGGCGGAACACACCTCTCTTTAATGATTGAATGTTTTTGCCCATGAGTAGCAAGCAGCAAGTGGCAGAAGCAGTCGAGGCTGCACCTAGTCACGTGTGACCAGACTTCAGGGCTTTGAGTAACCTTGCAGTGTGGACGTTCTCTCATAAGTGTGGTATTATTTAGGATACTCCTTATCAGTAAAGTAAAATCAAACCAATTATAAATGACTTGCTAGGAATATCAACAGATCTCTGTAATTGCAATTCATTCTAAATATAAGATCGATGAATAGATAAGCTGACATACAAGCATCGTTTGCAATGACCATTAGCTTTTGAGCAAAAAACAAACTGCGGGCCAAGTTTCAATGCATTTGCATGATCCCTTTAATGATCCCTCGATCGACAATGTCGCTGATAAAGGCCAAACACAGCATCAAAGGCAAGAGGTCCATGGCTTCCAGCCGAAGAGCCTCCGCGCATCTTCTCCGGCTGCTCATTCGAGAAATGCCAAGAAGCATAAGCACACATCGGAGTGTGCCTGCCCCTCCATGGATCTATATGTAGTATGTAGCGATCGCCTGTCCCTAATTTACCCCCGACCATCCATCGAGAGTTCCCCATCTGTCGGCTTGGAGTCCGATTCGTACTCGAACTCGGACCGCTGTCAGATTGTGTATCTCTGACTCTTGTTGTTGCTGTCTGTCAAAGGCAAAAAGTGCATTTCTTCGATATTGGAAACAATTCGAACTCTGTTAATGCTGAACTTTTTCCCCTTCGCTCTCTGTTTCGTTTTGTTTTGGTGGCTTTTCTTCGTCTCTTTGTTTTTGCTGTGTGTACTCTCTTCCGGCAGTGTACAAAGTTTTTTTTTTTCGTATTTTGTGGCATCAGTTTTTCTCGTAGTTGTTGCTGCTGCTGCTTTGTTTTTCCTTTTCGTTGAAGGCTGTCAAAGAGATTTTGTCTCGGCGATTTGCAGTTGATATGCCAAAAGGTTTTTCCCTCCAGCTCCTGCCTTTTCTTATTTTCTTTTCTATTTCCGCCAGCCCGCGAAGAGCAGCGGCAGCGATTGAGTCACATCACGACTCTTGGCACCTTGCCTCGCTCGCCATTTGCATTTATTCGCACCTGGCTCCCAGGCTGGGAATCGGGCATCTTCGCCGTGATCCCGCTGCTGCACCTAACCCTCATATTTGTACGATCCTTACGTGACAATGGTGGCGAAAGACCGAGGTCATTATCATAAAATCGCCACGTGATCGAGTCAACACAAGTGGCTGGCAGCCGACAAGTAAACTTTCTAATATAAACATAAGCAGGAGCTGGGAATAAATTCTCCTCCCAAGATATCAATACGCTTTATGCTTCCCACCGATCAATCTATATAAGTCAGGTCTTTTCCCTTCCCTCACACCACCAGTGTCGGTGATTATTCAACACTTGATCGATATTACATGCGACCCGAAAACCGATCGAAACCCAAATGACAGCAATTAAAAAATTGCAACCACTAAAAGAGGCCACAAGGCAGAGAAAGCCAATGAACCGAGACACGAATGAATGTTAATTATGAAATGAAAATCCCAAATATTTCAACAGTCCGAAATAAATCCTTAATCTCGGTCCATCATCGCCAAAAAAATTGCCAATTGGCAAATGAACGAGTATGTCTGTCTGCATTTTTTTCGGTTTTCAGTTTTTGGTCTTCGGTTTCGTTTTTAAATTGCCATGAAAAATTAAAAATTGCACGCAATGCCGAAACGGTGGAAGAAATAATGGCAAATATGAGCGGAGTCGCGGCGTCGCGGAGTGAGAGAAATATTGTTGATAGTTTCGGACATGAGAAATGGCAACTTTAATTGCGGAAACAAATCAACGGAAAACCAATGGAAATTGCTCCTTTTTCACTTATATTTTAGTCTAGGAAAACTTACGCAACCTTGGTTAGATTTACAAGTTTAGATTCAAGATAGGGCCCTGTCGTGTGGGATTCTTACCTAGAAAGAGAAGAGAAGGAGAAAGTGAGTTAGTGGCGACAAAATTGAAAGCGACTTGAAAGGGGACTAAATAGGGGAGATTTATGGCAGCATTAGGGGGGAAACCACTTCCAGAACGATCTATAAATATATTATTTATGACTAAATAGGGCCCACAAACACCAGATGATTTGTTTGGCTTAGCAGGCTTGGCAATTTGGGACTTGGGATTGAGATCTCTTCCTCTGCAGTGGGTGGCCACCACCAACAAACAAATCCACAAACTGACGGCTCCCCCCACCTTCATGGGAAATATCTCCAACTCAAGTGGAGTTCTCCAGAATGTGACCGGACTGGGGTCGGGGGACAGGGCTAGTTTGCTATGCTAATTGAAAAGCGAACGAGAAAAGCTTTCCACTCAGCTGGGAAATTTATGTATCAACACACAGAGAGTCAGAGTCGCAACAAAAAGACTTTTCACCCAATTTTCTGGCTCGTGACATTCGCGTGGGTGTGGAAATAGTGGGAGGTGACGGTGGCCATGGGAAGGGGAACAATCGGAGAGTTGGGCACGCGACGAATTTCGACGATTGGCCTGCGGTTGCTCATGGAGCATATAGCACACACACAGTGTCTCCTGGCGTTGGCCTGATTTCCTACGGAATGCATTTACCCGTCGCAGTCGATAGAAAGTTCCTACAAATAATGTGACTGGCGGAAAAATCGATAAAAACCAGCAAACAACAAACTTTGCCCCACATTATGCCCCAGTCGAAATCGATAAGATAAAGAGTTTCTGTTGGGAGTCGAGCCGAGCTTACTGCTTTCATTGTTTTGGCTGACATTTTATTAATTGGAGGCATAAATCATCATAGTTTGCGATAACAAGAGGGGGTCAGCGGAGTCAACAGGGGAATCGAGAGTAATTAATTGGGGAATATATAGCTGAATTTATAGAGGCTTTAACTGGGTTGAGACTAGCTCGGTTCCGACTTAAAATCCACACAGTTTTGTTTACAGAAAACCCCAATAAGCCCCATTCCCCATTCAGCTTTTCCCGTATGGCATTTTTTCTACGCTTTGATGCGCTCCAATGGATTGGCAAACTCCTAAAAATATTACGGATTTATTGTTGCACCAGCAGAGACAGAGAAAAAGAAAAAGAGTCGGACAAGTTGAGTGAGACATTCCCGCACGGCTGAGACACATGAATGGCAAAGAGGGGAAAAAACGGCAAGTGGAAATTATGCAAATTTTTTATGTAAACAGAGGAAGCTACCAGCCAAGGCCGCAAATAGGAAATGCCCTGAAAGAGCATGGGTGGCATCGACATCTCGACATTCAAGAGGTCTCTGACCCTGCGATAAGGCTATTTCCATAAGGAAAGCACTATTAGCACAAAGGATACAAAGGATACAGATCAAAGGTTAACAGCAAAATAATAACCAAGAAGAAATACGACACAAGTTGTCAGCAAATCTGAATGCCATTTCATGGCCTGTCAATCAATTCGCGGAGAGAGAAATCCTGAGAAAAGGGCAGTCGCAGTCGCAGTTGCAGCTGAAGATTTATGTGGCAGCAATTGAAAATTGCAATTGCCATTCCGGCAAAGGCAAAGAGTTTTCACATTCTGTGATCATTTTGTGCCCGCAACCCTGGTTCAAAGGTTAGCATAATATTTTTTGATTGCATTTCAATTTCTGGCCACATTGGCCATAAATCTTGCACAAGTGGCAAAAATTAAAAGTCATAAATTATGATAGAAGCCAAACCGCAATTCCCATTCCCATTCGGCCAATTTTAACTGCTGCGACTGTGCAACTGCAGCGGCAACTGCAACGGCCACTGCAACTTTCAATGCAGCAAGCAGGCTGGCAAGCGATCCCCTTTCCCCGCTAAAGAAAAATTCAATTTTTGGCCACTTTAATTACGCCGATCCGTAAATAGAGTCAAAGTTTACCAAAAGAGCTGACAGCGGATGACAACCGTGCCGGAGCCGGAGCTGGGCCCAGTGGGTGGCTAACGACTTTTTAATTGAAATTACCCTGAGAGCTGGGAGCGCGTTCCCAGGAGGAAATTGTGGCCATTCGTGGAGAAGGATATCGGAGGAATTTGTCAGAAAGATGATAGGTTATGTGATGATAATTGTAGAGGTAGTTTAGGAATATTTATACACAATTTACTATTGAACACTTTATACGTTTATGTATCTAAAAACAATACAGACTTATGAATTAAATTACTATACCAAAGGTAAGAAGGCGACAGACGTAACATGGCTAAATCGATTCCTCTGAAGATGCTGATAAGGAATATAAGTACTTTACGGGGGAGGAGATGCCACCATCTGCCTTTTACATACATTTCCTTCTGTTTCTCTTTTTATTCTTTAATTAAAATAATATGTAAATATTCCTAAAATTCAAAAATCCAATGCGGATTTTTTCCAAGTTTCTACCATGTGAAAAACACTCCAATCTTTCCGTTTATCATGTTATCCCCAAGTCAAAAAACAAAGCTTACATGTGTCAGCTGTTGATCCAAACAAAATAATTTACTTTATTCCAAGAGACCATGTGGGTTGAGCTTCTTGCGCTCTCTGTGCTTCTACTTTGTATGTTTCCATGTGGTTCTCCGTGTTCGGTGACATGGGTTTAATTATTTTTTAAATGATTTCCCAACTTTTTGGTGTACTCTTGTCGGTTTTTCCAGCCCACAGACGAGCCCAAGGGAGCACATGTGAGCCGAGACGGAGACCTAAGACCCAAGACCAAGCCCTGAAACCATTGTTTGGAAAGTTTTGGACGCCCACACAGAATGAATGGGAAGTGGTTACCCGCGTTGTCGAAGGCACAAATTAATCTCTCCCTGAACCGAAGTGATAACAGGCATAATAAAGTTTTCAACACTCCATGTGGAGGCTCCGGGGACGGAGCTAACGATCTGCCCACAGATGCGAGTACAACATGCAACATTTGAGTTTGAGGATGGGACTACTACAACCATCCCGATCCCGATTCCGATCCCAAATCCGAGTCCAAACCAAGCAATTCCACTCCATGACGTTGTCATTTAGGATTGCGTGACGATTGCGCATTTCTCGTCGCAGAAAATTGAATTGAATCTTCGATGCCGGTGCTCCTCGTACTTGAATTGATGAGTTTGATGGGTTTATAATGTTTGGAAAAACGCTCGACATGGGGAAAACGCCAAGAGGAAACGTTCGGGAGAAGTCTTCATCGAGTTTGAAGAGATTTATATTGTCTTACGCAAGCCAAGGACTTGGACGAACCTCTGAACTTTCCACCAACCTTTCCTACAAATTATTGTGAATTTTTTTAAGCAACCCAACTCTCATAAATTAAAGTTGCGCCTGAACCGCACCCGTCCATCAATTTTTATTTGCGCCTTCAACTTGAGACGCTCGCGCTTTTTCGGGGCTTGTCGGGAAAACAGATATTGCCGACGAGATAATGACGACGAGGATGGGACTCTGGCTCTGTCTATTTGGCAATTCAAGAGCATCGCGATAAGCCAATAAAAAAATAAAAAGCTAAGAAAACTGCAAACTGTAATTGCAATTGTATTTTGTAATTGGAAAATGGAAAGGCTGCGCGGCCCGAGCCTTGTTTTATGGAGATGATGACTCAAAGGCAGCCAAAAGGTACGAGAGAAAGTCAGGAACTAGAACCAAGGAGTAGGGAGTGGATCCCAAGCAGCGGATGCCGCCCACAATGTCAAAGTGGAAATTGGAGAGCTCCGAGCCCAGAGATGATGATGAGTTGCCACCCACTTAATGTTTCCGCAACTTTCCCCATCCTCAACCACTTTCCAACTACTTCTACTTGCTGGTAAATACATTTTTAATTATTAAAAACTCTGTTAGTTGTCGAAATTCATTTAAGTTGCTGCTGGCTGCTGACGATTTTCCCCATTTAATTATTAAACTAAGCGCAGGCATCTGGGAAACTCCTTGAAAATAATTACAGCCGAAATAAAACAAGAGTTTCAATTACCGAAATACACGGCTGACGAGCTGAGGAGAACAGGTGGCTGCGTCGACTGAGTTGGCTCTTTTGACAGGATAGCAATTTCCCCAGTCTTTCGCCCCTATTTTACCCACCACAGCCACGCCCACACACTTACAGTGGCGCGTGAAAATTTTATTGCGATTGTTTTCAGCGATAATTGGGCCAGCTCAGCCCTGATCTGGTCACGATCGCGGGTTCGCGGATTCTGCCTGAGAAATGACACCCATGGAGGCCGAGCCGGAAGAGATTGCACTCGGCGCGATCTCTTTCTCGGGCTTCCTCATTATGGAAAATTACCCCGGGTGCTTTCGGCACTCGTGCCAAAACCCAGTAGCAGTAGCTCCAGCTCCACGCTAATTCACACCTTGGTGCGGAATTGGATTCGGCCGGGGCAATCATTATCGCAAATGGAGGGGCTGCTTCCCAGTACAAATCGTTCTCGTTTGCCGGTCTCCAGAACGACGAGGAACAGGAGAGTTAACACCTCTAATCAACGGCCAGGCCAAATGTCAGTTTTCATTGGCAGAAAGACCTGCAATTTGCACAGGGCTTCCTTTCGAGAGAGAGCTAATTTTCTAAGGGTGTTCTCTTTGCTATTATATTTGAGATGTACTAGCATTAGCTTCCCAAAAGAAAAGGTATTAATGAGCCACAGCTTAGTCACCATTTAAGCTCAAATAAAATGCAAGTGTTTGTATTTTTCCTACTTTAAATTCTCGAAACATTTTCAGAGTTTCCCTCGCAACTTCCTCTTAGTTTTCTTTCCTTCTTCGGGTTAAATACCACTTTCTCGCCCACACCACACATTCTTTGTTTGAAATTTTCCCAAACATAGTTTTCACACTCCGGCTAAATGGAAATGCTTTTCGTTTTTGCATATTCCAAGTGCGGAGGGGGCGTGCCAGCCGCTGAAAATTGCGCGTGAATTGTTCAATTTTTCCATTCGGTTTTTTGCTCGTGACTTTAGTGCAAACTCTACTTGGCATAGTTGATGGATTTCCGGGCTTTTCTTTAATCGACGACCACCACCCTCAATTATGCAAACGAATTTTCCAGTAATATGGGGGAAAATGGCGGGGAATTAAGACGGGGCCAAAGTCATCATTTAGCTTGATTCGCCGAGCATTTTTCGGGCTTCCTTCAAGGCAAAGACAAAGTCCCTTCTTTGCATAATTAGCTGACCTCCGATGGAGGCGGCGGCTAAGGTCTAATAGGAGGCTCAGGGTTTCGAAGGTCTCGCTATATTTGCATACGAATACGAGTCCCATCGAAATTGATACGAGAATTAGCCGGCGAAAAATGGTGAAAGCCAATTGCCAAGTGTCTTCTTCAATGACAGATGGCCGAGGGAGGAGCCGGAGCGGGTGGGAAGGTGGAAAGACCTCCAAAGTGGGAGGTGTCGACAGGGGTTAACCGAATTAATTTCCCATTCAGCCGCCGCTCAGAGAGAGATGGCCCCGAGCGGATAAGGCAAACCCAGGAGACCGACCGCAGCAAAGCGGAGAAAGACTCTGGCCCGACTTTTACTTGGCCCCCAAAACGCGAACTTATGGTAATACCCTATTCCCAGAAGGCATTTAAGATATTTTGCCATTAAAGGTAATTAAATAAAAACAAATTATATAGATGCAAAATATTAAAAAGGGGTCTTTAGAAAACCAAATTATAATATAAACTTGGAGAGGCAAAGAATCCCCTTTTAGAGTATTTAAATCTGCGATCTCTGGCGCTGACATTTCTTTGGCTGGCTGGGTACGATTTCTGGTTTGTCTCTTGGCTCAATTTGGGGATGCGGCGGGGTTATCACAGCCCCGACATCTTCCGAAAATATGCAAAAGTAATGTTATGCTCGCGGGGGCGGAACCGGGCATACTTATTTCAGTTGCCCGGTGTTTGGTGTGTGTTTTGACTTTTCCTTAATGGCTTCCGTTGAACTTGTGGCCATCGGAAAAAAACGGCAACTGCAACTCAGCTGCGGGAAAGAGCTTCAGCTTGGCCAGCGGCGAAGGTCATGAACGTCAAGTGCGTGGCTTATGCAGGCGTTGCCAGAGGTGGGCACTGGGGATCCCCGGGGCACGTGACTTTTTTTGGTCAGGTGGGGTAATTAAGAGGGAGAGCCAAGCATTTGGTCAACGCCAAAGGCGGCAATGAACTCTTGCCCGCAAACACACAGAAAATGCATTATCAATAAGTTAGTTGCAACATTTGGGGAGTGAAGAGTGAGGAGGAAGTGGGAGAAGGTGCATCTCAGCTACACAGGCAGAAAAAGCTAGGCAAAGTATGGCTTTCATGGATATATCACTTATTAAAAGCAGTAATTAAGCCGCAATGAGCTTCTTAATTTAGTCATAAACATTTTCATACTAATTTATGTAAACTTAATTAATATTTTGAAATATTTAAGTACATATAATTCCAAAATAGTCACTGCAGTGCACATTTCCCCTACCAAATTGTTCGTCACTCAAACTTTTTCTGGTTTCTGGGGTGACTCTCTCGAAATGAGGGGGGGAAAACTTCAATTCCAGAACAACTAGCTAAACAATAGAAAAACGCATAAAAGGAAATTGTTTTCTGTGTTTATGGATGGAAAAACTATGTTGTTATTGCTGGTGGTGCAAAGTGGAGGCAGGTGGCTGGAAGGAGGGAGGGCGTACGGCGCACGGAGCACTACGAAACCCCGGGAGAAACTCGGTGAATTGGAACGAAAGCATTTCACGAAGGCGAAACGAAGGCGGTCTGTGGTCCGTGGTTGAAAAACTGAAAATGAGCAGTGGAAATGGGAATGGAAATGGTAATTGCAGCGGGATTGAGTATGATAATGAGTGTAGCATGTGCTGGGTATAGTTTTTCTATTTTTGGCTGGATCTAAGCCGGTGAATTAAGAGCGGAAACTAAAGTTCTGGCGCTAACTAGTATACCTTAGTTCTGTTACAAGTTGTTTCTTTTCGTGAGGTGTAAGTTTTCACATCAATCACGCGTAAGATACTCCTGACAATTTAAGTTATTATTTAATTTATTTTTCAATTAAGTTATTACCCCATATGAATCGAAACTACTTGTTCTTCCTCCACTTGTTCTAGCTTTTCTCTCTAATGAAAGCATTCTTTTGCCCCTCCCATTTATAAATTTCACCCTCGGGACCATCTGCTCGTATCCTCCCTCTATCAAACAGCTGTCCCATCCGTATCCCACATCTCCCTAGCACACATCTCATCCTATTTCCCCTATCAAATAACTGTCAGTATACAAATTTATTATTCGGCAACAAATCAAGGCATCTCATCTCGCATTACAGGATGCATTTCATGCTCGGGGGCGGAGACCTAATGGGGACCCCGCTCTTTATGGCCGCCATTAAGTTGCTTCGGTAAGTGTGACCACCGAAACTGGGTTAATTAGTGTTGCCTCACAGCAAGTACTAAGCCCTGCAGCCAGATACAGATGATATCCGTAGTGCTCCGAACTAAACCCGTTCCGCTCCAGAGTGGCAGAGTTGCTACAGAGTTGCTGTGTGTGGTTTCCGGTCGCATTTTTTTGTTTTTATTATTATTACTACTAGACTAGAGTATTATTTTGTAGGTTGACTTTAATTTGAATTATTCGGGACCCACATAAGCTGCGTTAAGTGCTCGGAAAACTTTGTTCGCTGCACAAATGTAACAGAGGAAAAAGTGGCCATAACCTTATCAGGTGCATTTGCAACCCTTGATCTGGTTTCCGACCAGAAACACGCCATATTTCATCACTATAATAAGGCAGTGTATGTAAAAAAGGGGATATATCCCTCCTGTGGCCTATGTGACCAACTGCAGGTGCCACACATTTTAATGAGCCACTTAATTAGATTTGATTTTCACTGTGATTAATGATTGCCGCTATATATGCCATTATTTCTATTGATTTTTTGATAGCACAACTTTGTTCAGAGGAAAACTGATAAAGTATCTGCCATTTATGTTTACAATTGCGGAAAAAAGGCGGCGAAAATGAAGTCATAAAGGCTTTAAGCTACCATTAAATGGTATGGGAATTTGTAAATAATTCCATTGTTCTTTTATTTTAAACTCCCAAGGGTAAGTGAGATCACGTAGCATTGAGTGTAACCCATGAACTTAGTTTGAATTAAATATAGAAACATGACCACATGGACTTCTATAATTGGTAGCTTCCCTTTGACACGAACTTGGCAGTGATATCATAGTTAAGTGTGCCATTTGCAGGCTCACAATTAAGTGCTTCATCTGATCTCCAGCTGCTCCATCTGCTCCGCCTACCTCCCCAGAAATCAGACAGCGATCTCCGGGAATGCCTTGGCTGACACGGGCTACTTCAAGACTGGAGACCCTTTGGGGCTTCGCTCCCCGACAATTAATGCTTCAAAAACTTGACTGCGAGTCTTGGGCAAAACTGGAACAATCTCTCCTTCTCGGCCCGCTTCCCTGCCTTTTGAACCCATGCCGCAATTTGCAAATGAAGTAAGAGAGACAAAAAGCGAAGGGAAATCGAGGGGAAAAACAAAGAGGCTCTCCGCAACGGTATAATTAAGTTGGCCTCATCAGCCATTTACGGCTTTTGTTGGTCTACAGAAACAGCAAAAGCAACAAGCGATCGCGTTTTGTGGCACAGACCCTACTCGGCCTGGCTCTTATTCTTGCCAGCCAGTTTTGCAAGCGGAACTCGAAACTTTCCACCAAAAACCAGGGAAACAACGGTTCTGGGTTCTCCGTTCTCGGTTCTCGGTTCTTATGGCCATAATGCGGCCATTGTTTGTCTAATTAGATTTTGAAAGGCACGCAAATCGCATCGCAAATCGAGTCCCCGCCAGTCGGAGATACAGTTATGACAGATCGCTTGGGCAACGGCTGGGATATACATTCATATATCTGTGTCCCTGCCCCGATCGCTCTTTGTCGGCAAATTGTATCGATTTTACTCCCCGAAAAAACTGAAAGACACAGCAGCAGCAGCAGCGCTGAGCTGGAAAAACAAAATGATTTCCATGGAATTTTTCTACTTGGCATTTTTGCGGTTTGGCCAACAAAAAACTAAGCTAGGCTTGGCCAGGCCAAGACAATTAAAGCCGAGAGCCGAAAGCCGAGAGAAATACTTACGAGTACCCACGAAAAGTATACGCAGAGTCGTACGTAAATAGCTTTGGACTTTGGCTTACCTGCAACGAGAGAGAAAAGTTGAAGAATTTTATTAGTTGACTTTTCTTTTTGTTTCTGTTATTTCTAAGGGCTCGTAAAAATGCTTTTGAACTTTGCCACCGACTCTTCAAAGCAGATCAAAAGTCGTAAACTTCAAATTAGTTGGCGGAGAACCAGAGCTGAAAGCCTGAAAGAGGGCCAAAGTTTTCCCCAAAACTCAGCAGCTCGGCGACAAAGTTGAGTGAAGTTTTACGATGTCGTCAGGGGCCTTAGTTTTATATTAATTTAATTAGAGGTTGAGGGAAGTCTAATTTGATAAGTGAGATATGCAGAGAGAATAGAGAATGGCAACGCCCACCAGATGATTCATGATTCCAATGATCGGCAGACATTAAAGTACCTCTTAATGGCCCACATCTTTGTTCTAAATCTGACAGAGCAGGGCATAAAAACCCTTTGCTATGAATTACTGGAAATTTTCTATTGCACAACAGTTCCTTCCCAAAGTAGGCCCCAACAGGGTCAAATGAAGTGTTAATTTATCTTAACCAGCTATGGAGGTTAGGGAAAAGTCAGTTGGCTCACACTTTTCACTTTCGTTTCGAGGCATTTTCCCCCCCAAAAAACCATTTCATTTTCGGCCATCAAAAGCGCCGCACACTTGCTCACACACGCTCACACCTCTGAACACAACAGTAGCTTTGATTGACGCTTTTATGGCAGCTCCAACTAACCAACTATCCAGCCTCGCTGACCACACAATGCAGTTTTCTCCATTAAATAGTTGTAAAAGTAAATATTATCACACCGCGGCGACTGGCCGAGTCTTTGTCTCTACAAAACGTTTATTAAAATTTCAATTTCGACCGAAAATTGCTGCGATTTGAATGCAGCGATAGCGGAGTCACTCGCTGCTCCAAAAAATGTTTTAAACCATATATCTGCAAGTGCGGTGGCTTAGGTAACTCACACAAAATACAATTTATTTGCGGCTTTTATGAGCAATTAAAAAATAAGTCCTGAACCCGGCCAAAAGTCCCCCAATCCAAATCCACGTCTCCGCCGACCGCCCCGAAAAGGCGAAGCCGGACAAGAGCCCCCAGACAACCAACTTGTTGCCTTCTCTGTCCGCAGTTGGCATTTGATATCGATGATGTCTTTGTTTCATTTACGAGCCCAGAGAAATTATGCAAAACCTGGCTCACAGCAGGGGCCAGAGCAGAGCAGAGTCCCGGCTGCGAAGCTAAAGCTAAAGCCAAGAAAAGCCACTCGAGGAGATCGCAAGCTGCAGATTTTTGTGGTTTCAAGAAAAGGCGGGGGAAATATGTTATGGAGGAGTGCAAAAATAAAAAACAAGAAAAGAAACTTGTGACAGAAAGAAAAGATATCTTTATACGTGGATCAGACAACTATATGTAGTTTCTGAAGTCATAAGTACGGTGCGTGGCATAATTGTCATAGGAGACTTTATATTTTTGGTAAATTTAAAGGGGAAAATGGGGAAATAGGATAGTATAAGAAAATATAGGATAAGAAAATTTTCAGGGATTACTATAATCATGAAACCTAAATATAAGCCATATTTTCTTAAAAAGTTTGGGAACAAATTCTGTTCAGAATATAAATTATAAGTACTCAATAAGCTCAATTAATTATTTATTTAATAAAAATTATAACAATAACTAGAGCTCAAACATTTCTAAGGCCTTTCAAGAAAATTAAAAAGAACAGTTGCCCTTGATATAAGACTTCCTTTTAAAATACCCCTTTTTATCGATACATGCTCCTACTTTCTTCCATGAGCTTTAATGCGATAATTCGATAATTCAGCCGCGACTTGATTATATTTTTGAAACAACAACTTAAAACCTTAAATTGCAAGGCAGTTACAGTTATGAAACGCACTGTCTATGCGGTTAAATGGTTGCCCCAACCGATGTGTATAATCAAGGGAGTAAAAGGTATCAATTACAGCGCAGTTTTACGGCAAAAAAAAACCCTCGAAGCTGCAGAAATTTATATAAAAACATTAAGCACAACCCTAGTTTCCCTTTTTTCCCGGACTTGTACGATTTGTTATCTCCAACGTTGACTTTCAGTCTGGTTGTTTTTCTTTTTCTACCCGAAAAAAGCTGAAAACGAAAGTGTTTTCGGATGCCAATCGGCGAATTGGCGGCAAGGCAAGTGCAGCCTCCTCTCGTATGCGTGATAAACCAATTAACTGCAGACCAAAAAATCAGCGAAAAAAATAAAAACGAAAAGTGAAATTTTCGGCACAAGGCAGGGGTCAAGAGAGCAGTTCTTAAAACAATATGGAGATTGTGTCTTTAGTTTGTTTGGACAGTTGCTGGATAGAGATGTCAGTCAAACGTCGAATGGCTCGAGTTTTTTGGGATAAATGTTCAGAAAGCAAAGAACTTTCGGTTGTTTATCTTAAAAATGCCTTCTAATGGGGTTTGGGAAACTTTCTGAACAGTTTTGAAAGGTGACAGGGGAATAATAATATTTTTTAGCCATCATTTGTCATGTGGCACACTTTCAGCTTCTGTCTGAGGCCAAAAGCCTTCAGTTCTCCAAGTGAATATCACTCTGTGTTTGCAGATCTTAATCAATCAAGCCTGAATGGCGACAGACAAAGCTAGATAAACATTAATTGAGTCATTAAGTGCAAACAAGACGAGGCGTAGATGATTAGATAAAATTGTATATCATTTGAAATGGTTATTAAACGAATAAATAATGAAGCACAGAGAACCCACTGGGGAGTGGTCACTAATTAAAATAAGTGAATAAGTGAGTATGACTAGGAGTTGATAGATAATTCAACAACAAGGTCAATAACTCGATATTCCCATCGCTCTTCTTGGCAGGCCAGACAATCTTTCAATCTGCAGCTCAATCATCCACCATTCCATGTGGTCACTACATGTGTTCACCCTTCTAGAACTCGACTGCGACTCCGTCAGGCGCAATTCACAATTCACAATTAATTGAATTATATACCATAATACTCAACTCCAGTTCCGAGAAGCGATTATTCTATAAAGCGAAGGCTAAGCTCCGCTCAAGTTCCTCACTTCATTTTCGGAGTGGTTCGGGTTCGGTTCGGGCTTTGCGTGTTTTGTCAGACGCAATCTAACGGAAATGTTTGTCCATACCTCGCCGATTTCCCCTCGGATTTCCACCGATTTCCCTCCGCCGAATGATGTAAGAAGAACGGGGCTCGGCCCCAGTCGGCAGCAAAAGACGAAGAAGGGGCTTGGTCGCGCGTCTCGCCTCCGTAATGGAGTGGAAGTCACTTTATTATTACAACATTTTCCATTTCGCCTCGCTAAAATAATAATTCGCGCTTCATTTTTTACAACACACCAACAGCTACGAGAGCCCAGAACGAAGCGTTGACCATTGAAGGAGCCATTGACCTCGAGGTTGGGAGATGGCCAGGCTAAAGTCCCAGTCCCCAGTCCCGGTGCCCATTCCTTACCGATCCCAGTATGCGCTGGACGACAACCTGGCGACGTACAGTTTGGGGCATAATTATGGGTGTATTTTTTGTATTTTATAGCCTGGCAATGTTTTACAAATAAAAGAATTTATTAAATAAAATTCCAACCATCTTTCTTTTAATTTCGGATCCTGTAATAATTGCTAGCTTTTATAATAGTCGAATTAAAACGACTTTAAAGGTCCTAGGAGAAAGTTAATAAGTTCCAAGCTTCCCATACTTGCGGATTCCATAAAAATCAGAATTTATTCTCCTTGTTGAAGCTTCAATTATTCAATTACAGACTAGACAACAGACAAAGCCCGCATAAATAACTAGATCATATGGGGGGATACAGAACTTATTTGTATCGAATTTCGCTGTCAAGCTCACGGATAATTTATGTGCCCTTGAATTCCTGGGAAGCCAGCGGCGGATAATGAGCTTCTTTTTGGCATCGCCCCTATTATGCTGCCTCCTGCTGTGGCAATAAATCCAGAGCACACACATCGCCAGAGCCCAAAGCTGACCGGCACTTTTGCCTTGGCCTGGACTCGCCACCATGGGCGGCGAAGGAGGAGGGTTTGGGAGCCAGAGCAGGAGCCAGCTGCATTCAGCACGTTTCAGCTGTTTCCCTGGAAATTGTCGTCGAACGAGCGGCCGAGCATGACGACGACGACGACTTCGCACACTTGCAACATTGCAACATGTTGCCGCTGCAGACAGAGAGTTCTTGGCAGCACATTTCGTGTGGCAATCGAAGCGCGGTGTTGCAACTGGCCAAAACTAGTTTTCCCCTTAGAAGTCACTAATTAGAGCCCGGGAAAAACTAAAACTAAAAACCCGCAAGACCAGCGAGGCGAGGCGATGCGAGGCGCAAATCGATTACAGATATCGAGTGTGCTTGGGGCAGCAGCAGCAGCAGCACGAGTCGATTAATCGATTGTTAATGACGCAACACTGGCCAGCAATGTGTCCCGGGTCCGGACATTGCCTAAAGTAGATGTCAGGCCGCGATCATTAGGGATTAACCAACTGGAAAAGCGTTTAGGGGCTAAGCCAGAGAGCATCATTGAGCAGCGATTAATCATGCCATCGCAAGATTAATGGAGAAGAACTTTGTGGGCCAAGCTCTAAGCAAACACACTCGAGGAGATGAGTGAGTAGGAAGATTTGTTCAAGGGATTATTAATTGTCTGAAAGCAGTACAGACCCCGAGGTGCTGTTGTGCTCTTTATTCGAAAATTTGCATAAGAAAATGGGAAAGAAAAAAGTTTAGCTAAGAACCCAGCTTAGTAAATGGTTTTAATTAAAGCCTCTGGCCCGGCAATCAGGGCTACTAATTGTTTAACCCACTTTTAACAACCCAACTTAAAGCCAGCCATTTACCTAGATAATGGACGCATTCTCAATTCAAATTAACCTTTTTCTAACCTTTCACGTACCTCTGAAAGCAAAACAATCCACAAAACCAACAGAGGGGTTTCGGTTTCCCAAATACTTGTATATATTGTATATAGAAGAGATCATTACCGAAATAATGAGACCATACCAAATTGCTGACCGCAAAAACCTAGATACCAAAATGGAATTACGTGCGGGGCGGCGATCGAACGTAAAAATTAGTCTCAGGGGGAGATGTGGCGGCAGTGGAAACCGATCTGTGGGGGCGTCAATTTGAATTGAAAGCACGAGCTTGATCTGGAGAGATTTACCACCTCCCTTGCGCCGCAGACATATGATTATTAATTTGATTTGTAGCTTTTTTGTGCAATTTCCTTCACTTTCCTTCGGAACAGCCGGCAGAAACAACAACAGAAAATGCCCCAAAAGAGTTTTCTTTTGCGCTCCGCGGCAGATTTCACTTTTCTTTTGTTTTTCTCTGCATTTTTCGTTCGTTTTTTTTTGGGAGGTGGATCGGTAATTTAATCCGGAATTTGTAAGCAATTTGCCCGAATGAGTTTTCAAAAAGATTTCAATGTCAAAGTGTGGGTTGGTCGGGCGCCTCCTCCTTCACGGATCCAAAGAGTAGGAGATCCGTACACCCGAGGGTGGAGAAAAGGTGAGAGACGCTGCTTTTGTTGTGTTAATGAGCAGATATTGCATCGAATCTGCAGGGAAAGCCAAGGGAAGGAAAAGCAAACGCCATAAACTAAATCTCATTAGGACGCAACAAGGTCCGAGAGCTGTAACTTGTCAGCCTTGCACAAATTTCATAAATCTCCCATCTCCCGTCTCTGCTGGAGAACGCGGGAATCCTGATCCTCTTTCTTCTCCGACTGGCGACTGGCGACTGGTTTGCCTTGGTTTGGTCATAAAACTCGTAGATTCTTTATGCGATTCTTCGGCCTGCAATGCAGCATCATTTCGAGGGAAAAAAGCATTCATTCTCTCCATCTCTCCTTCTCTGCTTTTGAAGAAAAACTGGAAATGTTTTTCATTTCTGCAAATGACGGAAAAGTTCTTTGAGATGGACACGTGTTGGGCACATGGTTCGGGGTTCAGCAATGGAACTGAGGATGAGGATGAGGATGAGGTCTAGGATGAGGTTGAGGCAAATAAAAACTGTCATTACATTTTCTTTTGAGGGGGGTTAGGGCAAGAGGAGTACGCAATTAAGCCAGAGGTATGGGAAAAGGGTGGAGGAGTGCATGGAGAGACACGCATGATGATAATTGAAACCGACTTGGGCTTTTTGTTGGGGAAAACTCTATTGAAAAGTGGAAACCATTAAAGAGAAGTATGATGTTGCATAAGAGCCAGAGCTGTCTTGGGTTGGATAGTTGTGATAACTTTATTGCCACAAATTGGCTGGAGAACGAGCGCGCGCTGGCTGTAAATATTTTATGTTCTTGTAGCCCAAAATCCATACTGATTTTCATGCTAAAAGGAAGCTGCAGTTGTTATTGACCGTTCATTTGCTATATTTTATAGTTAAAGGAAACCAAATTACTTATTTTTATAGTTTAACCACCTCTGGTCATTGTTAAACAACGATTCTTTTCGCTTGCGTCACAGTTAAAGACTATCTCGTAATAAAGAAAACACTTCAGTTTTAAGTATGCGCAGATAGATAGATAGATCCTTATGATGTTAATAAAAGATTATTCTTTATCCATTAAGAGCACAGATTGTACAACTTCCTATAAGAAAAAAAATTCCCAAATATTAAATAATCAGTGTCTGTGCCAGAACACCTGTTCGAAACTTTTGACACGAGGCCACAGCGATTAAATCCTTGAATAGCACCTGCATCTGCAATCAAAATCCAGCAACAGCTGTGGACAATTACCCCAGTGCCCTCTTCCTACCGAAAACCTTTGCAAAGTGAGTCATAAAATTTAAGCTGAAACTCGAAAAAGATGCAGATATATACAGAAGCCAAAATGAAGAATCTGAAGCTCTCAGAACGTCCTTAAAACGGGTTTGTTTTCGGCCCAAAAGCCGAAACACGTTTTTGCCCAACTTAACGAAATCAATTCAGGGGACAGAGACCGAAAACTAAAAAACATGAGACTGAGACCTGAGAGCTGGGAACTGAGAACTGAGGACTGAAGACAGACTCCAGGCACGAGTTGTCGTCTTCTGGCCTCAGAAAATTCAATAAGAAGAGACCGATAAACAGCAGCTGATAAAGACGAAAAGGTAGAGCACGAAAATTAGTGAACAGAGAGGGAGAGAGCTGAGAACACACTTAAAGAGTGTGGGGAAAAGGGCAACAACTTGTGGCGCGATGACAAGTTCTGGATCGAATTTTCCACAAGAACAACATTGGGTGTGGAGAGTGCCGCCGCCAAGAGTGGTAATAAAATAATCGATGGATTTGGCTCGGTCGGTGATGGATCCTGGCCTAGGAAAACCAACCACCAACCAACACCTCCAGGCCATGTCTCTTCTCCCTTTTCTTTTTGCAGGTTGAGGGGTCCGACCATCAAATTAAATTGGTTCGGTTTGTTGTACCAATAACAACAATGGAACGAGGACGAGGCCAACCCTCGCCGGAAACCAAAACACGCAATAGTCATCAGGATGGAGTGGGACTCTTCCCGGTGTCCCGGAGAATCGTCATTTCGAGCAGCTGCACAACTTCTCTCCACAACTATCACAAACTTCTGCTTCTGCTTTTACAGGGTGATTTTGCAAGGACTTTAAATGCAACAGGATGTGGCGAATTTCTGCCAACTCAACCACAGATGCTTAAAGTCTCTTGGCCCTACAGCTTTTGGGGTTGCACTGCAGTCAATGGTTAGGTGTTAAGGGTTAAGCTGGGGATTGGTTTTTTGGACTTTGAGGGATTGCTAAATCACCGAAACGTTTATCGAATTACCGCGGATATTCAATTGCCAACATATGGTATCAAAAAAGTGATGGAAATCAAAGCTTTAATCAAGACTATTGTGTTTTTTAAGGGGCTTGCATTTAACGAAACAAATGGTTGAATTTTATGAATATAGGTTTAGTTTGCTTATAATAAAAAACCAAGAAAATAAATCCCCAATGTGTTCTTATTCTACGAACACGTTAATAAAAAGTGTTCTAATTTCTTTAAGTTATCTATAGATACGGACAATTTTATTGTAAATTTACTGTGATCAACCTCAATTTGTGTGAGATAAACAAATCTACAACTTTATTTGGATTTTGATGCGAGTTACGAATGATTTATTTGTGTTTACTGCCATCCCCAGCGATCGTAACCCACATTCTCGTTTGGCTTTTTAGCATGTTTCCCACATAATTAAGCATTTGCTCCGAAAGCAACTCAAGAATGCCCCGCCATGAATACATAAAAAACTATAAATTGGCGTCTTCTTGTGGTTCTTTCATGCTTATATATATTTCCCATTTCCCCTCCGCTGCGCACTTTTCCTGCTGTCAGCAAAAATGTTGCCTAAATTGCCGGCTAGCTGGCTTGAGACCCCCTACAAAAGATATACACACATGCAGATATATCTCTTAGCTCGCTTTTTGTCACTTTTATAATTAAAATTGCTCACACATGATTTTATATATAGAGAAGAGCAAAAAAAGAGCGAGGCAAAAGGCAGAAAATAAAACAACTCACGACTCGCGCCACCAGTCGTCGGAGCAGTCATTAGCAGTGGCGGCAAACTAACCCAGCAGAACTGAGAGTTGAGAGCAAATATTTCCTCTTTTTTAAATTTATTACACTTGTGGAAAATGAATTCGAATAATAAAGACTACTAAATGCTCAGAGAAGCCAGAAAACAAACAGAATATAATACAAAATGCGAAGGAAGGCTGAAGTACCTGTATGTTTTATATTAAATATATTTTGAAACTCCTTTATATTGCCATATTTATGAAATATGTTATGTTCGGAATGTTATCTATTTTATATTTTTCCCGCACAAAAGCCACATGATTTATGTTAGTTAAAGGATTTTTTTGGATCAACTGTATCCCTGTACAACGAATACATATCTTATTAGAAAATATTGTTCATTGCAGGACCTAACAGCACGTTTGGTGCGTGGTTTTATTAACATAACAAATATAGAACCACAGATTTCTCCATTCCAAAATGTATAATACCCTTTGGCAAGGGCACTAAAACTCGACATTAAGGAATATGAAGACATACCCGAGTGTTTTTTGGGATGGGTTAAATCCAATTCGGCTGAAGAATTGAAGAAGGAACAATATCCAAAAGAAGAAACAGGCACACAGGCAGAGATGCCGATAAAGAGGAAGTGCCTCGGAGGCCGTAAATCAGAGCACACTCGTCCCGAGAGTTTCGAGATCCGAGATTCGTTAATGTGTTTGTACAATATCTTCCATATGTCGGAGGTTCCTCGCTCTCTCCTCTCCCTGACTCTACGATTCTCTGTTGTTGTTGCCGCACTCTTCGCTTTTTCGGTATGTTTTTCGTACACTTTTGCGGCTGCTTTTCGGACTCGGAACAACAACAACGCAAGGCAGGCAAAGTAGGTAGTTTACCTTTTGGTCTCGGCGGCAGTCGTCCCAGTGTTTTGCGCACTCACAGATACTCAGATACTACAGCCACAGCTGCAGCTCACACAGATACGAATACGCCGGAGTTGGGGGTAGGAAACCAACACAAATAAAAATACAAACACTGACGCGACTGAGAACGGAGAACTGTAGGGAACACGAAACGCGGACGGAACGCGGGCTTCTCTGTTCAGAAATGCAGGCGGCACTTGGCTTGTGATATATCTCGGCTATATGTTTGTATATTTGTATATTTTGATGTTTGTTCTGTTGTGCTTCTGTGTTAGTCAGTCCAAGCATCTGTGTGAAGGAGTTTGGCAGTCTCTGGAAACATTTTCGATGTTCAGTAAAAGGAAAAACATTCAAGATGCCGGTTGGTAATTTTAATTATAATTTCGAATTCCGGGTAAGCAACTTCACTTCACTTTGGCACTTTTGTCTGATTGATCTTTGCATTTCTACTGATCATTGATCATTGATCATTTATCTGAGGCTAAACAGTTCATGGAGAGCGACGCTTGGCGCGCGTTTTTTATCTCGAGTTGGGTTTATGTTTGTTTTCGGTTCAGTTGCTGGAACGAACCACCGGGAACCGATCCGAATCGCCGGCTAAATGGTCTGCGATGCGGTGGCGATGCCTGTTTCTGTTGCGTGGACCGCTCGCGAGTTACTGAGGCGAGCGCTCGCTGCGCAGATACTTTTGGTGCCCGACACTCCGCGTGCAGATACATTCGCCGCACTCGCTTCGCGCCGGTTTGAGGCGAATTCAGCTGTGGCGGCGACTGCGACGGCGCCGGTGGCAACATGTTGCAGCAACATTCGGCGAGGCGGGCAACACTTACTTTTGTTTATTTGATGTGCCAAGGATTTTTGGTAACTTCGAGTGGTATTTTAATTAATTAAGGTTGTTAAATAATTGTTTCTTAGGAAATACTAAGTAAAACAACATTTATAAATAAAATATGATGCCATTTTATATATTTATATAGACTTTTGATAGAGAGTAAGTAAAAATAAGTCAGTCCCTTCTCAAATAGGTAGGTTAGCTCAAAATAATCAGTTTTTCTTGAAAACAGAAGCTCAGCTTTTTACCAATTTACTGCCTGTAATGTTCAATATTATATTTATGGGCCTTGAAGGGCGGCTAATCGCTCTTTCCACTGATGGTACCAGCCAGCACTTGCCCCGCAGAAACCGAACCAAAATCAAGGAAACAGTTTGATAATTGCCAGCAGCAATACTGCTTCTGTCTTGGCTTCGGCTCTCGGCTTTGTTTGTTCATATGTGGGTGCTAACTCGGTGGTTGGCACGGCAAGAATTTCGCAAATTAACAAAGGCGGAAAAACACAACAGCACAACAGCACACAACAGGAAAATCCATAGGAAGGAAAACAAAAAAAGAGAAATATCGAACGCCGCTTTCCCAGGACAGGCCAAAAGGTCACTGACTCTGCATTAATAGCGAGGTGTTAAAGGCAATTAGAATGCAGGGAAAATTGTGTTTTTTTAACATGGTTATAAAGAAAGATGAGCGTTTATTGGCTTACAGATGGGTTCCTCGCAGAAACCAGGAAGTTGGCTAAAGTTTCTTGGAAAACCAAACTGGTAACTACCCCTTACTTCTTAGGATTACAAAATGTTGTATTACTTTCTAATTTTGCGACATAAAAACTTATGATTGAGACCTTCATTTTATCCATTTTGGTTTAAGGTTTCTTGACTCCCCAAAAGAAATAAAGGTAATTAGTTGCAGAGATTAGTAAATTATTTGGAAACATTTAAAGGTTATACCTGGGTTCAAGCACCACAATGGAGACAATGGATTAGTGTCATCTCAGGCACTGAAATCCCATATAAAACCCGCCCATTTTTGCATAATCACCACACCCTGAACCCTTCCCTCGAACTTATTAATGATCCCCAACTATCAACTCGTCTATGATCGCAGCAAATTAATCAAGTCCACGCATATAAGCACGTAACAACCGAAAAACTGTACACACATATATCTCTATAGATATTTCGCCTGCAAACTGATTAATCCCCCGGACTGGGCGGCAATTTTTTAAGACTCTCTCGGCGAAGGGCCAACGAAATTCGGTTTTTTGGTATCTATAGCCGCGGGCGGTGACAGCACAAAATGCGAAAATGTTAAAACAAAAACTTGTATGAGGGAAAAGGGGAAAAAACACACGAAAAATAAGGCATAATTTGATTTGACAAATGATGGATGCCAGCAGAAGCAGAAGCCAGAGCGAAATCGAGAAGACGCCGGCGATGACGACGAGAAGAGAATCTCCCCAAGCTCCCAAAGCTGGCAGGGCCCGAAAAAACCGTAATCAAATTTATGTAAATTTCATAACAAGACCAATTATTTATAATGCCCTGTAAAACATTGCACAAAAACATTTCCTGGTCTCGGCGCAGACCTAAAAGCACATTTATTTCCCCCCGCGATCCGCGTTGAATAAAATAATGCGTAAAATTCGTTTCGAGCCACGTAAAAGGGCAAACCGTAAAGTCCGAAAGTTTTACCGACCAGAAAGGGAAATCTCAATAAAACTTTGATGCATTTTCGGCCATTTGTCAAAGCCCTGTCTCAGATCCAAGCCGAAATTGGCCGAAGATCGGTCAATTACATGGCCCTGGGATGAGCGGAAACTCGAGCCGAGGCAGCTATCGCATCGAAGGTGGACCAGTTGGCTACGGCAACTATCGCTTCGAAAGGGAAATTAATGTAATAAGACTAAGTATTTGAAGGGGAACTTTTCAAAATCGATGGCAGATTAATGATATCCATTAGATGTATACAAAAAAAGCCAGATTTCGATGTATTTTTGCTAAAATTTAAAGCATACTTAAAGGGCGTTACATAAGAAACAACTAGGGTAAAATATAACTATTAGAAAGGTTACCTATATTCTCCTTGGTCTTCAAATTAAATCTTAAACCATTTCAATTGTAAGATAAGGATCCTGGTTGAACCTACAATTGATTTTTAAAGTAAACAGCCCGCCTTATGAGTGTTTAAATAATTTTGCAGCAATAATGCTAATACCTAAAATATTCTCTGCTCATGAATAATTACTCCAGTTAACATATACCTCTTAAAAGACCATAAAAAGGCAGTAAAGCTCATGAGCTTGTGACATTTATCGACTTCCGCAACTAGCCGCTGGCCGACTTTCGATAGTTTAATAGCCACATCTCCCCCGCAAACTCCACCCTGTTGTCCCATCGTACATGCTGTCCAGACTGGAAGGGCTTTGCATAATAAAATTGACATCATCGGAGCTGGGCCAGCGGCCTCGGGCTCTCAGCTCCAGACCTCGAACGCCCAGATGTTTGCCTGATTTATGGCTGTGCTACTTACGTGGCAATATAAACTATGCTTGCAGATATATATAAAATAAAGCTGCGCTTTACGGCCGATCAGCTGTGGGTAAAAGTTTGCTTACCTGGAACGAGAAGAGCGGGGAAAAAGTGTTGAGAAAGATTTGTTTAACAAAATGATGCGCAAAATGATAGGGGAGTTGGCTTCAAATGGCTATGCGTTCCGGATGCTCCACTCTTGGATCTTGGAGATCTTTCAGATCGCGATAATCTAACTGGGTCAGTTGGGGCCATTTATTAGATGCATTTGCCAGATCAGATCTGAGGCATAATTAGTTGAGCTTCTTGCCAGGGGAGGAGGGTACATAAGGTGAGGTGTGTTCCCCAAACTTTTGAGTTTAGCATAAAATCAGCATATCTGCATCTCTCTTTCGCTGCGAGTTTGAACTACTTTTCAGTCCTAGCCAGTCGCTACAGCCGCTTTTTGGTCTAGCCGAAATGTCGCCTCTTCCGTGGCCTTTGCGCTGCGCACAATTTATGCATTGCTGACGCTGTTTGCTGTTTGCGTCGGTTTCTTGGCCAGGCCAGCAGCCACCGAGCCTCTGAGCCACTGAGCCGTAACGACCACAAGCCAAGACCAGAGACCAAAGACCACTACCAATTCCGACGACTCCACTAGACTCATTCTACAAGGCGGCTAGCAGAAACAGAAACAGAAACAGAAGTGGAAGCCAGAAGCTTTCACAAATCGCAAACAGACGACGACGACGACGATGAAAACAGTTAAAAAGTTGCGAGTTCATTGTTGCATGCACCGGACCCAATGCAGAAGCAACTTGCAACTTGCTGCGAGTGCAACACAAGGAGCCGCCGCAGCCACCGTTTACCCACTCAGCCACCTCGGTTCTCGGTCTGCAGTCTCCCAGCCGGGATCCCGCTCCCACTCCCGATCGCCAATCACCAATCACCTTCTCCAGCTCCAGCTCCAGCTCCAGCTCCAGCTCCAGCTACAGCTTCAGCTCATCTGACACCGCTCGTTCTACTGAACTGCGCGTGAACCCTGCGTTCGTTATGACTTGCAACTCAGCGGAGAGATGAAAGCGTGACACGATGGGGAAAAAATCAACAGAGCATGGGTGCTCAGGCTGGGCACCCGAGGGCAGATACAAATATAACTACAATTTCACAGGCATTTCATTAATTATGTTCTGATTCTAATTTATAAATAAATCAACAAAACATAGCTGCGCAGGCTGAGCACCCGAGAGCCCAGATAGAGCTATATTTAGGACATGCATTAAATTCAGTTAGTTATGTTCTAACTTTCCCTACTAAAACCCAGTGTCATCTCTAAATTGAGCTGCCTTTTTAAATACCTAACGAAGCCTCTCAGCGTTGTCAGCTCTGCTCAGTTCAGTTCAGTTCAGTTCGGTTCAGTGGAGTTCGTCGTTCGTCTTGGCGAAGCGAGAGATACAGTTAGAATAATGGTGATTGATAAATATTGTCTATGCACGACTTTCAGCATTTAATTGAAGTTTGAAGCGCAAGGTCCCGTGCTTGAGTTCGGCCTGAGCCGAGGTCCCCGTTGCACCCGTTGCAACCCCATGGAGGTGGAAGCCTAATTGATGGCAGCATTTACAGTTTTGTCTGCTTTTGTCTCCCTGTTTGCTGTATTTTATTTTTTCCATTTATTTTCTCCAGGTTCAACCGCAAAACAGTTGCTTTCTCCACCCACACGCTCAGGCAGAGAGAAGGAAGCCTTCAACTACAGGAAACTGGCAGCCACCCAGTTTGATGTCTAATTGTTAAGATTTTATGCTGCGATTTTTATGAACCATACGAAAGTTTGGCGGTGGCACTGGAGTACGCGGGGATTGTTCCAGAGCCACCACTTTTCTCTCGGCTTTCCCCTATCAAAGACAGAGAATATAACTTAAATTTCCACTCATGATAAACAGAAAAGTGAATTGCTGAGGCTGCTGGCCCACTTGGCAGATGGAAAATGAAAATGTGAGCCAGACAACAAGGATATAGCTAATATTTTACAATGCGAGGCTATAAATACTCTTAAGAAGCTAGTAATAACGGAAATTAAATATTTTCTAACGAGAAAAAGTAGAAAGATGAATGGCTATAAACACGCAGAGTTCTTTTCTTAGTTTTTTACTTTTATAGTCAATTGTTAAAACATAAAAGTTTGCTTTTAAAATCCTTAATGACTCAGGCAAGTGCATGTATCTATTTGCTGATCACACACTTGTAATCCCGCCGATTTACGGACTCACTTTCCCGCTTCGAGTGCCAAAGCCAACACTTCTTTTCGAGCATCGAAAGAGATCTTGGGGCTCTTGAGTTCTTCAGTTTTCTGTAAGTCGACAACAACTTTCATGTTCTCGCCAGATGAGCGGCAAATGATAACAGAAAATGCGTTTTCCATTTTCCAGCAATCGGAGGCATCATTTTCCGCATTTTCCCGGCCAATTTCAGCGGCCTCTGCGTGTTCACAGCTCTGCGGTGAAAGAATGAAAAAAGAAAAGCACAGAAGGAGCCCAAACAGCAGCGAACAAACAGCAAAGAGGCGGTAAAAAGATATAGACAGAGGGGCTTCCATCATATATATATATATATATATATATATAGGCCCTGGGCCCCCGAACTCTGCTCAGGCAATGAAAATAATAATCAAAGTGCAGAACTGCAGCCGCATTGCGTTGGCCGCAAAGTTATTGCCCATTGGCGCTGATCGATTGGACCATAAAGGTGAGCACAAGAGCGGCAGATGAAATCAAGGCAGGGGAAGACTTCGCAGATGAGAGTCTTTGGAAGAAAGCAATTGCCTTTGGCTGGCTCGATGGTAATTTGATAATTGGCAACGCTTTCTGCCCGAGAGTTGCATAATGTAGAGCGCATCGCACACTGAGATGCCGAACGAATGGTGTGAATCGAAGTCGCTCAAGTATGCGAGATGATCCAAAGCTAATGCAGTCACTAGGCCTGGAAAAGCAGGAAATCGGGGAAAATAGTCTACTTTTCCTTAATTGAGATCGTTTGAAGTGAGAAAATTAATTTAAAATTGAGATAAGCAGAGTTTTGCATTTCAAAACCATTATTAATTATTATACTAAGTCTTAAGGAAAGGAACCTCTTTATAATTTCAACTATTGAGTTCTTGAAACCCTTGAAAAAGTATTTTTGGAACACTCCTCTATTTGTTTAATTTAAAGTAACTGGTTTAAGACCCAAAAACATATTTATACACCAAAAATTCAATTTTAGGTCTTAGGAAAGACAGGTTCCCCTTAAAAATCTCCGTAAATTATAGCTCAGCCCGGATTAAGCCATTTTCAAGGCAACTTCTAGGCAAACTCGAGTGATCCCTGAACCCATTTCGGAGACTACCTAACTGACCCCAAATTCCCCAAGCCCTTAGAGTTTATGGCGGCCATCCAGAGACGCGAGGTTACCCAATCGACTAACCGACTTACATTTCGCCACCACCATAATCCAAAGCCAACCAGCTGATCCCCATTCACCTCCGAGGACTCCTCCTCCGCCTCCCTGGCAATTATTACCAAATCCTAATCACATACAAATTGTCCGAGGCACAGTTCCTACAGAGAGCGCTGATCTCTTGAACTCCAGCGCTTAACGAGATATCTACTAGACTGGATCTCTGGATCTTGGGATCTCTTTCGCACGTCAAATTGATTTCAATCAGGGAACAACGAAGCAATTTCCATAGAATTTCACACTTCAATTCACCGACTGACTGCCTGACTGACTGACTGAATGACTTGACCCAGTGCTCCACAATCAGCCGGGCAATCTGGCGGACAATGTGGAGTAAACCTGGCCGAATCGCCCGTGAAGTTTGATCAATTTCGTTGGCACTTTTGCAGCTGACAATGAGTTGGGGAAAAGCCTGCTCCTGCGCCTGCGCCTGCGCACACTTCTTGCCACATAATGGACGTCGGAGGACGCCGCCCACCTGGCCTGGGCGATGATTTATGAGGCGGCTCCTCCATTTGCGGCTAAAGCTCACCGCTCGCAGGGAAGTGCTCCCCGCTCCAAGGGAAGCGTGAAGTGTGGTGGAAAGTGGCAAATGAGTCGCTTGTTGTTCGCTGTGCCAGAGCACAGAATCTCGGATAATGCAAAACAAAATGCCTGCAAATTGCAGACACGACCGGATCTGGAATATATATACTCAGCTCTCCAGCTCTCAGGCAGTCCAACTCGGAGGCTCGAGCTCCCAGCTCCCCGCTCAAGATTAATCGCCAGGCCTTTGAAGTGACGCCAAGTTTGGTGTCAAAAACTGCGGCAAACAAAAAGAGAGGATCAGGGAAAGGAGCCAAGGGAGCGAAGTGTTAATGAAGCACAAATCTCTCACTGGGAAAATGCATTTAGGAATTTCTTATTGAAAAACTGCAGCCTAAATTTAGTTGTCTACAAATTTAGAGTTTCTTATTATTAAATAATTAATTTTGTAATGCTTTGATCTTCTTAGGTTTTGGTTCTAAGCTTGAATTTTAACTTTCTAATTTGCAATTACATTTATGTTATTTTTCTCCGAGTGCAGAACCCAAAGTGGAGCTGGAGCTGTAGCTGAAGCTGGAGCTGGAGCCTCGGAGTGGCAGTTGTCTTGCCATGTGGGCCCACCCACGCACTCTCTTCAGAGCGGCACTTTGCATTAAGGCCGTCGAGTGTTGAAGTCGCCTCTTATTTTGCTCATTTTACTTGCAGCTGTGCCTGAAATAACGGCAGATCCCCCCATAAAGATCATAAAGATCCTCGTGATGGGATGTGATGAGCCACCCACTCGGGCCCGGTGGAGTGGCAAGGATGAGACGCGACTATCGTAGCGATGGCAGCTTGAACTTGCCCCTGGCTGGGATCGGATTGATTACAAGCGGATCACAGCGGATCAGGATAAATGAGGTAAACATCATTAGATGCTCAAAGCCAGATGGAGGTGAAAACTCTGCTTCGACTCAGTCTCGGTCTTCGTCTTTGCCACCGTCTTCAATCTTTGTTTGCCATAATGACGAATTGTTATTCTCCGCGATGGTAGAGGGGCTCGCTCCGAGATTAGAGGATCATTTGCATAAATCGATCAGATTGTCTTTGGGGGCTCTGCGGATTCGCCTTAATGACGATCGTCGGAGACGCGAAGAAAGGCCAGATCCGCAGAAGATTTCTTTATTCAGGGTGAGGAGTGAGAAGTGAGACGCCGAAGAGGTCTCAATTGCAAGTGTCTCGGGTCTTGCAGCTCAAATATCTTTGACTTTCTTCGTTAGGCTTCAATTTAATTAAGTGCATGTATTGGATGACCTGCAATAAGTTTTTATTTGCTCGATCGGCCCATAAAACTAAAGGAAAACCATCGACACAGGTGTTGGGGTTAACGAAGAGTTTTCTTCGGCTTTCAGAGCTGACACTTGACTTTCTTTTCCTTATTTGGGAGATCAAGGAAAACTATTTAAATGGAAAATTATATATAAACTAAGTCCGCATTAAATCAGTGCTAATTATCATTAAAGGTAAAAGTAAACAAGGTAATCTTCTTGGCTATAATGGCAAGCTTTCCTCTGTCGGACTCCATCTCAAATATCCTTAGACTCTGGTAAGCCACTGACCCCGCTGACGTTTAACGACTATTAACCTCCGACAACCCTTAACACCTGGCAGCCATCAGCCATCTCCCTTCGCTCCCATCGCCCACCTTTTGCGCGACTCCAGACCACCGGCTTTGATTTCCCAGAAGCCCCACAACAACATGACCGTTTTGCACATATTTCAGCTTACTTTAAACGGCCAACTTACAAAAGTCCAGATGAGGAAAGCCCGGGGGAGAGCGGGGGAAAAGCGGAGAAAAACTTTTACCACAAATCGGATTTCCTGCATCGATTTGCGGTCTTCGCACGCGTCTCCAAACCAAACCAAACTCGAACTCAGACTCAAACTCAAGCACTCTAACTACAAAGCAAAGTATAAAGTAGATCACAGAGCAACGACTGCCTTTTGAAGAGATCTCGGCGGATCGAAACGAGAGCAGGAAGAATCCCCAGCTCCAGCCCCAGCTACAGCTCCAGCTCCAGCTCGATATCGGAATCAAAGACAACGCACAAGGCACTCGAATGCCAGAGATATTTCCCAAGGAAATAGAAGAGATTCTTGCGCCGGCCCCGCTTTTCCAAGAAGCCGGCCAAGAAGTGAGTAGGAAACGTGTGTGCAAGTCTTTCCCTTATTTGTTCACCAAACACCGAACACCAACGGATGACATCCAGCCGGCCAGGTTTTCCACTCGAGAGCTACAAAAATATGTGTACAGAGCTAGATTGTTAAAACAATCACGAATTAGATGGGAGCTGAGAGTGGGATTAATTTAGAACTAAAGGAGAAGTGATCTGGAATCTGATCTGAATTATATCAGGCTTAGCAAGAAAAGAAAGAGAGTGAGTTTCAGTGCTTTAATTACTTGTTGCTGCCACTAACTGCCATTCAAGTGTAATACTTAACTCTGAACTCATGATCGTTAAGAGTAGTTATGCATTTGCATAACTCTGGTTTATTTCAAATGTGTTTAGACGTAATCAAGTTAATGAGTGAGTTGCGTAATCAACCAGGGCGTTGAAAATTAAATTACAAGGGCTTTCCTTCTCCAGTTATCAGAGGTTCCTTAACAATCAAGACATGATTTCCTAACTACATTTCAGGCTTCTTCTATTAAAGTGCGAACTATTAAAGTCACAAACTGCCCGTAAGTTATTCTATTTATGATAGGACTCCATTCCATTCCATCCGCTGGGTGTGGAGAACGAGTTTGGCCTGATTGAGGCAGTTTGTCCTGGTCCTGCCCTGCCTCCCACCAGATCCCTCTCGATGCCCGCCCGACAACGTGCTAAAATAGCCCTGAAGGCTCGCACTCGCATCTCATCTATCGAAGGGCCCGGCCGCCGCAAACTAATTGCCTGGGCACGCCTGCAACTTCCACAAGACTATCCGAGGAATAGAAGGAGCCGAGCAGCTGGCCGAGAGCAGGGGATCTCATCAAGCGCCAATGCATATTCATAGTCAGTCATAACGAGCTGGCGCGGCAGAGAGATCCCAGATTCGAGGTCTGCCACTCCTCATAACTGCACAATTACCTAGTTATTTTAATTAGCCGAAAAGAGAGGGAAAAAAGTGGGAAAAGATGATAAAAGTAAAGAAAAGTTGAGCAAGTGCGCAGAGTGGGGGAAAATCGAGGTGACAACACATAGGAAATGTCTAAATACACAAGCAAAAGCTGGACAAAGCATAAATCACCTGCGAGGGGGAACTCGGGCCCCTCTAGCTGCAAACAAGTTAATGAATGTATCTGAGAGATACATCTGCATAGAGCCAAGCTGTAGAAAGACTCGACAAATAGAGTCCGCCGAAAAGCAAAAAGCGGTCATAAAAAGCGTTAACAAGACAAAGACAACAACAGCAGCAGCAGCAGCAGCGACAGCAATTGGCAAACAATAAAATACACTTAGCGGATTTCAGAGAGCTACTAAATTGCAGTTAACAAATCCCGGCAAATACATTTTCGCCGTCTGGCAAATGTGGGTCACCCAGAGTGGGGTTTGTGTCTTAGAAGCTTTTCAATGCCAGCGGCCAGCATTTCACTCTGTGGCTCGCGTGCTGGGCAGATTTTAACTACCGTTCAGCGGGTATCTCACGGATAGGAGACCCATTCCCTCCTCCCCCCGCCATCATTAATCACCTTCCGTCAGGCCAAAGACTCAATCCAAGTGTGTTCCCCTCTGGTTGCGTTTGCTCATGCATCTCCATCTCCCGGATAGCCTGGAACGCAGCACATTTGGCTTTTATCACTCGATCCGCACCAAATAAACTGCAGGAAAAGTGCACAGAACGAACTGCGGAAAACACATTTGTGTGCCAGATTTTCGGTGTGAAGAATTCCCAATCGAACGAGACGAAAGCCAATTCAATGGGAGAACCTAATGGCTTTTTGGGGGGAAACACGCAAAATGCGAAAATAATGCCTTATGGCTGGCAAAACTTCAATAGATGTGTAAAGTTGAGCAGATGGAGGCGCAACTGCTTTGTAGTTGCGTTTTATGAGGATCCCATAAAAGATATAGCATAACCATACACTTCCTTCTAAAAGTGAAAAATCAAGCATTTCAATTTAAATAAAATCGCTAGAGATATTCCTTTTTGAATTTAGTTTGTCATTTATTCATTTCCAAATCAATGTCTTTAGGAACTCCCCTTCTAACCGTGGTAGACGTGGTGGCCGTAGGTGGGCACGGCGTAGGACTTGAGCACGGGGACATTGTGGACCACGGGCACATGCTTCACCACCGAGACTTGGCTGACCACTGGAACGTGCTTGACCACAGGGACCTGGTGCACTACCGGAACATGCTTCACCACGGGCACAGAGGAAGCCACTGAAACCACGCCGTAGTGGGGCTCAATGTAGCTGGGAGCAGCGAATGTCATGGCCACCAGGGCGAGGAGCACGGCGATCTAAAGGGATATTAATTTATTATTAACCAGACTCCAAGGGATGTCGTCTTGAATACTTACAAAACGGAACATCTTGAGGATTGTAAAGATTTTGTAAGAATTTCAAACGAAAACTTGAGCTTGTGACACTTGTGAGCTGGTCGAGTGACTGTTGATGGCTGACCAACGGATCGGTTACTATATATAGCCAATAGGCACCACGACAATAATGACCGTTCGATCTGACCGAGCAAACGAGTTTAGCCATTGATTGTGGCGTATAATTCTTTATTTTAATTGAGAGAATGGACTTATCCGGTGACCCAGAGGTGGCAGAGGTGTCTCATATAGGTCTTTTTTGTGTGTACTTGACCTTGGTTCTCGCCGAGCCTCATCAATAGCGCGTGAAGCCGATCGACATAATGACAAAGGTCTTCTTGGGTAGTAAACAAAGATGGACAGCGGATGGACGGATGGAGAGGCGGCACAATTGGAGAGTTATTGAATGGGGATTATGTCCAAAGGTTAGACAATCGACCGATAACGGGAAGCTCGCAGCCGGACATCGGTGGAGGCGAATTAGAATGCGCATTATGCCGAAGAAGATGCCCAAAATTAAAGATAATTAAACTGGTTTGGCGCGTGGCGCTCGCACAGAAGTCATTTCGCGTCTATTTTCGGCCCAAGTGTTAACTATATATAATGATGCCGCGGAGGGTCAATCATCAACAGTCACTCGATCAGCACCCAAGTGTCATCAGCTCAAGTTTCCGTTTGAAATTCTTACAAAATCTTTAAAATCCTCAAGATGTTCCGTTTTGTGAGTATAATAAGAGGCCTAAGGCATCCCTCGAAGTATGGTTTTTTATTGCTAATAAATATCCCTGCAGATCGCCGTGTTCCTTGCCCTGGTGGCCATGACTTTCGCTGCTCCCAGCTACATTGAGCCCCACTACGGCGTGGTCTCGGTGGCTTCCTCGGTGCCCGTAGTGAAGCATGTTCCGGTGGTGCACCAAGTTCCAGTTGTGAAGCACGTTCCAGTGGTCAGCCAAGTCTCGGTGGTGAAGCATGTGCCCGTGGTCCACAATGTCCCCGTGCTAAAGTCCTACGCGGTGCCCACCTACGGCCACCACGTCTATCATGGTTAAGTAATGAGTGATAACTTTGATTTGGAAATGAATAAATGACAAACTAAATTTAAAAAGGAACGCCTCTTGAAGTTTTATTACGACGGAATCCTTCCATAGGAAGTTAGTAGTTTGGGGCCCTGGTAACCCACCTAAAAATGCCATAAGAGACAGCTTGGGAGGAGTTTTCCAGTATGGGTAATATGTCAAAATAAATACCAACTGCGACTGCATACATAAATATAAATTAACAATTATATTTAACGCGTTTTCCGTGTCAACAATAGACCAAGTAACTCCCTTTCATTGCCGGCACTTTCCATTTTCCACACTTTACGTCTCCCTGGACTTTTATTGATCTTTTTATGGCGCATTTTGTTAAATTTAATTTTCACCTCGCGAAATCGTCACAGACAGAAGAGTCGTTAACAAGGCTGAAGAGCTGAGTGAAAAATTTCTTCATTAATCAGCGGAATACACAGTAACGCCTCCCCGAGCAGTGGCAGCTCCAGCTGCTGCGCCATCCCGGCTCGTCTTTAATTTGAGCCAATTAAAGCGGCGACAAAGCCTCCTCCGAATCCCGCCGAAAGTCAGCCTGTGCCTTTCCCCTTTTTTCCCTGCTCGACGCTCGACGTTCGATCTCCGTGTTAATGATGAACCTGAATGGATTGTACATGCATTTTTCATTGTTTTTTCGGCTGGCTAGAAAAACTCTCAAACGGCTCGGTTAAACCTAACGAAAATAAGCTGAGAAAATATAAAAATAAATTGTAAAGTTGGAAAGTAAACTTTGTGATCATGCTTTTGGGACTTTTTGTGGCTGCTCGATAGCTGGATTTTCTGTATTGTCTTTCATTGGTATTTCTCATTGCCAAAAAGCGATTTATTGTCAACTCTTTCTTCTTAATGTATATTATATTTTTATTTTTAAGCTTCATTCGGATTTCCCAACCACTTCCTTTCTGGATCTATGGAATTAAGTTCAAAACACAATTTTATTTCTCTATTAGAGAGGAAAAAATAGTAATTTTCTGCTCGATTATGACGAAATCCATTGAGCCGCTTCACATGTGACGTAGTCTGCGGTTTGGCTTTGTTTTTTTTTCGGGGGGCTTGTCTTGCCTTCGTGTGGCTTTTGTTGTCTGTGGTAATGACTTTATCCCGTGGCCACATAGGATCCGCCGATCCGACGGTCCGCCGCCTGGCAGTTCATTTGATAAATTATCTACTCGTTTGTAATAATATTTTTCTTTGGCTGCTTTTGTTTTCATTTTGTTAATTATCCGCTTTAATTGTTAATTTAAATCACGGACTTTTTTTCAACGCGAAGGAAAGTGAAACACAATTGAACTTGAGAGAGCTCTCTATCTCTCTTTTCCTCTCTAGTGTATTGGTTCCCTTATGAGATTGGGCGTGTTTCTGGGCCTGAAGAAGTGGAGAAGTAGAGAAAGGTCTTGTGATCCGATTGTTGGCGATAATGAGATTGGACTGCCTTTGGATTTGTTGTGTTTTGATTGAAGTGGAGTGAGAGATTGGCTGTAAGACGTGGTAATTCGAAATGTATTTGGTAATCACAAAAAAAAAACATTCACATGGAAAATTTTAACAAGAAAGTATGTAATCTACTTCAAATGTAGAGTTTTCTTTACAAAATTTCACTAGAATTGACTAAAACTTGGTGTGATTTGAAATAAACTTGACACTTAGCTTAAAACTTAAATATAAAATATTCCTATATTTGTTTCAGCTCAAACTTTAAATTTATTTAATCTAATCCTTCCTTTTAAAGTTCCTCACATACAATTCCTGTGTTAATACCTAATTGTAAACTTATTTCTTTGACAAATTATTTAATTTAAATGTGACTTTTCAATAAATTTAATGTTAATCTAAGCCCAACCGCCCGCAGACTGCACTTGAATGCAATTACGATTCAGTTAGGCCCAGGCGATGGCAAATAAAATGGAAAGTTTATTTTAAGGTTCACTTAACGCTCAACGAAAGTTGAACTATAACTGAGCCGAACTGAGCCCGCGCCAGGCTGCGATCGCAACTGAATTTCAAGTGGGGCTAACTACTCCCTGGCTAATTCGGTGGTTCGGATGTTTTATTGCCGCCCAGCAAGCAGCATCTGGCAACTGGCCATATGGTCCCAAGCTGCAGTCCGAGTCCAAGTCCGCGCTGGGCGAAAGGTTACAGCCTTACAGCGCCGGCAATTGTTATGCAAATCTGGCGGAGCCAACACAATGGACACTCCGCTCGATAGAATCGGACAACAGGCCGCAAATCCCGGAGCGAGCCGAATCGAAATCCCATCGGGGCGAAACATGGAATTATGACTGCCATAAAGTGGAGCATTTCCTCGACTCCCGCACAACACGAAAGCGGAATTGTCATTGCGATTATGGTCGCGACTGTCTCTTAGCTAATCGCGCGGTCCGAGTAAAGACTCTAAATTGCGCCGCGCCACCTTCACTTTTCCGGCGGCCTGGCCAGCCAGCTCAGCTCAGCCCGCTTTTCCAGCGAAGGAAGCGAAAAAACAAACTTATTTTCTCGCTTTGTCGCGCTTTGCTGCCGCTGCTTGTCTTGACCATTTTCGGAGGCCTCCTCCTCCTCCCTCGCATCACCCCTCCAGTTCCAGTTCCAGGTTCGGGTCGGAAACAAAGACATCCTTTCGGCGTAGTGGCGACAGGCAACATGATTGTTTACGCTTCACTTGACCAGAACAGCGATTGCTTAACCCATTGTGGCACCCCAACAGGTGTGCTGGGGGTTTAAGAGAAAAACCCCAAAAGTTGTAAGCGATTTTTATCAGGAAAGCGAAAAACATTTAATACTAGCGATGACCAGTGGAGGTTACAAAGGAGGTGGTTTCCTCAGTTTCCATTTCTTTTAATGTCTATGAAACATGGGTAAAAACTCTAAAATTTTCAAAACTACCACCTTAGGTATCAAGATATACTCCTTCGCCACATTATCTTCCATCTTTTCCCACAGCCTTGTTCCCTCCAAATACAAATATATGCCAAGTTTCAGACAAATCCATCGAGCTATTCTCTCTGGGCTTAGCTCTGTTTTGGGGCTGTGTCGTTCAATTAAAAAGGAGATTGCAGTCAGCACCTTGGGGAGCGGCAGCAGCAGAGAGCTCGCCTCGTTACGGACACTGGGACATTGTCCGGCAGCTGACAAATTTTGGCTTTTTGCTTCACGGCGATCATCTCTTAATCGCAATCGCCATCGCAATCTCAATCTGGATCTCCATCCTCCCCGGCTGCGGTCGCCTTTCCTTTTGCGTAGCCATCGGGCTTGATTGCGTCGTTGGAAGTGGAGCCTGGTCTAGTTAACAGCTTGGACTGGATGCGTGTCTCCGCCTTCGGAGAGAGGGAAGGAGCAGCACACAAACAATTGACAGAGACAAACGCCTAACAACTTATTGGAAATATGTTTAACCATTTTGGGCAATTGACATTTTGTGCTGCCGTTGTCGATGTCGAAGCCTGAGTCTGAGTCCCTCTCCTTCGCTCTTCTCCAGCCAATCGACAACGTGACAAAACAATTGTCGTAAATCAGGGGCAGCCAGTTGGAGTTTCGGAGCCTAGGAGCTTGGCAGCTTAGCCAGGTGATTGCCAACTCTTTTGCCTAAAAAATGCTAACTGCCCACAATGCAAACTCTTTCGATTTTGTTATTGGTTTTTGTTTACTTTCATTTGGCTCGTGGCAGGCTGCGTTTTTTTTGGGAGAAGGAAGAGCGAATGTGTTGCCGGAATTCCATTGAAAAAATCCTAAAAGGAATTTTCAATTAGCCAAAAACAAAAAGAAACCATTTCTGAATGAGTCAGAAAAAATGAACAAAGAAAGTTATTGGTTTTTGGGGTATGGAAAGGGGGAAACCCCTTTTTACGTAACTAAAGGCGACTTTATTATAAAAAGTGAATTTTTAATGTAAATAAATGGCTTTTCTCGTTATTTAATATATATTAATAAATATTTAAGAACTACCTTAATTCCCAATTTTCATATTTCACCTCCATAAATTTTCGTAACAAAAAATAAAAAAAAGAAAAAGAGCGCGGAAACAAGGGAATATTGTTGTGTTGTCTTGATTTTCGAGGAGGGAAGTCAGTCAGTTAGTGGCTTTGAGAATGACTGACGGATTTGCTCTTTTGGTTTTCTTTTTTTATATTTTTTTCCTTTCGATGCTTGAGATCCCAAAGCGACCCGGAGTTGCACAATCCGCCGCCGCCGCCGCACGCACCAACGGAAGCCGCTGGCGGTAGGGGAAAACTCAAACAAAAGAAAACGGGGCAAAAAACACAAGTCATTGGGCGCTACAAATAACGAAGGAAAAAACGAGAAAATAAAATGCGTAAAATTGCATTTTTCGTGTGTTTATTACATCTTGTTTTGTTACACTTTTCCCGGGCGCAAGATAGTTTTTTTGATTGAAAATTATTAAAAAATCAAAAACCGTGAGTCCAAACACAACGCCGAAAAGTAGTCCATGCAGCACAAACTGAGCCCCTCAAGGTATGCCCTCAAAATCGAAATCCAGAGTACGCTCGTAGATATCCCTGCACTTCCGTTCAGTGTTGCCAGGTCTTGAACAAAAAATAATGCCAGATTTACGAAAAAAACTAGCTGAAAATAGCAAATTTGTTTGTAAAAATTGCTGAAAAAATGGCTAACATTTTGTTACCCCAAAAAATAACCAAATTACCCCAAAATAACCAAAAAATAGCATTTTAATTTAAATGTCCAATAATGATTTTATTAAATCTACATCTTCACTGTCTTCATTGTTATATTTTTCATTTTCGGCCACCATTTTTAAAAATTTCGTTGGCACTTCATAATCGTGGCAGCATTTTCCATTTCTGCGCAGGCCGTATCTATAAAGAGGAATATTAATAATGCTGCTTTAAAAACTTAAGCATCGCGAAACTTTTGCGTATAAAGCACTTTAGGCATTTTTGCATCACTTTTTTTGCGTCACTTAATGTACACCACAAACTAGAGATGAAACACACAAAGCAGTGATGGTCAAAAGTAGAATTCACTGTTCGATAAGTATTTTCACTCAAGTCACTTAGAGTGTTTTCGCTGTAACTGGTAATTTTCACAGACCTAAATCACGGGTTCGAGAAAATTGCCGAAAATAGCTGAAGTTTATTTTAAAGTAGCTAGATTTATAGCTAGTAGCAATTTCTTAATTTTTCTAGCATTCGGCCTTTCAAAATGGCTAGAACTAGCCATAAAATTGCTAAACTGGCAACACTGCTTCCGTTTTGATAGACGTTGTCCCAATAGATCTACGCCGAAAAGCAGGCAATGCTAATTTTAAATGCGGGTTAACTGCTGCCCCTCAAAGTATGCTCCAAAATAACCGCTCCGGCATGTAATTTAAAGAGTGAACAACGCCGTAAGGCAGGCAACAATTTATAAACTGCACAAAATCCGCCCCTCAAAGTATGCCTTAATAAATTTCTTAACTCACCGAGTGTACTGCTAAATGACGCTGCAGTTCAGCAATGCCAAACAAAGTGAGCTCCGTAATTGTTGGCGAACTCTCCAGTTTACTCTCCATATCGCGCAGCCAGCGCCGCAACTCCTTGGGATCCTCACAGAGACCTTCGGGTCGTTGGGTCTCGTCGAGCATCTAAAAAAAGGCAATACAAAAATATAGTTGTAACTGTTAACTTAACATTAACATTTTAATTTGAATCGACATTAGATTACGCGGCAACATATTCGTAGCATACTTTCAAACCACTCACCTTCATGCAACACTCGCTGGACTTTTCCAACACTGTCGCAGCGCCCTCTATCTCACAACGCGCCTCCTTGCAGGTATCCAGAAGGTTCGTGTCCATAATATAATTGTAGTTCGTTTGAATGGCTGCCCAGAGATCGTCCTTGCCTGAGGAGCCAAGGCCCAAGGTGGCACTACTGTGGAGACTGGTCGAACTACACTGACTGTGGCCACTGCCCCACGAATAGCGGTGCATTTTATTGCTGCTCTGCGAGTTTTTCTGAAAAAAACAACAAAACGGAAAGGGAAATGTTTTTAAAAATGTAGCTAGTAATTTAATAATAAGATGGAAACAACCCTAGAACGAAATGGATTAAAATTTAGTTCAATTAATAGGGAGAATCAGTTGTGTGGCGCCCTCTGCCTTTCACATATTGCGCTACTCAGTGCTAGGGGGCGCCACTGTCTAAAAAGTTCAACCAAGCACGAGTAAAACTGTCAAGGCCGTGTAAAGTTTATGTTAAAAAAATACCATATGTAAAATAAAATTTAAAATTTTTTAATAAAACCAAGAGAATAAAAATAGGTTTTGACATCACACTTAAAGGCAAGTACGTTGTCTTATCTTAGTTTTAGGTCAGAGTAGTAGCCCATAGTAGATGTAGTTGTACCAAAATATGCAGTACCAGTACCAGTATTTACTATTGCATTATTTTTATATTTTCCATTCGAACTAAGAAACGCTCAATATTAAATTAAACATACTCGTAATAGTAGTTCATAAAAAAAATGAAAAAAAAATTTTAAAAATTAGGAAATACTTGAACAAAAAATAGATGTATAGTCTGAAAACTAGTAGCCATAGTGGCCGTAGCAGATATAATTGAAGTGTTACAAAAAAAAATTATAATAACGAGCAAATAAACATAAATAAATAAATACGTATAAAATGAATTATTTTATTTTCTGTATATTTTGTTTAGCTCAGTAGGTAAAGCTATTTTAAATATAATTGACAATTAAATAGATACAAAAACATGCAAAAACTAGTAAATCAAATATAAAATAACAATAAAAATAAATATAATAAATAAATGAAACAATCCCTTTTTAATAACTAAATTTTAAGGACATGACGTGACGTGTATACAGAGATTAAAATAAACCTGTAATTAATTTCTGTTCCCCTTTACCAATTTCCGTTCTACCAAAGTTCAGGAAGCCACTAGAAATGTATTAAATATGGCATTAAGCAATTTACAAATCAAATAAAGCTACCAAAGTGACAAATACCGAAATAAATAAAAAATAAAAAAAAAAATGGCTAGCAAGCGGCAGGCAGGCAACCGCTAAAAGTTGTTAATAAATAAGTAATTTGAGGCGGGCCAAATACGGGCGAAACAATATGCCTGGCCATCTTGGGCGTCTCTCGCAGCCTCCGAATGCGAATCCGAATCCGACTCCGATTCCGAAACTGGTTTTGTTCGCTCCAAATTGCCAAGCGCGCGCAATTAATTAATGCATTTCGTAGTTTGTCCAAGAAAGTCGCATTTGTGCAAGGAAATTCCTCATTTACACAGCGCGTAATGCCATCGTAATCCCGAAAAGCAAACCAAATTGAAAATTGAAACTGAAAACTGAAAATGAAAACTAAAATCGAAATCGGAGCGGCGGTAGTATTGACGGAATGATTCGAAGCTTGTTGCTGTTTCTGCTGATTTGAGTAATTGATTAAGTGAGTAAGCAGCAGCAGCACCCGGCGGGCTTTTCGGGGGGCCAAGTGACTCGCAGGCCAAAAAACAATAACAAAACGAGAAAGAAAGCTAACTTCGGTAAACCGAAGTTTATATACCCTTGCAGTCAGCAATTGGATCATTGAAAATCGATCCAATTTGGTAATGTAAAAAAAAATGTCAAATTATGTAAATTTTGTAAATTTTACATTTTACATGTAGAATTTTACATTTTCATATAAATCGACCGATCCCTTCTATGGCAGCTATATGATATAGTTGTCCGATCTTAATGAAATTAAAACCGTAATTCTAGAACTATAAAAAACGACTATATCTCGAAATTTATAGAAATTCGTTGAAAAACAGAGAAATTAAAAATTTTTGTACATTAATTTCGCCATCATTCCTATGGCAGCTATAGGATATAGTGGTCCGATTTCGGCCGTTCCGACATATATACTGCGTGCTAAAGAAATAAGACTATGCTGAAAATTTCAGCCCGATAGCTCAAAACTGAGAGACTAGTTCGCGTAGAAACCGACAGACAGACAGACAGACGGACAGACAGACGGACAGACAGACGGACAGACAGACAGACGGACATGGCTAGATCGACTCGGCTGGTGATGCTGATCAAGAATATATATACTTTATGGGGTCTGAGATGCCTCCTTCACTGCGTTGCAAATATCATGGCAAAATTATAATACCCTCTGCAAGGGTATAAAAACCTCTGCCACAGAGTGACTCAGAAAAGTCTGCGCCAAAGTAAGCTGTAAAAATATGCAGGCTGCGACACCTGGGGTAGGCCTTGAAAATCAGTGTGCGGTCTTGCAAACTTCAACAGATTTTTATCTGGGCAAATATCTACATATATCTTGATGGCTGTGAGAACGGGGCCACAAACAAAAATTTGGTATTTAGATTTTTGTCTCGGCCCCCGCTGATAAGATTTAGTTGTAAGCGATTCGAACACACCCTCTTCCGTCGACGAAAATGGGATAATTATTAACATTGATTAAGCAGTAGAATGATTAATTTATTAAATAAACCCCATTAGCCAGTATTTAGGCTCACAACTACACTGGTTTTTACTCGCTTCACGCTTTAAAGTAAATGTTTATACCTCAGGAATGTGGTCATTTTCCGCCTGCGTTCAGGAAGAATAGATTATGCATTCTTCCAGTTTTTGGCATAAATTAGCAATTTGCGTTTGCTGCCAGTGGCGCCAAGGTAACACCGTAACCGTTACAGCTTGGCTGCAGCCACAAGAGGCTTGCTAATCGGCATATTTATTCATAATTTATTAAAGCAATTTCCGTTGACACAAGAAGGAACTGAAGAGCGAATTCTAACGGCCGCTTGTCATTTTAAGAGACCAAAAACTCGTTAGCGTGAGGAACGCATTCAAAGAGAAGAACAGGAATTGGAAACTTAAAAAAAAAACGAACTTTACATACTCTGGGGCTTTAAAAACTAAACTTCTCTTTTATAATAAAAATATAATTGTTAAACTTGAGTTTTCTTTTTTTTTCAGAATTCTTCCTGTTATCGTAACGATAAATTGAGCTGAATGTGGTTCATAGCGATACATGCGATTTTTTTATGTGATCGTAATTCCGTTTACCAACACATGTCCTGAGTAAAACTTCGTATGGAAAATTGGGGAGTTTAAGAAATCATAACCTAACATGCCTGGTTCTTACTCTTTTTCTCATACAATTATTTTTTGTAAATTTTAACCATTCGTTTTCAATATGCCTCATTATAATACCTAATCCCCCCTTGAAAGAGTATCTCCCCATCGGACTTGCACCTACGATCAATTGCAAATTTATGCACGCACACTCTCTTCAGAGATACCTGTATATCTCCCCATATTCTTATTCAATTTGCCTTTTTTGGGCTCCACTCACCTTGAGGCTGTTGTAGGGACGCTCCAAATGGAGCTTGGCCTGGATGACGTCACGTCGCTCCTGTTGCTCCTCGTTCGAGGCCTGTAGTGATGTCATGGACTGCGATTGCTTCATCTGGTCGTTACCAACACTGGCGCTGCCGAAGTTCAGCTGACCGCCGGTGGTGGCGCTAGCCGTAGTTGCAGCTTCACTTCCGTTTCCAGTTCCTGTTCCTGTTTCGTTTGCGTTGGGATTTCCTCGCGATCCGCGTCGCTTTTTCTTGAGGGAACTACTGCGGCTACTGCTGGCCGATTTAGTGGTTAGCCCCGCCGCCCTGTTTGGGGGCGTGGCTGGCACGGCAAAGACGCCGTCAAATTTCAAGGGTTTCGTTGTGGTCGTTGTGGCTTCGGTCGGGGGGGACTCCAGTTCCAGTTCCTGTTCCATCCCCGATCCTTCGTTTCCACCTCGTATCATGGCCGCTTTTTCAGTCTCTTGGTTGCTTGTCATCGCTTCTTCAGCTTTCTTCTCCGATTCTGGGACTCCCCTTTCGATTTCCTGTGGCATTTCCATTGTTCTCCCGCTTATTTGGTGGCTATTTTCAGGTGCATGTGAGCGGTGTGCATATATTGCTTATTTGGGGGGCCAGTTATGCTAATTTGGGGTGGAGCTCAGGCCCGATCCGATATTTGCATGTCTGCGAGGTTTCCTCTCATTTCCATTTGCATTGTTTCCGTTCCGTTGCCGGCGTTCCGTTCCGCTCTTTGGCATGACCTTCAGGTTTCAGGTGGTGTCCCTTTCGATTTCCGTTCGTTTTTATGCAAAATACTTCTTTCGTTATTTTGATAAAAGAAAAGCGCTTCGTTTTACGTATCTAAATTAATTCCACTGAAACGAAGCAAAGGAGAGAAGAGGAAATTTTGCACATTAGTTGAAAGAAAATCAAACAAATTAGGGGAAACAAGGTGGGCCGAGATGAAATGATTATTATTATGATCGGACAGAGAGGGGGGCCCATAGCCACCTCATGGGGCTGCAGCATAATTAGCGTGGCTGCATTTATTCGTTTCTCATTTTCCTTCTACTAATGATGGGTATTATTGCTACTATAGGCAAAAAGCCATTAAGAAGATGAAAGCGAATTGCACGGCGATCGCCTCTAATATGGATTCATTTCCTACAGACATTTCTTTGACCCATCTCTGTGGGCTTGGGCTAAGCAGGTGCATCACATGGAGGACTGGCCAGGTCGTGATCAGTGATCATTTGTTTTCTGAACTGTGTTGTTGTAATTCCATCATTTTTTTCTCATATCTAATGCTCATATTTGATTTAGGGTTAAATTTAAGTTCCATTTGGAATTTTTTTATAACCAACTATGTTATGTTTAAACTTATTTAATATCTACTTAACTTTTCTCTTGGGAATCTCTCAATGTTATCCTATAGCAACTACTAATAATTATATCTGCCACTTATAGACATTATTTCAAGCCATAATAAACATTTTCTTTTAAAAATAATTCCCCTTTGGTATTTTCTGTGTTCTTACTTCTCTTTTATAGTGAATCTTTAATCTTTAAGTGCAGAGATTTTAAATCGTTTACATCTCCTAGATTACTTTAAAATTATCTATGCTACTCACTCGCATTATCTCAAGCCATAGCACAATTTTGTTTATTATTCCCGTACATTATCGCCCACCACTTAGGGTCATAACAACTCTGGGACTTGTCAGACGTTGCAACACACACTTGCGGTGATGAAAGAACCCCCTCTATCGCAGCCCTCCCCAGCATTAGCATAATTAAGTCTCCTAAAGAATCCGAGAGCGGTGCATATCAGACCCTAGAATCTCATATCTCATATCACACCCACTGCTGCTGCCAGGTAACCAAGCAAACAAGCAAACAAAGCGAGACTGCCAACTGTAAACGACAATTAAAAGCAACCGTAACCGGCAGACAGCTAACTACATAATAGCTAAGGCTGTTAGGGGTCGGAGAGGGGAAATTACAATAATTACCAATGCAAATATTACTTAATTCCGTGGCTCTGGTCAACGACTCCCGAACGGCAAACGCAGCATTATAAACAATGAACACGATTCTAATCGCGGCGCAATCAACTTTTCATACGAAATTAGTCGCGAAAAACACTTGTGGGCCATATTCGTATGCAAATCTACCGGGCACCTAGCTCACCTCGACGGAGTGGAGTGGAGTAGAGTGCACTGCCATAGAGGCGGTCGGAGGCGGTGGGACTTGTCCAACTCCTAAATTGGCCTGCAAGCGTTCATTTAGCCGCTTGGGAGCGAGAGATCCGAAAGAGATCCGGGGACAGTGGGGAAATATGAATAATAAAATGGAGAACACTAGGTGGGTGGAGGTGGAAGTGGAAATCTTGGGTTTTGAGCAACAAAAGTATTTCAATAAGGCACAATTGAAGTTTTAAGCCATTAATAATGATTATCAATAGTCTGAAGATTGAATTTGATCATTTTTCGTTACTATTAATTCATGAAAACGAATCATTTCATTAACATGTAGCCCTAGGCTTGTTTAATACATAAATCTAGGTTCGATTTAATATAATTTCTATAGAGGAATGTATGCTGATTAACTCTATACTGTGTTCTCTATTTGTTAATTAAAGTGAAGCCTATTTTATCGCTTTTGAACATATTGTTGATTATATTTTCTTAGATTATCTAGCTTATTTCCTACATTTTTCACTTTCTATAAATATTTTAAAGGCGCTGTCCGAATCTCAGACATATTACTTGCATAATTAAGTAATGAATGGCTCAGAGGTCTCAACGCTTTCATGTGCTGACCATTAAAACGAATGTTCGTATGCTTTATGACTCACGGCTTGACTGTTTCCCCTTTTATGCTAATTTTAGCACACGATCTGCATGCAAAATGGAACGCGGGACTGCACTGAAAGGCCGTTAAAAAGGCGCTAAAAAGTTAAGGAAGACACTCGGACTGGCACTCACAGTCCTCGGTCGCCTTTTCAAGCCAATTCATTTTGGAGAAATGGCGAATTTCCACCCGTTTGCGTTGGCATTAACATTCAGGTTTATAGGTTTGGCTATTACAACGTGAACTTCCGCATGGAAAGGGCGAGACTTAAGGGGGTTTTTGCATATTATAAGACAAAATTTACTTATTTGTAAGCCATTTTTGGAATAAGAACACTGTCACTTAATAAGAAACCAATTTAAAGATTTATCTTTAGCGTAAATATAATTTATTCAATTGATCAGTGTTTGTTTAATTATATTACACAATAAAAACCGTAATAAAAATATATCCATATTAGTGTTCCCCATTATGCATTAACCAAATATTTAACACTTTCAACTATGCTGCCTGCTCCCCTGATAATATCATACTCTCGCGTCTCCTCAACGGTTTTCTTTTCAATCTTTTCTGGCCTTTATTTGTCCACCTGTTGAACTCTGTTGCGTAAGACACCTGTAAACATTCGGTAATAAAGCCAAAGCTTCGCCCTCTTCAAAGGTTCCAAAGAAAAGCGCTGGCGAGCCGAAACCACAGTCGAGACCCCCGCCAAAACGTGTTCCACATGTGCGGCGCACATAGTTTTGGCCCCAAAGTTTTACCACAAACCAAACGCCGCAGAGACCCTAGAGATCGCAGACCCCCAAAGTAGAAGAAGAAGCCACAGCAAAGGCCATTAATAAGCACAAAGCGAAGGCACAAAAGACACCGAGATGGAGACGCAGCAAAGAGCAGCTAAAAAGAGAGGGCTAAAAATAGACAAATATTTGCGTAGCCCAAGTGGTTTTGGGTCTGTGGGGAGTGGTTCCGAGGGCCGGGATCCGATAAAGGGGTCTCGAGATCATCGCGGGTTCCACATTGTCTATGCCAGACACGAAGTTGTCGGAGAAGCTCGTAAATCTAGCCGGAATGCGTTATTCATCGCGATAAAAAGCCGGCCAAATGACAATAGAATCTATTTCTGGAGACGTCACAATCGCTTGTTTTGAGTAAGCAAACTTTCGATTTCATTGAGCTTTATGCCATTATCTTTTTACCTAAATCAAGGTCGTCAATTGGTTAAAATAAATATTAATATTTGAGGGGGAAAATGTTATTAAAAATTCGATAGATAACATCTTTTTCTAAAATTCCTAAATTTTTCTTCAAAAACTCTCATAAATCCGCTCTTAATTTCCTTTTTTGCTTTCTTTAAAATCGAAAACAAAACTTTCATTGTTCCGATTCACAGCCAAACCTTTTCCATTTCATTCATTTCATTTAATTTCCCCTCGTTTTGATCTTCACTCACTTCCGTTCTCAGCTTTATGTACTCTACTTTCGGTCCTAAACGAGAACAGATCTCCCGAAAACCACCGGATGTGAGAACTCACCAAATCACAGTTTATTCTCACGCTGGAAAACTTTGCGGCCAATTAAGGCAAATCAAGTGCAAACAATTGAGCTTCGAATTACTTTGTGGGCTTAGTTTAGTTTCCTCCGATGAACTCTACTCGGGCCCAGATTAGATAAAAGCTATACGCGACACTCGAGTGGCCCGAAGTGAAATCAATTATGGAAGTATATAAATATAGCATTATCTGGGGGCCGGGGCAGAGATAAGACCTAAGAGTTCGTATAGTCTTGGGCCATAATTTAGTCATCAGCTGGCTTTGGGTGTGAAGTCATGAGTAAGAAGGCAGATAAGATCGCTTCTAGAGGTAGCAAACTATGGTAAGAAGTTTATTTAATTGGGAAATCATTAAAGAACGGATTGGGATAAATAACAGAATACCAACGACTTGTTTAGTAAGGTTATTGGGTAAAGCTTTTATAGCTACCGAACTTCCATCTCTAAAAGCAAGAGCTTGAACCGCTTGCAGACAATAAGTCGACCCCAGAATCGGACAATCGGACGACAATCGGAAACCCAGACCGAGACAATCGACATTCCGCAGACCAAAGTGTAATTAAAATATGGTTTATATCGCACCAATCATCAACAGCGATCGCAGCCAGAGGTATATTTTATATATACATATATATTTACGAGCCAGCCACCGACTGACTACTTCGCGCGGAATTCTTCCAAGAATCGCGTTGGCATGACCAGCGTTTGCCACACATTTGGCCATTCAGGCCCAGTTGACCAGGCTAAGAGCCATGATTGGATCCACGGGGAGAGACCCCCAAAGGCAGACAACTTGCCATAAATTGACAATTGCCAAAGACAGTTGTAGCAGCAGCAACAACAAAAACAGCAACAGCAACTGCAACAGCACCAACAGCCATAACAGCAACAGCTGCTGTTGCAGCAGCAACACCTAATGAATTGTTAACTGCTTGAACCCAATAAAGAGAGGGATGCACTCTGAGATATTGTTTTTATTTTTGTTTATTTAAAATTTTTGTACTTATTTTTGTTATTATATATATTTTGTTTTCCATTTACTAATTTTTTAATTTTCAAATTTAAAACGTTAATGCGAAAATAAGTAAATTGATCATTTCGAGAAGTGCTATTTGCAAGTAACAACAATTATTTTAAAAGTATAAATTTAACCACAACTGCAGTAACCGAAAGTCAAAATATTTTAACAATGAATTCTTTCCTCTTTTTTTTTTTGTGTACTTCGAAGTTTGAGACTAAAAGACACAGGACAAGCGGCGTCACTTTTGGCACACGTGAATGCTGGCCAAGTGGCCAAATAATCGCTTCCAATCTGGCGACAATAACAATAACCATATTGACTTGTAACCAACAGCAGAAATATTCCTCGGGAGATCGGAGGGGAGTCGGAAAAGCGAAGGGGCCAAGGTATATAGGGGCAAACCGCAAGACACCAACCGCAGAAACACAGAAAACAATCACAATATGTGGTCCAGTGCAACCCAGTTTAATTTAAGGGGCAGGGGACCCAAGAGAGGTTCGTGGGCACCCGAGACAATGAATTGTTTAATTTGTTGTGGTCGTGTCGGGCTTTGACAAACTTTTATCGGCCGGCACATGAGATATGTCGCTGCTAAGGAGACCTGGAGATATCCGATAGTCACTGATCTAGACGGAGAAGGGACAAGTGCAACCCAGTATCCCTTACTTGACAAATATCATATTTTTTTTAAGTCTCTAAAGTCAATAATCAGATTTATTTATTTATTAATAAAAACTAGCTCAGAAAAGAATTCCGAATTGAAATTAATGCAGTTTTGGTTTAGTTATGTCATTTTTAAGCTTTGATTTGTCTAAAAATGTTATCATATTTTTCGAATACCCAAAATGCGCAAATTTGAGGTATTTTTCAGAGCTCTAATAGCCAAAACTGCAGTCACAGCTTAAAGCCGTATATTTTCTAATTCGTCATTACAACCTTAATTATTTAAGATCAAAATATTTTTAAAAAATCAGAAAAAAATTGTACTTTTTTCCTTTTTTTTTTTTAATTTACATTTTTTTTTTTTTTTCTAATTTAGTACGCAGATTTTTTAAGCTAATAAAAACTAGCTCAGAAAAGAATTCCAAATATTGGCTTATTAATACCTTTTCGAAATAAGCAAACTGCTTTTTTTTTTTTTGGAAATATTCCAAATATTCCGACATATTTCCTTTTTCTTTTCAAGGCACTCCCATAACTTTTGTAAACCTTGATATGTTATCTAATCCTCAAACCCTTATCCCCCAATCCCGCAACACAATTCCAGGGTATCCAAGTCCACTCACTTGGGAAACATTTGTCTGAATGTCGCACTAAAAATGAAAACATTGCAAATTCCTTCGCCTTTGCCATGAAACGGCAAAAGTCAATGGTTCTTCCTCTCTCTCTACCCCTGACTTTGTCACCTTCTCCTTCGCAAAGGGAAAGGGGACCGAAAATAAATAAAAAATAAATGCACATAAAAAAAATACAAATAAAAAAAATGCAACTGCAAGTAGAGTGCGACAGATGGCGACATGGAACATGGACACGAAATAAAGGCGGTGGACACAGAGCCGGGCTGAGACAAAAGGAGACCCCTTTGTTGCTTTTATTTCGGTTGATTTTCGGTGCAAAAGCAATTAGAGAAGTGGTTCACCATTGCAGGAGTTTGAGGAAAAAAAAAGACGGAGACCGAAAACAGAAAAAAACGAAAGTTATCGTGGCTCCGAAAGTGGGGACAAATTTTGGGAAACATGCAAACACTGTGTCGCCACCTCCCAACCACTGGCACCACCCAACCGCCCTCTCTACTGATCTGCCACCTTGTTTATTAAGTACAGTCTTTCCTAGCTACACTGGACAACACAGGTCATGTTCCACTCATACCTTTTGTGGGTACTTCTTAAGGGCTTCCTGGTGTTTATTCCACTGTTTTTTATATATTTTATATTATGTTGTATGCTATATCGGATATATCGCTGGTCATAAATATTATTTGTAATTTTTATACAAAGATATTTTGATCAATTTAACGTGTAACATTAAATAAACAATATATTGTTTATATTAAGTTCTAAATTAAATTAAATGTAATTTGCCGGAAATTCCTTTAGAGGTGGCTCGACTGTATTTCTTTTCTGTCCCCTTTTTCAGTTGTCGCTAACGAAATTTGTCTACAACTTATAAACATTTTTGGCTCCAATCCACAAACTCCCGCAAACCCCACATAACCGAACCCCTTCCCCTTGGCGGCATTCCTGAGCATATGATAAATGTTTCGTGTTTTTGTCTGCTTTTGCGGTTCGAACACGTTTTCCCCGTGTTCTGCGATCGTTTTTGGGGCCTCCACCACATTACACATGACACACCACACAGCGACCGAAAGGCCATCAAGCACAAAAAGTAAAAATAAAATTAAAGAAAGAAAAGATTAAGGAAAAACTAGTCCCGATTTGCCACGCCTCTCTCGCCAGGGAAGTCGTTCGTTTGTTATGACTGACCCGCCAAATGAACAAAGTGAGCCAACTGAGCAGAGGCGGTAACTCTTTCGAGCGGTGACAGGTGGCGAGGCTGTAAATAACCCACAGTCACACCCCCCAAAGTGGCTGATCAGTGATCAGTTGGCCATGTGCTAGCAAATTAGGGGCTTAAGTGGTGCAAGAAAACAGAAAACATAAATTCAGGGCACCCAATTAGCAGCAGGAAAGCTATGGAGATTTATGGAAATTACTTATTCTGATTTGTAACTCTGAAATATTCAACTCTGTGCTTGGTAATTAAATTTACGGAGGCTTAGTGGAGATTAGGAAATGTTTAGATATAAAAACCTATTTAATATGAACTTAATACCACTGATTTTGCACAGTAAATGGAATCTTCTGTAAGTTTTTTAATTGATTTTACATTTAGAAAAACTTTCTCATTAACTAGTTTTCAATAACTCTCAAAATAAAAAAAATAACCCAAATTCACTACACAGAACCCTCCACAGTTTCCCCTTTTCGAAGTCGTTCGTTTTCTTTAATTAAATCTGACTTTATGGCTCCAGGGTAGACTCCAATTCATGCAGTTCAACTCTCTTAATTAACCCATTATGCCACTGAAAACTACGCGCTCTCACATAACGCGGCCACAGATTCAGAGATACAGATGGAAGCTGCTAATAAACCCATCAGCCGTATTTCACTCTCGGCAAGGTAAATTAACAGAAAATTACTCACATAATCGAGTGTGAAAAGCGCGCAAATTTTGCGAAAGTCGAAATTCATTGGACACTCAGTGGCTCCGCTCGTCCATTCGAATCCATTCAATTCACTTTCGGAGCTGAAACGAGATACGAGCAAAATAAAAGGGGGGATAAATAAATGCGTGTTAAAACAAATAAGCGAAATGATGTGAAAATGTTTTGAATCTCAATTTGAATTTGAATGGAGCGGAAGCATAGTTTGACAAATGACAACAGCAACAACAACAACAGCGAGTGAAAAATGTGGAAAATTGTTTACCAATGTTCGAGATTAGCACTTGGCAGGAAAAAAATTGCATAATGCGCCAGCGGAGAGACCGCAGAAACTGAGGCATAAACCATCAACTTTTACCCGCCAACATTATCTGCCTTGATACCCTGGCAGGGGACATCATCATCAGTTTGATGGCACTTTCGCAATTTGCCTCCGCTACATGGATTTAAAGCCCATTTTATGCTTGTGATTTGTGCCGAAGAAATTCGCATTAAATGCTTAAAATTTCAATAAAAAAAAAGTAAGTCCATTAATTAAGTTGAGACTATTATAATAGAGTCTGCTTAGTTAAGTACTAGATATAAGATAAATCTATAATAAAGTCTTTTCAAATACTAGATATAATTCTGCTTAATTGACTGAATACATTTCCGATTCAGAGTATTTGAGCTAAGGTATTTCCTGCGTCGTATTTCCCTATTTTCCTGTCCTTTCCTGATGGCAACCTTTCGCCAGACACTCTCCGCCGACAACCTCGGAGCTGTCTCCAGTGATAAATCAGCACCGAGCTCCGAAAAACCCCAAAAGGAAAATAAACCAAATGATTCCCAACAAACAACTCCCACTAACTCCAGAGTCGCACGACATTTTTTCGTTGCAATTCGCTCGCTTTTTTGACCGGGGGCGTCTCGCATAACAATTCATTATCATTAATTATATTTGCACTCGAATTGCACAAACGGAAAACGAGGAAAACTCTCAAAAACTCGAACTGCGACAACTCCCGACTCCCGACTCGAGCTGAGCATGAAAAATTGAACAATGTCGATTAAATTGAAAACAATTTTACGCTGCAAAATTTCAATATTTCCCGTCATTCGCCGTTAGGCCAATAGCAACTCTACCTCTGAGCCGGCATTCCCGAGCCGAACAAAAATCCCAAGTCCAAACCAAAATAAATCCAGAGAGGGGAAATATGGCTCATAAAGCATCGCAACATCAACATCGGCAACAACAATTTATTGGTCGCATTAACCCCGCCGAACTCTCTCACTTTTCTGGGCCGCCCAGGGGTTATAGGGGGTTTCTTCAGCGGAGTCTCAATCGATGCGAGTTGTGAAAATATCATTTACAGGCAATTTGTGAAAAGCAACAACCAACGGCAGCAGCCACAGCCAAACCAACTGCAAGCTCTGCGAAATTTGCACGAACAACAAGAGGGAAAAAAAATAAAAAACAAAAAACAAATGAACGGCGTTTTACTTTAAACAACAAAAACTAAAAGGGGGACAACAGCGGGCGGGGTATCTCTGTGGTCAAGTTGTTAAAGTCGGAAATGGGCACAAACGTCGATCGTCAGCGGTCGACAACAGCCACAACGGCGGACGACAACGTCTCCAGGCGATAATTGGATCCCTTTCCCAGTCGGTCTCTGAGTTACAGAGCTACGGAGTCAAGGGGCTGCGCGGGAAGAGGTTCGGCTCAGGAGAGCGAGTGCTAGAAATTCAATATACTTCATTTTCGGTCGACTGGGAAATTTGCCTGTTTGCCTGATGAGTGCCAACATAAATAAATTCAGGAGGCGGTTGACTTTAAGTAGTGGCAAAATAGATTCACCTAAAGAAGGAATATTAATAAATAAATACTAGGTAAATGATTATTTGAAGCCAAATAGTTTACATTCGTCCAAAAGGAACTCTAAATCAAGCAAAAACATTACATTTATTACTTTAAAAAACACATTTTACATTATTTTTTGAATTTATTTATTTGTTTTAATTCATTTTAGTAAATTAACATTTTTATTTAAATTTGCTTTTACCTTTTTAATTAAATTTCATTCCAATAAATTAATATTTTATCATTTTCGTTCTACTTTAGTTCTTTTCTCTGCATTTCTTATAGTTTCCTTTTATTTCGTGTTTGTTTTCTATTTAATTCTATTTATTTCTGTTAAATTTAGCCTATTTATTGTTTCTGGGAAAAGTACTGATAATCTGCATTAAGTCCATTTATAAACTACCGATCCAACTGTACTCTCACTTAAGGCAGTCATATAGTTTCTTATATAAATTTCTAAGCGTAACTCTAGAACCCTTTCATGCCAAGCACCCAATACTTGACACATTCTCTTGTTCGCTTATCCAACGCTCTCATAACTCTTTTGTTTTGCTCTTTTTTTTCTCGAAACTTAATCCGAAAATGCAAAACCAGAGGCGGAACAAACAGACATTCTGTCAGGTGAGACTGAGAGTCAGTAAACGCAACATTTTCGGCTGCCTTAGCACAGACAAAGGAAATGCATAATGAAAACAAGAGGCGAATTCAAGAGCTTTTCAGAGAACTGTCGGCTGCCGAAAAAAGAGAGATATCAATTCGAGTGTTTTGTGTGAAAAAGAACAAACTTGAACGAAATCTCCGGGCGGGAGACTGACCACTCGAGTTCATTAACGAAGTTGCTCCGACGGAAAGTGAAAGAGGAAGAGGCGGCGGCGGCTTGGCGGCTTGCGCTTGGCGGAGTGAAATGAAATGCATTCGAAATGCAATAGAAAGTGAAATGCGTTGGCAAAACAAAACCGACAACGGAAAATCTCTGCCACCAATACCAAGCACCAAATACCACCATATATAATACCAAATGAGCTGCGAGATGCTGGCGATACCCGAACGGAGCCCCCTTACCAACTCACATGACCTTGTTCGCAAATTCTGTTGACGTACATCGAACATGGGTGCCACCATCCCATCCCATGCCATGCCATGCCATGCCATCCGATCCACCTCACCACGCCATCCTTGGCTCTTTTCCAGCCGATTGCCATCAAGAAATATTTGAGATTCACTTTCGGAGCCGGCAAATGCAGCTAAAACCAGCGAGTGCCTCGAAACCAAAGACAGCCAGCCCAGGCCAGGCTGTGCCAGACCAGGCCAGGCAGAAAAAACAATGCCTCCGCGCAGCACATTGACAACTCATAGATAAAATGCTTTTCTTTAACTATGACGCGACTTCCAACTGCGACGGCCTCTTCTCAATGGATACAAAAAACAATGACAAACTCTTCCACTGCCAGTGCTACTGCAACTGGAAAGCGGAGACACACGAGGAAAGCCACCGAGCACACATGAGGCGAATCAAAATAATGGCCAAAGATTAATGCCGAGTTTTCAATACACTTTTTGGGAGATTTCCTCCGCTAATTCCAATGACAATAAACAGCTTTTCTCTTGTTGGGGGCTTAGCATTTTATCTTTTAATGATTTCTTTCAATTAAGGTAATATTATTGATATTTATCTTACAAAGTCTGTACAAATACACAAAATAAGAGATATGCATTTTTATTTAGCTAAAGTATTTCTCAAAAGCTTGGACTATTCTATAATTCTCAACTGGTTCCAGCTACTTGAAAGACTTTATAACTTATCAAACATCAAAATATTAAAACATAAGCTGACTCTTCCTTAAAAATAAAGGTAATGTCATTAAAAATAAATTACTTTTCAATATAATAAAAAAATTGTATAATAAATAAATAAAAAGAAGAATATATTTCACATATTATGAATAGTTCTAACTAAAAAATCGCTATAGCCTTGGTAAGGGTATCTAAAATTATCGTCAACTTGTTGGGGATATGTGTGGGCTGGCATTCGGCACTCGGCGGCATCCAGTATTCAGTATTCAGTATTCACTATTCCAGGCACCAAAGACTCGAATGAAATGCCACAGATTCGTTTTTGATAAAATGCCAGGCAACAAGTTGGCAGCCAAAGAAAGAAAGAAAAAGTGAGAATCGGGGCAAGACGAGGGGCTAATGAGGGAAGAGATGGCGCAGGCGCGAACGCGCCAGGCGATAAATCTTGCTGGCCAACTTTTGCCATTGCGTTTGCAGAAATAAGCAGAGGAAACGAGAGTGAGCAGGCGAAATACTCGCAGTTAGACGTTAGGTAAATCGGGGCAAGAGGAGGGATTGGGATGACATGCGTAAGAGGCATTCATATAGTCGGTGTCTGTCTGTCCGTCCGTCCACCGATCCGATAATTGGGCCAAAACGAATGATGGGGGCCCGGCAGAGCGGCAGGTAATTGATATGTTTACAGCTCCATTTTATTCGCAACTCAATTAAAGCCGCGTCAAGCTGTGACAAGCCATAAACCGAGGAAGACAATCCAACAATTAGAGTCTCGATTTGTTTCAGTTTTGGCTTGGTTTGGTTCACTTTCGTTTTCCATTTAGCTCCAAAGTGTGAAAGGTCCTCAGGTGATCAGAGATCGGTGATCGGTCGATCTTCAGGTGGTCTTTATTAACGTTTTTCGGTGACTGCTTCATCTCCTAATGAATCCAAAGTGCTCTTTAACTATGAGATACGATCGCTGGATCACTTCGCGACAACTTGAAGTGATCTTTCGCATTGAGATAAGATCAACTGGGCTAAGAGATCAACGTTGGATTGGTGGTGACAATTAACTGACAGTTAAGGCTTGAGGCGCAGATAATGTCGAGTTAAAAGAGATCTTCAGTTCAGTCAGCAGTGATCATCGATCTTCATTGCTTGCTGACTCTTAAATACAATTGAATTACACTTGATCTTGAGTACTTCCCAGCCAATTACCAATCCATTGATTCACAATGCATATAGTATCTCAGATATAAAATCTGTTGTATTAATTATACATTTTCTTCGCAAGATTAATTGAGGGACTCATCAGAAATCAATAAGTTGCCTTGTTACTAATCAGTAATTAAAGGGTAAAGCTCTTAGTTGCCAAGATCTCTTGCCCTGATAGAGGTCTCAGTCCCAATATTGAACCTAAGCTGGCCTCCACTCCGATCTTGATATTTGTGGCGGCGCCTAATCTCTTGGTCCCAATTGGCTTTTAATTGACCAACCCAAATTGCTCAATATCAAGTTTTTCCTTTATGATTTCGCTTGTGCATTTTTAGGTCGCCTGGTTTCGATTATGTAAAGGCCTCCCCCCTTATGACAAACTGCCTCAACCGAACTGACTCATATATTCGTGGGATTTGCGGGGCGCTGGCACCCTAGATATTGCATCTCGAGTTGCGGGAATAAAAACAAAGTCAAGTAACACTTTTTTTCAAGGAGCAATTAAAAAGACATCAACGCATTGCAAAAAATAAAAGAGAGAGAGGGAAACTCGTTTACTTTTGAGCGACATGGAATTGAAATTGAGATACTTGTTGGAATTTTTTCGGGGATCGCGCAGGATAGTCGAAGCGTGTCCCTGGCATCTGGAAAATGTTCGTTAATTGTGCAAAATGCAACCATTGGCCATTGTCACAGCTCGGGACTTTTACTTTGGCTAAACTAAACAAACTAGCTAACTCCGCAGCACTTCCTGTGCCTCATCAAAGCGGCGAGACATGCAACATGGAATCGGCTTTTGTTGTTTTTCGGCTTCAGTTTCGGTTTCGGTTTGTTTTTCTCTAATGATTAATTGACTTTTGCACCCGAAACACGTTCGATCTTTGTTTGATCTTTGCTTCCTTCGGAGACTGCCTCCTCCGTTGCCTCCCAAGCCCGCCGCCGCCTCGTCTTTGTTCAATTGGAAAATTGCTCTTTTAATTTCCACCGACATTTCTGGCGGATCGTGTTTGGTATAAATATTTATGCATTTTGCCAAATGTGCATCTGTGCAACAGCTTTACTACCTGTGATGGCAGCGTGAGTGGTAATAGTTCAATACTAACTGGCAGGAAAAAAGCAACATTTATTATAAGTGTTACTAGAGAAATATTGTTTAAGTATATATTTAATATTAATAACAGAACCATACATTATTTACCATATGAGATTCCCTTTAGGCAAGCCCAGATTATTATATCTGCTATAGGAACTGAGCTCCAATCATTTATTTTAAAATTCTTTAACTTCTTCTACCGACTTCTCCAACGTGTCACGATGCCATCTCCCGGGAAGCTCACTCAATTGGCTCATTGTTTATGACGTTTATCATGGAGTCCGGGATGCCAGAGAGTTAGGAGCCAAAGAGTCATGTGTGTGGCTGGTTTCTGTTAGCCTCAAGTTGGGCTTCGGGTTCGGGTTCGGGTTCGGTTAGAGGCTCAGTTCGCCTGCTTGCCACGGTTTGTTTCGGCTTGTTCGTGTGATTAATTTATTGTTCAATACAATTGCGTATGAATTATTGAGATAGCGTCAGAAAATGACATGCAACGGCCGCCGACGTCGCCTCGCTGCCTCAGGTGTCTTACAAAATCTCCCCACTCCTTTTCCCGACCCGACCCCATCCGACCATCCGATCCATTCCAAAGCAATCCAAGTAGATCTCATTGTTTGATCTCAAGGCTGGGAAAAGCAAACGCAATACGTGCCCGTCGAAAACTAATCGCACAGAAAAAGAAACAGACAAAAAATACCTCGAAAAAGTGCATTTCATAAATGCATCTAAAAGATACTAGACACTCGAGCGAACTGTTCGCATTGTGTGCAAGGGGCACGCGGCACTTTCACATTGGGTGAAACCATTGGCCGTAAGTATAACTCTCGGCGGTTAATCATGGGGGTTAAGGTTACCTCTTTTGGGCCGCAGCCTGAACTTGAGATTTTCGGATTCGGATTCGGTGAAATCGTCCATTTGAAGCCTATTTGGGTCAGTTGTCTATTTATCATCCCTCCCGCAACACGAACGACAGCTGGTCAAACACATAGTCCACATCCCTTCTCAGAAATTAACACCAAACACCCACCATGTGTGTATGTCCTTCCTGAATGTCAATGTTGAGCAGAGACCCCACACTCTTCGGAGTCACAGAGTTCCGTTTGTGAACTCTGCTTTTTATGGATCTCTGACATGCAAACTACATGAACTTTTCCACTAACTTGATGAAGGTGTTTACCTTTTGTTAGAGGGTTTGTGGCATTTTATTAAAAGTTCTGAAAGGAGAAATCTCTTAAAGAACTCTCTATTAAAATATAAACACTAAAAATAAAATATATATAAACGTTACAGCAGGATTGGGCTACGAATTTCAAGGTGGGGCCTCAGGAGTCGTAGTTTTTGTTTTTGCTATCGTGGTTTTTAGAATTCTTAATCTCAACATGAAATTCTTAGAAGTATATATAGATTATATATACAATCAAGTCAGTACCAGTGAGGGTGTCTCCAATTTCATGTTCCATCTGCCTTTCAAATCGTATTTGAATTGGGCTGCAAAAATTCGCGGCCATCGCGTGTTTGGGCCAAGTTTAAAAAACGAAAAACACACCGAAAATAAAGCCGGCAACAGCGACGTTTGTTTGGTTGCTGGTTTCTGTTGTTTTTCTGCGATGTGACTGCTGTTTGTTACCCCCAAAAATTAGCCAGTTAAAGGTGGTGGAGGCGAACGTTGAATTTTAATTAGCGGCACTTGTGTGTCTGTCCCGCGCAGCTTTAAGCGAAAATTTAACACATTTCTAATACGCAAGCGACGGCACGGCAGACCTTTTATAATTACGGAAAAAATAATACCTCTTTTATTGTGCATTTTGCAGGAGTTTTCTTTTCTATTTAGCTTTTCCGATGGGCGAGCGTTCAACGACCTGGCGCCTCAGACACTTTTTCCCTCCTCATGCAATTTGCATTGTTAATTTAGCATTTTTATGTTTTTATTTCGATTACTGAACGGTAATTAAATAGTCATAAATCAGCAAACCGTTTGGCATGCGAGGGCGGTATTCGATTGAATGCAAACCGAAATGCATTTAATGACACTTGTTTGCAAAGTGAAATTAAATTGGATGAAGCGGTGAAAAGTTTCCAAGTTTTAGTCGGAAAATCGACAGAGTTTCAGGGAAGACTCGAATCGAAATTTGAACTTTAAGCTGCCAAATAAATTGGCTAGATATTCAGCTCAAATCCGACTGATACATAAGGTAACATATTAGAGAAAATATTGAACAGCACTCCTCTCCTATGTAATAAATTGTTTAGTGGATATAAATTGTAAAGAAATACCAAAGAGTTCGCTTGAAATTGCAAATGTGTAACACTTTCCTCCAAAGCTTGTGGGCTCTTCGAGGCGAGTTCGCACTCCCGAATAAATCAACAGCATTCCGCGTGAGATCTGACAACATGGCACTGAGCAAACAACTCTCCAAATGCCTTTCCCCCATACTCCGCCTCGACTGCAGCTGCAATTGGCACTGCCCAAGTCATTTGCATCTCGCTTCTTGGCCCGCGGCTCGACAGTCTCCATTAAGAATGCAATTTGCTAAAGATCAGCACCGCCGAGCCGCCACCAGCGCCAAAAACGGAATGACTTGCCGCAGGTTCCTGTGCGGAAAGCCACCTGACAAGTTGTTTTATTAATTTGTCAAGACTTTTTGGGCTGATGGGTGAAATTTGTGGCCTCAGAGAGGAGCAGCAGGTGAAAATTAGAGAAAAGAAAAAGAAGTTTGGTAGAAAAAAGGCAGGCGACAAGAAATTGTTGGAAAAGTAAGTCAAATTGTGCGTATCCAAAGAAAAACTTGTAGTATTGGGATTTTCTCTTGGCTTTCTTAAGTTTTTCATTAGCCTAAATCTCGATTGGTTATTTATTTAAATTACTTTTTACTTGCACCCTTAATCTCTTTTTTGACAGCTATTTCAGTGTCATGGTCACACTTTTCATGATATAACAAGTGCCACACCTTTATCCGAGATAAGGCAAAGCCCGTTATTGTTAGACTTAAAGATTGTAGATCTATTATCGTTATATTCCCAAAATCCCAAAAAGAAATCATTTTAAAAGGTTTGTTTTCTCATAAGCATGGTCACACTGTTCGCAGGCGCCAGGGATTTCAAGTGAGTGGGTGTACACTTGACTAAAAAATTACATGATATAAATTTCATTTTGTACATTTCACATTCGCTTGGTCAAGGCGGGCGGACAAGGAGACCAGCCGTCGTCCAGTGACGCCGCTGACCAGTGACAGTAGCCATCGCCAGGACGCCCACTGCCTCTTTACGACCTCCCGTCCTCCGTCCTCCTCCTTCCCATCGGTGGCCGTTGCATGTTGCTTCTGTTTCCACGCCGGCGACAAGTGAATGTGGCTTTAAGGAGACGCAGGCAGACACCCGCATTGATTTTCGGCCTCAGAGTCTACCACCGGCCTCCTCATCAACTCAGCTCAACTCAACTCCCCCGGTTCCAACTCCCACCTGCTCCTCCTCCTCCAGTTTGGCATTTTCATTTCCATTTCCATTTCATTGGACTCTCTCTGTGGCAGGCGGGCTTTAATGAGTTGATTTCTGTCTCGTTTGGAAAATTGCAGTCTCCGCCGCCGTCTGGGGCACAAGCTCAAGCGCCAAGGTGAAAAGTCCGCCGTTGTTTGAGGAGGTTAGGTTAATGTTAATGTTAATGACGTTTTTAAGCGACATGACGTGATGCGGCCACTGCTGCTAGTTGCTGGTTGCTGGTTGCTAGTTACAGGTTGCTGCTGTGATTGCCGCTGCTGCTGCTTCTGTTAGGCAGTTTTAATTAATTTAACTGATTGTTTCGGAGGCAGGCGACCGGGAGTAGACCCTCAGAGGCCGCTGACAAATGATTAACATGGCCACAGATGATCGTTAACGACCGCCAATCAATCAATGACTGTAACTGGCAAGCGAAGGCAGGTGGCAGCCCCTTTTATTGGAAAATTGGTAGTACTTTGTACCAAAGACCGATTATAAAAACAAGATGAGTAGGATAGATACTTTATACTGAAATCTATTAAAATCATCATTAAAATAACACTTCTAACATGTGGCATTCACCTGTGAGCAAGCAAAGCTCAATCCCCTATGTTTGAATATGCAAACAGGATTCCTCAAATGAGTGATTGTAAGTTTTCCCACATTAACTTGAATGGTTTCATATGACGCAGGCACACACGAGTGTTCCTCCCTGGAAAGTGCATTAAAGCAAAGTCAAAGTCATGGGTCCTTCGTTGCCCTTGCCCCCAGCTCCTTTTATATCAATGTCACGACCTGACAGCTGGCAAAAGTTTTCCCCCATCTGCTCGGGGCTCTGGGAAAATGCATTGTCAGTGAGTGTCGACTAATTTTTATTGATTTTGGCTTTGCATGCACTTGTTCCGCGCAACTTCAGCTTGAATAATAAATGCAGGATTTTCCCTTTCCCCAGTTCGAGCGCTGTCTGGATGGAAAAACATGCGAGAATTCTCGCCATTTATTGCCATGGCAATAATGGATAGTGAAGAAGCTATAGAACCCGTCTGGGACCGCCATGAACTTGACCCTCCCGCATTTTCCATATTTTTCCCCATCAGCGTCCATCACTCAAGCCAGTCAGTCACTCAGCCCATCACCTCCTCGTCTGGGATATCTATTCAAAACTAATTACACGCCTTAATATGGGCGGAGAGGGCGTGAGCTTTTCCCCCTCTTCTCTGCACCATTAGTCAGCTGTTTTGGGCGGGTAAATGCAGTCATGGATACGTTTTTCCTTTTCAGTTTTTCCCAAACAAAATGCACTGCGAATGCACTTATCATCATCATCCATGTTTTTCTAACGGTCTCCAGCAAATAAAGCAGGCCGGAAAAACGGGGAAACGCCCTCAAAATTCAATTAGAACTCGATTTTTGATCGATAAACTCATCGAGGGCCGAGCGGAGGTGCGACCGAGGCAGAACTTTAATTACTCAATTTGAGAAATCAATTTTGAGGTGTGCTGCCCACAATGGGAAAGCTTTTCTGGGTTGTGAAAATATCAGTGGATATGGTATAATAATATATGTCAAGTACTGGATTTGGTATCTGTTATCTGTAATAATTATAATCTCTGCTTTTTTGAATCTAAATAAACTGTTCGTGTTATTTTTTTCGTATTTCATTATTATCCCCTTTTTCGGCAAGCCCGTTCTTCAGTTTACTTTTCTAGAAAGCAACCTTCGTATAGCTTCGTATACCTCTTTTGATTTATGCAGGGAGAGATACCCAGTTCCCCCTAAAGAGATCTGGGGAAGTGCTAATGATGCAACGAATCTTTTTCGCCCGATCTCTGCGATCTCTGGCGGCGATAAACTTATCAAAATTCATTTGGCTCGCGTGTTTCTCTAATTAATTGTAAGCCGCAACTTTGTTTCCGACCGAATCTTTCTTGCCAGAGATTATTTATAATGTCGGAGGGCAGCAACCGCCGAACCGAACCCTTGGCGTTCCATTTCGCAGCGGATTAAGCAAGCCTTTGGGCCGCGTGTTAACTGGGTCAATTGGAAAGTCGGCTTGGCTATATTATCTCGCTGGCGCTCTCGGTTTCTCTGTTTTTGCTCTTATCTCCGATGGGTAAGTGCGTGTGCCGCCAAGTCAAGTCAAGTGGAGTGTCGGAACTTGTGGGCAGACGGACAGGTACAGGTACCGCGGCGGGGTGTTGGCCAGGTTGATGAATGGACTTGGTTTACTTGGGAACAGGTTGGCCCAACCGAAGACGAAGGAAAGCCGATTTCGTTCTGGGTGTGCACAGAGTACCATAAAATTGAATTATGCTCGAAACAGTACTCGAAATGCGAAAGTTCTTTGGAAACTTTGGAAACTTTGGAAACGAAACCTGCTGACATATTAAAAAACTAAAATTGAACTTTTTACCTGACTTTCACACGCAGGCTGGTATTCTTTGAAAGAATTTAAAGGTGGGTGAGGTTTCTGTTCAGTAAAGAATGCTAAGCACAATTCGATTTAAGAGCCCACAAATGCTAAAACCTATACAGGGATATTAAGATGTACTGTAGTTAGTTTCCTCTCTAAATATAACCTTCCCTTATCTTAACTATTGTAAGAATTAAGCCCCATCAAGGTGTCTTCGCTCAATGATTTCTCGATAAAAATTAAAAAAGAGCACCTCGTTTACGTTTCGCTTGGCTCAAAGCCAAACCCATTAAAACCGTACTGCGATATTATGCAGCTTGACTTTGGTAATGAAATATTCAAATGACAACCAAACCGAACCGAGTTGGGCAAGACCTCATCGCATAGCACACAGCATAAGTATAGGAAAAGCAAATTCAATTTTTAATGCTAATTGCGTGCCAAGAGCATTGGACAGCCAGACAGACAGCCAAAGCGGAACGACCCTGAGAGGGGCCCATGGAGTCCGTATCGAATATCGAATAATGATCGATGGGAGAAGTTCCTAACTGTGTTTATGGTGATGTAAAATAATGTTGTAAAGGGATATCCTTTTCTTAAAGCCTCTAGTAATTCTCTAAATTAATTTAACTTAATCAAATATGATTCATCATCACCCAAGTATACATATATACATGGAACTCTGTTTTTAACTACAAGAGTTATAGTTCCCTCAAGAGAGATAAAATCTAACAATAATAGGCTGTAAAAATCGGAAATGTAGATTTCAGATACAAGCGATACAAGTAAGCCATATAAGGAGATCTATAAAGAAATATAGATTGAGCTGTGAATGCCATTCAACGCTTCGCTGACACTACTCAACCAAGGGGCAATATTTGAGGGCAGCTTTTAATTGCGTGCGGCCGGGGGGGGGAAAATGAAGACAGAATGTGGGCGAGATGAGGCGGAAAAGTGGGGGCGAGTGTGCCGTAGCTCTATGAGGGGACCCCTCGTGGAGCGACCAAACATAAATAAAAAGTTCAACAAAGTTGCGACATTAAACAAACGGAAAGTGCAGTGGCCATTGACAAAGTGTGGAAATACCGGGGAGTACGTACTACGTACAGATATGAGGCGTACTCCGTGGTGTGCTAGAGTGCCGAGCGGAGGAGCAGCGCCACAAGTGACCATTAAAAGCAATTGAGGCGCCACAAAAAAAAAAATACATAAATGAAAAAGCGGGAGAGGGAAACCAGCGCTTGATGTCTCTATTAAAATAGCAAACGCTGCGTGGGTTTTCCCTCTTAACAACAGAGAGTCTTCAGAGTTTCCCGAAAACTGAAAAAACGGACAGCGAAAAACCCTGCAGCCTAAGGTTAAAGGCTTCCCCCCCCCCTTCTCCTCGCTATTTGCATCCCTGGATTTTTCCCATAACCGCCAGCGGCCGCCAAAAGGAAATTAATTTATAAAAAACAATTTTCTACGCTGGCCAACTTTTTTCCGATTTGTTTTTGGGGCCATGGGAAGCAGGAAAAGCGGCATTGCGTGGAGTTTTCCATTTTTTTTCCTTCTGCAATTTCCCCCGAATGCACACATTGTTTGCAAAATTGTTTTTGTTGCCAGCGACTGGCTCGTGTTTTGTTTTTATAATGAATTGGTTTTGCCGCTTCTTAAAGTTTAATTTGAGTTGTTGATATAGTTTTTTGCAGCTTTTGTTGTTGTTGTAAACTGGTTTTTGTGCCTAATTGAGACATAACCGTGGTTTCCAATGCATTTAACATTTTCCCTGGGAATTATGTCAGTTGGCTAAGAGGGGAAAATCGCAGGGAGTGGCCTCTGAATTGGTTTGCAGTTTCTTCCTTGAGTTGTTGCCGTTGCTTGGATGTTACCAACAGCACGCATTATATTGTGGCAAATGGAAAATAGGGGGGAAAATAAGGGGGAAGGGGACAGGGAGTTGGAAAAGCGCGAGGGTGTGTTTGTTATGGGAATGAGGGTGCACATTGCACATATATTACCTACAGATATGCCTTAATATTTTCTGTATTGTTTGCAAATATGAGAAGCCATTCGCTCCACCTTAAATGGGGTCGGGAACTGCCCAGATAATTATCTCTACAAATTATTCAACCAAGTTTAACAGTTACTAATTTCTTCTTTTTTATATAATTCTATTAATATCGTTGAAGATCCAAAACCCTTTAAAAAGTTTATTACAAATGTCAGAAAATATTTATACCCTTGCAGAGGGTATTATAATTTTGCCATGATATTTGCAACGCAGTGAAGGAGGCATCTCAGACCCCATAAAGTATATATATTCTTGATCAGCATCACCAGCCGAGTCGATCTAGCCATGTCCGTCTGTCTGTCTATCCGTCTGTCTGTCCGTCTGTCTGTCTGTCCGTCTGTCTGTCTGTCGGTTTCTACGCGAACTAGTCTCTCAGTTTTTGGGCTATCGGGCTGAAATTTTCAGCATAGTCTTATTTCTTTAGCACGCAGTATTTATGTCGGAACGGCCGAAATCGGACCACTATATCCTATAGCTGCCATAGGAATGATGGCGAAATTAATGTACAAAAATTTTTAATTTCTCTGTTTTTCAACGAATTTCTATAAATTTCGAGATATAGTCGTTTTTTATAGTTCTAGAATTACGGTTTTAATTTCATTAAGATCGGACAACTATATCATATAGCTGCCATAGAAGGGATCGGTCGATTTATATAAAAATGTAAAATTCTACATGTAAAATGTAAAATTTACAAAATTTACATAATTTGACATTTTTTTTTACATTACCAAATTGGATCGATTTTCAATGATCCAATTGCTGACTGCAAGGGTATATAAACTTCGGTTTACCGAAGTTAGCTTTCTTTCTCGTTTATTTTATTTTCATACAAAAATTAATTGGTTGTAGACTGCAAATTCTTTTAAATTACAAATTATACAAGGTCTATTTTTTAAAAACAATAAATTTATAAATTTCCAACATGCATATACATATGTATGTATGTATTTTTAATTGCTGATTTATATGCCCCTAATGATCCCTGAAATATATTATAATTTCTGCTACTTCATCTTCACTTTGTCATTGAATAAATTGAAATAAATTAATGCTGAAATGAATTCAGAACTCAAAGAAACCAGTTTCTTAAAACTTCTTTGATCACTTACACACATTAATCTCTTGAGCAATTCCTATAAATAAAAATAACATCCGTTTCTTATCCAGCAAAAAACATGCAAAATGGTGACACATGCGGGTTCTCGACATAATCTCGCTCTCCGAAATCCTTCCTTTAATAGCCCCTCCCTCCATTTTGCCTCAATTACGCGACCCGCCCTCATCAGCGGAATTGTGAGCTGTCAACATATCACAAATGTTTACTTTTTATTTATTTTATTTGCTCAATTTTCAATTTGTTTCGGCTTGGGTTCTGGCTTCTCTTTTTTTGTTTTTTGTGGACCGAGCACGACAAACTCCCAGTTCTGACATCATTCGCGGCGCGCACATAGGTTCCCAGGGTTCCAATTAAGTTCAGGGAGTGCCCACGAGCCCGCTTCCCGAAAACGAAAACGAACTCCGCTCGAGAAATCATATTAAATTGTATTAGCAAATTTATTGCATTTAACCCAAAGACATGACAGCAAGTCCCGAACTCCGAGACCACGCACACACCTTAGGGGCGCTTTTCGGGGAGTTTCGGGGAGAAAAAACCTTAAAAATAGCAAGCTGAGATGTCAAATTGGCAGACAAAACAGTTACAAAATTTGAATGGCGGGCGAATGATTAAATGAGCGACTGAGTGAATGAATGCATGATTGAGTGAGTGAGTGAGTGAGTGTCTGTCTATCCTCCTCTCTCTCTCTCTGCAAATGCAAATGCTTTCCAGTCGTTTGCCAATGCAATTGGCAAACAAGGAAGCGAAACGAGCTGCTGTCAATTCAAAATGATCCGCACAGACAGCTAAAAAATAAAAAATAAGAAGCGAGGGGGAGGCTGAAGTGGCGGGGCAAGAAGCAGAGGAGAATCCTCAACCGGCTGATCGACGCCATAAAAAATATATGAGCAAAAACGCTGCGGAAAGACCAAGATATTAATACCCTTTAAAGACAGATTAATGGCTTAGGAAGGTTTTACTTTTTTAGGTTTAGGTTTATATTTATAGAGAACTGAAAGTCGCGTATATTTAACACTTCTTTGAATTAACTATTTAAGTTGGAAATATATTTTAATCAATCAATTAAGTATACAAGTGTTAAAACCTTTTTTAAAATAATAAAACTGGTAAACACAACTGGTATAAGTTCTTCTATACCAAAAAGATCAATCTATAGATGAAATTCCGCGTTTTCCTGTAGAAAGAGTATATAAGGCAAACACAACTACACACAAGAAACTAATGAAAATGCAAATGGGAAGCAACAGTCGAGAAAAACCGGCAAAACTCTTCTCTCTCGATTCGCAAACAGCGTTGCATTTGTTCAGGTGGCCCACCTCAGACTGTCGGGTCTCGCCTGGTCTGGTCTGGTGCTACGACTCCAGCTCCAGCTCCTGGCTCAGTGGGTCAATGAACCAGCCACGAACCACAAGCCACACCTCATCTCTAGGGCCTGACCCCCGACGTTGATAAACGATTCGAGGCGATTTCATAACTGACCCTGACACGCCCCAGAAAAAGAGAGCGACGGCGTCTCTTAATGATCTCCAATTAATTTGATTCGGCGATTGCCGGAGCAAGGTAAAGGGATTTAGCCTTTTGATAAATCGTTCGAGATCTTCTCTTGTCTAAATGGGGTTCGGCTAAGGAATTTGTGTAGAATGTTGCAACAATCACAGCGAACACGAACGAGAATCATCAGGCAAGATAGATTGAAGATCTTGGATTGGAGATGTTGGAATATGTCTCAAGATTAGAGATCTTTTTGGATCTTATATCTCATTAAAGCTCAAAATGTCGATGGAAGACATGAAACTATTCGTTTTAGAGTATAAAATATCGTCACAAGGTTACTTAAATTTAATTACAAAATCTAGTACTCCATGTTCTACAGAACTTGGCAGGCGATGCTCCTTCTGTCAGCTTTACATTTTGTTCTGAGGCCGGGAGCTATAGCTTTGGCTCAGTTTCAATTTATCAAACGGACTGAAAGGTCTCTTATTTTTTACGTTCTTACTTTTTGGATAAAAGTTTACAAAAAAGTTTTTTTCGAAGGCTATACAAAAAAAAAAAACGTTTTTAGCGGTTTGGTCAAGAATATAAAGTAGGTAAAATAAAAATATGTAAAGAATTGCATTTTAGCCCTAACCGTAACTTTTCACTTAGCCATGGAAGACGACGGCGACACCCAGTTCGATACCGTGGACTCTGGGGCCTCGAAGACGTTCCCGATGCAGTGCTCGGCGCTACGCAAGAACGGCTTCGTGATGCTGAAGGGACGTCCCTGCAAGATCGTGGAGATGTCTACCTCTAAGACCGGGAAGCATGGCCACGCCAAGGTTCATCTCGTGGGCGTCGACATCTTCACCCAGAAGAAGTACGAGGACATCTGTCCCTCGACCCACAACATGGACGTGCCGCATGTGAAACGCGAGGACTACCAGCTGACGGATATCAGCGACGATGGCTATGTAACCCTGATGGCGGACAACGGAGAGATCCGCGAAGATCTTAAAATACCCGACGGAGATCTTGGCGGATCACTGCGCTCCGAGTTCGACGATGGCAAGGACCTCCTTTGCACAGTTCTGGCCGCCTGCGGAGAAGAGAGCGTCATCGCAATGAAGGCCAACAACGGATGATGGGCATACTTTTTGGTGGCATACTTCTGGTTGGAAGATACACAAGCGAAAGAGCGCACTACACAGCGAGAATTAAACAAACCTGATTACTAATTCTATTAATACTAAACTACTGATACACATTACACGTCAAAAATAAAACCCGGCACGATAAAATAATAATTATTTTTGAGTATTTGAATTGGGTGGCACAATCCTCAATTGATGGATTATTTGGCCTTAAGCACAAAATACCATTTATCCCCTAGACACAGTGGGACACAGTGGGTCACATAATAAATGTCAATTAATTTTTGTTGATCAATTCGATACAAAATAACCCTCAGAATGGGCTTGTTTCATCGATTCAACTCAATTTATCCGCTTTGAGCGACTTTTAAGAAGTATATTAACTTATTTTATTCAACAAAAAGTAAGTTTTAAGGCTACTTGAGAAGCAAGACATGTTTGTGGATGATTTCTAGATTTTTCAAGCATGAAAACCATTATCTACATAGAAGCCGTGCCTTTCAGGGGGGAGCAGCTGGCCATGCCTGCCCTCTCATTTGGATCTGGACATCAAAAATGCCGTCCTGCTTCTGGAGAAATCTGTGGCGAGGCTTCGGCTCGCTGACCGTTCCACCACAGGTCTCTGAAAACAGCATTATCCTGGCCGTTAAGCCCGCGAGCCACCATTCTCTTAAAAGTCCAGTGATCAGACCGAAAGTCTCTGTGAGTCGCCATGTGGCCTTTACGCCCAGCACCTTGGACCACCAGGAATACCGCCGGGTTGTGAGGCAGGCGGAGCCATCGCCCTTCCAGAACTTCCTGCGCGAGATGTTCGACGGCTACTACGAACTGAAACTGTCCGAGGAGCGGAGGCAACGTGGCTGGCCAGCCGATCAGCCGCTCGGCAGCCGGAGACTGGCCTTCGATGACCTCGTCCAGCTGCATAAAGTGGCCAATGACATGTGGCGAAAGATGAATGCGCAGCGAAAGCAAAAGTACAAGCAGCTGGCCAAGGAGGCAGTGCGTCGGCGTGGTCTACGACTGCCCCCCGACCCCTTTAGAATACCGCCGAACATCAAGAAGTCGCACAAGAAGCATTCGAAAACCACATGGTTTGTTCAGATTAGAGATTGTAAAGAGAAACCTTCAACTACCTTCAAAAGGTCCTCCAAATCGCTTAGTGAAACCGAACCAAATCAAAAGAAAGCCATAAAAATAATATAAAATAAAGGAACAAGCTCTTTATTTTGTTGGATTATTGAGAAATGCATCTGAATACATGTGCATGTCTTTAATAATGCATCAAAATAAATAATAATCGCATCTACACAAGCCTTTCGCTTAAATTTCGTAAACGTTTTGCGTTAATCAATTTCCTGGCACAAACGTAATCGCGGTGAGCTTTAGATTCCATTTGATATGCATCCTCATCTCTCTGAGCAGTTTAGCTTGAGTAATGCTTCCTACGCTCCATAGATGGACGCTTCAAGAGACTGACCGCGATTAGCATACGGATTACTGTGTCCATATCCGGCCTACGTGTGCATAATTAGTCGCTCTTTAATCCGCCTGCGCTTCTTCCATCTGCCAAGTTGGGAAATTCAATGGGAAAACATTTCTCTGGCCGGCGGGAAATCCGTGACGGAGGTCGTTTAGGAAATAGTTAACTTACCTGAAAGTAAAGAGGAAATAAATTGATTAGTAAGGTGTGTAAGGTGTGTTTACTTATTGTTTAAATTTCATGTATTAAATATAACAAAAGCAGGCATCTATCCCACATACGACCTATAAATAAGCCGAAATTCAGGGAATTCGCCATATCTCAATTCCCATTCCCAAAGTCCCCACATAAACGACTCAATTCCACACCTAAATCGGGGCCATTGCAACTCGAGGCTGGCTGCAGCAGCTCTTAAACAATTTAATTGCTGCATTTGCTGGGCGAGATCAGGGGGCGGTGGTTTAGTATATGTTTGGGAGGAGGGGGTGTGGCATTAAACACACATTTGTTCACACATTTCGGCTGTGAAGTTGTCGTAACTCGCCCCAACTTCGATCCGTGTGACATTTTGTGACATTTTAAATGGAGAATTTGTTAATTCCGCCCACACGTGATCAGCTATTTGGCCGTTAAATGGGTCAGCAGTGTCTTAGCCGAGAAATACCTAAAGTTCTCTGCATAAATTATGCCTCCTTCAGAGGCAGGGGCCAGTTTCCCTTCTCCGTTTCTGGTAACCCAAATTCCCAATTCCCAATTCGAGGACCCCGCCCTGCTGTTGTCCTACTTATGCAATATCCGAGATGCTTTCCCAAAAGAAAAAAAAAAGAAACCAGAAACCAAAAGCAAGTGTGTAGCCCGGGGCTAAGGGCCGGACCGGACCGATGATTTCGATGAACGACCGATCATTCGATCGACGGATCGATTGGCTGGCTTTCCCCTCTTTTTGTACGGCAATTTCGTAAGCCTTTTGGGGAATATATATTTGCATTTGCCCGGAGACTAAAAACCGAACATTTGTTTTAACGATAATGCTGCAGAGACCCCGCCCCCGCCCCCGCCACGATGCAACGACTCTTGCAACATTCCCACTTTTTATGAGCGGCCAGGCAATTAGTGTTTGCCATTTGCGGCTGCAGAAGCTGGGGAAACAGAAAATAGAAGACCGTTACGCAATCTGGAAGATAAAACTTAGAATTTATGCCTGCCTGCTGCTAATCATCGGCTGGCTGGGCCGGGCCAATGACTCCGGACTTTTCAGCAAGCCCAGCTACTAACTATGGTACGGAGCATGTGCTAAGTAAACGTCATTATCCCGGCTGAGCCACCTGGAGGAGATTCTGTGACAAGTGCAGGTAATTGAGTAGTGCCTCCGGGGAGGAGTCACGTTGATGGCTCTGGGAACGGAGCCTAAGATGAGGCGATAACTTCGAGCAGGTTTATGTTCTCTGGCACGGGGGACGGGCGAGGCCGGAGTGTGAATGTGAAAGTAAACCTGGTTCTTGGGAGTTCTGGTAGCAAGCCATTTTAGGTAAGGGAATAGGATTTAACAAATTATCTACTAGTGTTTGTTGTATTGGAACTGCTCGTAAACAAGAAAAAACCCAATTAAAATCAAAAGCAAACCTCTGGAAATTAAAGACAATTTCCACCACTTTAGTTTGCCTCAATCTTAGCCTTTATCTGCAATTCATTCGAAAGAATGGGAATGGGACATGCCAAGGCGACACGTTTAAGCGAAAATGTCGGCTGATGGATTGATGTGGCTTCACGTGTGTCAGCGGCGGTCCGTGTTCCCCACCGAAACCACAGATACGAAATAAAACATCGGTTGCTCCACTGCAGAGGCCCTCGGCCTCAAATACAGATACGAGTGCGAAGTGGTAGTGGAAGTGGCGGTGGAAGAGAACTGCAAGCTGGCGGCAAATGTTCTGTGGGTGAGTCACCACCGCCCAGTTGGAAACTAGTCATACCCTGGATTGCCTGCCACTTCCCCTTTAGGCGTCGTCACCCCTCTCCTTGAATGAGCACAAAATTGTTGAAACCGCATTGAAAACAACAAGAAGTACACCGAAAAATAAACATTGCCTGATATTTCTTAGAATATTAGATTCAAAAACTGGTAAATAACTGAGTTCATTCTTTGCAAATTGAGAAACAAAATACAAAATGATCTATTATCGTTCTTTTACTGATGTGATCTATAAATCTCAAAAGTATTTTATGAAGTATATTCAGAATCTATTATTAAAATTGTTTTCCGTGCACTTAAAGTAGAAGAGGAAAGAAAACGAGGGAAAAAGCGTAAAAATGCAAGGAAATTGGTCGCAAGAAGAGGGGTTTTTCAGTTAGGGAGGAGGCGTCCCTGAAAAATATCGATTTCGCTTGGCTTTCGGACTTTGGGCTGTCGCTTCCTCTTCTCCTTCTCTCTCTCTCTGTCTCTTCCTCTCTTTATGCCTGTTGGTTTTTGTTTTGTTTGTCGCCTGCTAAGAAGGCATTCACCTCATTTCCTTCAGTGGTCAGCACACGAGCGAGAGAGAGGAGGGCGCGAAAGAGGCAGAAAGATGCAGAGTGGTCAGAGGATCATTGCATAATACCCGCCTATGTGAGTGTGTTCGTGCCAAGAGAGCTTATCTGCTCTTTCCCTTTTTTTCATCGGGAAGAGATTCCAGCGAATGAATGTACGATTCTTCTGGCATCTCAAACTTTTAGGTGAAGTCTTATCGACTCGAGAAACACCTTAATAACTTTTACTGAGTGTTGGCCTTACATCAGTGATGCCCACACAAATACAATGACGTGTGACTTCCATTTGTGTGCGTAAGAGAAAAACGAAGTTGGCTTCGCGCGAGACGTTGCGGTTGCCAGTGCAGTGCAAAGCATTAGATTTTAATGCTTTTAAATTTTAATGCTTTGCACTGCTCTGGCAACCGCACCACTCGACGTCTCATTCTCTCTCTTCTCTGCTGCTGCTGCTCACGTCACGTTTACACTGTCTGTGTAGCGGCAGAGAACCGGCAGAATTTTTACCAACCACATGGGCGGGGGCTTGGGCATCACTGCCTTACATTGATAAACAGTTCCTTAATTTAAGTTTTATCCGAATTTCCTTATACACTTTATTTGTAGATATCATACCTTTATATAAATATTCCAAGTGTATCTTAAGAATCGGTTTCGAGACAACTACCCATCTGCCATATCCTGCAACTTTCTTTTCTTGCATGGACCAATAAAAAATATTATTCCCTGCTTATTTACGATCGCATCTGATTATGCCAATTGATCTCCGGCAGATCGAATTACCTGCAAAATGTAACCTCCCATTTATTTTCCGTCTACCTTATTTTCGGGGCAAACAAAAGCTGCCATAAATTGTTTACCTTTTAGCTTGGCAAGTTCTTTTTTTTTGTTTATTTTCGGAGCGTTTCCTTAATGAGTTTTGGCCGTTGTTCTCCTTTTTCTTCATAGCAATTGGCAAACTGTAAATTAATGTCACCGAAATGGCAGCAGAAACCAATTTGGGAGCGGGGAGGAAAACCGCAGAAAACGGCGGCTGGGAAACCGGCGACGAGACCGGGCCAAAACCGCTTGTTGAACCACTGACAGATTTACCTCCTGCCTGCTATTCCCACCGCTTCCCCCTTGTTGTCAATTCGTCAATTGTCAACATTTGTCAGTCTTAATAAGTTTTGCAAATGTTTAGCAAAATCTCAATTTATGCTCATGTTTCTGTGGGGTCCGGGCATGGGAATGGAAAATGGAGGTTAAGTGGAGGTTTACTGCTTCGCTTTGGGTTCGGTTTCGGGTTGGGTTGGGCCCGTGGACCCATGGGGAGATTTACGGTCGCCTTGGGTAACCTGGGATATTGTGGAAGCTGCTGGGGAGTCGGGCGAATATTTTGATGGGTTTTAAAAAGAGTTCGCAATGGGTTTGTTAATATTTATAAAACATTATACTAAATGCAAGCTCAGAGTTCGATGCACTGATTTAAGGTATTTTCATACATTTCCCCAATAAAAATTGAACAAAAATACCATACATCTGGCAAGTTAATAAGTCAAATCATTAATTATGCGATAAATGTTAGTTAAACACAAAAAATGAAGGTAAAACTATACCAAATTAGCCGAAACGAGACGTGCGTTTAGAATTAAGAGATTTAAGTTCGATAAATTCTCGCAATCGATCGATAGATGCCAGTCAATGAACTATGTACTTAATTCTAAGGTCCGTAATGACTTTAGAGGCCCTTAAGCTCTCCCAGTCGGCCAATTTGCTGGTTTCTTTCTGCCCCATTACAGGCTAACAGCAATTTTCAATTTACTTTTCAACTAAATCGAACCAGACAACCACTGAAAGCCGGCCATTATCTTGGCTTAGCACCAGCCACCACTATCCCCTTGACCAGGCCAGCATGCTGGCTAGCAGCTCGTCGCAAACAAGATGAACTGCCTCATTTGCCGGATTTATGGACTGCGAATGGAGTGGAGACTCATTGTCCTGCCTTCGGGGGCTCCTTGAGCTGAGCGCCATGAAATATGAATGTGGAACCGAGGGACAGGTGACCAACCAGACCATAGCGGCTCTAGCCATAGCTATCCTATCCGGCATTCGCACGTCTGTGCAATTTGTGGCATGCAGCAAACTTTCACATGGCCGAGGCGGGCTAGCAAATTAACTAGCCCCGAAATAAAAAGTATAAATAAATTCACGCAAAGTGTGCCTGCCTACCTGCCCCACTAACAAAAAAAAAAAAAAACACCCACCGAAAATTAAGTCTCCTGCGAAAATGCAAATGAAAGTGAAGTGAAGAATTGATGGACACCGTGTTACCTTCCCCAGTGTATATTCGTTCGTGGGTGTGTGGGCGGGGCTCAACTCAACTCACACACACTCGTCGGATGACAAATGCTCGAGTGCAAGGCTCAGAGTCTCCAAGTCCCCTCAGTGTGTTACGTGTGTGTGGGGCTAGGAGTTGGGAGTTGGGAGCCTAGAGCCGCTTGAGCTCGCCAATTTAATTTATGAGCCGAGCGATCTATGCGATGACTATCGCCCGACGAAGCGTAACGCCCTCCTGGCATCCGGCGGTGGTACATAGCGGCTAACAGTAAACAGGGCCAGACTAATGCGATTAGCTAGAGATGGGAGTCTAGCAGGCGCTTCGATTAGAGACCTCGTACAAGTTATCGACTTGTGAACCTTCTCGAGGAAGCGCTTAAGTATCGATATTTTCGAATGAACAATAATAAATATTAATATAATATATAATAATAAAGAATAACATAAATTAAACACATTAAATTGCAAGTATCCTTGCAAATATCCTCGGACCGTGTCACGTGGTTATCCCTAACCGTGAAACTGTAGCCCCATTTATCGAATGCTCAACTAGCCCGATTTCCGATAAGCGCACACATGAAAGGGAGGAGGGGGAGGGGAAGGAAGCCAAGCAAAGGAGGAGGCGGCGGCCGGCACCCGTTCGGGGAGCAGTCAAAAGGATCGGTTTATTTTGTTATCCGCCATCCGATTTGCTTAATTGCATAAATTTTTATTTGCCATGGCCGATCAGGCACCGCGATATGCAAATCGGGATCTCTGCTGCTGGTCCGAAGGAAAGCAGAGCGAGAGAGGAGAGGCAAGGTGGAAGGTGGAAAAGCCGCGCATTAAATCACAAAAACTGAAAATGGTAGCAAGGAAAACCGACTGTCTACTGCCGCCGACTGCCGACTGGCGACTTTCGCTTGAGCCAAAATCAAGCCGAAAAATAAAGGAAAATTCTTCAGTTGACAGCCTGCAAAAAAATACAAAGAAAATCAAAGAGATCTTCGGGTGTGCTTGGGCTTGTGTGTGGGAATTTCGGTTATTTTCCAAACACATTTTCTTCCTCCTGTAAAGGTCAGTGTGTGTGGGACTTTTACTTTTCTCATTTGGCTGCGGCGGCGGCGGTGGCGGCGGCTTTTCCATGGATTTCTCTGTTCATTTGTTTTTTATGCCGGTGGCGGCGGTTTTTGGTTCACAGGTTTTTTGTTATTAATTGTTCCCCGGGTAATTACGAGTCGCCACTCTCCGGAAAGTGCATTTGGATGTAAACATTTGGTCAGTCCATCACAACAGCGATTTTATTGATATACCCATGATATTTCGGGGCATACGAAAGCGAAAATGAATGCGTTGAAGTTAGGGATTAATTTGGAAAGTCTGCAACAAGTATTGAATAACAATAAATATATAAATGTAGTGCTTCCTTGCATATTTCATATAATAAATACCTGATTAATTAATTAGTTAAATCATAAATCACCTGCTTTCAATGAACTTTGGTTTTCGATCCTCGATGTGGTATTCCCCCCAAAAGAGTGTAATTCCAATCCATCGACACACAATTTGCTTTAATTTTAGAGCCCATCAGACGCATTCCAGCTGAGATCTGTGGCAGCAATTCTTCTTGAATGTGCTTCCCCAGCAGATTCCGAGCTGACAAAAAGGCAGATGCAGTAAATCATATCCTTGACTTTGAGAATGGCAAGAAGGCGAGGCAAATATCGAGAATCTTGGTTCTCAACCCGGCACAATTCGCTCTCATGTCACACATGTTTGTGGCACTATTTATAACACCGATTTTCCCCTTCTCCCGAAGAATTCCCCCATCAGAATCTGTTCTTCTTTGGCCCCATCAACTCTTCGCTTATCGCCCTGTGGTTCATTAAAATCCGAAGACCGAGAAGCAAAGAGAAGGCCAAAAGCTGCACAATTAAATCCGGATAAGAGATGGGGGCGAGGCGGGGAAGATGGGTGCGTGGAGCTTGTGCCCCTCTTCTTCAAGATCCTCTGCCCCGCCGCTTCCAGAGTTGATAATAAAAATTCCTCTCGCTGCTCATCGTTTCGTGCGAGGCGCTTCCTTCGCGTCTATTCATAGAGTTGGTTTCTAGGCATGATGGAATGGCTTCGGTTTGTATTTTTAGATACGCACAGCAGCAGCCTTTGAAATGTATCTGGCGGATGCATCTCAGCATCTTAGCGGCCGAGTGCCGGTCCATGCCTAATTCAAGCAAAACAAAGATGCCTCCGCTCCGAGTTGCAGATGCAAAGATAGAAGCAAGCCTGCCGAAATACCGAAAATAGCTCAAGTCGAAATTGTCGCTCTGGACTTGGCACCAATTCAGAATGCAGCTTCGCCGCCTGTCCCGCGGACACTCTTACCGCGCCGCATTCCACTCGAGTTAATCACCTCAATTATAAGGTGGCTGCGACTCTGGCTAACAAAGTTTTAATTGCGCAAACACTTTGCATTTGAATCTATGATGTCCTAAATATCTCGACTCGCGAAATCGTTTGCCAAGGAATGTTTTCGAAAGGTATACTTATCTTTTTCAGAGATGAGTATTTTTGTAAATTGCTTAACATACAAAGAATTTCCCTTCTCTCTCGAAAAATCCCGATAAAGTTTAAGTGTATGCCACAAAGGCATAACGTCTTAATATGGCTTTGGTCCCTAGAATGTTTGCTTTGATTTCTTTTATAATTGTCTGTTTAGAAGCTCTTGTCTGACCACGTTGTTTTGTTTTTAATGCCTTCAGTGCTGTAAAGGCAGAAATATTCAATCTCAAATTCCACTTAATAATCGCCTTATGAGCCTAATGAGTAGGGGCGCGGTGGTAGAGAGAATCCCAAAGCGCTTAGTCAATACAGAAAACCAGATCCGCCGGACACCTCTGCCGCCCCACCTGATTCACTCGCTCGCCGGAGACGTTAAAGAATGCGAAACTATTTGAACAACATGCGAACCGGTTCCCAATGAATTTGCTGCATAAATTTCGAGCTTTTGTCAACCAAATTCAAGGTTAGTTTTAAACGCAAAATAAACAAAGCTAAACACTTACAAATTATGTAGTTTCGTTTCGGACAAAGGAGCAGCACCCAGCACCCGTCCATTACTTTGGTGTCGGAGAAGATGGAAATTAATTAATTGATTGACTTCAGCAGCTGCAGCAGCTGACACAGTGGCCAAATGAGATTTTCGTTAACAGATTATTGTTTGACATAATTTGTAGGCGTGTGTGCCTTTCCTGATCTTCGGCCCGCCCCGAGTCGCGGCCAGAAAACATGCAACAAACAGTTGCATGTTCGTGTGCGTCAAAGAAGCTGAAATAAACACACACAAAGCTTGATGCGGAAATGCAGATAAAAAATCAAAGAGACGGTGAAAATTGAGAGGGAAACCTTTGGAAAATTAATGAGCTGCAAGCAATGCGGACATTGTTAAGGAGAAAAACATTTTTTTTTCCTCTCTTTTGGGGGAACAACTAAAAAGGAGAGGGCAGAATGAGGAAGGTCAAAATATTTGGACTCCGAAAATACGGGAAAAAGTAAAAGTAAGGGGGGAAGTGTGGCTGAGTCTCCATCTCAGCAAATTGAAAAGTCTTCCATTTAGCCACACATCCATCAGATCGAGATTCATTTATCAAATTCAATCAAAACAAAACCATAGCAAAGGAAGAGTGCAACCAGAAGTTGTGCAACAGAAGTTTGCTCTTAACAATTATTCATTATTTATAAAATAACAACGTTAGAACGAGAATTTATAAACATGTTTATTTCATTAATTCTTTTATTTCCACCATCTTGACCCTATTTAAATGAGTCGAAAGGGTAGCAGCAGCACTCTTAAATCAACAAAGATACTCTGAAACTAAGAAAAACTAGGTAAAATAGAGAAAAACTATTTCCCAACAGCGCCAAATGGAAAAACTAAACCAAGGCAACAACACACCGAGCAGCGGCAATAACACGAATTATAGCTGCTACAAAAATTACCAGGTAAACGTTTCGCTTTTCATTTTACACCTTCCACACAAAACACAACAACAGCCAGGCAGGCAGACAGACAGACAGACACAACCTCTCCTCTTTACCCTTCTGGGCACCCTTCATTTTCCATTTTCCGCTGACTGTAAACAAATCAAAAGGAGGTCAATCCATATTGGCAGAATGAAGTGGAACAAGCAATGGAGTACCGCACAATTGATTTGAAGTTTCGGCGATAAAATGTTTACAAATCTCGGAACTTGGATGATTGCAAAATAGCGAATGCAAAGCGGGATCACGTGGTGAAAGAAAAAGAAGAAGCTCGCTTCGGTATTTCCTCAATAAATTCTATAAAGTCTGGTTATTGTGCTGTGAAAAAAGTCCATTTAATGCGGGAAATGTTCCGGAATGAGTTCGACCATTTATAAAACAGTTAATTAAGATACAGGGGGGCTTGAATCCACATTTCCAGATGAGATCACATCGGCGAGGAGCCTATTCAGCGAAGCAAGTGAATCAACTATCGAGAATGTTGTAATTAACTGAGGAGTAAAACTTAATTCTCGAACTCGGAATTAAGATAAATGTGAGAGCGAACTCAAATGGCAGTATAACAGAAAATACTATTATAGCAACCCTGGAAAGAAGGGGATGAAAGGGAATTAGTGCAATGGGGGTGAGTATTAAAAGAAGCTGATTACAACTGGATGTGTTCTGAAAGAAAACTTTATTCCGGATCTATGTACAACACTTATCATATTCGATGTTCTTTGTAGTTCCAAGAAACTTAAAGTAAATCAAGCACAGTAATAGTGCATTTTTCTCATTCTGAAATTAGTTCCAAATGAGGATACAATACTCAAGAAGTGGTGGCGATGATCTGGCAAAATCTCTCTGATCCCAAGCTCCATTTTCCAAGCTTATTTTTCTGACACAAAAAAATAAAATTTCAAAGAAAAGAACGGAGAAATGCACTCAATTGTGTTAATAGAACTCGAATATTAACAATCATTCTTGTAGATTCTTGGCCATAAAAAAGAGTAATAATTTCCAACTTCCTTCAACATGATTTTCGTATATGTGGGAGAGGTATTGGGCCTAAAAAGTCGTTAAGTTTTCGGTCTTCAGCTAGGCAATTTGGCTCTTAACTGACCTAAACCATCCCACTACTAATGAGCCATTAACACGCTTATCTCACAGAGTGCCGAAAGAGGAGGAAACCTGGCTAAAATACGAGACCCATGACCGAAAGACCTGGCCAAAATTGGCCACGCACATGAGATGGGATTTGGGATTTTGTTGGCCCAGAGAGACTCGACGACTTGGCTCGGCACGTGAGGATCGGCGCTAAAAGCCAAATCACTTTGGGGTCAAATCAAAAGGGGAAAATGAAAATGAAAGAGGCGAGCGACGAGTGGAAAATAATATGAATTTCCTCAATTAGATTTCCCAGTCGCTGACCCCGAACTAGGCACGACATCGAAGGGGGAAATCGGAGGGAAACGAATGCAAATCGCATTAAGACGCGCATTTAATCTGCTGCAAGGCATCGCCTTAACCCCGCCCGAGGAAAATGCTGGGAAATGAGGAAAATGGGGTGGGAAATAGGGAAGGAAGAGGGTACACTAGCATAAAATGTGCAGCCTTAAACGGTTTTTCATTTTCCGTTTTTTATTACCTTTTTTTTTTTGTTGGGTCAGCGGGTCAGCGAGTGGGAGAGCGGCAAGTCGGTAAATCGGTAAATCGGAGAATCGGGAAAGCGAAAGAGATGAATGCAATATGGAAATCAATAAATAAAAACTACAATTTCATTCAAGACTGAAAGCGAGGCTGGGAAATGAGAGGAAGGAAGAGCCTGTTAAGTGTCGCCTGTTTTGGGAAAAATCACAACTCTTCCCTCGAGTGGAATGCAATATAAATAAATAACAAGAACCCTTCAGAGATTTGTTTATAGAAACTGCAATTGAAAACCAAAGTGTGAAGGAAAAGGGAAACAAGTAGTTCTTAAAAAGAAAAGGAAATAGGAATCAAATTTGATAAAAAAAAAAAAAAATAAAGATAGTTACTCCATGCGTTTTGTATTTCCGGAAATTTCAATATAAAATTAGGGACAAATATCTTTGTCCGTTACTTCACTGTTCCTGTCACATGCTTTTCCTGTTTACATTGATAGCATTTTCTTGCCATTATTCTCATTTTTATCGCTTACTTTCCAGCTTTCTGCACTTAAACGATATCAAAAGCGATTGATAGATAAATACAAACAAAAAGCAACCCACGCACATCAGTAGAAACAACAACAGTTGAGATGCACAGTTACACAAACACAATCAAGTAAAGAGAGTGGTAAAATTGAAGAGAGAAAAGAAGAGCGTGCGAGCGAGGGAGAGAGCCTAAGCAAATATTATCGCAGTTATTACGAAATCGCAATCGAAACATAACGGTAGATAGCAAAAGCACCACCACTACAATAATGAAATTGAAATGGAGTGCGACAGGCAGGGGGGTGGTTAGGGGGGAGTGGGTGCGAGGCAGAAGAAACTTTACGATCTGGCGCACTCGCTCACACACTTGCTGACTGCAAAACTTGCAGGTAAAAGAAGAAGCCCAAATAAGAGAGACAAAGCGGAACTGGCAAAGCGAACGAAGAACACGAAGAAGTCAAGAACAGTGTTGTCAATTTTTTCTTTAAAAAAGCTACTTTTTGCGGAAAGAGCGATCAAAAACAGAAAAAATTTTTTTTGGAAAAAGCCATTAAGAAAGCCAGTTTTTCTTTAATTTAGCCGAGAAGGGAAAATTAATCGTAGTTTTGTTATTGTTATAATATTATTCATAGTACATATGTCTATAATTTCATCGATGCTTGCAGCTTCTTCCTCTCTTCATACTATTTTTACGTATACGTATTTTATAAGCTAGGAATTTGTTTTAAAATATCCCTAAAAGTAATCTTAAAAGTAACGACGTAACGATCTTATGTATGACGGGAAAAAAGCGTCTCTGGCAACACTGGTCAAGAACAAAAGTTGCCCGCCAGGCCAAAGAAAATAGAAGAAGGAGAACAAACACATACAAACAGAATAGGAAGAACGAAGGAAAGAGAGTACAGGTGAGAATTCTCCTTTTAAAAGTTATTGTTTTTCTTTTTTGCGCAACTTAAACATTAAATTTAATTCTAATCCAAGTTTAAAAGTCAGCTTACTTTTATTTTTGAAGCCACGCATGCGCTGAATAACAATTTTTTCCAGCTCCTACAGATTCCAATTGGAGTTTGTACCCCGGCTGCAAAAACTGTTTTATTTTTTCTTTTTGATTTTGCTTTACTTCTACACATACACACTTAGTTGCGCACATGCACACACACATATACAAGTGCACGCAATGCAGGCGGCTGCGTTTTATTTGACTTAACCCTATTTAGGGCCGTTTTTTCCAGTGATTTTCACACTTCTCCAGCCACTTCGGTTTTAGCCTTTACATCTATTAACCTCTTGGTCGCCCGCTTTGATCAGCTTCTTTAATATTTTTCGAATGCACTTTTGCGACGCCAACACACAGACGCTACACATACACTGGCAGATGCGGATGAAATGAGCGAGAGAGAGCAGAAACCGACAAAAGTTTAACTTTGCTTCCTTTTTGCAATTCTCTCTCTATTGCCGTTTCTTATTTCATATTCTCGCTCTCCTAGACTTTTGACACTTTTTTTTTTAGCGGCTTAAACGTTTGCAGCTCACTTTGCGTACAAACAAAAACATAAAACACGAATTTTAAACACGCGGCAAATCAGCTGGAAACTCGTACATTTAAAAATCAGAATTGGCCATAGCGCCGCCAAGCGGATTTTTCACTTTAATTTCGAATTTAGCTTCAAATTTAGTTTGTTGTTTATCATTCGTTAATTCGCTCAAAGCGCGCGACGCGAACCGCCCGCAAAACGGAAATAAAGAGTATCACCGTTCCTTTTACGCTCATTCGCCAGAGTGACCAAAGTAAGCACTAACAAGTGTATGCTGTTTGTACAAACGACAAAAATACCATGAGATGCGCTTGTAGCCGAAAAATCCGTTGAAAAATAAGGAAAAAGGTGAGAAACATGGCTAGTACCAGTGTTGCCGTTTTATCCTTTTTCCGGACAGATCTGTCCGGTTTTTAACTGCGTCAGCCGGAAAAAATTTAAAACGTCCCCCAGCCTTTTATCTGTCCTTTTTTTATTTTGGCCTGGCCGATTGTTTTCATATTAGAATTTTTTAAAATACCTAGCAATCGTATCGCGAAAATTGTATCGCAATACAATACAATACACCTTATTAATTGGACTAATATTGATACCACAGTTGCGTTTTGGGCAGAGGTAAGAAATTATAAGGACTCGGCTGGCAATAACCCATTTATGGAATTGGCAACATTTGCTCTACAACTGCTGTCGCTGCCCTGGTCAAATGCAGAAGTTGAGCGTGTTTTTAGCCAAGCTAATTTGGTAAAAACCAAATTGCGCAACCGACTGCAAATAGAAACATTAAATGCGATTTTATCGATCAGGTAAATATTTTAATATTTTAATACTCTTTTGTTTCACACATTTATTGAAATTGTTTTTTCTTTTTTAGGTTTGGGCTACGCCGGAAAGGCGTATGTTGCCATGAATATGAAATTCCTGAGCAATATTTAAAAATGATTGGAAGCAACCAATCTACAAAAAATCTAAGTTTAGAAGCTTGCAATGATGACATTGACGATATTCTAAACGAGTTGGCAACCAATGAAGAGTGATATTACATAAAATGTATGGAAAAAATATTTTTTCTTGTTTTTGTCCTTTTGTTTTAAATTTTTGTCCTTTTCTATCCTTTTTTTATAATAAATCTAGCCTTTTTCTGTAACGAGCTGATGGCAACACTGGCTAGTACCAAAAGCAAACTGTGCCTGCACTCTGGTCACTCTGTTTTGGAGAAGTTTGTTTTGGTTCCACGGAATCCCCTTTGTTTTCCATCGAATTAGGATTCTGAAGCCCCCAAAAAGCATTCCAAATGTCCCACCGCCACCAGGACATTCCCATCCGCCCACGCTATGGTTACGTGGACGAGGACAGCGGCCAGGAGAATCGCCAGAGATCAGGAGGAGCTGGAACCGCAGCCGGGCAGACCACGCCCGCGTCCTCGTACACGGAAATACCGTTTCTTGCCCAGTATCCGGGCGCAGTGCCGGATAACGTCCTGCAGGACCTCACACCAACGGCAGGGCCGGGAAACCCCCTGCCCGGGACTAGTGGCGAGAGCTACGTGAACCTGGACTCTGGCGCGGAGGATGGAGACGAAGAGGAGCTGGATCCCGAGGAAGAGGAGGACAATAGCAACACGAACAGCAACTCCAAGGACAGCTCGGCGGGGGATATGCAGCGCCACAGGCTCAAGGCGGAGAGCAGTAGTATGCCGCCTTGAATACCACAATTGGAATCATTCTCTGACCCCTTGTACTCTTTCTAGACCTGCCCTACGAACTGGAGGGCGCCAGCGACTCGGACGGCATGCGTCACTTTGTGGCTCACGATCTGGAAGCCAAGCTGCGCGAAGGTTACTCCTCGGAGCACACCACTCCTTCCACCTCTGCGGCTCCCGGACTGCAGGGCGGGTCATCTGGTGGAAATGGTCTGCTCACGCGACGCTTCCTGCAGTCACGCAACGTGCCCGAAGTCGATGGCAGTGTGCTGAGCGATATTGAGCTAGAGGCGCAGTATCTGGCCAGCTCAGTGGACAATCTGCTCGAGAATCTGGGCAACCTGCTGCACTCCATTTCCTCGATTACCGCGGACAACGTGGAGGTGCACAGGTGTGCGGTCAACAAGCTAACCGATACGCTCGATGCGAACATCAAGTGCCAGTACCAGCTGCTGGCCAAGGCCGAGGAGATTACAAAGTCGATGAGGCCCACGGAGCAACTGGGCCAGCGAATGTGAGTGGCAGGAGCGGGTAATCTTACCCAGGTTTAACAGATATTAATGTTTTCTCTCCACTGCAGCAGGGAGATCAAGCGACTGGTGGACATGCTGGACAGCACCATGTAGAAAAAGGTGCCACAGGCTGTGCAATCAAATAAGGATCTTAGTGTTTCTAGTCATTCCGCAAAATAAATATAAAGTTCAAGAAATCATGTCTTTAATTCCTCACAGCTTCTCCACTTTCGCCTTAATTATCCTCAACGGATCCACGGGACGATCGTTCTTGTCCGTTTCAACCATTCCTATCCGCTTGACCACCTCCATGCCGGTGTAAACTCTCCCAAAGATCGTGTGCTTGCCGTCCAGCCATTGCGTGGGCGACAGAGTGATGAAAAACTGGGACCCATTGGTGTCTGGCCCCGAGTTGGCCATCGAAAGGATGCCGGCGCCCGTGTGCTTTAGGTCGCCGTGCAGCTCGTCGCCAAACTCCGAGCCGTAGATGGAAGTGCCACCTCTGCCTGTGCCTGAGGGATCGCCGCCCTGGATCATAAAGTCCCTGATGATCCTGTGGAACACCACGTTGTTGTAGTAGCCTCTCCGGGACAGCTCAGCGAAGTTCCGGCACGTGTTGGGCGCATGTTTCCAGTACAACTCGACAGTAATTTCACCCATGCTACGCGGTAAACAAATGTTTAAGAGAGTAAAAATATAATACTGAAGAATTTAGTCGTACCTTGTTTCCAGAGTCACAAAGTGCGGTTGCCAGGCCTTGTCTGGAATGCCAGCAGAGTTAGCAGCATCAGTTAAAGACAGCATCTTTCTTAAATTTATTGAAAAAATACAGTTTGTTAAATTTTTAATTTACTAGATGCCGGCAGTGTGGCCACACTTAAATTAAGAATCAAAACAAATGGAATAACTATTTAGTGGGGTCACACTCGATGGTTGTGGTATTTGCTGTTTAAATAACTTTAACTTTTGATAATGAAAATAAATGTGAAATTATTTATTAAATTAATTTAAAATGTTATTTTTTTCAAAATATCGAAGTACGCGATTATCGAACTTAATTATTTAATTTATTAAGACCTTCTTAATAAAAGTGGGACCAGCTACTAACATGGAGAAAATCCATACTATCGATACTATCGCTCCATACAATATTAGGGGTATGCTTTAAATGTAAATATATCTCTATGTAGGGCTGTCGAATATGTTTAAAAATAACGTATTCATGATATTTGTTTATTGAAAACTAATAATAATTATATTTGATATATAACAATAAAAAATATTAAAAGAATCAGCCATGTTCATGTTTTCACTATCTCATCTCTAAAGTGTTCGCTAATAATAAAAGGCAGTTTCCAGTTTCCCCCTAGATTTAGGACATTTTTGACGTCCTAGGTGGAATATTACGGGGGAAAAGTATTTTAGGGGGAAAGTTTAGGGTTTTTTTAAGAACCGATTAATGAAAACATAGATAGTGCTCTCAATTGATAGTATCTTACGTCGTAAATCTTTACGTTTTTCCTCACTTACGTCGTAAGTCTTCACGTTTTTGTTCACTTACGTTGTAGATCGTTACGTTTTTGTTCAGGATTTTTTAGGGGGAAAGCTAAATTTCCATCCGGCAACACTGAACACAGAAAGAAAATAAAATTAACCAGGAGGCGCAAAAAACGGAAAACTCGAGTTATCTGCGGGATTGCCAAGTGCTAGCAAAGTATTAACCAACGCTGCGGATGTGTGTGTGCTGCGCCTGCTGTTTTCGTTGTGAAATAATTAATAATATTTTAGGGCAGATGGAGACGGAGCCCCTTATGTGCGTGTGTGTGCCAATGTGCGTGTGCCTCTATGTGGTTGTGTGAAAAAAAGAAATTGAGGGGGAAAGCAGGAGAAAGAAAAGAGCGCAGCGCACCGCGTATCGGGGAAATGGGCGTCTCTAAAGTTAAATGACATTTCCGCACGTAACTGAAAAATATATATACGTGTATTAATAAAAATAAATACACACACTGGCCAGCAGGCGGAAGGCAGAGGCAGAAAAGGCGCACCAGGCGCCGTCGTCATCCCCCGCGCGCATGCTCCGAATTCGGGAGTCGTATCGCATCTCACATTGCGGAGGGGGCCCAAAATTCCCCACCGGAGTCCCTAGTCAGCCCCAGCAATCGCGTGAGATGCCCTGGGCCAAAAGCAACTGCCCAAGAGCCGTGTAAATTGCACATTATAATTGCAAAATAAACGAGTGCAGTGTAGTCAAAATAGTAATGACGAGCGAGCGAGACGGCATGCAAACGTGAAAAAGTGAGCGGCGCCGCTATTGGTCGGCTGCACGCGTGCCGTCCCGCTCTGGCGCACGCATTCGCCGTTTGTCGGCTGTCTGTTTTGATTTTCTCTTCGTGAAAATAAGCGCGCGAAAGGGGTGCTCGTGTACTTTCTTTTGCCCTACCATCCCACTACGACCACCCACTCCCTGCCCCCGTGCTCATCGTGTGTTTTTGCGGTGCATCGCAATGCCTGATAAGTGATAAAGCCCAGATGTTTGTGTATATAACCGCCAAATATTCAGAGAGAAACAGCGACAACAACAACAGCAGCAGCAGCACGCACACACACATGTTGCACACATTTTTTTTGTTTGTCTCTTCGCACTTTTTGTGCCGCCATTCGGCGACTTTCGTGTGTAACTTGAAACTAATTTGTTAACGCCTGAAAACCCTTATTCGCATATTCTTCGTTATGAAAACAGCCCCGAAATCCACGCAGAGCGAGCTACCAAAGAAGCATCCGGAATTGTTTTGAGTCAAAATCACAAATCCCGCAGAGGAGCAACGTTTCCAATAAGCAAGCATACATAAATGGTTTCTACTTTCATTGGCCTACTGGGTGAGTAAAAAAAAGACAAATAAATAAATAATAAATTTAAATATAAGGGAAGAGATTTAGACTATGTCCAAGGAATGCTTATTATACGTTATCATTATTCTCTCTTCCGCAGACATTCAATCATGGTGGGAGATACCGTGTATTTCGCATTTCTGTTCATTGTTTAGTTCCGCCTTCGATCTGCCCGACATCGATATCGAGGTGAGTTAATCCCGTGCCTTAATAGAGCACCCAATTTGTATTAAAATCCCTCTTTGCCTTTCCATGTACAGGATCTCGAATCGGCGCTGCTCTCCGATGGTACCAGCGATGAGGATCAGGTCGCCCTAGTGCCCGAATTAATTGTGCGCCTGCTCAAGGGCTGCGATGCGCTACAGTCGGTAGCCAAGGAAATCACACACAGCAACTATCAGATGTTCTTGCGCCGCTTTCTGCGCCAACAGTGTCGTTTGCACCAGACCGAGAACCACTTCGACACGGACATTGACTTCCAGTCGCTGCCCGTGCGCAAGCGCCTGCACATCCTGCACGATCTGTGCCACTTCCGCCTCGACTCGGCCGATGTGCAGGTCATTCTCAGCAATCTAGAGGCGGACAGCCTGCGCGTGGAGCCCCTCGGCTACGACGCCAAGAACTCTGGCTATTGGTACTTTTACGGCACGCGCCTCTATCGCGAGGACAAGGCCAGCGGAGCGGCTTCAGGCTCAGGATCGGGCGGTGGAGGAGGAGGAGGAGGTGGATCGGGCTCGGGATCGGCCACTTCAACGGGCGGAGCATCTAGCAGCAAGGGCAGCGGCGCCAACGGCACCGTCTGGCAGGTCATCTGCTTCACCGAGGAGGACTGGCAGAACTTGGCGGCCAAGTTCAAGACCTCGACGAACGCCAAGGAGCGCGAACTTTTCCAAATACTCGATGACAACTTTCTACCCAAGCTACCGCAACTATTCCGCGAGCGTGAGCGTTTAAGGCGCAGGAAGTGAGTAACAATTTAAATTTCTGTAAATACTAGCCATTTTTGAGCTTAATTTCGCAACCTGTTGAGCGATTTTTTAATACATTTTGTTATGTTTTGCTTTAGACTTCTTCAAGTGCGCAACTCCAGTCGCATTCGCAATCTCGTAGAGCTAAAGGCCCGCCAGGAGGAAGAGCGTCAGCGAAGGGAGCGCGAGAATCTCTATCAGGAGCGGCAGAACGCACACTGGCTGGCACCGCCCACGCAGCAACAGCAACAGCAGCAGCAGCAACAACAGCAGCAGCAGCTACAACAGCAGCAGCAACAGCAGCGCACACGCAGACGGTTAGCACGCGCTGCCTCCTAAACGGGCTGGCGGAGTCAACGGCCTCATCTCACCACCGAATCCAAATCCGAAATACAGATACATCCAACAACAACAGCACACTTGCATACCAAAAGCATCTTTGATTTACGTTTTCAATTGATCTTTTGAGTTGCCGTACAATTTGTTATGATTTGTTCGCTTGCCATTTGAGTTGAAAACCAAATCAAATCAAATTAAATCATTATCGCCAGCATCCATCGACGTGAGACAAAGAGAAGAAGCCCGGGACCAGGATGAGCGGAACGAGGATCAGCACTTAATTTGAGTTTTGCCCCCCATAGTTTAATTTTTGTGTATGGGAGAATTGGTTGGATTTCGTTTTCAAAAAAAGAACTCTGTAAGCATGCTTTTTGATATATTTATATTCGATTAACCTTTAAGTTTGGCTTTAAGTTCGAGTTCTTAGCCCCCATTTCATTCATGAGCCGCAGACAGTGAAAGAATCATCACCAAGACACGGACTTATCATATCTAATTGATATCATTAGAAAGCTTATGTATAAATTGGTAAAACCAACTCAAATTTGGACCCATTTCATCAACCATTTAACAAGCTCTTTATTGATATGAGTTAATATGATATTGAAACCATTTTGCATATATTTCCAGTGCCATGTTTCCATCCTTTCACTACAAAATCAAACCATATTCGCTTTTAGAAAGATAAATCTCTATTACTTAATGCCATTTATTAATTGTTTTTTACTCTTTTCCCGACTTTCCTTAGATCGCAATCAACATCGACGGCTAGTGGTATTTCAACCTACGCAAGCTCCCTCAGACGAACAACCACAACTAATTCGAGCGAATTTCTGTGCCACAGGGAAACCTTCTGCCTCTCGCCAGAAAACGACGAAGACGACAACGACGACGACGAGGCCCTCGACGCGGAGCAGCAGCAGCAAGATCAGCAGCCCAACGACGACGACGCCGAGCATCAGCAGCAGCAGCAACAAGAGGATCAAGAGGAACTTTTAGCTGTCTCAGCAGCAGCTGACAACGATTTTCGCTCACCAGAAACCCCGAAATCGCAAACGCCGGCGGAATTGAAGAGCAGGGGCCACCATCACCACCACCATCATCATCATCACCACAAGAAGAAAAAGTCGGGCAAAAAGCAAAAGAAGCGGCACCATCGCGAGCGGGAAAGAGATCGCGATCGCGAGCATCATCATCATCATCGCCGGCGACACAAGCATGCTTCAGAGGCAGACGAGGGCGAGGACGACAACAACAATAACCAAAACAGCAACAGTAATAGCAACAGCAACACCAATAGCAGCAGCAGTAACCACAGCGGCCAGCCAAAGCGTCGACGCAGTGGACACCACCAGCACCAGCAGCAGCAACAGCCGCAGGCGGAGACCCCGGAGACAACATCAACAACCACTTCTCTAAGTCCCGAGGACAAGGAGAACTTTTGCAGGCAGCTGCAACTGCTGGACACCAACTCTGCGGCAATTGCCGTAGCCACCAGCATCGCCGATCTAAGTCTGCCGTCTCCGTCGGTGGCACATGATAGCGAATCGGATCAGGAAGACCAGCAGCAGCAGCAGCAGCAGGTGGATCAGCGGGCAGCAGAACCAGCGCCACCAGCAATTAAGGCTCCTTCGATGGCGCCAGCGGCCAATGTCAAGTTGCCCGGCAGGCAGACAAACAATTCACTCAGTTCGCTGACTGGCAACATATTCATACCGGCGGGAGGAGGCAGTCAAACGGAGCAATCGCCACAAACCCAGCCACAACAGCAGCAAGCTCAGGAGCAGAGCAGCGCTACCAGCAGCAGCAGCACCGCCAGCACAGTGCGCTCCAAGAAGCAAAAGGCCGTGCTCAACAACAGCGGGAGCGGCAGCAGTAGCAGCAAGGTGGCGGACAAGGCGGAACGGAACCTGAGCAAGGCGGAAACGGGCAAGCCCAAGAAGGGTTCGACGACGACGGCGGTCCCGTCATCAGCATCCTCGTCGTCTAGCAAGGCGGAGCGGCAGAGCGGTGCCTACTCGGACAAGAGTGGCGATGAGTAAGTGAGAGTGGAGAAACTCGATCCCCCAGACACGACACAATCGTACTATCCGTACTTACTATCGGCATATTCTTTGATCATTCTTTATGCTTCTGCTTGCTTGTTGGACGTGGGCATCATGACAAAGATACAATTTATTTCTTGATTGTAAGGCATTATACTGTAGAAATCTTTTCCCAACCTTCTAAGATACTTTCTAAGATATCTTACTAATTTAAGGGAACTTTCTAGCCTCTTTCTCTAAAGTAATTGCGTTATCTTATATGTTTTCATTGTTCTCAATATTTTTATTGTTAACTGAATATAAATATAATATTTCCTTGTCAAAAATAATATCTAAACCCTTAAAATAACTTTTTAAATTCTACTAAAACCAGACTCAATCAAGGTATAATTGTATCTTTAATGCACAAACCAACCATTCATGATGCTCAGCTCTTGTATTGTTGTTGATTTTGTTTATTGTTTAGTTGGGGCCTCTGCTGTAGCAGTATTTTTTTTAATATTTCCTTACCTGTTGCGTTGTTCTACCTTAGTTCACTTCCACTTTTAGTTCCCCGTTGCATGTTGTCTCTGCTCCCTTTGATACAATCACCACACCCATCGAATTGTATATAATGTGATCAATTGATTAACATATTTATCATTGTTATTGTAAACTTTTGTACCCACCCCCAAAAACGATAAAAATAAAAAAACATTCCGACTGTTGATCATCAACCAAAAATCGAACCCCACCAAAAAACATCGATAAATGTAGCCCTGTAAATAGTAGAGACCGTAGCACCACTACCAACAACAACAGCAGCCTTAACAACAACAACCATAAGCACGCGTCGCACCACAGTCACAACAACAACAACAACAACAATAATAATAACTACAACAGCCAGTCAGCAACGGCGGCAGGAACGACAACGGCAGCAACGTCGCAGGGATATCATAATCATACTCAGAATAACAACAACAATAATAATAATAATAATAACAATAATAACACCCACCATAAACACCATCATCATCACCATCACCATCACAGTAACAGTAACAAACACAAGTCCAAATCGCACTCCCTAACCCACCACACCAACACCAATACTCACCACCCGACAACAACGACAACAACCATGACAAATGCATCACAGTACCACCACTACACAAACACAGTAATCACTCCAACAAACAACAACAACTCAACGTACAACTCCTCCAATCATGCGAATATTCTTAGCTTCACCGAAACGGAGGAGGTCCTCCAAATTGGAATGCACAAGGTGCTCGTCTACGTGAAGAACCATCGCGATGCCTGGCCATTTATGGATCCCGTGGAGGAGGATATAGCGCCACGCTATTACTCCATCATCAGGAGGTCAGTTTGAGACTAAAAAAGAGTAGAACTACATCTACTTTCTTGAACTCTATTGACTCCCATTTATTTCCTTTCACAGACCTATGGACCTGCTCAAGATGGAAGACAAGCTGGACAGTGGGGAATATCATAAGTTTAGCGAATTTCGGAACGATTTCCGCTTGATTGTCAACAACTGTAGACTGTACAATGGGCACAATAATGGTAGAACCTAAAATCGCATCAACTCCTCAATTAAACTATTAACAATCCTCTCTTCTGTCCACAGAATACACGGAAATGGTGAACAATCTGCAGGATGCCTTTGAGAAGGCCACCAAGAAGTACTTTGATAATCTCTCGGACGACGAGGATGATGATCCCAACCTAAGCTATCCTGCCGCCGACTCCAAGATGAACGTGTTTCGTGAGAAATACTTCAGCAAGAAGGCCAAGGAGGAGACGGAGAAGGATGCGACGATGGGTCGTGCAGAGAGCAGCGCTGAGGAAGACCGCAGCGAGATCGAAGAGGAGGCCGTTCAAAAAGCCCAAAAACGTAAGCGCAAGGAGAAGGACAAACGGCGCAAAAAGAAGAGCAAGAGCAAGGCAGATCCCGAGTCGGATGACGAGGACATGGAACCTGAGAGGGAACCAACGCCGCCGCCACCGCCTCCGCCGCCAACTAGCAAAAAGAGCAAAGCGGGCAAGGCGGTTAAGGAAAAGGATAAGGAGAAAGACAAGGATAAGGATAAGGAGAAGGACAAGGAACCCACTGCGTCCAAGCGGGGACGCAAGGCTAAGAGCGAAAAGTCCGCGGCCAAGCCCGGCAAACAGCAACAGCAAAAGACCAAAAAGGGGGCCAAGAAGTCGGCTCCCGAAACGGAGCCCGAATCGGAGCCCAGCGATAGCCGCGAGAACGACGACTCCAGCGACGATGAGCACATATCGCTGGCCAAGGCCAAGTCCCTCCTCAAACCGCCAACAGCTCGAACGATAGCAGCGCAAAAGAAGAAGTCTGTGCCTGCGGAATCCAAGGTAAAGACGCCCACGCCCGTCAAGCGCCAGGTGAAGGGCAAGGGCAAGGGCGGACGCAAGGCCAAGGATAGCGTAGACAGCGAGCTGTCCGATGTGGATGTGAAGAAGCAGTTGCTACCACCAACAGCAGCGGCCGCTTTAGCCGAATCTGCCGCCGAGCTGGAGGAAGACGAGGATGATGAGCGGCGCGGGGATGTGGACGAGGATGAGGAGGACGGCTCACGGTCGCGCAGCATGTCGCCCTTCAAGGTTGATCTCCACAAGAAATACTCGAAAAGTGCCCTTAACGATGATCTCTCCGAGCTGCTGACCACCGTGAAAAAGGTTCCCACCGCGGAGACCACAAAGCTGAGTGCCCGGCACCAGGACGAAGCCGACGACGAGATGGAGGAGCGGGAAGGCGAGTCTGACGGGGACTTTAAATCCCTAAGCAGCAGTCGGGCCAGCTCCCAAGAGCGTCCGCCGGTGACCAAGAAAGGGAAGAAGGGGGAAAGCTCAAGGAGGGACAAAGACAAAGACAAGGACAAGGAGAAGAAGAGCCGGGATAAGGACAAAGACAAGGAAAAGGATAAGGACAAGGATAAGGACAAGGATAAGGACAAGGACAAGGACAAAGACAAGGACAAATCCCGCAGTACAAAGCACAAGAAGAGCAAGGAGGAAACCGCTTTGTCGGCCGCCGCAGCCGCTGTAGCCGCCGAGCAGGCCGAACTGGAAATGCTGCTGCCCTTCATGGACAAGTACGATGTGATTAAGTTCCGACGCAGTCGGGCCGCCCAGAGCGGCTCCAGTGCCTCCAACTCGATAGCCCCCTCCGAGGACTCCAAGCCAGCCAGCACCAAGAGTAGCAGAGAAACCAAGAAGGCGCCGGCAAAGCGGGAAAAGTCACCGCCCGAAGCTGTGGAGCACAAGCGTGGCCGAAAGAGCAAAGACCAAAAGCGATCGAAGGACGCGGAGAAACCGGAGAAGACTGAAAAGGCTTCCAAGACGGACGCAGAGAAGCCCGCGGAGTCAAAGTCCAAGAAAAAAGAGGAGCCTCCAAAAGAGAAGGTGGAAAAGCCGCCGAAGGAGAAGTCTCCGGCGCCGGTGGCGCCTGCGGAGACGAAGATCAAGGAACCTCCGGCTCCCACGCCCGCCCCCTCATCATCATCGACTGCCACCAAAGCAAAGGAGGCGGCGGGAAAAAGTGCAGCCAAGAAAAGAGCCGACAAGCAAATGCCGCCGCCTCCCAAACCCGCTGACAAGCCCAGCGACAAGGGTTCGGGGAAGAAGACTTCCGGCAAGAAGGCGGCAGCCCAAAAGGCGGGCCAACCGCAGACCAACAGCAACACCAATCTAGAGGCATTGGATGTGGAGACGGAGCAAACCCTCAAGGACATCAATCGCTGGCTGGAGCACACGCCGCGTTTCACGGAGTTCAGCTCGGCCAGCAACTCGCCATCCCGCTACAATCTCCTGGATGACTTCGACTCTGGCATCGGCAGCAAGCTGGATGCCGCGGACTTCCGCAGACCCGTGGCCTTGGCAGCTCCGAAGGCGGAATTGGTGCCGACTAAGCTAGCGGAGGCGCTGAACGAACTGGTGAGCGAACCGAAAGAGGCGGCCGCCAGCAAATCAGAATCGGAGTCCGTGGCTCCAACGGCGAGCAGCGTGAGCAGCAGCTGTGGAACGCCGCCCCATTCGATGCACTCTGGTAACTCCATTGGCAGCACATCCGCCACAGCGGCCTCCAGTTCGATTTGCTCCAACCACTCAATGCCCACGCCACTGCCCGTCGCTGTCACGCCCACACCAACGCCACCTCCCCTGTCCGTGCTGCCCCTGCCCAAGCCCAAGGAGCCGAGCACGACGCAGCTCCTGCTGAATCCACCGCCTCCGCCGCACATCAAGCAACAGCTGGCCAAGGAGGCGAAGCGCAAGTCCCTGAAGGAGAAGCAGGCGGCGGCACAGGCTGCACAGGCGCAGCAGGTGAAGGCCAAGGCGAACGTGATGAGGACCATAGAGCGGCTACAGCCGGGCAAGGCCAAGGGGAATCTTATCCAGAACGTGGCCGCTGGCAAGTCGACAGAGGATAGCAGCGATACGCATACGGGTAACAACCCGGTGGCCACCAAAACCAAGGAGCTGAAGAACGCCCTGATCACGGAAACGTGCGACGGAGCACCGAAACTCAGTCTGGGCACCGTTATCAAAACCCAGGACTTTGCTCTGGGCAAGACGCTCGAGGAACTGGCGCGCCACAAGCCCACAGATGAGGATGAGGGGCCCAACGACGACAGCAAATCCGAGGAGAGCTTGACACCCACAACACCCAGCAAGGAGGGACCACCCAAGCCATTTGAAGCCCTTCTGGAGCTCAGCAAAGTCAGCAAGGCTGCCGCCGAGGCGGCCAAAGGCGATGCGGGTGAGAAGAAGAAGCCCAATCTCAACGCCTGGCTGCAGGCTTTCGGTGGTCCCAAGGTGAACAAGAAGTCCGAGGAGGAGGAGAAGCAGCAGACGCTTCAGCAGCAGCAGGAACTGCAGGGTGAGGCGAAGGTGGCTCCGCCGGCTCAATCGCCGGCCGGCGATAACTTCTCTCTGCCCACGGCGATGCGCCAGAGGAAACCGAGCACAGGCAGCACAAACTCCGAGCGCAGTTCCTTTAGCCAGGATCCGGATTCGCCCAGAATAGCGATCGATGAACGATACGGATCCTATGCCGCGGGCTCGTACACCTCGCCCATCGGTGCCTCACCCATTGGAGCATCGCCCATAATGGTTTCTCCCAAGCCCAACGACGATATGGGCAAGCCTGCGTCGCCTTATCCCCTGAATGGAGCCATCAAAGTGGGCTTCTACCAGGACACCACGACCAAGAGCAGTCCGGACAAGAGCTGCAGCCCCAGGGAGATGAACTCTCCGTATCCCCAGTATTCCCAGCATATCTACTCCTCCGCCTCGTCGCCGAACGTATCCACGCCGGATTTGAGCGGAACCTCGCCCTATGGCGGTGGGAATAGCTACAACCCTTCGGGTTCTGAGGCTTCCAAGACACCCGCTTACTCTTCCACATCCCCGCTTCCAATCTACGACCAATACAAGCAGCCGCGCTCCCAGGAATCGGACTACAACTCCTCGATGAGTCCCAGCACCCCGAATCCCCACTCGCCTTACCAGCAGCCCCAGAGCTCGCCGTACACCACGCCCCAGCAGTCGCAGTCGACGCATCCATCGCCGTACCATGGCCAGTCGCCGTATCACCAGCAGCAGCACTCACCATATCATCCGCCGGCGGCGCAACAACAGCAACAGCAGTCCTCGCAACCTTCCCACAGTCCGGCGGCCCATCAGCAGGCCCACAGTCCCATCCCATCGCCGGCATCCTCGGCGGCGACGCAGCCTCCGACACCGTTGGCCCATTCCCCCGCGGAGCAGCAACATTCGCCGTACCAGCAGCCGGTATTGTCACCTTACCAGCAACCTCAGTCGCAGCAGCAGCAGCAACAGGTGCAACCTCCTGTGGTGCCGCCGGTGCAACAGCCCTCAACAGGTGCAGTGGCCTCAACGGGTGAGTATCTTGTCAGTTCTTCCAAGCCACATTGATTTCTTATTCTTCTTTGTTATTCTAGGCCTGAGCAACAATGGCTATGGCACCGGCACCCACGACAGCTACCAGCAACATCAACAGCAGCAACGCTCCTTGTATAACCCAGCCACTCTGATAAATCCCCTGCCGACGGCTGCCGCCGCTTCGACTGCTGCCTCCATCACCAAGCCGAACAATGACTGGAGTCTCACCCGCAGCCTGTTGCCGCCGAGTATTGCAAATACGGCAAATCAGCCGACGCAGCAACCTGGACAACAGCAACAGCAGCAGCAGCCACAATTGCAGGCAGGGCAGCAGCAACTACAAACAACCCCCCAACAGCAGCAATTGCAGACGCAACAGCAGCAGCAACAACAGCAACAGCAGCAGCAGCAGCAACAGGTGCTGGGTCATCAACAGCAGCAGCTAAAGCCGAAGTATCCAACGTATGCGCAATATCAGTCAACAAATGCGGCAGCCAGTGCAGCGGCGGCTGCAGATGCTGTTGACACCCAACAGCAGCAGCAACAGCAACAACAACAGCAGCAGCAGCAGCAGCAGAAGATTGTGCCGCCCACTTATGGCAGCGACATGGCCACTTTTATGCAGCAAATGCAGCAGCCTCCAAAGACAGACACTCTGATAAATCCCCTTAAGAGACCTGGCGAGGATATGGGCATGGATTACAGTGGCAATGCAGCGGCCAATAAAATGCCGAAGATAGACGAGACTGCGGCACAGCAGCAGCAGCAGCAACAACAGCAGCAGCCGCAGTTGCAACAGCTGCAGCAACAAGTGCAGAGCCAAGCGCAAACCCTGCTGAACAAGCAACAGCAAATGTTTAACAGCTTCTTGGGCTCGATGGCCTTTGGCAAGCCAATTGGCAACATTGCGCCGGACAAGGCCTTTGAGATGTACAACAGAGCGGCGGCAATGGGTTTCCCCAAGGAGTTTGCTAAGGACAACAGCTGCCAGTTGCAGCAGCAGCAGCAACAGCAGCAAACGCCACAGGCCAGCAGCAACAAGCAACAGACAAACCAGCAGCAACAGTCGCAGCAACAGTCGCAGCCACATCTCACGCAACTGCAGACGCCGCATAATCAAAACTACCAGCAACAACAACAGCAGCAGCAGCAAACTCAGGCCCAGAAGTTGCCCCTCCAGCAGCAGCAGCAACAACAGCAGCCGCAGCAACTTAACTACCAGCAACAGCAGGCCCAACTAAATCACAACTATACGGCACAGCAGCAGCAGTCGACGGTAGCGGATAAGCCAGCGGCAGCACAGCAGTCCGCTGTCCCTGCTGCGGTGAGCGATGCCAGCAGCAACATGATGCACCTGCCCTCAACGGCCCACCAGCATCATCTCAGTCAGACGCATCACTTGGCGGCCTACAACAAACCCACGCCGCCGCCTCCTCAAACCTATAGCAATCCCCTGATGCAGTCTATGTTGGGCTATGCTGGCAACTATTTCGACAAGTCTATGCCGCCGGCGGCGCACATGTACAGTGCCTCGAGTTCAGCGGCCTCGGCCTATGGGAACCCGGCACAGCAATTGCCGGGTAACTATGTTCCTGGCAACAACAACCCCGCACACCAGCAGCAGCAGCAACAGCAACAACAGCAGCAGCAAGCTGCGGCAGTTCCTCCGGCAGAAGTCAAGGCTCCAGCGAAAAGGGGAAGGAAAAAGAAGGCAGCCACCATTGCTGCAGAGGCGGCAGCTGCGGCAGCCAAGCAGCAGCAGCAGCAACAACAGCAGCAGCAGCAGCAACAGGCGCAGCAGCTGCAACAGGTACAGCAGCAACAACAGGCTGCCGCCCAGCAGCAACAAGTGGCAGCCCAGCAGGCGCAGCAACAACAGCAGCAACAGCAACACCAGGCCATGCCGCAGTACAATATGGCGCAGACGGCAGCCTCCGTTTCTGCAGCGGCTGCTGCCACCAACAATCAGCTGCAGGCGCATGCGCAGGCGCTGCAGCAAGGCTTCCAGCTGTACGCGGGCCTCAAATCCGGCGGAGTATCCTCGCCTGTGGGCAGCTCGGCGGTGACACCGGCAACAGGAGGCAGCAACAGCAGCAATCAGACGGCGGCCGATGCAGCAGCCATCTCGCTGAAGACATCCACGGGCAGCGGCATTGTGCCGGGCAGTGCCTTCAACTTTGCGCCCACTCCGGGAGCCCTGGGACTCTATGGCGATCAATCGGCGGCAGCAGCAGCCAGCAGCTATCTGGATCAGTTCAGGGAAGCGCCCAATCCCTACTATATGCCACCAGCGCCGGCGCACAGCGGAGCGACTGCAAATCCTGGTGGAAATGCATCCGACAAGAGCCAGAATCCATTGAACACGGCCGCCGGTTCGTATCCCTTTCTGGCGGCGGCTCATCCCTCGACGCGGGCAGCGGCCGCTGCAGCGGCCTACCCCTTCGCCGATCCCAACTCGCAGCTGTACCAGCAGTACCTAAGGCGCGACGACTTCCACACGCGGATGATCTTCAACCAGAGTCTGCTGGGCGGGCCGGCAGCGGCGGCGGCAGCAGCCGGATATGGACAACCGCCGCCGCCGCCATCCGCCTACCAACGCGCCACACTGGGCATGCCCAAGCCGTACGATATTAACCGGCAATCATGGTTTTAGCAGTACGCCAGTGCCGCCAACGTGGATCTCCAAGGGGACGACCTGACGGGGGCGGCAACTGGAACAGCATCGGGATCAGCAGCCGCAGCCGCGGCATCAGCAGCCTCGACGGCAGCCACACAGCGATGAGAGTAAGGGAAGAAAGTCTACAGGCTTAGAACGGTTTCAAAACGAGCAAGCAAATTGGTTCTCCAAGGGTTTCGCTTTGAAAGCGTTTTATATTTTGTTTTATGTTTTGCCAAACAAACTCTTTTGTATTTAAGCTTTAGTGCGTTTTACCTAATATGGTGTTGAAGAATCTGTATTAGCTTTCAGGTTGCGAGTACCCTGGGTGAACCAATTTTGTATTCCTGCTTGTACCAGGGAGAGATTTCAGAGTATGTCAACAGGATGTGTGGTGAGCGTCTGGGGCGTGATTGTTTTGTACTGACTATTTGATATTCATTTGCGAGACTCGAATTCCACTGCCCTCCCCTCGATTTTCATTTTTATATATTGTGTTTTGTCTTTTTCAAGACTCATTTTCTTTTATTTTTTTTTTGTGCAATGTGTTTCCTTGTGACTGCAGTTGCGCCCTGGACTTTGGCCACGCCCAATTAGCAGAGTTTGTTGGTCTTTAGTTTGTATCTATTTTGGTAGTCTTTAGGTTCTAAGCCTTCTCTGTTAATGACAATTAATTTTAATCGGTGTAGCTAATTAGGCCTCTAATTTATATTTAATTGAACTTAATTTGTTTTAAATGGATAACAAAGAATAAGAAAAAGAAACCATACGGAAAAGCGAAGGAGAGGAGATGCAAGAAATTCAAAGAATTGCTCCAAAGCTCTCGCCCTGACTATAATTAGACCTTAGTTTATTTTCCAGAATTTAACTCGTAACTATTATAGGACGTGTGTATATGAACTACGATTATTAGTTATTAGTTATTACTATTGATTATGTACTACTACGACTATTATTACAACTAACTATTATCGATTCGTGCTGCGGGCAATTTGTTGAAATATTTATTAATCCAACTAATTAAAGAGATTCGCAACACACACAAAAAACTAAAGTTAAAGCAAAAACAAAACAAAACACACACACGAAGCGAGGAAAAACTTTTAGTTTGTAGAACGCCAAGCAGATGTATAAACTTTTGTTAAATATGCTAAGTAATCAGTACGGTCCTAGCATTAAGCCTTTCCCGCTGCAGCAAGTTAAATAAACCAATGCAAAAACCCACAGAGCTCGCATACGTATGTGCAACATTCCGCCTAATATAACCCCCAATCCCGATACAGATCCCATCCAATCCCAAGATCCTCTGCTGTACAGACAGGTAAAAACCATGCGTTTTTACACACATCTCAAGTTGTAGCTTTAAACGGTGTAGAAATCGATCGATTGGAAAGCAAAACAATTGAACATTATGAAATATAAATGAAAAAGTGTCTTAGTCGCTATAAAACGGAGAAAAAAAGCAAACGAGAAAGTAACGAGTAACGCATAAACCGAGAGCCCATAATAATAATAATAATAGTATATAAATATATTTATTATATAACGAAAACAATAAACAAGCGAAGCCCCCATATTCAATTAAGTTGTTAAAGCTTTCGTTTTGCAAACGTAAATTTTAAATTTCATTTTGATAACGATAACGAGTAAATATGACGAATAAACAAAATGAGAAGCAGCGATTAGGAAAAGAGCGACGAGACGAATGGATAAAGCGGTGTACCTAGAGCATAAAGAGCAGCAACAAACATATTTAAAGAACCACAAGCTAAAATATTATATTAATAATGATTATATATACATAAAATATATATATATACAACACAAACATATATATTATATGCAGCAAGTGCAGCGAGTGCACATTATACATAAATCTGTATGTATAGGCCACTGCAGCAAAAGCAGCAGCAGCAGCGAGTAAATTACAATAAAGAATTCTATTGCATATTGTACGAAAAATCATACGAAGAACCCAATGTTTATATTGTTACTCTCGGCATCTCGGCATCATCTGAACGAGCAATTATTATGCAATTTGGCGAGGCGCTCTCGACACGGCACGCGTTCATTTGCATACAATTGCAGGCCAAGTCGGACAAGTCGGAGTCAAGTCAAGTGCGGATTTCTACTGCCCTTCACCAGCTGGCCAGCCCGGTCGGTGTGTTCCCAGTTTCCAATTCCAATTCCCAGACTGCAATTGCAGACAGCTGTGCTGGCTTCTAGCTAGTATATGTAGCTCCATCGATCATCTGTGCAGGTCTTCTAGAACGGCACGAAGTCGGGAAGCGTGTTGTTAATGCACGGTGCCATTTACCGGCCTCTGCCGGTGCTGCCTCTGAGAGCTTTCGAATCGCTGAAAGCAATTGATCAGCTTTAATTATCATTTGCCGGAGCGATTACAATTACGATTACAACATTGTCTTGGAGTGGTGACATGTGGCTGCTATAGGGCTTTCGCCTCAGATTTGCAAGGTATCCCTGGAATCTCCGGCATCTGGCATCTGGTCAAGTCAGGCGACAGGGCAAATTCCCCGGTGAGAGGTCAAGACTCAGGGCGATGACGCGGTGCAAAGCAGGTTAAGGAAAAACACCCAATTACCGCGAACATGCTGCTAATTAAATATAAAAATCTTAACCCAAAACGCGGTGCGTGACTAACGCGGCATCAGAGCCAGAACCAGAACCAGATCCAATGCCCTCTTCTTGGTCCGGGGTTTATCCGGCAATTAGCGGAGCTATTACATTGCTTTTCAACACCCATTATAAAGTCGTAATCTATATCAAAGATATGGCCTTTGAGTCACGGCTCTATATACATATATGTAGAGCCAAGCCAAGTTCTTGTGATTAATGATCCAAGAGCGACTTTGTTGGATATTTTCATCCGGTTAGAACCCGCGAATCGCCCGGCGATTCGATACGATTTTTATATTTATAACAATTATTGTGCATGTTAATTGGTTTATTCACCAGCAGCGGGTCGCTCGATCGAATCGATTTGAAAATTTATGGAAATTAAAGCAAACACAAACAAAGCCAAAAAAAAAGCAACAACAAAAATCAAGTCAAACCGGCACAAACATTTAAATTTTTAAAATGAACTGCAAGTGTGCATAATAAATTCGAGAATATTTAAATTGCAATTTGTTAATTAAATGCCGGCAGTTGCGTAACGATTGTTATAATTTTGTGCGCGAAATTCTTGCGATGTTATTGACACGCAAACCATTTGCTGTTGGGGGCTTTGGGAATTTCAGATATTCTCAATATTCTAATTGGTCGAATAAAGGCGTGGCACCTGCACACAGGGAACGTCATTGTGTTTAGTCACGCCTGCGATTTTCCTTCTAAAATAGCCTCCGGCTTTTAAATTTATGTGTTGCATAATTTACGAGCACGCTTAGAACTAAGCTTAATAATAATAATAGTAACCTAATAATCATGTTGGAGGAGCGAAAAGCTAAAAATTGAAACAATATTGTGCGTCGTCGTTACGTTGCTGACCAAAAAGGTCATTCAATTTATGCAAGTTCCACTTGTAATTGTTGCTATGGCGTTAAGGCATTCTATATTCATTGTATATGCAAGGTATAAATACTTTTAATTGGGTATATCAGTTGATTGAAGGGTTTGGGGTTTTTAATTCTGATTTTAAAATATTTTTAAAGCTTTTATTAGGGGTCTGAATGTTTCTTTACTATAATTTTACTGGTTCAATTATAAATTAGCTACCCTTTATTATAGATTATTATTATATGTTTAACTGCTACTAAAAACTTCCTGAAATTCTTTATTTAATGAGAACGTAAGGCCCTTTTATGGCATACACCCTATTATTAGGGTTTATAAGAACAATAATATGGCCAATCAGCAAACAATTAAATACCCATTCACGATTGGCTCTTTAGGGCATTATATAATCGCCGTCTCGAAAGCTTCTTGGCTTTGTACGTGTAATTATTGCATTACATTCGTAATGGCCACGTTAGAATTGACTTTTATTGATTTCGTGTGTAGTTGGCGGCGTCGGTTGTAAATCAAGGAAAATGTGCAAATAACATGCAATCTGTTTGCCGTCGAGTCGCTTAGTCAGACAGTCACCATTTGTTTATCACACACATAAATATAATACATAATAATAATACATGCGCCATTTACTTTCTAAATTTAAATTACAAAGCCTTGCTCGGATCTCGCAAGAATTCCTTCAGTCCGACTTCCGTTTGTGAATCAACGCGGGGAGAAAGATATACCCTCGCCGGCAATTAATGCAAACAAATCAAATTAAATCGAACTTAAAAATAGCGCTCCCTTCGGGGCGTTCATTGAACCTTTGTCTCTGATTATTTCTCTTATTTTTGGGGCTGCGCCGGCCTTAGTTGTCAATATGCTTGTGGTTAGCCATTAAGACAATGCCTTATGGAGGGTGCGGTTTGAACTTGGCCTTTGATTGAGCGATTATACAATTGGCAATAGTTGCGATAGTTAGTTAGTTGCTCACCAGATATCGCCCTGTCATCTGCTAGATATTAGATAATTATTATAAAGCCCGATCGCAGATCACAACAATGTTTGGCCACACTTTGATGATTAATAATGGGGCATTTAGAGCCTAAGAGGATTATGTAGCTGCTGGGGCTGCTGCGGCGGCTGCTGGGGTCGCTGATCACGTAGACGCTGAAAATTTACATTGCCATTTACAAGATAATAATGCGAACGTCGCGTCGCACATTATTTCATATTTGAGCTTCGGCGTTTCCGACATAATCAAAAGACTTAAGCGGCGAACTTAAGCGACTTCCTGCACAGGTGGCGCTGCCAAGCAGCCGGCCAGCTTCAAGTTCAATGGAATTTTCGTGCACGCGCCGCAAAGTAAGGCGGCGAGAGATTTAATTTTTAATTTTAGAATGCAATGGCCGTTGATTAAATATTGCATTACATAAAATGCAAAGCAACGCAAAGCGAAGCAAACAGCACAGCAAACAAATGGGCTCTCTCGTCTCGACTCTTGACACTTGACGCTAATTAGTCGCCACTTTTCACCCTCGTTAAGCATTGAAAGTGCTGTTTGTTGGTATCTAAACATCATCGGAGCCCAGATAGCTAACCAAACAGCCAGCCAGCTGGTCTAATGAAATTGTTACTTGTTTTTATGGGCAGCTGCTTGCTTGACTCGTAATTAATGCTAATATAGCCGCACACAGGAGCTAAACTAAACACCTAACTACGGGCATAACTAACGCCTCTGAACTAAGAACACAGAAAATGCCTTAGAAAGTAATAATTAACCTTCATGTCGGCCCAAGCAATTGGCTAAGAATTTGCCTACAAATGGCTATCGCCTTGACAAGATTATTTTTTGGCTGAATTTCCATAAGACATTCTCAAAAAGAACAGTAGCCTATCGAAAGTGGGCGTTAAGTGGAGCATATTAGGTGAATTATGCTAACTAGTTATTTATTTATTTTTATTTTTTGGGGCAAACCCGTTTTGATTGAGAGAAATCCAAGATCAGCAAAAAATATGTCAAATCATTTGCTAAGCTATTGCTTACCATTGTGAAAATAGGTAGAACGTTTCCTAGGAAATAACCAGCACGCAGAATTATGCAAAACATTGACAAAAACCCAGAGCCATCGGAGATATCTTCACCAGTGCACTGGGGGAAAAAAATTATAACAAAAATTAGATATTAATTTTGAGATTATAACAAAATTTTATAAATTATGAGTATTCCAAAATCAGATAGATATATTCGATATATATAGATGGGCTTTCCAAATCTGAAGCTGAACCAATTAAATTAATGTTTAATATATGGAATTATCGATTTTAAATCGATTTATATCGATTTGTTCCCCTTTTCTAGTGTTGAGCCTGTTCAACAGTCAATGAACATTTGCTTGTACATTCCGCCAAGTAAGATATGAATTTTAGGCAAATTTTATTATTAAAGTTAATTAAATAATAAATAAATAAATTTTTTGGATAAAAACTAAAAGTAAACATTTTCTGTAATAATTTCCATTAACTTAGTTCTATATCATATTTTAGCCTGCCATAAATACCAATATATTGATATCTTATTTCCTTACCCCGATCAACCGATTGACTAATACTCATCAGCAGATTGATTAATTTCAACACCTTTTCCCTATGTGTAGATAGGATTTCCGATTTGAAAATTAGCGCAAAAGTGCCAGAGCCGAAACAGAATCAGAATGCTGGCGCGCCGCTCAAAAAACCCCATGTAACTGGGAAAAATAACCACCTGTTTTCGTGTTTTTTTTTACACTTTTTGAAAGTATCTCGCGGCTGACAGGCGGCCGTGACTCAGATAGTCGCGAGAGCTGTAGGCAGCGGCATTCGGACTTGACGCAAGTGCGTCTGGGGAAGACCAGGCCGCGTCAGCCAACTGGATTCTGTGGCACAGACAACCAGGCCATCAATTAGCAAGTGTGTGGTGACTCCTTTGGACTCGCATTTAATTTTAAATGCCGACTGCAGTAAGGGAATCCACCTCTTTAAACAGAATTTCGTGTGATTTACAAATCTCTCACTCACTCGGACTTTCCGTACATCAGAAACAGTGACATCCACTTCAGCAATGGAAAAGCTGGACTGGGAGTGGGCTTTGGTTTTCGGTTTTTGTATTCCCTGCCTGACCTCTCACCTGTCAGCCGCAGGTGTCTATTGATTTTTGAGCTGACCAAATGGAGTGGACACCGTACATCATCATCGTCAGCATCATCCCTCCGACGAACCCTTTCTTGCTAATCGGGTCAAGAGAAAAACCATTTCAAGAGGTGGGCCCGTCACTCGCCCCGTTTAATTGGCTTTTAATAAATACATGTTTAAATATATGTAAATATATAAGTTCCACTACCATTTAACATTTAAGCAGAGTGCAAAAATCTTCCGCGCTTCTTTGGCGCTTTTAATATTTAATTTTAACTTTCTTTGTGTAGGACAAGGTGCCACAAACTGGTTTAGTTCGTTGCGGGTTGGTTTTTTAACGACACAATGCGATAATAATGAAAATATACTCTCGTACATATTTGCGAAAAGCTACTTTTTACCGATCAGCATTTTTGGGGGCTCGTTCGATGCCACTGGCTGGTGATTAAGTTCGGCGTTTATTTTCGGTGCAGTGCGTGGAACACGCCTCGGAAATGTTTTGGCTTTTGGTTTTGGTTTCGGGACACATATTCACGGGTAAGTAAGGCAAAGTCGTTAAAATCGGCGATAAGCTAAATATAAAGTTGTGATTGGCAGCAGTAGCAGGAACACCCGAGAAGGACTCCTGCCCAAGGTCCGTAAGTCCCCCTTTGGCAGTGGTTAAAATATTTCTCAAATTAATTTAGGAATGTGACGCAGGAAAAAATAAATTCTGGAAGGTTCTGAAAGAATATAGAATTTTTATACACATTTTTATATACAACTTCTAGAGCTTAAATATTTTAAAATAAATGTATGAAGGCAAAGGGTAATTATTCATTACAAATTATTATAATTTAATAAAAATATGTCTGTAATGTTTAATGTAAAAATTAATATAAAAGAATCTCTTTACAGGCTTTATAAGAAGAGTTTTGACTCACAAAAGTCTTCTTTGTTAAATTCCATATAAATAACAGATAAAATCTGCGTTCCTAACTATTTTCCCAGTGTGCTCTGCTGGTGAGCTATAAGATCATCATCATGCATCATCGTGTTAAATGACTTATTTAATTATAATGAGTAGGTTAGTATTCTACACTCATCGCCGGTACAATTTTCTCCGAGCGCACTTAATCTTCCATAATTATTTCGCGAAATCCCCCTTGAATTCCTCCGAATAGTGGCATTTAGCACGAATTTCCTAATCAATTTTAATTATCAAAGGCATTAAAAACATTTAATTGGTAAATATTTATCGCCAACACACGCTCTTCTTGGCCAGCTCATGCAAGAAAGACGTCACAAGGCAGGCAAGGACCAAATAAAATCCCCCGAGCTAACAAATTATGCTGCGCTGCAATGACTCTGGGATTTTTTCTGTTTGGCGCACGTGACGCAAAATAAACAAAAAAGAAGAAATAAATAAAACAAACCAAAACAAACAAACGAAAAAAAAAAAACAAAACGAAATGCGAACGAGGCGCGCGGCTATTTTGCATATTCAAATGAACAATTTTACTGCTAAATGCGGGCGATAAAAAACACACACAGCACAGCACACCGGAGAGCACAGCAGCCGGCGTCATCTTTGGCCCCCAGTGAATCAGCCGCTAAACGGGTTAACTTGGGATCTTAGAAAGCGTCAGGTGCCTGTCCCCGATGCCCAATCCCCCATCCAAACTCCGTACTCCAAGCACGTGATTGATATATCATCGCTGGACGGTGGACGGTGGACTACCCCTCGACAGTTCACCGTCTTCGATACGATTCGATTTCGATTCGTTTCGTTTCGACTCGATTTGGGAAAGCAAAACCTCAATATTATACAATAATTAGCAGCAAAAATGATTGCCATTTGTAATTAATGCACATAATTGCTGGGCCCCCAGATCGCAGCCGTAGAATGTTACTCGCTCGTAGAATGGAAAATGGAATACAAAATTATAGATTACGAATTGAAAATTGAGAATTTTTGAAATGGACTCGTAATTGTATTATTAATTGCGCTTAATTGAATTATGAATAACATTTATTTGCCACCTAGGAAGTACAGTCCTAGTGCCGAGATTCGTGCAATCTCGGAAGCATTCCGCAAGGGCACTTAATGAGGGCTGAGATTTTCCCTTCCTCCAGTGCGGATTCCATTTCCAAGTTCCAAGTGGATCCAAGTCGGATTTGGATCGCTGCAAGGCTGCAAGATTGTGGGAATTGAACCAGGGAAAATATGGCGATCCCAGAGCGGAAGGTTGGGAAAACTCTAGTGGCGGTTTCTGGGTTTCCACAATCATTCTTTTATATTTGCAAAAAAAGTGGATTATATTATATTTATTAACTTATTAATATAAATCGAATATATTTATTATAAGGTATATTTAATTACCTGCTTTTTACATTGCAACATAAAGCCTTAAGTATTTCCTGTTGTACTTTGAATAATATTATGATTTAAAATGTATTTATTGTGTAATTTTTATTATGCTTGCCTTAATCATTCAACCTGAAAATAAGTCTTTTTTTTTTGCAAGCTAATTAAACAAAATTTAATGAGACCACAAACCGCAATGAATCGGTTTCTGGTTTTGTATAAAATCAATTGTATATATATTTTAGTCTCCGCTTTTATCATTTCCCCCTAAGCATTCTTTAGCACTTCTTGATAAGATTATTTAATCTGTTAATTTCTTTTATTCTTTTATTCTTTTTCTTATTTTAATTTTCTACAGCCATTTATCTAAGACCAAACCTCAACAGGAACTGCTTTCCCCGGATTTTTAGCATTTCATGCTGACAACTATGATTGATGGAATGAATAATGGACACAAAAAGAAACTGTACTTCGATATTCCCCACTTTTGGCAAAAATGTGGACTACGTGACTTAAACATTTTTTTAAATAGAACAATGCCACTGTGTGTGTGCGAGAGTGTGTGTGTGGCACAGTAAAAACCCAATAAAGTCCGAAAAGGTCGTTTGCCAGCGAGTTTGCCGCCTGTGAAATTTTAATTATAGAATCTAATTTGTTTGAACGCTCTTTTATCTTGATGATTGATCACAAACGAGACGAAAAGAAAAAAGTAAATCCGTCTTATGTAACAAAAGTTAAAAATTGCAAAAGCCAAAATCATCGACCTTCGAAATCGGTTCTCAAAGGAGCCATTTCAAATTTATTGTTGGCCAACAATTAAACATTGTTTAATGACAGGGAACAACTACTACTACTACCACTACCTACCGGGCTATATCGCTTATATAGTTTGCTTTACTTATTATGGTTTGATCATGAGACTTCGACTTCAATAAAACATTAAAACATAAAAAACAAAACAAACAAACTGGTTGACCAAACTGGAGATCGTTCCGATCAGAAGCTAGCGCAACAGCTAGTCAACCGTTAAAGGTTCACGGCCAAGGACAAGGAAATCCCAGTGAATGGCCACCTCCGTAGAGATCATGGAGCTCCATGAATCACGACCAAGTCGCCGCAACTCCGATTCCCGCCCCGATTATTATGTGAAACAATTTTGTGACTTCTGAAACCTTGGGCGTGTGTACTTTGCATATTGCTCGCCGCTGTCTTATATCTAACTCTAAAAACTCTAGAATGAGCCGAGCTTATGCGGCGTGCAAATTAAATTTAAATATATAAGAGAATAAAACAGCACAACAATAAGTTGTAGAAAACCCATGTAGGAAGAAAAGTTTGCATTCGTATAAGTGAGAGCTTAGCTAAGAAAACCTTAAACTAAAATTATAAATACTTTGATTGGCTTCCTAAAAGATTATTGCACGAAAATCGGAAGTAAATGTTTAGCCAAATGTGAATGGTTTATATGGAAACTTTTTGCACATGACTAATGAGAAGTATAATACGCAGTGCAGATTATAGGCTTAATAGGTTACCATCTAATCTACAATCTAAAATACTGACTAATTTTTGGGCGTAACAGAATGTATAATGTGTAAGTAATTAAAAAGAAAATGCTTAATAAAATATTAAACGTGTTTCCTTATTAAGTTTTATGTATTTTTTTATCATTTCCTTCAGCCCTATTTGGGCGCCACTTGTTAGAACAGCTGTTGTCTATGAGCTAGTGGTGAACGTTTAAGAAAATGGCCGACCGATAGGCCAAAAATATCGAAAAAACAATAATTAATCGAGTTTTGCTAAAGTCCTGCCGGAGTCTTGCTAAGAACTCGACACCTGCTTAACTACGCTGCAGAGTAAATTACCCTTTAGTTCACTTTAATTACTTAAAGTTTTAATTTAACAGATTTATTTTTAAATTCTAGAAATGCTACATTTTTCAATACCCAAAAATGTCTAACGACTACTGAATTTGCATTGCAATTGCCATGCACCTAATACTCCATAAATGCTATGTGATTGAATTATAATTTATGATCCATAACTTCCTTCCTAGCTAGCGCCGATTGAATCATAAAAACCAAAACGATCGTTCGATTGACTGATCCAATTTGTATAATGAATCTATTAGGCACAAAGTTTATGTTTTTGCCTTCCCCAGATGTTCTCTCTGCGACTTAATAACTTAATGCTTTCCAATCCGATTGGAGCGGATCGAGGCGGATCGGGCTGTGTGTGCGATGTGTTAGCTCATTATCGGCTCGTTAGCCCACCAATCGCTAGAATTGATCTACTAATTTGATCGACTAGCATCGACTAAGATCGGCTGACTGGTAGTTAGTTAGTTGCACGATGCTCGGTGCAGGCTGCAAGGATGACCGGATTGTTGGCAAGTACAAGTGCACATATGTAGATCAATGGCAAATCGCGCTGTTTTGCGATCGTTCGGCGCTAAACTGAATTTGGTTAAAAGCAGCGGCGAGTTGCTGCCACTGAAAATGAGAATTTACAAAAAAATGTATATAATATCATTCGACGGATGGCCAAGACCAATTTTAGAAGCGGCGATAGCCTTACGGCTTACAGGAATGCATACTTAATAAAGTCGTCCTAGGGATGGGTCAAAAGTGTCGATATCAAGTCGATATTGAAGGATAAATTCGATATTTAAATCGATAATGTATAGATTCTTATATTTATCTGATATAAACATATAATCTATTTTAAGTACATGAATTTGTTATTATATGTTAGATAACTTTCGTTACGTTTTCTTTTAATATCTATTCCTGAAACGATAACTTCGATATTACTTGGATTTTTATTATCTATTTGCAATCCCTAAGTGTCACCATAACCCGATCTCGTAATCCCTCAGCTGCAATATGCTAATTCCATTTGCCAGATGTGTTTTGACGCGGCTTTCAATTATGCCATAGATACTATTTTAATATCCAGCGTACTTATTATCGCCGACTTAGTTTAATGTGCTACATTTACGCATGCAAATTAGTTGTTAAATGTGCTTTTAAAAAATGTAATTGATACGGCTGGCCGCCTACTCTCGCACGCACATTAACTAAAGTATATATTATATGTGATCGGGCCACTTCCTGTTTACCATTGGTTTGTTTATCTGCTGACTTTCACTTTGTCCCTATATATGATCCGCATTTGCATCCGCTCTAGATTTCTAAGGGGAATATTAGTTGAGTCATTCAGGATCTAAGTGACTGCTATAGTTCTTTGACTGCTAAAGCACCTGGAGAAATAATTGAAATAATTTTAGGTATAGAAGTTCCGGTATCATAAGTAAAAGAAATTAATTATTTATAAATATGAGTATTTAAGAAGGTTAAATAAATATTTATTTATAATATATACATCTTTAAATTAAGTTAACAATGTCATTAAGCATCATTTTTTGTCTCTGCACACATGTCGTATACTTAACATTTGGCCTGCCTATTGTTTTGGGCCAAGATCTGTTTGGTTTTGTTTTGGTTTTTATTTGTTTGTTTGTCAAATGACCCGCTGCTGAGGCTTTTCTTGTGACGCTCTGAATGAATTCCAAATGTTTTGGGTATTCTACCTATTCCGACTGACGCGCGCACGCGCTAATGGTTAACCCCGCCGCTTTTAGCCAAGAGACCGAGCCCGAGTCCGAGCCCCACTGCCAATGCGACGTTCTAGCCCGCACTTGAACTTGGTCGATTCTCGACTTAACCCACTGCTGAGGCAGCCGCTGCCGTTGGCTGTGGCTTTGGCTTTGGCTTTGGCTTTGGTCTGGTGAGAGGAAAGGAAACCCCACGGCATCACGGCATCGGTGGCAGAACCCGCTCCAGCTGGGCAACTACGTCACAGCCGCGTCATGCGAAAACCAGTCATCGTCGTGTCCGAAACCGAAGTCGCCTGAGCTCGGCTCGGATCGGATCGGCGGGGGCTTTGGGCTTCGTTCGTCGGCCTGGCCTTTTGGGGGTATTTAAGCGGCGGCAACTCGGCCTGGAGCATGCATTGATTCGCTATCACTCGCTCTAAAGACTTGTGCGCCCCAGCCTCAAGTAGTTTGCTGACTCTGTTTGTTGTAATACAATTAGCTGACAAGGATAAAATATAAAAAGCAGTTTTCGAGTTTCGCGAAAAGGATCCCAGAACCCCAGTTATACTCCAGTTAAAATCGTGATTCAACCCGGAATTCGAGAGTTCTTGTCCAGCTCAATTCTAGACGCAAGCAGTTGACAGTTCAGGAGCGTATTTCTTTACCAAATCCAGAGCCAATAAGCAGTGAAAGTGTCAACACATTTCGAGTGCTTATTGCCAAAGTAAACGAGAGAAGCGCAACCAAGCACATAAGCAAATAGTATTCTAAGTGTTTTTCGGCAACACTTTGCGTAAATTTTTGTTAACCCAACAAAACCTTAAAACTAAAAAAAACACACAAAACAAAATGATGGCCGTTGCAGCTGCCCAGAAGAACCGCGAGATGTTCGCCATCAAGAAATCCTACAGTATTGAGGTGAGTTTTTAAATAAATTACAAAATCTGATTCCAAAATCCCCCCCGAGAGTGGTGGTCTACGTGACTGGCCAAAGGTTTTTTTGGTTTCTCACTCCCGTAAAAACCTGTTGAATGGGCCTACTCATTTGGTGATCCCGCATTTCTTTATGCCAATTCAGTTTGGCCAATTGGCCAATTTGTTGGCTAATTATCTGTTATGTTGGCTCATTCACACCTCTAAGAACGGCGGCCCCCAGACAGAGCCATCGAACAACAGCCTCTCAACGAGTCCGAGTCTTGTGTGTTAAGTTATTATTTAACAAATAAGTGAAAGTGGCTGCCTTTTTGCCCCTGCACTTAGCCTGGCCGAAACAGTCGCGCCTCATTGTTGACTCCGGTCTCTGTTTATGTTGATGCTGCCACTGCCGCTGTTTCCGACGACCAAAACAAAATATGAAATCAATAAAAATGATTCAATGAGTGGGGCATCTTTCATCAGCCAAAAAGTAAAAAATGGTGGCCCAAAAAAAATCCCACTGAAAAACAAACAAAACCCCAGCCGACAGTGAAAACTGCAACTGATGGAAACCTTCTCCGAAAAATATTAAAACCTTTAACGGTTGCCTGTTGCATTTTTCCCCAGAATCGCATGGGGATTTTCGTTGGCTTACAGCCTCAAGCCCATAGCCATCAAATATCTTGGCCCTCTTCGTCGCGGTGACATCGCATTAAATTAACATCCAAAGTCCCAGCTTTGAATCACAATGCCTGAATGGCGGCCAGCTCTATTCAAGAAACTGAAAGAAAAGATCTGAAATTGTGAGGCGCTTTCACGCGCACACATTTTTACATAAGCTCTGTCCCGATAATTGCGCAATATATATATATTTTCGATTGAGAGACTCCGCCAACTGGGTTTGCAAAGCCACCCAGGCCTGAAGGTCAAGGCGAAACCAACTCTGAGTCCGACTCCAATTTCCGTTGCATATCCTGGCTTGTCACTAAAACGGACTCTTCTCTGTCTCTTGCAGAATGGCTATCCATCCCGGCGCCGCAGCCTGGTGGACGATGCCCGCTTTGAGACCCTGGTGGTCAAGCAGACCAAACAAACCGTCCTCGAGGAGGCCCGCAACAAGGCAAATGGTAAGTACTTTTTATTAAGCCAACAAGTGGCTGTGAAAATGTGTTTAAAGTGGGTTTAAGGGGGCTTGAATTTGGCCTTTAATTGGGGAGATTTTCTATTGACAAGAGTCCTTAAAAAAGTACTTAAAGTAGCCTTTAAATTAATACATTTTAATTAGCTTAATTAGTGAATTTAATTTGACTTTTTTCCTGATATTTTGTTAGCTTTTATATACATTAACTTCAGCATTTGGCTTGCTTTTATAACCAGAAAGCAGTAAAAAGTAGCTTTATTTCGATGAACTTACCCATAAAAAACAATTTAATTTAAATATATATTTCCTGAGTTTTTTTTTGCATTAAAATCCAACAAGTGGGTGCTTTTACTTGTGTTATTCCTTGATTTCTTATTTATTTTGTACTTACTTTTTATTTTTATTTATTTAATTTTATAGACGAGTCTCTGGAGGAGTGCATTCTCCAGGCTGAGGAGCACATTCCCGCCGAGCAGAATGTGGAGCTGCAGGACGAGCAGCCCAATCTGGAGAATCTGCCCATGGAGAACGAATATGTCCCAGGTTAATATTTATTTCTCAGTATTATTTCCCTTTATTTCCTCTCCTTTTCTTGAGCCTATTATCTTTGATTTGATTACGATTATGATTTTCATGGGCCATATTATTTTTCTTTCTTTTTATTTGATGCGTTTTTAGTTGAGGAGGATGTGGAGACTGAAACCGTTGAGCAAGAGCAGTCCCAGTCGCTGGAGCAGGGCCAGGATAACGGCGAAGAGCCAGCCAAGAACGGTAAGGAACGGCGAGAGGACCATAAGTAGTACTTAGGCTGAGGGGCTTTTGAAAAGCGTGCGACATTGATTTAAGTGCTTAATATGATAAAGTGCCGGGGACAGAAGGCAGAAGGCAGCAGCCAGCAGGCAGCAGGAAAAGCACTCAACAGTCAACCGTTGAAATGTCGCATTTCCCTTTTTCATTTGTTACGCTCGACTTGCTGGCAGTACGAAATGCGTTTGCCTGGCAACCAATCCAACTCCAGGCAGCCCGCCCACGTAGCCCGCTTATCGTTTACGTGACCCTAAGCCCGTGATGATTGCATCTTTCTTTACCAACTTCCTTCTTTCCTCCCTCTCATTCCAGATTACGGTCTTACCGAGGAGGAGATATTGTTGGCCAACGCCGCCTCCTCATCCCCGGAAGCCGAGGCTGCCGTACAGAGCGCCGCTCTGGTGGTGTGCCTCAAGGAGGGCATCTCCTCGCTGGGCAGGATCCTCAAGGCAATCGAGACCTTCCACGGCCAGGTGCAGCATGTGGAGTCCCGCCAGTCGCGCCTCGAAGGCGTTGGACACGATGTCCTGATCAAGCTCGACATGACCCGTGGCAATCTCCTCCAGTTGATCCGTTCCCTTCGACAGTCGGGCTCCTTCGGCAGCATGAATCTGCTGGCCGAGAACAACATCTCCGTGAAGGCCCCTTGGTTCCCCAAGCACGCCTCCGAGCTGGATAACTGCAACCACCTGATGACCAAGTACGAGCCCGATTTGGACATGAACCACCCGGGATTCGCCGACAAGGTGTACCGCCAGCGCCGCAAGGAGATTGCCGAGATTGCCTTCGCCTACAAGTACGGAGACCCGATCCCCTACATTGCTTACACCGATGTGGAGGTCAAGACCTGGCGCTCTGTGTTCAAGACCGTCCAGGATTTGGCGCCCAAGCATGCCTGTGCCGAATACCGGGCCGCCTTCCAGAAGCTCCAGGACGAGCAGATCTTTGTGGATCACCGCCTGCCCCAGCTGCAGGAGATGTCTGATTTCCTGAGGAAGAACACTGGCTTCTCGCTGCGTCCTGCCGCCGGTCTCCTGACCGCCCGCGACTTCCTCGCCTCGCTGGCCTTCCGCATCTTCCAGAGCACCCAGTATGTGCGTCACGTCAACTCGCCGTACCACACCCCCGAGCCGTAAGTAACTTTACTAAGCTTTACATATACATTTTCCGGTGGGGTAGAAAATCACTTCAAAGGGGAAAGCTCTTTGTTCGTGAGGCCTAATTGCATTTGCCTGCCTCGGTTTCCTTTTCCGCTTTCCCCGAGCAACTTTTCCTAGCAAATTGGCTGCAGGAACTCTGGCACACTGGCCGTGGCTCATTTGGCCCAGATAATTGCTTTATGTGCTCGCATTTTCCACACTTTTAACAAGGCATTATTTTTGTGATTTACTTACAGTGACTCCATCCACGAGCTGCTCGGTCACATGCCGCTGCTGGCCGATCCCAGCTTCGCCCAGTTCTCGCAGGAGATTGGCCTGGCCTCGCTGGGTGCCTCCGACGAAGAAATCGAGAAGCTGTCCACGGTGAGTTTATTTTTTATTATTTTTTTTTTTTTTGCTTCTAATTGAGTTGCATTGGCGACCTTAGCCTCAAGTGTAGCTCTATGACAAGCGGGTTTCTCGCATTTTTCGCAGCCAAGATCATTGTTTAGTCACTGTCAAAGTCACAGTCACAAAACTCAGATTCAATGATATTTTGTGGCTGCTGTAGAACTGAAATTGATCTAGAAAGGTGGCCAGATTTATTGGCTTTTGATTACAATTAAATATGAGACAACTCAAGCTACGGAACATTTTATAAAATTATATTTTGAGAGACTCGAACACCTTTGAAGCCTTAATAGTATCCTTTTCTTATTTTCCTTTACTTATTGGTTTTTCCTTTATTTTCTCTAATTATTTCCAGGTCTACTGGTTCACTGTTGAGTTCGGTCTCTGCAAGGAACACGGTCAGATCAAGGCCTATGGCGCTGGACTGCTGAGCTCCTATGGCGAGCTCCTGCATGCCATCAGCGACAAGTGCGAGCATCGCGCCTTCGAGCCCGCCTCGACGGCAGTGCAGCCCTACCAGGATCAGGAGTACCAGCCCATCTACTATGTGGCCGAGAGCTTCGAGGATGCCAAGGACAAGTTCCGTCGCTGGGTCAGCAGCATGTCCCGCCCCTTCGAGGTGCGCTTCAACCCACACACCGAGCGCGTCGAGGTCCTCGACTCTGTGGACAAGCTGGAGACCCTGGTGCACCAGATGAACACGGAGATCCTGCACTTGACCAATGCCATTCACAAGCTGAAGCGCCCCTTCTAAGGTGCAAAGAGCAGAAAGCAGAGAGAGAAAACCAAGAGCAGCCCCCAAATGCCCAGCCCTCCCCCTCAAATCACACATACAGGTGCAACGGTCTCATTAATACAAATTAATTTTAAATTGACATACCGCACAGTCCCTCGTACATCTTATGATTTTTTATCATTTACTGTTTTTGTTTTTTGTTTTATTTTATTTAATTGTCATCTGAAGTTCTATTTGTCCGCCCAAAGCATATTTATTTTGTTGACATCACCACCTCCACACCTACTCTCCCTCCTGACAAAATCCAATCCTAAGAGCATCCGCATATTTATCACCGCAACTATTATTGGACCAAAAAATCGTTAGACTTTTAAGTGATGTGAAAACAAAGCCAAGCAAAGCGAATTAAGTGACGTGAAGAGAAAGCTGAGAATGCAAAGTTCAGATACAGATACATCCCCCAATAGTACTATATATATATCGCACGACAAACCGCTTGTATACTCAGATCCACACACACAACATGTTTTTGTATTATTATCATCTTTTTCTTCAGTACCTAGACTATATAGACACGCGATATAGTAAGCCCGGTATCGAGAACTTTATTCGAAAAGCGATAGAATCACACAAAAGATCCAAAATGTGAAACGGAGAACAAACATGGAATTTTCTTACATTGTACAATAACTGTAAACGACAATATTACTATTGTGTACTATTATTATTATTATCTATTATTATGCTTATGACTATTACGTATTGTATTGTAGGTATGTAGAGTTTAAACATTATTATTTGACTTAAGTTTTGTGTATTAATAAAATTACAAAATGCAATTGAAAATAATTACACCTTTTGTTTATATTTATTTCTTAATTTTTGGTTGGATTTCTTTGGTAAATTGGCAACTCTAAAGTCTGATTCTGTTTAGGGAACAACATTTTATGACTCAAGAAAGGGAATATACATTTATTTAAAGCTTTAAACTTTAAAAATAATAACTTTACATAAAGAAAGGGAAGAACAAAAGGGTAAGAATCGAACAATTTTTAAAGAAAATTAAAGCAAAAGATAAGAAAGAGCTATTTAAAAATGGAAACATATATTAAATATTTTAAAAGAGAATCAATAGATGTTAATTGTGAATTAAAAGACACATCGAGCTATATACACGTTTTAAAAAATATTAAATATCTAGAAACTATAAAACTCTATAAAATACCCTTGGACCAAAATATATACTAACAAGTAATAAAGTAATTAAAATCAAAATATATCCACATTAGCAACAAAGAATATCACATATTTAAAGTTTAATGCAGTTGCAGTTTAAATCGAAAGCCAACCAAGTGTTAACATTTCTGCAAGCAATTAGCAAGCAAACTTAAACTAATCGTATTCGCATATATATATAGATATTTTATAGGTGTAAAAGCAGTTGGTCCCCAAGCCAGGCTTCGTTGCTTCTGAAAACAAAGAAACACGACAATTACAATTAAAGAAATACAAAGAATTCGATTTTTTTTTGTGACCATAGCACCCAGCGTGCAGATATCAAAGAACTATATATAAATCTCTCTATATGTCGAGTATTTTATGCATAAATAAAGTTGAAATCGTTAAAAGTGTTTGGAAAAGGAACTAAATATCTGGGAGGGGCTGTGGCGTGGCTGTGGGTCTTAAAATGATTTTTTTGTAGATCCTGTACTCGTGATTAACAATTGGAAAGGGGCCTCTAATGGAAACATATTTAATTCTATTCTCAACCTATGCCAATTTATTTTAATTAGCGAGCTCCAGTAATTAGTCTTAATTACACACGAGCACACGCTGTGTAATTACTATCTTAGAACTTATCTTTCTTATTTTTCTAACTATTTGATTTGATTTTTCGTTGTTCTGAGCATTTTTTGATTAATATTTAGCTGACAGGCGCGGTATTTAAATGATTTTAGCGACCGCTGTTTATAAACATGACCTACCTCAGCGTATTAAATCTGATAAATAAATAACACCTGAGCGGATTTATCATATGCCAATTACAATACGTGTGCGAATGTGCGAGTCCGACTTTATTGTGATATAATAATTGGCCGTGTGAATTGGAATCGAATGTGCTAATAGTTCGGAATACCAGCCCAGCCGGCGAGTGCACGGCAACAGCGCCAATTAGCGATCGGATGTGGGCGATATCGAGGGGTCTGGGGACAGCGACTGGACTGTGGGAACGCCCACGACGTCGCACAATTATAATGATATTAATATGAAATCGGAACGATAAGGGACAGATGCTGTATCGAATCTAGAATGCCCTCGCAGGTGTCTTGCCCTCATATATATAAGCCATAAGTAGTCTTGGGAATTCCCTATGGGGGGCAAAAATAATTTTTATACAATTTATGTGAGATATATTGGCTAATTATTGATTTAGATGCCAGCGAGTACTAGTGGGTCTTGCAGGTGTGCTGGAATAAAGGCACTTTCAATAGCAGAAGTATTAGAAAATAATGCTTTCCATGGGAGATATTATATTCAGGTTTAAGAAACTGATTCTGATGTATAATTTAAATGATATGTTACCTATGTAGCTAGTTAGTGCCTAAGATTGAGTCTAGAATTTTTCTTATTAAATTGATAAATATAATAAATTTTTTATAAAGTGGAACTTGAGTTCAGTATTTAATAAATTTACTAGATTTTTGCTTCCCTTACGAACATTATATCTTAAGTAACTATTTTGTTTATAAACTTGAATAAAGATTTTTATAAGCTTGGGCTTAAGCTAAAATTATTATCTTTATTATTCCTTAGATTCTGTAAGAACATAAAGCTTTAATATATGTTTTTACACTTGAGTGGAGTCTTTGAAAATTCGTTGCGGAAATTTAAATATCATAAAATGTGTGCAAGGTTTATGGCTTAATTAATTAGGGTGCTAAAAAATATATATACCTGAAGTAATAACCCAATTTAGTTACATTTTATTTTAAATAAAAAATATTCAACATCTAGACTCATAAGGCTCAGAAAAAAGGTAAAACTAATGTGTCTAAACCATTCCCCTCCTCGATATACCCAATTGTCACTTGGTACGAGTCCACTTACTGACATTTGCTGATATATCTCCATTATGGATGGCCATTATTTGATATTTAAAGATAGAACTCGAAGCGAAGGCTGGGCATTTATCAACATTACTTGGCTTTTGTTGGCTTTGTAAACCATTGCTAAGTGTGCAATCCGATTTGGGTCAGGTTTATGCTAAAGGCCTGGCTAAGTAAGCAGGCATGGACTACGTGCCGTGCTGGCCATAAGGTTCTCTACGGCTACTACGGCTACTACGGCCTGGTCTTCTGTCAAGGTCACTGAGCAAATGGGTTAGGGTTGCAGGAAACGCTGGGGGTTTGGGTTTGTTGAACCGACGACGACGACCGCTGGTAGGTAATTGCCGGAAGCCCAATGCACTTTGCAATTAAACACTTTTCATTAATTGTTTAAGTTTCTTGCACAGCCAACGAGAGAAGAAAATAATAAAAAAAAAACAAAACAAGAATAAAGGCGAGGTGGTGGCGAGCGAAACACGTTTCATTTACAGCCGCCGCAACATTTTAGATTTGGCTAATTAAAGTCGCATAAAAAGCCAAAAAAAAAAAACAAAAGCAAAGATCCAAAAGCCAAGGTTAGCTGGAGCTTGGCTTTGACAGTAGCAGCCAAAGGAATTAACTAGAACAAGTGTACACGGCTATTACCAGTTGGTATTTGGGATTTGGCTTTGGCCAATCGAATATCAAAGTCAATGACTTGTTGGCCGGCTGGCATGGCCAATTTCTGTTTCTGCTTTTGGCTTCTGGCCGCCATTTCGTGCCAATTAATCGCGGCTTTTCGCAGATTTTCGTTTTTCGATGTCGATTTCGATATAGTATCTCAAACTAAAGGTGAAGGAGGTGTCTTACCTTGCAGCCCAAACCGTTAGCCCGACCGCTGCACACTACGTGGGTTCTTGGCCCGAGGCGCGCACCTGTTGTTGGCCGGTTCTAATTTAAATGATCGAGCATTTATAATCGCAATAGCTCTCGGGCTAATTAGAGTACAAACGGGTTTCCAACCCCTAACGTTCAGCCGGTCAATCATTTGCATGTCCGTGCCAACAGCTGGTCTCATGAATATTTAGGGGCGTGAGAGATGTAAGCAAGTGTGATATTTATAGATTAAATACTATTCATAATACTAGAGTTTGCCGTCATGGGAATATAATAGCTTTTTTGCGGATAATCGGGGGTTTCCTCAAATATTTATAAGTAATTTCTGGGTTATTTCGTTTAATGTCTGCATAATTATTTATTTATTATTTTAGTAATTATTTAATTCAATATAACTAATATATTTACAGACCGAGGCTTATTTAATAAAACCCCAAAGAGAGTATATTATCCCTTGTTTTTCCTTGTCCCTGCTTTTCCCGGGGCATGCAAAACGTTCTATTTCTGAATCGATAATGTCACGGGTTCATAATTAAAGACTATTACCGCACCAATTGGCTAGACAATTACGAGGCCAGCTGCACGACTTCTAAACAGTTCAAACAACTCGGTGTGGAATCAAGATGTGGACGGACATACGACACCTGGCCCAGATATAAGTGCTGCTCCAGTAGCCGCCGGTATTCGCCAGCCGGTAGCCAAGGGCCCCAGATACCAAGACCACTTTCGATCATAAATTAAAATTAGAATTTTAAATACGAAACTAATTAGGTAAGAATATAAAAAACAGAAGGAAAAAATACACACAGAGATAATAAGTACTTAAAAGTAGGTGGAGAAAACCTGTGAGATTTCATGCCATAAGCCGTCAATGTTATTAAACAATTGCAAGAAAATCGTGCATATTATTTCCCATTAGCGGTTGCCAGGCAGCCAGCCGCCCTGTCTGGGATTCAGCCAGGTGGTCTCTCGATCTTGGATTGGCTGTGGGTTTTATCCCGTCCACCGGGGCGTATGAGCGATAATTATTGCACACAGCAGCGGCGATGGCACGCGATAGGTACGCAGTCCGGAGCGCGCTGTTTTGGAGCCCCGGTTCTGCGCATCATCATCGCTGTTCCCATTCATAATAGGTGTCGTCGGTCCAGAGTCAATATTATGGTTTTAGCTGGGCAAACAGATCGGGATGGGTCGGAAAGCCAGAAAGAGAGCTGACGCAATGTCAACAATGGATGTGCCGTGAGCTGATTTCCCAGTTAGTCGGGCACAATTGGACACGGAGAAAAATTTAGGGTTTTTGGATACGAATCCATAATGATTTATGTAAAGAGCTATTTAAAATGAAATTAGGATGGTCAAAAATTGTGTTTAATCGAAAATATCGGTCGATATATCGATTATGTTAGGTGTTTAAATTCAGAAATTTTTGAACAGAAACGCCAATGTATCGATTGAATTAAAATATCAAAAGTTTTAAAATATCGATTTGTAAAGCAATAATTATTATCGATATTAATTTGATGGTGCTACCATATTTAAACATCGATATAATGGATATAAAACAATGCCAAAAAATGACTTGCTTTAATCTATTTGATGTACAAACCTGTATACCCATTTAAGTTCGATTTCAAAGTATAACCCAGTCCGATTTGACTATTTTTCACAGTGTAGTACTTGCGGGAGTCTGGAGCCGAAAGTCTTAAGTAGATTTACACGCTTCACTTGGCCCACTTGTTGACTTTGGCTAATTAAAAGTCGTGCACACGCGCTCTTCAAGCGGAAGTTTGCCCAAAGTTCGGGAGGAATACAAAGGTCACTTTGTTCAGATCGGGAATCACTCTAAAAATGACCTAATACATTGTTGGTTAATAAGGTGTTTTAAGGTAGTTAAGTAATAATTATTTTAAGATGCATGGATTCCTAGTACCAACTAGTACTAATTAATCCTTATCGTCTCTATTTCCTTTAATTTAATAACGCTTATACGCTTTACGCTTTACTTATGTCTGTAAAATGTATATCTATTTATTTATTAATATGATCATTACATTTATGGTTCCTTATAGTTTTTTTTAGGTTTTTATAAAAATATATTATGTTTCTGGTTGATCAACTTTTCTTCTATTTATGAAGAGTAAGATTTGCACTTTGGAGAAGTGTCTTAATTTAAAGCTTTATTTCGATTATGGATTGCTTGGCAATATTTTGGGAGTAACATGATGTTCATCAATTTTGTTTACTAAATTATTTTGGCTTACATTTAATTCTAACGGTTATTTAGTGGCTCCATTTACAAATACATTTTACACGTCCAAAACGGGAATTATTTAGTTTGTAGCAGAAAGCTATAGTGCTCAGTGGCGCCATGCCATGCTTGCTCTTGGCGGCGCCACTCTAAAATGTTCAGACAGCTTTTTCAATATATTTTAAGCTCTGTCAGTAGCTAAATGATACGAAAGGCATAATAATTATAAAGATTTGAATATAATTTTAAATTAATTTAATAGAATAAATGACTTTCAAGCTATGTATTGTCATAATACCATAAATTGTTTTTAGATCTAAGCAGCCATGATTTTCCCCTCAACTTCAGTTTACTTGTCGTACTTGGTATATGTATAACATTTTTCATTCTGTAAGCGTATCTCAAACGGAGAGCAACTGGGATTTCCGTAAAAAATAAGCAGGAAAAACCAGCAATTAGGAATCAAGAATGGCCAGCTTTGAGATCTATCAGGACAAGGACAACAACAAGGAAAACTCTTCCTCGGATATCCCGACCAGAGCTAAAAACGCAAAGCAGCCGCTGGGCTTTCGCAACACCAATACGATCATCCAGAAGGAAAGTGGAAATGTTCCAGCTCCGTCTGTAAAAGGGGAACAGATATCCCGTGAACTAGATATCCACAAATCAGATACAAATCTCGACAAGGCAGAGAAACCGAACCAGCTGCTGCCCGTGATCGAGCAGCTTGAGGCCATCTCCATATCCGAAGAGGAGGTGTCAGATTTCCTGGAACTGGATACCACATCCATTTCTCTTCTGGAGTCCGTCCAGTTGAGTCCCATGTCCGTGGACCGTCCAGTTATGGAAAAGCTTGACTCCGACACTGATGAAAGTGTTAAGAAAAATCATGCGGATGTGAGTTTGAGTAGCAAATGGCAAATAATTAATCCTCATTTCATGATATTTATATATTTCCTTATAGGTAATCAAGTTTTCTGATCGCCAGCAGGGCTTCGAAGGGATCCAGGGGTATAATGAGGACATCCTGGCCTGCTCCCGCGAGGCCGAGTTGAGACACCGTCCGACGGCGCATTATATGCTTCGTCAGGGTGACATCACTTACAGAATGCGCTCCATCCTGATTGACTGGCTTGTGTCGGTGACCGTTGACTATTATCTGAGCACGGAGACCCTCTACCTCGCCGTCTCCTATATCGATCGCTTCCTCAGCAAGTCGGCGGTGTTGCGATCCAAGCTGCAGTTGGTGGGCATCACGGCCCTGTTTATAGCCTGCAAATACGAGGAGATCAGCACCCCGCAGGCCAGAGAGTTCATCTATGTCACTGATAATAGCTACTCCAGGGGGGAGTTTCTGCGCCAGGAGCGGTTCATGCTGAAGGTTCTCTCCTTTAATCTTGTGACGCCGACTGCTTATGCCTTTATCAATATGTATGCTTCGATGTGTGAGGATATGACAAAGACAGTCAAGTTTTTGACGCTGGTAGGTCCTTGATAGGAGTTATAGATACAACAATTTTTATAAACTTTATATTTCCGATACCTAGTACATTTCCGAGCTGTCACTGCTGAACGGAGAACCTTTCCTGCTCTACTTGCCATCTCTTATATCCTCCGCTGCCCTTGCTTTGGCGCGTTATACACTGGGCTTGGAGATGTGGTCTCCTCAGCTAGAGAAGATCACCACTTACAACATGAAGAATTTAAGGGCTGCAGTCCTCGCCCTATCCAACACACTTAATTCAGCAAAGCAACTCAAAACGCAGGCCATACAACGCAAGTACAATGGAGACAGGTACGAAAATGTAGCCGGGATCGAAGTTAAGGAACTGAATATGCATCAGCTTGATGAGCTATGTAAGGCCTATGATGCCAAGTAAATCCCATTGATCTAAGAAGGATCTAAATTCATTAACAACACTAGGTATCAAATTATGTTATGTTTTCCCTAACGATTATATTACATTTTGGTTCTGGTTTCATCATCTTTTCAAAGGAAAAACTGTTAAATTAAAACTCACAGCCCTTCAAATCGTTTTAATAAAAAATTTACATTTATTTACATTAAGTTCTCACCATTCTTCATCTTCATCGACGCTATCAGTCTTTTGGCAAATTACTGTCGCTCTTCCCCCGGCTGTAGGGACGTGCTCCGCCCAGCATCCTCTCGAGCAGGCTCTGCTTGGACTTGCGCTTGGAGGCCAGAACCTCCTTGCACAGCTCATTGAAGACCTCGGCCACCTGGTCTACATGATCGGCGGCAGAGACCTCGCTGAACTTGCACTCAAAGTCCTTGGCCAGGATTTCGCCCTCGTCGCGGCTCACCTGACGCAGGTGCACCATGTCCACTTTGTTGGCACAAAGCTGGACGGGTGTGTCCGACTGCAGATCAGATTTGGCACGGCGTATATAGTTGAAGCTCTTGCGATCCGTTATGGAGTAGACCAAGAGCAGGCCATCGGCCCACTGGACGAGTTCGGCGGCATTGGGGTATTCGTCTTCGGCCTGGAAAAAACAATACAAAATATATAGGAAAAGTCATGGGAATAAGGAATGGAAAAGGGGCATAGAACCCACCTTGGGACAGGTATCAAGTATCTCAAACAGCACCGGCTCACCATCCACCATGGCCTCGTGCTTGTACCGATTCTCCGTCTGGTGATCGTATTCGCCGATGTAACGCTTTGTCAGAAAACGCACAATTAAAGCTGCAATTAAATTAAATAAGCAAAACCATTTACGTAACATGAATTTAATTTATTGCGGCTTCCGCTATCAGCAGGATCAGGTGTAAACCAGGGGAACGCCCTCCTGGAAACCGAGCCACCCTCGCAGTCCTCGTAACCCTCGCCTTGGATTTGGGTCAGTACTTAAGCGAGCGTGAAGTACCGCCGCCGAATGGATGCAGAATAGCCTGGAGAACTAGGAAAATCAACCTCGCACCGGGGCAGGTGGAAAATGTGCCTTGTGGGGTTAATAAACCCGCTTCGGCTGAGCCCTAAAGTTGCGTGTCGCGGACCAACAAGCAACTTTGTCCTTTCGTAGGCCTCCGGTCCTGCCACGAACGAAGGGTGTGTGTGTGTCCTTAGCCGTTGGTCGTTGGTCGTTGGTCATTTCCTATGCAAGTCCTTTGAACCCGCAGCAGGAGCGACAATAACAACAGCGTGCTGGGAACCGAAACCTCAGGCGCCACTTCAGCCGAGGATGACAATGACTATTTCAGACAGTCGAGGGTCTAATGCTTCAACTTGTGTGTGTCAGACATTTTAATTCTACTTACAGTAAACTTTATATTTATGTTTAAAGAGTTTTTATATTTTAGTACAAAAAAAAAACCAAAACAAATGCTTGAGCTGGCTGTTATTTATTGAAAAAATATTAAAACTAGCTTGCTAAGCTCTACAACCTATTAAAAAATTTAATTAAAAGTCTGGAAAGTAAGTAATATCTTTCTAATATTTTCTATCTTTCTAATATATTCGTGTAATATTATTTTCTCCAATTAAGCTCTGTAGTTTAAGAAAAAGTCAGCTTAGAGAATCAAGCCTGTATAGGTTAGCGTGTTCTTTTTCTGTGTGTGGCCCGTCTGCCCGTTGCCTTGGTTGCCTCGCGACTTTTTAACGACATTTTCATCATTTATTTTCCCAACACCGCATTTCATTCCGGCCCCGTGCTTTTCTCGCTTTTTTAAATTTATGTTTTCCGAATTTTCCTTTTTATTTTGCCACGAGGTCAACGTTTAAATATTTCGACGCACGACGTACGGCAATGACGATGGCGTCTTCTCCGCCTGATCGTGTCTGTGGCTCCCATATTCTATAATTCCGCCGCCGGACGGTGGGCTGTAGGTGGGCGTGGCTGTGTATCTAGTTGTGGGCGGTTTAATTGCCGCAGGCGAAGGCACAGACATAGAGACAAAAATATTTGGCCAGAGATTGCGGCTGAATGACATTAAAATATGTAGCAATAAATTTATTAAACATATATGAGCATTTGTCATTAATGTTTGGGGTCTATTGGTATAAATTCCATTTGTTTTTGGTTATATTCATAGAGAATTTTAAGTTTTCCGACAGTCTGGCAATTGTTTAGGGAAATATTTTAAGTATGTTTTACTTTTAACACTTTTTTAAGTATAATTTTAAGTACTTATATTTTAAACCTATTTTTCTCGTATAAATTCCTTGATTTCTGTCTAGTTTTTTATTACTTAATATTTCACTTGTTATTTATTCTTTAAAAGAGCTTGAAAGTCAGCCTCATCCATTACCCAACCCAGACGCAGCTCATTCGTTTGTCACAAACGCCGCCGCTCCCAATCCTCCAACTTTGCTGCATTCCCTGCTGACGTTTTCCTCGGTTTTCATCTCCACATTTTTATATTTATTAGAGGAGCATATTTTCTAGTCATATTTCATCCGTCTCCCACTGTCCACGAGCTTTTCTTTATTTTGCATTCAAAATTATTTGTTGACCGGCGACTTATAGCACGCAGGTGTAACCCGAAGTTGACAGAGTATAAATTTCCCAGCTGAACTCAGAGAGTCATCATCATCAGCATCGCTTTCGATGGGGCCCCAAAAACAAAATGTTACAAATTAAAATTATTTCGGGGCTTCCCGGGGTACGTGATGTCTGACAGGGAACATCAATTTGTGCTAAGTCGCCCGCACCAAAGAAATATGCAACGTCTCTGCCCGGCAATGATCCATGATCCGTGATCCCTCTGAGTAGGTATATATACATATATATATATATATATGCGATCGGTACACTCGGAAAATGTTTATTTCAAAAGGATTTTAGGTAGGGAAACCTTAGACTTTCAAGAAATGACTATAGAGAATTTTTTTATACTTGAAAAATGATTTGTAAAGACAATAGAATCATAAATAAATAAAGTCAAAAATCGATTAAGATCTGTCATAATTATATATTTATTCTTGACTATATAAAATTCTTTAAAGAAAAAAATTAAATAATAAACAATGAGCCAAGATAAATTATCCATGTAGGTTATTTCCTTTTGAAGGGTGGAGTTAATATATTTTTAAGAGATTTAATTTCGCAACTGTTACAAATTAGCTTTGAATAGGAAATATCCTATTATTTCTATTAGAAATGTAAATGTTTTTTGGGAATATATATTCTCTCTATTATTTATAATAATACCTTTCTTTTTTAATTGGCTGATTTTATACTTTTATTAATATTTAAAAATTTTCCCAAGATCAGTTATCTTTAAAAAGACGTTCTTTTCTCCGGATTAGATCAAAATCAATCTAATTTGTATGTAAAGACCCAATTTTTTTGACTGTAGAACACCGTGGCCCCTTTTTTTTTCACTGTAGAACCCCATGGCCCATCATAAATTAGAGCATGGCCTGGTCTTTTTGGCCAGAGCCGCTTGTCAAATCGAAGGAAAAGGCGGTGGAAAAGCGATTAAAGCGGCGGGCAGGCGGCCAGGCAGGGAATGCCAAAGTGCCAGCACTCTGTCTGTGCATCTCTCCGCTCTCTCTGTAGCTGTGTATCTGTGTATCTGTGAGTATGCTGCTGCCACTTTATAAACAAAACAAACAACAGTCTAAATATACACGAAATCGGCGATTGCTCAACTAATTTGCTGTTGTTGCTCGGCATCCATGCCACAAGTATCTATCGGATACGTCTGGTGCCTCCGCCGCCGCCGCTAAGCACTTATTGGTGGACTATATCTCCGCCCTGACCGATATCTGGTGCCATATCTTACCGCTCTTGCCAACACTGGGCGCCCCAATTACGGCGATCTTCAACTCCGTGAGCGTGGACTTCTTGCGCCGAATACCCCGCGTGGTCATCTTGGCTTCTTTCCGATATATCTGAGTATCTAAGGTGTGAGTATCTGAGTTTCCCAAGTTGCCCGAGTTTCCTGAGTTTCCTGAGTTCCCTGAGCTGATTTTCTTGTAGATATTCGATGGATGGCAGGTGTGTGTACGTTTTCTCCGTTTTAATTATCCAATTGTTATGGGTTGCTTCATTTCAATGTCAAAACAAGCGCGAGAAATGCGTTTAAAATTACAGTCTCAGCACACATCGAATTTCGCAGATACTACCGTTCGTACACACGTTCATTTGGAAAATTAATGAGTTTTCATCTGGCACAGCGGCAGCAGAAGCAGCAGGTTATTTTCGAAATAAAACAAAATCGGTGCAAAAAAATGTGTGTCTTGGGATCGAGCATTTTTTGGATTACGGAACGGACATTGGAATCGCGTTTATTCGACGCGCACTGCACTTTGCCATGTGTGTGGAACCGAAAAATACATTTATTTATTTATTTTAACCATCAATTTTTGCGCGTATTCGATCTGAGGTGGAGTGTGTCTTTTATTTCCCTCTCTCTCGCTCTGTATCTGTCGGAGGAATATCCGTGTATCTGTATCTGTATCTTGACCGCCCGTTTGAGATCCGTGTGATTTGCGCGGCCAACGGATTTCTACTGAAAGAGCGAAGGAGAATCGCTGAGTCTGTTCTACGAATCCGGTGGAACGATCCACCGATCGGCTCTTTAGCTTTTCGCGAGCGAACACCAAAAATAGAAAGCACGGAGAGATGCGGAGAGTCGATCTCGTGCCCAGTCTGATTCCAATTCCGATTCCGATTCCCATAACGATTCCCATCCCATGTCGCATTCCCAGACACGCGCCCTGCAAAGGGTTAAAGTTAAGGAGATCTCTCCACTCGGCCAATAGGCTAATCGGTGCCATCGAAAATAGCCCCATTCGGGCGCTCTAATGGGGGATTTCGGAATCATCATAATTTATTCAGCCCCAAAACGAGTGCCTGTCGCCGTCGTCGTAGTCAGAAGACAAATGCAACTGCCGTCGAATGTCGCCTTAAATTAAATTTAATTGGCACTCGGGGGGCCTGGCGAAAGCAGCTGAGCGCAGCCAACTGTTTCTGGATATATCCATAATCGAACACTCCTGGGAACTATATAGAGAAAATGCAGCTGTTTCTTGGACGAGAGTTAGTCAAAAGTTTGTTTTGGTAAATAAAAAGGTAGTTGCACCTGGCTTGGGAATTATTAAATTACCATTTTGGGGGAGGTTAGTGTTGGTCAGTGAGGATTAATTGGGAATTACAATATTTTATTAGGTACATTTGCATGTTTTAACTTTATTAATAAAAATTAAGTGCGGGCTGAAAACTAACTTTCCCCAACTAAAACATTTATATTCATATTTTCTCAAGTTAAACCTCTTGAGTTAAATATTTAAAAATATATAGGATATTTTATGACGCAGTTATTTTTATTATTATTATTATGAATAACAAATTACTACAAGTTTATTTTGGACTCCTAATCAAGAAGCTACGAGAAGGGGATAAAAGTAACTAGGGAGTTATAAAGATTTACAGCGATATATTTTATAAATTTTAAGTCTTATCTGATGTGCGGGCTTCACTTTATTTTACAATAAATAAAAGTCCTTATTTAATGATATGAAAAATGTATTTATAAAGGAGTAATTATGCTCTAGGCTCTGGAAATTTCATTCATTAGATCCAGAAATCACACATTAAATACCAGCCAAGTAATTCTAACTATTAATACCGAATGCATTGCGTGTGAATAGTTTAAATCTCACCACCAGACAGAAATCAGACAGACACTAAAAGTCAATTAAAAACCAGTCAAAAACAATCATGAAAGTAATATCTATATTTGCTTCCAACCCTCGCTGAGTAAACAACATATTATTAAGGACCTTTTAGTTATGCATATTAGGTCAATATTTTCTAGTTCATTAAGGAAATGCTCTATTGCATATCTTTATATGCATATCTCTAAAGCAGACACCAAAAAACACCCTCTTGTCGAAGCACGTGTATGTCTGTCCTTTGTGGGGATGTTTCCGTGCGAATGTGTCCTGTGGGTACCGAGTGCTGCCTAAGGGTTGGAAAATTCCAGACACAAACTGAAGCACGCGAAAAACAGTAAACAAAAAATACATTTCGTGTGCCGGAAAATGTGTAGCATAATACAAGGCGAAAGAAAACCTTTTGCGCCGGCGACCAGAAGTATGCAACGAAATTTTAACGCCGGCTGCTAAGTCACACTGGCGTCCCACTTAGAGGGCCAGCTGGCAATAGGAACAGCTGCTGCCGGAATATTCTCCTCACGAGCTGGCCGCTCGCTTCGTTTAGTTTTCTTTCGAACGGCGAGGCGTTTGGACGCGCAACCGGAACGTAAATCGTAGACGAAAATCGCGATTCGGAATCGGAGTCGGAATCACCCACGCCGAAGATATACTGCTTCTTCGGGAAGCTGCCGCCAAAACCAAAATAATACGAATAAAAACAAAAAAAAAAGTTTTTATAATTTGAAGCGGCGGCGCGACGCGCGCTTTTCGGTGTGTTTCCCTCTTGGCTTCTTAAGTATATATATATAAATAATAGTGTTTCCTTTTAGTTTTCTGTTTTCTCGAAAACTTATTTTCGTTTCTGCTGGCAGCCAGTGTGTTGAATTTAAAATATTTTCATTTAATTTGAAAAAGAAAGAAAGAGCAAAAAAGAGAGAAATACGAATGAATTAAAATACGATTTCGAATTCCCTGGCGACAGTTGGCCAAGACATACGAACAAGTGCTCGTGCTGTTACTATATATATTTCGATTATATATATACCTATATTTTGTGTGTGCTCTTGGTTAATGGAGAACGGACTCGTATAAATAGCAAATAATGAACCAATAACAATACAAGAAGCGGCGAATTGGTGATTAGTGGAATAATTAGCCTAAGCAATTGCCTTAACAGCGGAAGCATTATTAACCGATTTTAAGGAAAACATTTAAGGCGGAGGCAGTCCATATACAAATATAATTCTCTGATATTTTTTTAAATATTTATTGGCAACTGGGTTTGTTGTCAATGAAACTACGTTTCTAGATTTGCATTTGTTTTTGGTGGAGCTTTGTTACAGGGTCTATGAATTAATTAGATTTTTAATAAGAATTTATGGACTTTAAATTATACATATATATGATTTAATATGAAAGATATCTAAGGAATCAATTCAAATAAGTTAAAAAGTCTGAAAAGATTAGGGTAAAAATTACATTAAAATGTATACATTAATTTTAGAAAAATTTTATAGTTGATATATAATATTTATTTATTTTATAATTATGCTTAAAAGGCTTCTTTTTTAATTCAAACATAGATAAACATAATTATTACAACATCCCTTTTTCAAAACATTTCTTGTAACGAAAATTAATTAATAAATACAATGTTTTTGTGAATATTCCCTGAATATCCTTGGCATGTCTCCTATTAAATCCTTCTTAAAGCTTACTCATCAATCATTTGGCACAAAAACACACACACACGGACACAATCAAACCCACTCACAAAAATTGTGATGTCATCTGGTTTTGTTGGCTTCTGCGGTCATCGGTGGCACAGTCAGAGGCGAAATTAAAAGCGAAAATGATGTGACTTGCTGAACAGGCAAAAGGTCTCCTCCAGCGGAAGACAACATCTCTCTCTAAGACTTCGTCCTCCACTCGGAATCCAGTCTTGCCCTCGTTCACATGTTGCATTTTCCTCAAAGGATAGGATAAATGCCAGGCGCCCAGAAGCTGTTGTAGGGTCTGAGAATGAAATCATTCGAGGAAAATTCAGAGGAGAAAATCAATGAAATTGTAGGGAGCAATGTTTTTCGGAGCTCAAGCACTGAAAAGTGCAATTTCCGCGGCGACTACCAGTCGCTGAGACTGCCTGGCGTCGAGGCCATGGCACATATACTTCCCTGAAAGGACAATTGCTTAATGCACTATGCCATCACCCGCTCATTGTCCTTTGGTGCTTCATTATCCTCTTTGTGCACTCGGGTAATTTAATCAGTCGACCGCTCAATTGAAGCCAGGACAAAAGGGCCGAAGGACATAGCCAGGCTGGCGCGGTAATAGTGGTAACCTTGGTAACTACAACAAAGGACCAATCGCAACCACGAGTCCTGCGTGTGACTATGGCTCGCCCCCTCCTAATGCCAAAGGCGGCAATTTGCTGTAATTTTTATTGACATTTTTATTTTCCACCCATGACGTCGCCACTTCGACTTCGCCTCCGCACTTACCAAAGCTGCAACTGTTGCGTTCGCCTTTTGTGGGTCGGAATTGCACTTTTATTTCTGCCCATTTATGACTTCAGCGAGCAGTGGCAGACGAGCCCCTCCTCGGGGGGAGTCTCTTTTTATGGGAATGACCTAATAGTTGGCTAAATGGGTTTGTGGGTTCAGCCACAAACAAGGTGGGAACGGTGCCCCAAACTGGAAAGTCTCAAAAAATAATTACCAAATTAAAATGTTAGCTAAGTTTAATGGGATTAAAATGATTTCATTGAAGGGTTACTTTTATTGTTCGATTTTTGAATGTAATTGTAATTTCAGGGAGTTACTTTTCATATAAGTAAAAATATTTGAAGTATCAGTTTTCAAATTCTAGATTTATAAAGAAAGAACTCATTCATAAATGCAAAATAAGGCATTGTATGTTTTGTGGGACAAAAGATGCATATCAAATTTATAAATCTTACTTTTTGCATTCTTAAGTGCCAACAAAAAATATCCTAAGAATGAAATATGATATTAGAGTGGAACCTTTCCTATTGTGTCTTATAAATACAAGGCAATCCTGGCACCCCTCTGTTTATCCGTTTACATATTTCCCTGATCTATCAATAAATTAAGCAATTTATCATCACCCCAAGTTACCATAAAGTAGCCAAAAAAAGCATAAGCCAGTTAGCTGCCGAAAAAATGCCGATAGGGTGGCCAACAAATTCCGGTACGTGAAAACGTAAATAAATGCCAAAAAGCAACCCCTTTGTCGGCTGTGCAATAAAAGTGGGAAATGTGAATTAAAACACGCCAGGCGTTGCCATCAATCAGAGGGCCAAGAAGCGCGCCGTTAGAAGAGGCAGTAAGAACCACCCCAAAGGTGAAGGAACCACCCCTATAAAGCGTTAGACAATCCACCCTAAAACCTAGAAGGCACCCAAACTTCAAGATATATCCACCTTAAGAGTGTGTTTTCCTGCCTTACTTTCTGTGTTTCTTCAATACACACAAGAAACACAAAAAAAAAAGAAGATATATACACCCGCACAGCGTCTGTTGCTTGAACTTGAATTTTGCAGAAAGCGAGGCAGTCAGTCGTCGATGAGGTAGTATATAGTCTTTGCCGATCTCTGCAGACAGCAAAAAAATACAAACAATAAAAAAAGGGAAGCACAAAACCCGACAAACAACTTTAGAGCTTTAAAAACCGGCAGACAAGACATTCTAATGGCAAACAATGGAGCTACACCAACACAGCCTCAATAGGGCATAAAATATATTATAGTATATATATATTTATATAGGTACTGACATATGTATGGGCTTAATTTGAAACACAAATCCCGAAAACAAGCTTTAGATATGAGCCAGTCGAGTGTGTCCGCCGCATATGACATCATTCGGCGTCATCGGCGATAACCTCATCATGATCTTCCCGCCGATCTGTCAGTGTTTATATGGCCCACATAAGCGAGAGATCGGTCGTATCGGAATTATGTTAGCTAAACTGAAATTCTGCTGATTTTTCCACAATTACACACAATATATGTATGAATGATTGAGCTCATCCATCCGCACATCTGTTGAGGATATTTTTCAATGTGTTTTTTTTATGAAAACGACAAGGCATGTGGGCAAATAAACAGATACCCAGGTCCCCCAAAATAATCTGCAAAAAGTAAATAAATAATATGGTTGGTAAGGGGAAGAAAACGTACAATTTTATGTATTTCATTGTTTTTGTGGAGCTCGAAAACATTTGTTTGTATATTTACATTGAATTTAAGTCACCAAACGGTAGCATATTTAGGGAATAATTTTAGACTGATCGTTAACCCTTTCATGCCCACTGTTGCGTATATGCAACATTGACTTTTCAATTCAATTTCGGTTACGATACAAAATTCTTGTGAATTCTGTTTTGTTGGGGATTTCCCTTGTTATTGTTTTTTCAAGGACATACCAAAGGACTCAGAGTATCGAACATCGGAATAAACGTTACTAAAGGCTCCTAGTATTCATTAATGGCGATAAAAATTTTTGATTTAGCCCCATTTAATTCGGGCATGAAAGGGTTAACCTTGTAATAATAATAAAGTGCACACATTTTTTAAGAAATTTCCTGTAAATAACGTAGTATGCCAAATATACTCACAAAATCTTAGATAAATATATCATATGGGAAAGGAATGGTAGAAATGAAATGTATAAATAAATGTCTGATATTCATAGCTTTCTTTAGATCTTGACAAGTTTTATTTGGAATACTTATAGTAGTTTATGGACTTAAAGTTACAAAAATAAGACTAGTTTAAGACTATACTATACTATGTAGCCTTTATTTTGCAGTGGCTCTATTTTTAGTTGTGATATTTTTCTATATAACATAAGGCATATGGAAAATAATCAAAACCCAGGAGAGGCTAAACAAAAATTGGAAAATAAATTATAAGTGGTGGAGTGAAGGGAAACATTAAAATTCCTAGATTATCTTGACTTTTGAGAATTGAAATGCCCTAATCTGAAATATCTTAATAATTTAGTATACTTCTGGGAATTAAAGTGGGAAACTGAAGCCCATTTCTTAAAATTTAACAACTTATCACAACACAAATCAATTGAAATTAGAACTACGGGGAAATAATATTGGAAATTTAATATTTTTTTATCAAAAAATGATGATAAAATACCTTAGGGAACAATAAATATTCCACATATAATTTATCTGAATTTCTGAAAATTCAAAGAATTAAATAAAGAAATCTTTTACTGGGTCTTCTGAAAGTAGAGCACTTTTAGCAACGATTTCTACGCTGACCTTCAACTTTTCAACCCCATTTAAATTGTAGAATTCGTTTAGCTCCCAACTATGTTGTAATACATGTTTATTTAGTTTGTCTGTCGCTCTCTGCATGCCCCCAAACATTCTTTTTTCTTTTTTTTTAATGTGTGTCAAAGCATTGGCAAGAATCGGATGACTCAGAGCCGTCGTCGCCTCCTTCAGGCTGGCAAAAGATATATGCCTAAATATACGTATATATATGTACCATACTGTGTACCCAGAGAGCAAGCTATTTCGGCAACTGTCATGGACCCCCGAAGCATTTTCAGTAGCTGCGGCAGCTCTGTTTGCTTTTATTTATGACGCACGACTATTTTGGCGGACCGAAAGTAGGCCAAACTTTGGCTTGTTGTGTTTTGATTTTTGGCAACCAACTTCGGGGGGACTTAACACCAAGAAAGCCAGTTAAATTGCCCAGGATTTCAATGTCAGACGGCGCCAGTGTCAATCGGACTGCCCACGCCAAATGCTACAAGAAATAAAAAAGAGCTTCGGCTTCGAGAACAGACAAAGGAAATGCTGTGAACATGCTCAACTTAAGGCTGCATTCGAGGAAATGTTTTCCTGTTTGTTTTAGTATCTCGGTCCGAGTGACAGGCGACAGACGACGGACCACAGACAGCCCAACGTCAAAGCCAAGTTGTAGCTACAAATGTATCTATGTATCTCCTTTTGTGGGATTCTTGCTGGCGCTCTTGGGGGCCGGTTTCTAAGAGGGTATTGCACTGTCTTTAATTTTTTAGTTGTCCTTCTTAAAATGCTACTAAGAAACCTTTAATATTTTTTAATAAATTTATTTTGAAGCTTGAATTTAACAAAAATTTAAGTTTAAAATATAATAATTAATTCAAAATAATAAATAATTAAAAATCACCTTGAAAACTGTAGTGTAGCAACCTCTTCGAAAATACCTTTGCTGCATTTACTGCCATTGGAATTGGAAATCAAGTTTGGAGGAAATGCGTGACTTGACTTTGTCCACATCCGACCATCTTTGTCTCTGGGTCGTGTCCCCTGACTTTGATTTCGAGCTCTCAGTACCCATGCTTCCACTAACAAGTTCCCAGCTCCCCTGGTCATGTTCCAAGTGGGTAAAACCCCAGGTTATCATCATCCATTTATGGTGGCCACCCCACAGGGCCTGCGCAACTGATGTCTCAATTGGCGGCGCTTCCTCTTTAACTCTGTTTTCGGATAACGCCAATTAACGACGCTAACTAATTAATCGAAGCCCAAAAAACTGCAGCCATTACAATTACAAATCAATTAAAGCCCAGATCGTAGTTTCTTGCGAAACTTTTCCAAAAAAAAACATTAGAAAGTCATGAGCAAAAATATTTTCACGCTGCACTGCAAATGCATAGAGAAAAAAATACGAGGTCAAATGCAAATTTCTCGTACATTGAGTCAGCATGCTGCGGGCTATGATATCATAATTTGTGTGAAGCTGGAAAATTGATTTAGATCTTAAAGGTGCAATGAGGCATACACGTCCTTCGCGGTACGTTAATAATTAATAATTTCCTTTGAAGATTTTAGGTCTTCTGAAAAAGATTAAACTATAAATTATTCACTCCACTCTGAATCAATATTGTAGTTTAATAAACAATAATTTGAGTCGCAATTCATTCAGAAAATCGATAATAAAGTGTGAAAATATCACAGGTGCAAAGCAATTAAAGGTGCCAAGCACGTTTCATTTGATAAATAAACAAATGAGCAACAAAAACCTATTAAAAGTGATTCAATATGTCTTTGGAAAATATTAAATATTATCGAAATACATTTATGTTTAAATAGAAACTAAATTTCTTGAAAATTATAATACTGGAAAAGTGTTTAAGAAATTCTTAAAGCTACTAATTGGCACGTCCGATTGATAAGTTAATAACTTAATCATAGGCTTTGGAAAGGGCTATTAGCATACCGTTTAAAAACTTAAGTTCATAATTTATGGGTTACTTATTTTGTCTGAGGTCAAAATTATAATTAAATATAATTTAAAAAATTTGTTAAAAAGTGTTAACTACTAAATAACTACACTGTCATAGTAGTTCTGGAGCCGCATAGAGGCTTACATTATTTTCACAGAATGTTTAAAAACATTATTAAATTTCTAAAATTCCTAAAAATATAGGTAATATTCCCTGAGCTATAGATACACTTACAGAAACATCTTAACGATATAATAGCCACTTGAAGTTAATTAAGTAAATAAAAAAGGTACACTGACACTGGCAAATAACCTAATCAAAACCCCTCGAAAGTGATTCAAATATGTCTTTGAAGATTGCTTATCCTACTCGTCTCCCTCTCGTCTCTTTTTGGTGATGTGAGCAGCGCTAAAAAGTCTTTTAAATATAGATCCCTCCCCCCGAAAAATATTGCGTCAAAAGCAGCCAGATGATGTCATCGGAGGAGGCATTGCTCCAAATATCTGTAGAGAAACGTAGACGCGATCTCGTCGTATTCGTTGTCGCGGGGTCATGACACGAACAAATTGAAGCTGAAATTAGTTTCTGGCAGTTTAATGGCGGTATACAAAAATCAACAGGAATTAAATGAGAATATTTTGTGCAATTTGGCGGAGACAGCTGACTAAGACCCAGACATGAAATGCACGGGGAGAATGTAAACAAAAATCCAACAAGTTGCCACCGGCCGGGCGGGCCCACATGCATTCAAGTGCCTTTGTTGGCCTCCACCTCTCACCACGAAAATCCAAACAGATTTTACTACTTTGTGGGAATTACATACCTGAACATGTACATGTGGTCCAGCCGCCGCATTTCCCCATATTGTGTGGCCTAAAAATAACAATTAAAATGGACTTGGGCTGCCTCTTTACCTCTGTGTTTTGTTTATAAAAAAAATTAAGAACTTCAAGCAAACAATTGTTTGGTTAGTTCTTTGGGAAATTAATACCCAGGGAGATCTAGAAATTTTCTACGCTATTAAATAGATGGTTGGTAATCCTCTGAGATATTGGGTGTACAAGTAGAAAACCGCCGTTTTCTATGGGTGGTGCCACCTTTGGAAATCGGTGAGAGAATTCTGATCAGAAACATCACATGGCAAGCTAAGATATCGGTTAACAACTCCACATCATCTCGCTTGTTTATTCTTATTGTCCATTTTTTTGTTGGTGCGTGAAGATGTCAAAATTTGAACCGAATAAGCGTCATTTGCGGGAGATTTTGCTTTTCGCATTTCATTCGAAAAAATCTGCAGCTGAAGCGCGTCGAATGATTGTACCAACTTATAGTGAGTCGTGTATCAGTGAAAGAACGTGTCGAGAATGGTTCGTGAAATTCAAAAATGGTGATTATGACGTGGAAGACAAGGATCGGCCGGGTCCCGTGAAAAAGTTTAAAGATGCAGCTTTGGAGACTCTGTTGGATGAAGATTCTTGTCAGACGCAACAAGAACTCGCGGATTCTTTGGGTGTGATTCAGCAATCCATTTCCCTTCGCCTGAAAAGCTTGGGAAAAAAATTATGAAAAAAACGGCGGTTTTCTACTTGTACACCCAATATTTAATATCATTGAAGAGCTGAGAAATTTCAATAAAATCGCATTCGGTTTTTGTTTATATTTTTTGCCATTAAATTGGGGTCGTATTATGTGGTCCATATTGAAGCTACAAAACTCAATTCAAATATAAACAACAATAAATTTTTGCTTGCCGAAATATTTATGAATTTATTTATTTTCTGCCGGTCCCGACGGCGGCCAAGACAAAATCTCTATTTTTGTCTTGGCACTAATTGAGAGAATTTTCGCCATAAACTATGTGGAAATAGTTCACCATTCTCCACTGGATTTGTTCATCTGCATAACTTAACCTCCGCTCCCTTGGCCGGATTCGTTTACGGAATCGGAACTTGTCTTGTTTTGGTTTTTTCGTTTTCGTATTTTGTATTTTGTATTTTCCCCCGTGACTTGCGTGCTGCCGCTCTATAAATTGCTCAATCATGGGCTCCGCTGGCTTTACATTTGCACATAAATTCTTGCTGGGGTTGTGTTGGAAATTTTACGAATTTTCCGTTTCGGGGAAACATGAAGAGCCACGGAGGGTCGACGGGGTCACTTTCCCCGCCCCCGATTTCCCATGCACTTGCCTGCTTGGCGTCTGTTGACCCAATTTCTTTGACTTAATTAATTAGCCGGCTGCGAGCACGAGCCAACATGTGAGGTGATCCAGGGTTCGGGATATGGAATATATGGGGTATATATGGTAGATGTATTGCGTGTGGCACCGGGTTAGGGGCGTGACTGTATAACCAAATAGCTCCTCAGGGGAGCGTTGTTATGCTGTAAATGGGAATGCGTTTTTGAGTGCATTTCTCAGGCGGTTGAAAGATGCTAAGTAGATTGTAATATGCTTGTAGACAATCGTGGGCGGTACTGCCTATAAATAGAGTTTTCTATAGATTATATTACACAGGGCTACAGGTAATTTTGTAGTTTTAGGAAGATTTTGAGAAAGAATAAAATATTAATAGCAAATATAGATTTGCCAGTACAAGCTGAGATTTAATTAGTTATAAAAAAATAAACATTATTACTCAAAATATTTCTTATGAGTTTTAGGCTCTAATAAATTGTTTAAATATTTTGTAAGCTTCTAAAAAGTTTTTGAAAAAATATTAAAGGCAGAAAACTATTAACCAGAACAAGCTGAGATTTGTTTATTTGTTATAAGTTAGGTTTATATTATTATTATTATTAATTAGCTATAGCATGTTAGTTTTAAATTTAAATAAAATAATTGAACAGAATGGTTTCAAGCAATTATGGATTGTTCTCCTTTATACAAAGATATATTATACTGTGAAGAGGAAAAAAATTCTTTTATTCATTTATTTTGTATATCTTCTTGACAAGTCCCATAAAAATGAGAAATAATCAATTTATCACCACCCTGTAGCCCTGTGTTGATAGTTAAGGCCCAGCTGAGCTGTCAGCATTCCTGGCTAGTTGTCAGCACACGATTATGAGTCAGGAAAATGTCTTTATGGCATTCCCATTTCCATTTCCATAATGTCAATGCAAATCTCGCAGACCTCACACGAAAACAATGAATTATTGCACAACATGATTAACACACACACCGTCCTAACGGAAATGGGCCTAATAAACTATAGTGTGCGACCAAGGTTTGGCTTCGAGGCGTGCGATGTCGCCTCGCCTTTAACACAGAAAACACATCCATCAATAACTCACTCTATAACTTACTCCATTGATTAACGTTACGGTACTTTACTCGATCGTTCAACAATATATCTTAGAGTGTGTGGGTCCGTCCGTGTAGGTCGTTCCAATGCAAATGTAGCAAAGAAAATAAACCAGAACCACGCTACTACGTGCCTACAATTGTAAACAATTGCTGAGCCCCCAATTAAGCGTACAAAATTTATGATACAATCGAAGAAAAATTCCAAAAATGGATATAAAGGAGAATATGCAATCATGTTTGAGTTGCCGGTGAATGCGGCTCCAAGCCAACGTTAATTACTTTGTTAATATGAAGAGACGTGAAGATATTTATATAATAAAGTAAGAGGTATATTGAATATATTAAAAATAAAATTAAATAGTAAAGACAAAGTTTAAGAAGTAGTATTAGCTATTAAACTCACTAAACTATTATTAAATAATTTTTAATGCCAAAAACCCACAGTTAGACCTCTAAAATTGCACTACCATCAAGACAAAATGCCAAAATAAAAGAGAAGATAATGCATAATTATACACAATGTAAGAACGCCGTTAAAGCTTTAAAACAAAGAAGATTTAATTTGTTTATTGGCAAACTACAGCTGGTATCATTAACCATTTATTTGTTTCCCTTCCCGCAGACAACTAAATGTCAAAAGGCAATAGCTAGTGCCGAGAAATATGCGCAATTTTAGCATTTTATTTACAATTGAAATGGGGGTTTTGTGGATTTTCGATGCGCTCGCGCGAACTCGAAATGAAAATGTGAAAATGTGTCGACTCGCGCGATTAACCGTGCATTGACTTTGCTGAAACTAAGATGGCACAAGTCCAGGGAAATGCTATAAAATTTTCCCCAATTTCCCTCACTTTCATTGGACCTTTAAGGTCTATAGTCTATAGTAGAATTTCGGTGACGTTGCACTTGTTGAGGCATTGAGCCCACGTTCGGCTCTCGCCGCCCATGTTCGCCGCCAAATTGCTGACACAGTTCGAACGGTCGCACAATTTATGCATTTTAAATGTTAATTAGAGCCGCTCACCGGCACAGTGTGGCCAGAGCGCTGCCGCCATTCATAAATTTAACTAAATGCATTCGGTCTTTGTTGCGGCTTTCCTATTGAACGTACCCACAATGTTGCTGCATTTGTTGCAGTTGCCGCCGATCGGCGTTGTTGTCGTCCCCGTCGTCGTGTTACGCATAATTAAGCGGGCGGCTCGCTGTCTGAGCACAAGCCCAAAAAAAAAAAGAAAAACAAAATATGCACACACAAAAAAATAAATAAAAACCAATTGACCCACAATGGGAAATGAGGTTTGATTTACAGACTAAAAAAATGTTTTTATTTAGAAGCAAACTGATTTAAAATTATGAATACAATGAAATTAAATTGTAAATATCTTTAAAAAAATTAGAATCACATTAAATTAAATTTTACAAGTAAAAAAATATTTTTATTTCAAAAAGAATATTTGTAGGTACTTTGTTTCTTTGATTTTATAGTTATAGTTTTTTTTTTTGATTTTAGGAACATGTCCGCCCTAATTGTAATCTTTTATTAATCAAATAAAGTCACCCAAAATTATTAAAAAAAACTATATAAAATATACATTTATTTATTACAAAAGCAAACACCTTTTACTTTATTTTATTACATTTATTTCCAAGTGCAGTAGCAACTTTGTAGGCAAACATTCGCGGTGGTAGTCAAAATAAAGATACAGTGATCGGTAAACATGGCGAAAAAAACACTCAAAATATCCAGCTGCCCATAAAGGTGTGAAAAAGTCTTGGGCAAACAATATAGCGAATAAACAAACAGCTGCAAACCAAGCCAAAGCGATGCTAACAAATAGAAATGGAGATTTGCATAAGGCATGGGCAAATATATTACCTCATTGTTGTAGTCTCTGGTCCCTTGTCTTTGGCCTTATCACTAATTGACATTTACAAAGTGATTTACTGGGCAACTGATTATAATGGAGGGTCACCCAGGGCGAATAGCCCAAGCACCCATGCTCTTCTGTTCACGGCAATTGCCGTTTCGATGTAATTAAGTTTCTATTTTCGGGCACATACTCGGCTACATTCGTACATAATTACCGCCGCCCCGGTGGCGACAACATCAGAAACAAATACAAAATAAAAGCCATGCACGCAGAGTTCTCACAGTTGGGGTTTTTTTTTTGTACTTTTTTCTTTTATTTTGGAGTCGAAAACAAAAGGCAGAGGGGCTTTAATTCCAGCCGAGCGTAAAAGTTGCAAGCGGGCGAAGTGTGGCGAAAACGCCAAAGAAAACTCGGATACATTTGCGCAGGCGGCAAAGCCGTCGATTATGAAACTAGATAGGGGAAGTACCCAAAAGCAGTCGATCACTTGAGTGCACTGGGAAAAAAATACATTTTAGATGTATATTTTAATAATTTAATTAAATATTTATTTTAATTAGGTCCTTCTTCAGTTTTCAATTCAGTTTCTGGCTGCAATTTACTGGTAACCATGCTAAATCTTAAGGTTGGTCAGGAATAGGCTTCTGATAAAGATACTTCCAATGTCAGAAACAGCTGTATACGCAAGCTTCCTGCTGTGACTTTTTGGAAACTATAAAATACATAAAATGCCTAATCTTTTCTCACATTTGACCAAGTAAAATATTTAAAATAGACTTGATTTATTTTGAAAATTAAAAAATTTTCTTGGGATATGTGGGCGTCAAGGACAGCACTATTTAAAAGAGATTAAAAGGGAATTCAGAGATTAAAGGGAATTTATTTTTGTGGCTTACAAATCTATTTAATTCGCTGGCAACCTTAGATTTTTGTCGCCTGAGCTGATGCGTTGTACAGCAAGTTAATTGTCAAATGCCAGTGGCTCCCGTGGGTTTTTCGCTAGTAATTCCATTGGACGGTTCTTCCTCCCCCGCCTGCTCTTCCTCCAACGTCTCCGATCTCTACTTTGTATGTCCCCGGACACGCAATGGAAAATGGTAGCCATTTTGTAGGAATTTTTTGTTTTTCTTTCCTGGCTTTTCAGGCACTGCTGGGGCTAGCGCCGGACAAAGTTTACCTTAGGTCATAAATAAGCGCACTGTGTCATACATAGTGCCCATGTGGGGCAATCACTGTTGGTCCGGGTTTCGGATGGATTTGTTTTATATATTGGGTTTTAGTTTTTCTTCACTATTTTTTTTTTAGGGTGTGCGTGCTAGGCGTTTTGTCATTAAGTTGAAACTGAAGCTTCATGTTTGTTGTTTTTTTTTTTCTGCTCGTTGCTGGTTGGTTACTAATTTGAATTTCGGTCGACATTTTTTATAGCCGCTCTCGTATTGTTGTTATTTATTTGTTGTTTGCCGGCTTACGTCATGCATTGCTAGTTTGCTGGCTTTTGTTTAGCAGTTTGACCTTTTTTCGTACCGCCTAGTCTAAGCCCAATGCCTGATGCTGAGATAAGCCGGCAGTAATAAAGTTTATTACACGGGAAATAATATTGATATTCTGTGGGATTTTGGGTATTTTAAAACTGATGTGCTTACAAAGTATTTACTGAAGGTTTGAAGTAAATTTGGAGGATTGTTTTCATGTTTGTCAAAAAATGCGAAGGTTAATCTGAGGGTATTCTAGTAAAAACATTTCGCTACCAAAATAAAGCTTTAATAGTGTTCTAATTTTAAAGCAATAAATGGTTTATTTCATGTTTTTAAAACGTTTTTAATAACAAATAATTTGTTCAATTCAAACTTGATAATATTAATATTAATAATAAGAAATATTATCAATAATAATTATATTTTCTCTGTGTATTAAGCTTATGTATATTTTTGGCGTCGGAGCAATTTGTTGCAGCCATCAACTGATAACCCACAAAAATCTCCACAGATTTTGAACGTCAGCTTTTTATTTATAATTTTCCTTTAGAAGAACATTTCGGGATGATTCATTATTCATTGCCTAAAGATAATGTTTATTTATTGATTTTTGTTTGCGTTTAGCTTGACCTTTGGCAAGGCCATCGGGGATTATTGATGGGACCTTAAGGCAGTGTAACATCAGGCTCTTAAGCACTAAATAAATCGTATGTAAATCTCCAATTAACTGATGGTTCTTCTGAGATTTTGCAGATGTCGGATAAGAGCCTCTGTGGCCTTCTTCTGACTATTTAATTTTGTATTTTTAAGGGGGCGTAGATCACAGATCAGGCAGGCAGAGAGTCAGTCAAATGTTTCGCTTTCTGCTCGGGGTGATGTAATTTGCCTATCTCGTAGTAAACCGGTTCGGTGGCTACTACTTGTAGTAAAATCTTGTTTTGTTTCTTGTTCTCTCTCTGCGGCATAGCGGCTGGAAATAAATATGAATGCCGTCTGGCACTTTCGTTTTCCCTTCCGAGTTGCATTGTCAAAGCAGAAGTGCCCCGGCTCACTTTAAGTATCATCTTGCAAATTGCATTTGAGTTGGAGAAAAGAGTGGGCTTCTTCCTCTGACACATGCAGTTTAGTTATTATCAAGCAATTTACTTGTCGAGTGGGTTTAATGCCCTGACTAGTGGTTGCATTAAGTGTAGCCATTATAACACACCCTTCTTATCATGAAATCTTGGGGTTTTATGATGATTAAAGAAGCATTCTTGGGCAATTTCTGTAAATATGTTATCATAGTCATGTTTTTTCTTATTAAAATGTAATATAACTTTCGCTAGAGCCTGAATATTTTTAAATTAATATTTTATAGTCTTTATTTATTATATCATATTTATTTACTAATACCCAAATCACCCATAAACCCACCCTGTAGCTCCTCCCGTTTATCATAAAATCTTATAATAGTACGCTGACGATTAAAGCTATGTGCCATTGACAATTTCGTTGACAGTTAATTTAAATTTATGTCTAGGGCAGAGACAATATATATTACACTATTGTTTGTTTTTGTTTTTTTGTTGTTGTTGGGGCCTGTCTGTGTGTGTTCAATTATTGTTGTGTTGCCGCTGCGCTGAATGTCGTCTGTGGCCTATTGACTATTGACACTTGTTTATTTTTGACACCCCATTGTGTCACCCATATATATCTATCTAGCTATATCTATACACATATCGGTGATGGAGGCCTCTGAGCGCGTTTCCCAAATAATTTTTGGAATGTTTACCATCGACGGGTGGCATTAAATGGCTTTATTGGTTTTTAATATCCCCACAAATTGGGCAGAGAACACAGTTTGATATTTACTATTTAGAAAGGGTGTATAGATAGTTATCACAGCTTAGTCCTAGGTTCTTAGTGTAAGCAGTAACTGCGGTTTAAGTTGACTTTTGCGGTTAAGAATCGTATTTCAAGTATTTCTTATAGAAATATTTCTTATTTGATTTATTTTTCTTTCTCTATTGCAGAACCCATCGAGTCTAACATGTTCAACTGAGTCCCAACGAAACGTAGAAGAGGAAATTAAGCTAGGAGAACAAAACCCACCCACGAAAAGGTGGCTTAATTACTGAGATTATATATAGATAGTTTGTAGCAATACCAAGTCGAGGAAAAATGGGTTTTATAGCCGAACGCAAGCCGCGTGTCAACAAGACGTTGATATCGCTCAAGTTTGTGGTGTTTTTCGTGATCAGCGGTGAGTTTTGAAGATACCATTTAAAGCCAAAAGATATATTTATTTTATAAAATATTTTCTTTCAGGTCTCGCGGCCCTGCATGTCCTTCATGCCACCAAGCCTTTGTTGCTGGGTCTTAACTTCTCGGAATACCGCACCATCACCATCTTGGCACCCTTTGTTTCCATTTTGGGTCCTCTGATCGCAGGTCCCTGGGCAGATCGCCTGGCAGCCAGGAACCCCAACACCTTTGGACGCACCCTGCGTGTGCTGACTGCTGTCTTCCTGCTGATCTCCGCCTTCATCTACGCCTTTCTGTTTCTCATTCCGGATGTCAGTCGTTCGGATTCGCATGAACCTCTCGTCAGCTTTGGATGCGACGAGAGCGGAGGCTTCCTGTTCCAGGAGAAGTGCGGCGTGAATGCCAGCTGCAGTCGGTGGGAGCAGAAGGAGGGCAGCATCAACCTGACTCGCTGCACCTACAGTTGCCAGAATCCCAAGCTGTACGAGCCGCTGTATGTGGCCTGGCTGGCCGAGGAGCCGACTCTGGCTCCCTCCACGGAGCAGAGTTCGGAGTTCGGAGACTACGATGAAGATGCCACCAGTGCCGTTACGGAGAGCCTGCGCACGCGAAGGGATCTGGAGAGCTCTGATCCGGCGGACAGTGCTGGCGTGGAGGCCCTCAGTGCCGAGGCCACGGCCCACCGAACAGTGCGTCAGGTGAAGACGGCTCCCAAGAAGGTCTATGTGCAGCCACCGCATGTGTGCCTCACCCAAAAGAACCAACAGGGTCAGGACATAGTGAAGCACTGCCACGCTTACACCGAGGACACCACCAGCGTGGTGATGAACGCCCTTATGGGCTCGGCCATAAGCCAGGAGGAGAAGAACGACGACTACGATGGCTGGTGCCAGTATCCCTTGGGTAAGAGTCTGGGAGAGAATAAATTGAAGGGATTTTGATTTTAAACTCCTTTTTTCAGAGGGCTTCCAGTGCAACATACCCGCGGAGCAGGCCAAGTACATGAAGGATCTGAAGAAGGTCAAGGACAACAGCGACAATTGCAAGCCCATGATCGAGTGCCAGGTGGTGAATCCCTACCACGAGAAGAGCGTGCTGTCGGACAGCGAGTGTACCAATGTGAGTGTTTATTTTTTGACATCTTCTAAGAGGGATTATTAATTATAATTACCTGATCCTTACAGACCACTGGCAGCGTGCAGGACACCCTTGTGGGCTACACAACCATCCGCCTGCTGGGCGACATCTTCCCCATGGCTGCTTTGACCCTCCTGAACACCGCCATCGTGATCGCCGTGCGTGAGACCTCCGAGGGCAGGGGCGAGGTGTGCCGGCAGTATGTGTGGGGCGCCATTGGCTATGTGGTGCTCTTCTCGCCGCTGGACCTGTTCTTCTTCCAGAATGAACCCAACCAGGATGCAGCTTTGACTGCTTTGATCATCTTTATTGTGTGCTTTGTCCTGGGAGCCATTGTCCTGCTGTGCGCCTCTCAGATGCCTCTGAGTCCGCCAGAATGGTGGTGGCATACAAAGACCGGCATGCTGGTGGTACCCATGTCCGCCATTCGGCGCTACAGTCCCGAGATCTTCATCCTGACTCTGATTTCTATACTCTTTGGCACCTTCTGGAGCAGCATCCACAGCTACCTGCGCTGGACCTTCACCGATCCGAATGCCGTGTGCTACTCGGGTCTGTTCCTGATCCTGGTTCTCTTCTTCAACGTGGACAAGTTCATCGAGTACTGTGGTCACTCTAACATCTTCATTGGCGGCCTAGCCATCTTTGTCATTCGCTTTACGGCCCTGAGTGATGTGGATTGCCAGTGGCTGACCGTGGTCATGGAGGTGATTGAGCCGGCGGTGATTGGTCTGCTATGGATCACCATCATCCTGTACATGCGCCATGCCATGCCCAGGAAGCTTACAGCCACGGGACAGGCCATCGCTGTACTGGCCTTCTTTGGATTGGGTAGGACTCCTTATTTACCTTATATTTATTAATTAATTAAACTTATATCCTTGTTACCATCCTCTCAGGCAAGGGCTTTGGCGCTCTGATTGGCCTGGCCCGCGACGGAAAGAACCTCAAGCTGGAGAGCTGGTCCTGCTGCTACCAATGGCTGGCCATTGTGGCCTTGATCGTGGCTCTGGTTTACTTTGGTATCTATAACCTGATCCTGGCCCCTCGCTGCACTGCCAAGCCCCAACACTCTGAGGAGTTGATTTCCGGATCCGCTTCGCAGAACTTTGGCAGTGGAACGGGCACAGGAACCGGAAACGGTGCCGGCAACGGCAATGGCGCCGGAAACGGAGCTGGAGCGTCGCTGAATGGCAACGGCAATGGAAGCTACTCGCCTCTGAGGGTCTACCACAACGAGAGGGGGAAGAAGGGACAGTTTAGATACTAAGAAGTGGATGCTGGCCAGTCCAGTGATCGAATAATACTTTGCATGGATCGCTAATGCTCCGCCTCTCTCTCAAATCCAGAGTGCGAATGATATTCTTAGGTTTTAAATGTGTACACCACGCCTACTCTTACTTCTCCTCCTCCGCCACCAAACCGACCCCCTCTGCCCACTCGAGGGCAACACTGCTAATAGTTTGTAATGCAAATTTTTGCTAAGTGTATACACCAGGAGGAAGAGCAGAAAAAAAAACGAAACAAAAAAATCATAAAACAAAAAGGAAAATGTAACTCTTTTTATAAATCGCATGTAGAATTTATTTTATTTGTTATTTAATGCCGACTAAGCGAGTTCATAATTTTAATTAAAAAAGCGCTAAGGGGAAGCTGGCACAGGCAAATCCAACAATAAACTGCCCATTACATTAATTGCAACAATAGCAACGGATACAGATACTGCAAATGGCAAAAAACACAACTTCCCCAGACATCACGTCGTTCTCTCTCTACAAAAATGATGGCATCAATTTTTAATGAAACATTTGCGTGATTTTACTAAGCATAATACATACATGATGTGCACTGCGCGAGCATACATTTAAATGTAACAATAAAACAGAAAATGTAATTATACAAAAATATAATTAATGGTAATTAAATGTTTTCAAATTAAGCGTAATAACTGCCAGAGAGGTTTCTTTTATTCCGTGCAGGAAGTGGTGATTGCCATGTAATGAAGGTAAATGCGGAAGTAATTTGGCGTATAATCCACGGTTTAATCTCTTGAAGAGACCAGCTTTGGTCTTAACCACATAGCGCCATCTACATTCCACTTTGGTCGCTGGAAAATCAAGTTTTCTTAGACAACGACCTTTTCCCATGGATGTTGGCTTTGCGGAAAAGCTATGCACGAATTATCTAGAGCTTTCGCAGCCAAAGAGAGCTTTTCTTGTATCACAGACTGTTGTCTTATAATTTCCCCCGTTTCCTTTCATATTTATTTGTTATTCCTTTTTGTTCCCGCTACGATTTGCAATTTATGAGCGCCATGAATTGCATTTACTCACTCAATGACGTTGCGTAAATATTTTGCCAGCACTTGGCCGGACAATATATGCGAGTCCTTGTGTGGCAAGCCAAGAGACAAGAGCCCCAGCAACGGCGACCACTTGACCCCGAAGGATCTTTCTTGGCTGCTAATAGCCGAAACTAAACAGCAGAAGGGCAGGGACACGGAAAAGAAAAGCCGGTAGACTTTTTAAATATATAAACAAATATAACATGGCCACACTTTTATCGAGAGAGCCCCGCTCCTTCGATTCCTAAAAAAGTTTGAGTTTAAGGATTTTTGTTTACTTATTGCTTACTATATAATTAGCTTTTCTAGGTAAAAATGAAATCAGAGCTGAATTAATTTAAAAATTCCGTCTTCTCTGAATATTATACGCACATGGTCACACTCTTTCTCGAGTGTGCCCTGTTCTAAGGGAGAAAGAATTACTATATTGGAAAGCTTTCAATATGTCCTTACTGTTTATTCTTCAAGACTCTTCTTTAATTAAAAAAAAAGACAAATATAACTTAGTTTTCAAATATCCACTTCTCCGAATATTATATTTTTTTATTTTCTCGAGTGTGCCCAGCTCCGGGGAGGAAAGCCAGCGACATTGTCCACTTAACCGAAAGTAAATAGACACACACACTCACTCCCCCTTGGCTATTTACTTGGGAGTACATATTTAGTTGCATAAAAGGAGTAATAAGTGAGGATTTTATGATGCGACGCGACACAGACTCACACTCACACAGGACGGACGCCTTGAGCTCTCGTCCTTATGCCCTTTGACATTACACACACGGAGAGACTAGAGACGAGAGATGCATCCTTCGACGAGTGAGAAGGACTCCCTGCATGTGTGTGTGCTCTGGGGTGTCAAAGTGACAATAAGCCACTTAAGGCAGCGCGCACTTCATTAGTTTTCTTTATTGATATTTTCACAGCAAGCCAAACAGTTATGAGTAGTTGTCGGTGCCTCTGCCGCTGCTGCGAGCCAGCGATTTAAGCATTCGACTTGTTCGACGTCTGATTTTGATGATTGACATAAAAATATCGCACAAGTTGTTGCTTTAATTTAATGTCTGCAGCACTTAGTTGGGGTTCAACGATCTATTGCAAAGGAATTTACCCCTAAACGGGGGGTAAAATTGTTCTTTTTTGTGGAATTAATCGGTGGCCATAAACACAAGGAGCTCAATGATCGTTTCCAAGGTTTATAAATGGGATTAAGTGCGTGAAAAGTTCAGAGGATAAAGTTTCCTGTAAAACACTGATACTCAGGGGTTGTGGAAATATATTTATATTAAATAGTTTTTGCTCAAGAACTTTGATTTAATTTAATTTTTGATGTAAACTTTTTTTAAAATATTTAAAAAATGCGATATATTTCTATAATCTTCCTAATTTCCCCCAATTCCTCTTCATTATTTCCACTGTATGCAAATGATACCAATTTACGATTACAGATTACACTGCACTCCATTTAAATACTTTTTCGCTGCACCACACTGCGTATGTGTAATAAACTGAGGCAGCTGGGCTAGAGGGTTGCTCTTAAACTGGAAATTTAAGGTTCTTGTGAAGGGATTGGGGTGGAAAACGAAGCCTTTTCTGGGGTTGTGGGGTTCTTTCGGTCTACCAAGCAGCGCAAAGTCTTGGCAATTAGGCAGTGACAGCGAAACAAAAGCCCGGCTGAGGATTGGCGTGTGGGCCTGGAAACCGAAGCCTCTCTCTGGGGCAGAGAAAGACAAAATTATTGTCACTTGGCACCTCGCAAGGACAACAAAAACGAGTGAGATCCTGGCTGAGGGGTAGCGGAGTTTTCCAAGCGCTTTGCCCTATGAAAAATTGCTGTCATTTGCACAGCATAAAAATAGGAATATGCGCTAGGAGTGGATGGAGGGGAGGCGGCTAACATGCACAGCCAGAGACTGCTAACCATAAGTTAACGGAAATCCACAGAACCACATGGCCACATCCTCATCCTTACAGCCGCATCCACATGCAGGCGACATGAACGGGGGCTGCAAAGCACTTGTGAAAAATAACTTTGCACATCGTTGAATTTGGTGTGCAATTTTGCCAGCTCTTCTTCCTTGTGCTCGTCGGTCTTCCTTTTACTTTTAATTTTGTTTGTAAAGAAAACTCATTTTCATCATTTTGAAGTTGCAACCGCGCTTGTCTTTTGTGCGGAGCGGAGCGAGAGGAGAGCAAAAAGTGCGCTTCATGTAATTATTTTGATCATTTGCATTTGAGCAGGAGAATCCGGAAAACAGACATTGCCATTGGAGGGGCAGACCGACTTTGTTTGTGGTGTGCAGGCCCTTTAAGGATTTTAAATGTGACCCGCCCTAAGCCGGGGAACCCTGCTCCCAACTACCTGCTTCCCACTCCAACCCCATCATCATCATCATCAGCATCAGAGCAGAGGCATCGTCATCATGGCTGTGGCAATTTATGAGCTTGTCTGCACCTTTTGCAGCTTGCACGTGTGAAAATTGTTTTGCCCGAGTTGGTTTTTGGCTTGCCATGGAAACGTAGATCCCCCACTAACAATCCCATGTTACAGTACACTGTAAAAATATCTTAAATAAATAATGTCCATCCCTTGAGGTTTGAAAATAGACTTTTAAGCATTATAGATGAGAGTTAACATTACCAATAAATGCCAGAAATATTTTCTATTAAAGCTTACACTTCTGACTATTTAAAAAATATATGTAAAGTGTAAACTTTTTTTCCATCAAGAATATTTATTTTATTTACTTAAAAACACAGAGATAATAGTTAATTCTTTATTAATAGATGATACACATTTTCCCTTTGTGCACCAATCCCCTGCCAACCACTAAAGCAAGTCAAAAACCCCCTTTACCTGGCCTTTGTCTGCCTCAACATTTATTACTGTCGCATATTGTGTCATAATTCCAGCGTACAGATCTGCACGAATGCACAATTTAATTTTTATGAAATTTTCTCCTGCCGCTGCTGCTGCTGCTGCTCAGGCTCATGCATAAACATTCTCTCTGATTTGTGATGTTTACCCAGGGCGGTATGGTCCGGCTTCAGCTTCAGATCCTGCGCCCTGATGCGTGCTGAGTCCTCAACTCAAGCTTAAGCGATAAAAAGCTGCCAATTTTATGAAAAATTCGCTGCCATTTCGCTTTTTGGTTGATATCCATTTCAATGCTAATTTGTTATATTTTGTGGCATTTTTTTTTTTTGTTTGAAATGAATTGAAATGAATTTCATTGCATACATTTCGAGCACTTTCTGACCGCTTTTGTTGCGGCACAGCAATTTATTCATTCTGAAAGTTGGAAGCTGTGAGGCGCAACGGTGTGCCTTGAAATCGTATAATTGAAATATGGCCAGAGGTGTCGCCTCACTGAATGAGTAATACCTTTGCAAGAGCCTGGCAATAAATGGTTTCATTCTCAGTTTGACTGAGTGCCTCTTGAAAATATTGTTCAAGTCCTAAAATGGAAGTGATTATCACACAAACACCACACTCCACACACATTAATTCCCTCTCTCAAAACGAAAAACACATGGGCTGCTCATGTCAAAGTTATGCAAATTATTCCCCCACAAAGTTCTTTGATATAAATTGGATTAAGCCCGGACTGCTGGTTAGTAGCATCTAGTGATGTTTATTGAGAAGATAAATGCGACAAAATATATCGATAAAAGTACAGAGAGGCCCAAATATTGAAAATATATGAATAATCGATTTGTTAGTTATCGAAAACTATAGTTTTTATTGTTTAAAAGTACCTATAAGTATTTATTGGGATATTAAGCAACACTAAAAAATAAATATGCAGATCATATATCTTATGGAAGTCTTAATAAATACTAAGAATTTATTTATCAAAATTTATCGTACAATCAACTGAATAAAAATTGTATTATCGAAATATATCGAGAAATCAGTAATATCAATATGTTATTGAATTCGTTTTGTACCGCCAATCGCTTGTTTAGCCTGGAAGGGATAATTAACGTTTATATTTAGATTTATTAAAAGAGAGAATATTCTCGATATTTATAATAAAGCTTACATAATTAATTATTTATACCTTTTGCTATCCCTAATCCGAGCTCACTATTTTCGGCATATCATTTACTTGGGGACGACTAGGGCTCGACCCCAGTGCCTGACACGCGCCTACAAAAACCCGGATGCCCTTTGTTTTTTAGGTTCAAAAACTTTGCTAATTACTGTGAAAATTTTCACAGCGTTCAACTTTTTTGTTTCTTCGGAGGGATTTCTCCTCACCTAGGAGGCCTGAAGCTATTACCTGTGTGAGAGTGGGCCTGGGTGTGCGAGTTCAATTCAAGGTGTTGACTTTTTTAATTGTATGTTGCAGAGGGGATCGCAGGACATGGAAATGGGCAGGGGGTGTGACAAGGACAATGGGGCTGAGCGGCTTTAATTTGCCCACGGTTTGTGCAGTTAATGAGAAGGCTCCTTCCTTTGTCACGAGCTGCATGCAATTAACGCATTTCATAAATTACAAAATTCATTTTGAGTATCGCCGCGGATTTCGTCTTTTGTGGGCCCCAAAAGCATCCTTGATATGTACCGAGTGTATGCGTGAAAACTTAACATTTTTAATTGGCCATCCATCCACATGGGAACCCGGAAAACTCCGGACTTCATTCAGGCTGCTGTCTGCATAATTAAACTTGTAAAACTTTATGCCCAGCCCCCGGAAAATATGCGAAAATGGTAAATGCCTTAAACAGCTCGTGTTTAAGTGGAAATAATGCTCGGAAAGTATCTGGTTTGCGAACAATTTAATTTTCTTTTAAATTTTTTTGCACTGTAAAAGTGGTTTCGAGATTTTAACTACAAATAAATAAGCAAATAGTTTAAAAATACGTCATTAATATTTTTTGTCGGACAAAAAATAAAGATAACAGTTTTGGAAATATCTTGATTTTTTTTTTTTAGTAAAAATCTCTGTTTTTCTGCCTGAGATTAACATTGTAGACCGAAATTTAAAACATATCAATTGTGCTCGGTCAGCAGGCACACACGCACACACGTAGCAAGGGGGCGTGGACCCCGCCTCTTTATTAGCCGCCGCCGTCTTGGAGCTAGCAAAGTTTTTCGCTTGCCAGAGCAGTTTCCATCATCAAAGGATAAGCATCCCAGTGGGGGCGGAAAATTGGGAAGTGGGTAGCTGGGCGATGGTAGATGGTAGATGGGGGGCGTGGCCAGTACGTCGCTTGCATTCAAAAGCGCACAAATCGCATTTTCTTGAGAGAAAATGTTGCTTCATTTGTGCAGCGCGCGGCGGTTTGTATAGAGAAATGTATGAAAGGATTTCTCTTTCAGTTCGGTTCGCCGTTTCAGCTGTGGATCTGTGGATTCGCCGTGCGTAGGTAGGTCTGCAGAGCAGTCAAGAAGCAGCCCGAAGCTCGGCGAGGCAGGGTGCACGGGCCCAGGACTTGGCAAATTGCATGTGCAAAATTAAATAAAAGCGCAAAGCCATAAATGCAATTTAGCTGCAACTGCAGTGGCATTGATAAAATAGATATCAATTGATTTTTATCTATTATTTAGATGGCACGCTGATTCAGCAGTTGAAAGGGATGACGCCAAGGATTTAACATGAACTTTAAGCAAGGATAGCTTTAATATACTTAAAAGATATTTTATTTAATAAATAAAATAAGAATTATCAAAATTTCAATGAAATACCGAAATGATGGATGTTTCTCATTTGCCAAATTATCAACACATTAATAAAATGCTTATAAAATCGAGAACTATCAATATTTTGATCATTAAATTTATTAATCGATAATTTGACAAAATAGACACATTTGTATTTAATTAGTTTGACTAATCATATTGCGAATTGATCGTTTGTTTTATGAGAGATAAAATGTATTTAAAATTGAATATATTTTAAAGTATACTGTGGTATTATTAGTCTACAGATATGTTATTTCAATGGTTCATACATTCCTAGCCTAAATCCATAAAAATGGATTACTGGTATTTTCCTATTGTATTAATGTCCCCCTTAATATAAGTCATTTGGAATCTGCGCATCGCCAGACCAAACCCGAAAAAAGAATTTACGGCCAGAAATCCGGGGAAAACAATTAAATAAAATTACCTCCAGTAAGAAGAAGTATTAAAAATCCATTAACATTGCATTGCCATTAGGCACAAATTGTACGAGAGGCGGAATAAAAGTTAAGTAAGTTATTTTTATTTGCCGTTCCGTTTCTTTTCTGGCGCAGCGTTGGCAATAAAAGATAGAAACTTATTTTATGGCGCTATTTATTTTGCCTGATTACAGTTTTTACGAGGCGATGGCGGCGACAAAGCGACCCACACAAAGCGAGCCCAAACTGCTGCATACCTTTTGGCGCAGCAACCGAAAACCTAACTCAATATTCAAAAGCCAAAACCGGGAAAAAGAGACACCAGAAAATAGGGAAAAGCGGGTGGGAAAAGCCAAAAGGCAGCGCTGCCAGAGCAATAAAAATGCATTTTTATGAGCAAAACTACCAACAAGCATAAATCTCTATCGAAAGCTGCTTTGCATTGCCATCGTTCGTGTGGAGGAGCATTCCACCTGACTTTTCCGCATTGGAAATGGGAAATGGGGGTACATATGTAGCACTAGATATAGCCGTAAGATAATGCGGCGACTTCACTAAGACTCCTGCGACAGAGTCCTGGGCAAACAGTCGGAGAACAATAACAAATGCATGGGGAAAACAAATTACAATTCGTTCGTTCGTTTGGCAGTAGAATGCGGCAAAGGCAGAGGAGCCGAGAAAATAATCCCATTTGTAAAAATTGATTGCACTTTATCGATAAAAAACGTTGCTGCTGCAGCAGGAGGAGAAGGAGCAGGAGCAGGAGCAGCAGTAGTAACACGGGCAGCAAGAGCAACCAAAGAGAAAAAGATGAAACACGTTGGTTAAGTGGAACTGGGTGCCAGTAGACGTTGACCACACCGAAAGAAAAATATATTAAAGAATGGTTAAGTGCACTGTAATTTTATCTAGAAAACACTGGATTCTGAGCTGGTTTAGTTGCTATTAATCATGTTCTAGGAGCTTAGATATTGTGGAAGATGTTTAATTAATATTAAATAACCTAAAGATGCCATATATAATATTGTAATAGAGTCTATTATTAATTTTGTAATACTTCCGATATTTCTACAATTAAAAACTTAAATACTTTTTTAATAATTATTTTATTTAGAGAAATACTTTATTTGTTTGTACATTTCCTTACTATATTCTGTCGCAATATGCCACACATACTGTAAGCGATCATTGAAATAAATACTAATACAAATAATAAATAATATAGATAGCAAACTTATACTGTTTTAAATTCAAAATACCTGCATTCTTACCTGATAATTTAACGATTCAAAATCAATACATTTTCTTAGTGTGCAGGCCAAAGGAAAGAAAGGATAAAGGACATCCGAGATGGTTCATCTATAGGCCATGCATCGGGGTACATGTGTAAAGCACAGATCATTAGTGTGCTCTGACAGACTCGTGTGGCCCGACATTAGGACGTGATTAATGGACAGATGACGACAGTTACTCCAGACTGGACAATCAGCTCCAGTCTCGGTCAATTACTCAGACGGTGTGGCTGTGTGTTTTGGCTCTGCATTTTCCTCTATTTATTAGTTTTTTTAGAAATATTTCTGGCTTGCAAATTGGTCGCAGGTTTGGCTTGAGTTGCGGTTTTTTGTATTTTTTTTGTACACTGACTTTCAGGAATCTGAAGCTGGCGAAAGCCAGTAACTTTTTGCTTACCTTATACGAAAATGGCTCTAAACGGGGGAGTGACCGGGCATTCAATGAAAATTGTGGCAAAAGTTTTCTGCTCTTTTTTTCGGCATGGCTTGGCTTTTTCTCTTTTATTTTTTGGCTGGAGGGCTGCAAATGTTGCCAAGCCAATGGCGCTGCACTTGCGGCCGGAAATCTAAATTTACAGCATTACAACTTCCGGTAAGCTGCTTATTGGCATAGAAACTCCGACGCTCGGTCGGTCGACCGACTGCGAATATATAAAATCCGACAATGAAATGATTTATAAATAAACGGTTGCCTTGCCATGTAAGTTTGCACGGGCGGCAGCAGCGATGACTGCTCAAATTTTGCGATTTTCAATTGGCCAGCAATTGTTGCAGCTATCGGAAATGGGCAGCGCATTATTAGCTTTTTGTGTGCAATTATACCTGAGTGGCGGCCATTTTTGCGGTAGTTTCAAGTGGCCAACAAATCTGTTAGCAAAAATTTAACTGCAACCTCGAGTTGAGTCGAGTGCCGGTCGAGGGCCCCGGCGAATTGAGTTATTAATGTTGCGGCTTGAAAATAATATGGTTCTCGGTAAATAAAGGATTTAATATTGGATTTTTATATTGATTTTTGCTTAAATTATGAGGATTTTTATGTATTTTTGCTTTGTTTCTAACTCTCAGTAGCGACTGGCGTATGTTTAGGGCATTTTTATTAAATATATAATGTAATTAAAAGCATATAAGAATGTATTCCTATTTGGGCAGCTTGTTTAATATTTATAAATTATTTTGTTGACCATTGATACGTTGTACTTAGTTCTAACTATTTTATTAAAGTTTTTTCAATCTCAATTTATTTTAGAATACTTAAATTATGTTGATTCCCCTTAGCTAAGCTTATGAAAAGCGAGTAGCCGGAGTGCGTAACTCCGTTGTAGCATATTTTCCATGGTTCCATTGTCAATCAGTTGAATAGAAGACCTTTGCGAAACATTTCTCGGAATTAGTGGACTACTGCAGGAGCAGCCTGATTGTGAATGTTGAACGTTGGAGTTCTGCTCAGTTACCTGCAGCTAAGCCGTAAGCCGAAACTTTCGCCTGACTTTTGCACTTTGTTTCGGCCAAGTTAACTTGTCCCGCTGCCTAACCAACTGAGGCCGGAGTTGGAGTTGCCCGAAAACTTGGGCCTTATTCCGGAGCTGTATGGGCGGCTGTCAATCATTTCCATCAAATAGCGGGGCCACTTAAAGTCGGGCCAAAAACCGCTGTCCGGGGCAGGCAAGTTGAAGAGTAGGGGAAGGCAACTTTTTAACAAACACTTGATGCAGAATGTTGGCCAAGTTCTCATCTCTGGCTTTTGTGGAACCTTGAAACAATGTCAAAAGAAAGTTCCTACAAAGGGCAATTTGTCACAAATTGCGCATACGCCGCGTTGTCAACAAAACTGAGACCATAAAACCGAGAGCCAAGTTCTGCTTTCTAGCTTCAGCTTCAGCTTCATCTTCATCTTCCCTGTGGCTGAATTTGCGCCATTGTTTCGCCTTCGACACATTTGATGATGGCACTTTCTTTCGCCCCGTAATTCGGAAATTGAAAACTTTCCAAATTCAGGTTGGGTCACACTCAATACTTGCTTATTGAGAGGTTTTCCGCTTCCCCTGCTTGCAAGAAAAGCAAGTGAAAACAAAAGAAAAGAAAAGCAGAGCGGAGCGTGGCGGGCCATAAAGTTAAATTGAACATAATTTAATTTGGCTGTGAACCGCAAAAGTTTTGCGTTTTTAATTAAACAAACAGCAACAGTGAAGGAATCAAAGAGCAAAAACTGCGGCACCAAGACCTTTCAATGCTTTTAGCCCACATCCACGACAAGGCTCGGCTCCATGGCCATTGCCTCCGACCGGGAGGAGGCCAAGGATTCAACATAAATCATGCTCGGCGTTGAAATTTTGAAAAATATTTTTGCAGCGATAACTTTGCATTGTTGCTATCGCTTTTTGTTGTTGTTTTCCCTTCTGCCATTGCTGTTGTCATTGCGATAATTAATCAACATGGCGCGGCATAGTCCTAGGCGCTGGCATTATCAATTACCAGATGATAAATTGTACAGCAAAGAGTTCTTTCTTTAATAAAATTTATGATGCAATTGTTAAGAATCGGATAAATAATTTTCCAGGGCTTACTATCGACGGCGCCCTCAAAAAAAAGAGTATTAAAACGCTATTAATAATGGAATAATTATTTATGTGCACATGAGTAGTGACAAGGCTGCTCTCAGAGTTCATCGACCACTCCAAATAGCAATTAGTAACCGCTGCCAATCGCTGAAACTCATCGTTAAATCGTTCACAAGAGCTCAATGGTTTTCATTCTGAAAGAAATACAATTTATAATGACAAAACCCAAGCCAGAGCTTGGGATTTAACAACAATAAAAATTGGGAGAGATAAAGCTTTTAAATCGTGAAAAACTCTGGAAAATATTTGTGTTTTCATACTTCTTAAAAAGCAAACTTCCAACTTAAAACAAAAAATATTTTCCCTTAAAAAAAGCTCAATAAATAATAGTTTTAAATGGCTTTTTTCTGGGTGCATCTGTCAACGCGGTCCTTAATCAGTTATTATCACACACAAAACCCACTTTTTGCAGGGCAATTATTTCCTTTTTGGCTTGAGGATTATTTCTGTAATGCTGTGAAAATGCTTCTCATAAAAATAACAATTGAGAAATTAGTTGGAAGAAGGACTCTGGGCCCTTGCTAGATATCAAACAACATGCCTTTTGTCTTGCAGTCGAACTTAATTGCACTGCAGCGGGTCGGGGGCTGCCAGGACATTGGCCAGGACCTGGACGCAAAATCGAGGCTCGGGCGAGGCGACAGTGAGAGCAGAAAATATAAATTGCATGCGAGCAAGGGCAGCCATTACCTGATACGGAACACAAGGATAAAGAAAGAAGGATATCTGTGTCCGTGTGGCAGGCTAACATGCACCGCTGTTGCTCTCTCTCTCTCCACCACTCTCTGTCTCTGTGTGTGTGTTGTCTTTTGTGTGTAATTAAACAGTGCTGTTGGCATGAAATAAAATATAAGCACTGGCAGTCAACAACAAGAATCCTGCGCGCAGGCAGAAGGGTCAAAATGGGGTTGAGCCAGGATCCGAAGAGGAGCAGGCAGGAGCGAGGCGGAAACGTACAAAGCATAGCATGAAATTTTCTTGTCTTGGCATCCTGTCGCCGGATATGTTGCCTCAATATGGCCGCCGGATGAATGATGCGTGCACATACAGATATAGTTACAGATACAGAATACAGATACAGATATACACGCAGGACTTGCACAAAAGACGAGCAGGCTGCACACACACACATCCCACAGCTGAGCTGCGCCAGTACAATGGATATTTTATTGAATTGTGCCTTTGGAAATGCGTCTCGCTCGCCTCCTCCATATATTGTTTAAAATTTTAGCTATAAAGTATTTCTTAGGCCATTAGTTTGACACTTGAAAATTTAGTGCCCAACAAGGTTCGAATTGGATTCCTCCAACCCTTTTCTGCAGTTCATTGCGAAGCATTCCTTGGGTGCAGTTTATTCTCTCTCGGTTCGGGGAATGGGAATGGCATCCAAACTAAAACCAAATGTATTGGAAATACAAATTGACAAAGTGGTAAGCAATAAACTCAAACACCATATAAAAACTGAGCTGTAAATTTACAAAAAAATAAAAAGAAAATTGTATAAATTACAAGGGTCAAAGGGGAAAATGATTTTAGGTCAGATGAAAGATAGATGATATTATGCAGGCTTTATTAATATTTTTGGAAATATTATGTGTTACATTTTAGGTCATATAAAAGTATAGCTGATAACTAATGCATAAATAATATTTGGAGCATTTTAATTACAGATATTTATATGGATTCTGGAGAAAGCATATTGCTCTGTCTGTTTTTATATTCAAATTAATTATACTGCCCTTGTAATTCCAAGGAATAATAAATTATATCTATGATATATTTATTTCCATGTACTTCAAAGAAAAGTGGCCTTCAAAAAGGAACTATTTAATATATTTAATTAAACTAATCTTAAATCCTTTTTATCTACTAGCATCCCCTTAAGCCATATCTGTTGCCCCAAAAGTCATCCTGCGGTGTTCTGTTGAACTCTGTGGAATTAATGATAGTGTTTCATGAATTTGTAATTACCGGCAAGCAAACAAAACAAGCAGCTTGTTAACCGCAGCAGTCGAACAAAACACAACCTCCAGTTGCCTCATTAACAGGATATGCGATTCAGCAGTTAAACGAAAGCTAAGCGAATTTTGAAAGCGCCAAAGGACCCAGGAACCAGCAAGGACCTCTCTGCCACTGCAACCTACATGGTATTTAATTACCTGCGGTCGAGCCATAACTTATGCCGTCCACCAAATGTGTTGCGATATTTTGCACCTTTTGTGCTGGTTTGGGTGGAAAAGCGGATCTGGCGCCGACTCCGCCGCCGCCGTCGTTGAAATTGCATGCAATTTTCTGCAGCTTGTGCGAAAATTGATAATAATATTAAAGTTTGTGCAGAAAGGCAGGCGAAAGCAGGAGTAACAGCCGGAAGAACATGCCGTGTTATGTAGGTAGAAAGGTGAGGTGAAAAAGGAAATTAAAATACCCTTTCCAGAAAGTTGTCTTAACTCGGTAAGTAAATACTTAAACTTTTCAAGAGATGAGACTTAACTATGATCTAGAGAATTTAACGAGCAATAGTTTGATCTTTTGAGTATTTAATATATTTATCAGCCTCTACAAGCCCCTTAAATTAAGGGACATGCCCCCATTGAAATCCCTTCTTATTTTTAAGGGAAAAAATCCGTTTTTGTTCTTACGCCGCGCCCCGAGAAAATTGCTAAGAAACTTTTATTATTCTCGCTCGCATGTCGTCGGCTGCCGACCTCCGCTCCTGATTGCAAAATAAATGCAAAGGCAAATGCATTTAAAAAGTTTGCACTTTCCACAGTTTTCAGTTTTCAGTTGCACGACGACAGAACTTTCTTTCCAGGGGAACATTTTCGAAAATCGCTCCACGCATTTAATGTGTATCGCAGAAACCAATCAACTCGCCTTGCGCTGCATATTAAAATGAGTTTGGTTTGTTCCGCGACAGAGTTAGTGTGTAAAATGTAATAAAATGCAGCACTCAAACATTTACCCACCCCGCCATCAATATGCCAGCGGAATTGCTGAACTGTTCAATCGTTGTTTTTTGCCACATTAAAACAAAACTATTTTTATGTTTTCGCTCTCTAGTTGAGTTTTATGCGTGTTTGTTGCCAAAAATTGTAGCGCACTTTTTGGCGTACTTGCTGATTGTTATTGCTATTCGCGTTGTTGTTTTAGTTGGCAATTAAAACCGATTTCCGAAATACGCCGAGAGCTATATATTCTATCCCGTATATCCAGCCCCTGCTCCCCGTTTTGTTACCTTCTCCGGCTGTCGTAAAAGTCACGCGCCATAAAACTGACAGCTGTTAAAATGTTGTATGATGTTCCGGGGCGGGGGAGCTAAAGTGTGAAGTGAGGGGGAAAATCGTGGGGGAAATTACATCGAGGGGGAACGACTGACTTTCATCGGCGGACGAATTGCGGTTGCTTTGACGAGTTAATGTGCCATTAAGCGCGGAACCTCTTAAAATCCGCCATTGTCTGGAGAGCACTTGAAAGCGCAACTACAGACGGAATGACGGCTGAATAAGTCATCGAAGGACGCAGGGAATTGTTCTATTTAGCTAAACTGAAGCATAAACTTGACTGGAGAACTATCAATTGAGCAGACAGAGGAATAATCTCTGAAAGGTGGGTAAATTTCTATCAAAGAGAAAATATTAAACAGAGTTCTCCTGATTCTTATTGATAAGCTATTTAAAATCTTTTTAAAAGGTATCAAAAAGTATGCTATACTATTTTTTATTCAAGTATTTCATTTGATTTGGAAGTTATAATTTTTGCTTAATATTTCAGGTCTATTTTAACGGCTATCTGTGAGTTTCTCTGTCTGTGAGTTTATTTAAAACTCTTCTAATTTTACAGCCCTAGAAAATCAGTCTAAAAGTATGCAATGATATCTTGCAATCTGAAAATTTATTTTTTACAGTATAGTTCTGGGCATGTTTAATTCGATTTTACATCTCCAAAAATTTAAAACGATTTATTTTCTCCTAATAGAGTTAAATTTCAATCTATGCATTTCTTCAGTGTACTCTCAATATCGAACGATTTACCAATTAAGATTCGATGCCTCTATTTAGGACAAAGTTTATTTGCTCGGAATTCCATCTATTGGAAGTCCGCAACCAATATCCGTAACAAGTTTTCCATGCTCGGCGTGTGATATTCTGACAAGGCTTCAATCATTCCCCGCCATCACATATGGGACTCAAATCCGTTCAATATCCGGAAGAGAAAATGACCACAAGGACGAGGACAGAGGGAGAAGGAATTTTAGTCATTATATATGGCCATTTCCGCATCATTTTCATTTTCATTTTGGATTTTTGATTTTTGTTTTCTGTGGCAAGGGAGAGGGACGAATTTTAAGTGTGATAGAGCGGCTGCGTCGGCCTGCATATTGATGTGGCATCATTTTGCATTTCAACGTTGCATAATGTTAGGCATCGCGGTTGAGTTTTAATGTGGCTCCAAAACTGCCGCAGGACACAGATGCCAGGATGCATGTTAAATGCTTTATGCAAATATCTGTATCTGTAAAAATTGTAATTAAAGCCAACAATGTCATGGCAATATCGAGAGAGAGAGAGACGCGCGACCACGGGGCGTATGAGTGACGCCTCGGAATAGCCAAAGCATTTTGGCAAGTTTGTCGCTTATTTTCGTTTAGTAGCAGTAGCAGCAGCAGGACCAAGTCCAGGACTAATTTATTAGGGCCACGTGTAATACTGGCAATTATTGAAAGCGTGAGACAAATAAAAATATATAGCAAAATCTATAGGGGAAGACAAATGTGTGTTTTTAGGTGGGGCAATCGAATAGAACAGTTTGGGTGAAAATAATAGGGCTTACCTTAAAAAAAAAATATAAATTGAAGGATATTTATAGATCATCTAGAGATTATAAGACAATATTTGAAAAGATAATAAATGTTGTTTTGAAATAGAAAACGAAAATAAATTTAAAACATTTAAGGAAGTCCCATTTCTTTGCGAAAATAATATTTTTTTTAAGGATTTTGGTCATTATGGATGTATAAATTGAAAATATTGAAGAACAGAACGTATTTCTAAGGAAAATAACTATTTAGAGACCTTTAAGGCAACAATATATACTTAAAATAATATACAATAAATATTGCTATAAAGGTTAATAATATTCTATAAGTTCTCTACATTATTTTGACCTCTGCTGTTCTGGCTAAAAGACCTTCCCCGCTTATGTGTGTTTGTGCGAACAAATTGCAGTTGCCCGGCACGTTCGTGGCCAACAAATCACAAGCAATTATAGAAATTTAAGAAGAAATCGCCTGTCCCAAGGACCACGGGACCAACAGCTGCCGCTGACGCAGGACATGGACATAAAACTTGAGACTTGCGCGAGTATTTGTTTAGTCGCCGCACAACAACAAAATAAAATAATATAAAAGAGACAAAAAAGAAAAGAAGGAAAACCTGCGACTAAATCGAAAATGTTTACGGATAAACGTTAAATTCAACGTGACAGCGGAACATTGTATTTACGACGGCGAGCAGGACACTGCGATTAGCGGGCCAGTGTCTGTGCCTGTGTCAGGATGTCATGGGTTACACTCGTAAGCACTTTATTGTTGAATGTACATGAGCGATTATCGCCGTGTTCTACATATTTGTGTTCATTACAAGAGATTAGTGCCCGGCAATCGGTTCGTAATCCGTTACGGGCTACGGGCTACGGGCTGGCGGTGCTGGGTCGTCAGGGATCGGTGTCGCGCCCTATAAACTCCATTAATTTGCATAATTGCACTCAAGCATGTTTAATTTGTATTTATTGCGTTATTACGCATATCAACCGACCGCAAATTCAACGACAACCGCCGAAATGCAGCGCCCAGGCCCGAACACAGTTGCAAATGCAGTTGAGGAATGCATCCAGATGATGCATACCCGGCACGATGAGGATAACGATAATGATGGCGGTGAATAGTCATGGTGATGGCCAGGCTCAGTGGCGGTCAATGGCTGGAAACTATGCAGCGAATATTGCGGATTTCATGTACGCAAGACTGCTTTCATCAGAGGAGATTTGGTAGCTATTTACGATAAGGGATTCCACGCATATATATGAATATATTGGTATTAATTTCATGAAGGTAAGGCACTAGGTAAAGCCATATTTAACCTACAGAATTGCTTTAAAGAACTTTCCCTGTTTAAATACATTTACTTTACTATTTATTTCCCATAAATTTCGTATATTTTATATAAATTTTCTATGGTAAATTATTCTAAAAAATAATTTTAATATTGTTTCTATACATTTTTCAATTAGTTTCTGTAAGAAATAATAACAGAAATTTAAAAAGGGAATATTATATTATAATGAAGCCATATTTAAGCTACAGAGTTAATGATTCCTTTCCCTCTATAATTATAATTTTTTTACAGTATTTTTTATAGCTTTTTTTTTTCTTTTTCATATTTAATATTCCCCTAATTGCTCGCAAAATGTATTTTAATATTTGATTTGCCTATAAGTTAGCATTCTATTTATTTTAATTAAAACATAACAATTATTTTGACTAAATATGTAATGAAATAACTATTTGGGCAAATAACTTTTAATTTCCCTATTAAAGCCAATTTCTATTTCAATTATTTACACAAATAACAAACAAAAAGCTCAGCAATGCACACACTTGACCCCCTTTGCTGTTTCCATCCCTGCAATAATTAATTAAAGTATAACCATTCCGAAAACTGTTTCTATCTTTGGATATAATCTTTTTGCTGGTTACCTTTGTTGGTCGAGCGGCTGGCCAACAATGTGTGGGTATTTATTTACGGCCAGGGGCTATCGGAGCCCGGAACCAGGCTCCATCTCCGGCTCCCCCTCTAGTCCACGGCAACAAGTGGACGATACCGATGCATATACAATTCCTGTTAATTATTTAATTAAAAGTTTTATCTGCTCACGCACACGCACACCGGATATCCACCACCCCTTCTGGGAGGGAAGTTTTCGTTCGTTTCGAGTCTGTTTGGGTTTAGTTTAGAGCAGAGTTCCGCCCCCCTCCCGGAGCAAATAGTTTTCTTCTACGCAAAGTTTTTATCAAGTTGCTCTACTGCAATGGAAATTGCAATTGTTGTGCATTTATTTAGATTTCGCCCGCTTACAAGGGTTTTCTCCATTCAGGATCTCGTGGATTTCCGGGGCCTGTGACAGGGTGTGTTCGGTAATTAACATCATGAAGGGCTTTAGATGGATGTGCACGATTTATCTTTGCCTTGGCGCTTGCAAAGCACACACACACACTCAAGAGGTTCATTAATTCTCGTCCTGGCACACGCACACTCTCTCGCAGATTACTCATACGAAGGCTGAAGTGAGCAATTAAAAGCTCATTAGCATTTAAATTTTTCACGCCCAGTGCAGGCAACAAATCCCTTGTGAGACTTGTATATATTTTCCTCTACTTTACTTTTGACTACTGAACTTCCCGTGCCGCATGTAGAGCCTGGCGAAACTTTTTATTAAATTGTATTTTTTCTTGCAACAATCAATTACGCGGACGGGGCCGACATTTATGGCTTTTGTTTGGCGGGGAAAAGCAAAAGTTATTTTTATTTTAATATTTCTGCAAAAGGTGGCCAGGCCGAAAAATGATTGCAAGAGTTAAAATTAAAAGCAAATGTAAAATCATATTTCTATGTGTAAACTTTTGCGCCCAGGCCTCAAGGTCCTCTCGTCCGTCCGTCCGCCCGTCCTCGTGAAACAAAAGTTTTTTAATAAAATGTTTGCCTTTCCACAGTTCAAAAACTTTATTGAGTGCGGTGGAGCTCCGGCTGTGGCTGTGGCTCTGGCTCTGGCCAGCAAAAAGGAGGAGAAAAAATCGGAGAGCCCACGGTTACAATAACAGAGGCAAGTACACACTGGCAATAGGCCACCGCCACCAAGCAAGGTAATCGAGTATGAAAATTGGAATTGAAGCCGGGACTGGGTCTGAGGCTGGAGCACAAGCTGAAGCTGAAGCACTAAACAATGGCGAAACCTTCGGTAAATGAAAATGGCCGCCAAAAGACAATCGAAGGCGATGGCTATGGCGATGGCGAAGACGAAGGCATTTGCCTTGGCCTCCGGTGCGTATGCGTGTTATTGCAGCTGTATTGCTTGCGCCAGAAAACTAAACAACGCCCGCAGCGCAAATTCCAAGTTGCCATTGTCAATCGCAGACAGCGGCAAAGTTCATTTAATTTTATCATCGATTTACGAAACTCGATAAAAATCTTGGCGAGGACACCAGGACCTTGGTAGACACCAAGGTGCAGATTGAAAATTTATTACATTTTTATTGCTTTAATGTGCGCGATAATCGAAAATTTATTTAAAAGGCGTCCCCGGGGCATTCGCCATGGCGAGGGCGTGGCCATGTTTGATTTGTGGCCACCGCAGCCGCAAGGACAACCTTAGCCGAGCTTTAAACTTGGCGGTTGTGTAGATATATACTCTTAGATAAAAGTATCTACAGGCAGTTCTTGGCATGCATAATTAACACAGTCCAAAGGTAAATGAAGGAAAGTTTAACCCACAATGGTTATTGAGCTGCTCTGTTGCTTTGGTTTCGGGCCTGGGCCAACTTAATTGTAATTTCGTAGCAATTTCCTGATATGTCTCCCGTTTGTAATTAGTTTTTCCGAGCTCGAAGTTATTTTCCTGACTTATCTGTCAAAGCCAAATAAAGGATTGTTTCCAAATGAGGGTCACTGCATAAATTGTTACATTTCATCGGACGTGAATTTACATTTTAAATACGCTTTGCTTAGTTAAATTTTAAATTTCAATATATGTAAATACCATTAGATTACGTCAAATTTATCAATTTTATTTTAGTACATTAATTTGGTTGGTTTACTCATAATTTAGAATTAAAAACAGTCTTGTTATGTAGTCTAAACTGGCACGATACTACAGAGAGATGCAACCCACTAACAAGTATTTCAAAATGACCTCCCGATCTAGTATTTCGATCTAGACCTCATCCTGAGGCGCCGACGGACACTGCCAATGGCCTTTTCCCAATTTATGTCATTGTTCATATCCATTCTTTGCTTGGCCAACCTCTTGGCCTTAGAGACCTTCCGCTTGGTGACCTTCTTAAGGGTACCCTTCTCTTCCGATGACTTTGAGGATTCTGAGGCACAGAGCTTCTTCGACTTTCTCTGGCGACGTCGCGTTGTTTTCTTTGTTATTTCAATGCCGGTAGTCGGCGAAGAGCCCCTAGAGGATCGAGCTCGCTTTGGGGCTCCTTGAGGTGTGATACTCCGGATCGTGCGAAAAGATGAAGGCGAAGACCTGAATCAAAATAAATATATATATCCCACGATATATATTGTTATAATACAATATCGAGCTTCCCTACCTGGATAGTTTCCGGGCTGTTGTAGGCGGCACTCGCCTCGCCTCGGTAGTCGGCGAAGAGTCCCTAGTGGATCGAACTCGTTTTGGAACTTCTGGAGGTGTGATACTCCGAATCATGCGAAAAGATGCGGGCGAAGACCTGAATCGAAATATATATATGCATATATTCCACTTTATATAATATCGAGCTTCCCTACCTGGACAGTTTCCGGGTTGCTGTAGGCGGCACTAGCCTCGCCGCTACCTTGGGAGCCAGATCTAGCCGGTTGTCATATTTGGGCCGGTTCTCCTGCAACTGTGCCTTTAACCTCGATGGCTTTGGGGGCGGCTTGTAGGACTCAAGCGTATAACGCTGCTTGCCTCCTGTTGAGGAGCGGCCCAGAGACCACAGGCCGTTGCGCTCGTTCTGAAAGGCGCGGTAGAGGAGGTGACGCGGCACTGGAATGGGTAGCTCAGCGTGTCGTTGCTAGAAAATGGGAAACGTTGTATTTTTTTAAAAAGAAAAAACTCCACTTTCTTACCGAATCGTAGGAATCTCGCTGGAGCTGGCTCAGGTTCGGCCAGGTGATGGCTGCCCGCTCCAGGCCCTCGTCAATGCTGCAGTTGTGGATTATGCACTGCTCCCGGACGCAGTTGTAGAACTGCTGGGGATTGGCATCGCGAGGCTTGAAGCGGCTTAAAGCCTTGATCAGTCGAGCTCGCTGCTCCCGCTTCAGATCTTCGATGAGACTGGATTCGGCAGGAGCCGTTGCCTGTCCTTCTTGGTGGTCCATCGGGGACATCGTTTCGGGAGTAAAATTAATTTAAGAAACAAAATAAAAAAAATAATAATACAAATGAAAGCGGAGCACGTTTAATTTTAGTTCGAGGTCGGTGTTTTTTTGATTTGAAATGCTAAAAACTGGTTTGACACATTGAGAATATTAACCGATCTGTATAAATATTAGGAAAAAATATTTCAGTGATGGTTTTTTTTCGACCAGCACTCTGAAGAAAAGGTCTACTGTGAACCAGACTCTACTGACACAGCCGAGGAAATTTAAGTCAAAGACTACTGCGTTTTTGAAATAATTAAATTTTTTATAATCTTTTTATTATTTTTTCTGCATTTCTAATTAATAAATTAAAGAAGCAAGGAAGCTTACTTCGGAAAGACGAAGCTTAGTAATTGCTAATTGAGAATTGAGACATTTCAATTTGGATTGCTTTTCTGTGCTAGTTTTAATTAGATTAACAAATCTGCATCTTGAGTTTAGAAATTTAAAATATATGCCTTTTTCAATTTTTTACAATTTTTATGATGTAACCCCATATAGAATTTAAAAAAATGGCAAGGGATAGCAGCTGAACACATCTAACTTGTTTATTTCGTAAGATGTTTTAATTTAAAAAGAGAGTTTTATTACAATCTAACTATTTAAATTTTATCTAAAAACATCTAAGACCCTCCTTGATTTTTTTATGATCTCTTCAGGGTCTTGAAGCTGTTTTGTTTCGTGCAAATGCCTTTCACAGCCAATATTCCCCGAACATAATCGCTGTGGGTTTTAGCCCTGGCATCGGCATAGATAGAGGGAAAAAGTTTGCTATTCAAACATTTGTGTTAAACTGCAGGTAACCAACTGCAAATAAGTTGCCAACAAGCGACAGACAGCAACCTGGCCTCCCTGCAAAGTGGCGTGTGTGCTGGCCAGAGTTAACATTGTAAGCCGCTTATGCTGAGCCAAAAATTTTTGTTTGTTTTCGAAATTTAAGCCGCAAAATGGCGCATGTGTGTAAGCATTATAAAAATATACAGCCATTCGGCGGAATGGCGCGGAAACTACGCTGATCCTTTTGAACAGGACCTGAGGTGGATGGTGTCGGGGAGGAAGGGGAGAGCTTGTGAAGGATTGAAGGCATTGCGCATACGCCGCGTGGCCGCTCGTTAGGGAAAAATATGCAATTATTACGAGATGTTTATGGCATTCATTAAATAAATATTATAATTTCAGGCATTCACTTGGCATTACAGCGAATTGCAGTTTCGCATATTAAATATGCTCGGATAGCATTTGAATTATTAATTACTATTCAAATAGGGCAGCAAAAGTTGGAAACCGAGAGCATTTTAATTTAAATAAATATAAATACAAATATGCACAAAAAAAGGGCACCATAAGAGGGGTAACAGTTGGACGGAATTATTATTGGAATTGCTTGTATTAAGTGTGTCAGCGTTCTCGATAATGATTTCCAAACTTGAAACGTTGTTTATTTAATTCGTGAGGATAATATAGAGTTACAGTAATGCCCAGGTCCTCAAGGGTTTTATTATTAATTTCTCCAATTAACACCAGTAAAAATGTAGCTAGCTTAGCTTCTTCTAATTATGAATTATAATTATATTATAAACATATACTTCTATTATTTAGAATATTTTGAGCAAGCTTTATTTATTTTTAAATTTTTTAAAATATATTTAAACCTAATTAACGTCGAAGTGCACGAGTTTGCACAAAATAAATTTAAAAAATATTGGTAGAAACCTTTTACTGTTTCCTAGTATTCATTAAAATTTAAGCAAACTTATTATTATTTATAATAATTAAATTATTAACATATCCTTCTTTTATTTGAAATATTTTGTTTAGCCTTAATTTATTTAAGTGATTTAAATATATATATTTATACCTAAACAGAGTTATTTTCGCTAAAAATCATTTAAAGAATACATACAGAACACTCTCTCTGTTTCCTAGCATCGATTAAAATTTATACAAATTCATTATGCGCCCAGCTTAATGATCTATATAAGAAGAATTTCAATGTCGCAACATATGGGATTAATTACAATTTTTATTTGTTTTGTACTCACAATGGGCTCGCCGCTTTTTTTTGCGCCCTTTGTTGCCAGTGGCAGGGACAGTGACAACAGCTGCATGGTTGCCTGCCCGGTTTGGGCAAATAAAAATAAAGCATTTAAATGCATGACATCGAATGGAAATTGACACATTCAATTTGGCATCAATTTAGCCGGGCAGCTGCAGCAAATTGCCAAGAGATTTACAAAGCCAGCACAGCTGCCAAGTGCCCCATAGCATCCGCATCCGCATCCGTATTTCCGTATCCGCATCCGTACTTCCGTGTTACCCACACTCTCATCCCCCACCCCAACCCGTGGCAAAATCTGAACTTTGGTGCAATTTAAGTTTTGACTGGCTCGTCTTGATTTCATTTTGAAGTTATTCCGACCCCCTGGGATGTCCGCACGCCGGACGGGATGTCTCAAATGCAAAAACTTTGCTAATGCTGCTAAAGCTACAGCCAAGTTTGATGGCTCCGGCAAAAGTCAATCGGCAAATGCATTTCTGATATCAAACACGGACTGTGTTTCAGCGCTCCCATCTGCATATTCCGATTCCAAAAAACTAGAAAGTTGCAATTAAAAGTTCTTTGGATCCGTTTTACAAGCGCATTAATTCTGTGCAACGCATAACTAATGATTTAATTTCTCCAGGCCAAGTCACAGTCTGTATCCTGGAACTGAAACCGGGTTGTGGGCCTGTTTTGCCATCATTAGCAACTTAAAAATGATTATTTGCAATGCAAATTGCTACCAGAGCCGAGAGAAGGGTCTAGAGAATATGAAATGTGTGCCATCTGCATGAGAAATGCAGCAATTAAACCAGACTCCAGAGGCTTGGCGCTGAAACAGGCTGAATCAGTTGGGATTTAAAGCTTTAGCTGGCATTAAAAATATATACTCAAAGATAAATAGGTTTAAGTAAAGGAAAAGACTGTGAAAAAAGATAAAAGCAAAGGAAAAATATTACAGAAATAGAAGAACCTCGCAAATAAAGAATAAACCCCTATTCTCAGCATTTTCCACACCTTTAGAGGTGTCAAATATTCACACACTCATCTAGCAAGCCCTAGGCAACTGCTCCCTAGTTGATCTCAAGGCTAACTTTTTCTATAAGCGTAATAATGACCTTCGCCATAATAGACAGCAACTAGACGCAGTCCGCTCCGAAATTGAAATACTGCTCCCCATGCACACATTCTGCCAGCTGAGGGAACCCGAATGGTCGAGGGAAAATGGGAAATGGGGGCCAGGACTCGGCCAGGACTCGGTAGCATTTTTCACTGCCTACATCGCGGCGCGGCAGCCATAATGTCATTTAATTAAACGCCAGAGAGCAGTTGCCGGGGCCTCCTGGCTGTTGTTTGCTGTGTGTTACTTGTATTCCTGTTTTTGCTGGCTTTTTCTGTGCTTTTTTCGTGCTTGTGCTTTTTTGGTTACTTGTGCGGGGTCAGCGGCAGCTAAACGGTTAACCAAAGTTAGCGGGAAGCCAGGGCCACATAATTGGAGGGGACAGGGAGACTCCCTCGCCAAGGACTCGCAATTTATGTTCATTTGCATAGATATTAAAAATTGTTAGGAAGTCATTAGTAGGCATCAGTCAAATGACGCAGCCTGCATATAAATTAAGCATAATTTTATTAGGCCAACTCCCCGGGAAGGTTACCCACTTGACAAATGTCCGCGGGGGCCCAGCTTGAACTCGAACTCGGGAGGGAAAAGAAGAGCAGAGACTGCCGAAAACGTGTGCCTGTTGTCGTATTAATTATTAGTTTTAATTGCGTTTTGTTGGCCCAGCCGTTGTCCTTTTTTTTTGTTTGGTCTTCGGTTCTTGTTTTTTAAACCAAAATCCCTAGCACACACATATCCCTGTTTGAGTTGGCCCTTCCGCCCGAGAAATTGTGTGCAATTAAATACTTTAAACCATAATGTATTTTTCACAAGTTGAGCCATGTTGACCATTTGGTTGCGGATGTGGTTGATGCCCCTATTCGGGCCCAGGCCCTGAATGGTTCCTGCTGGCTCTCAGTGTAAATTACATGCGCAAGCGGGCAACAAAGAAAACTCATTTGTATGCCGAGACCCAAGGACCTTCGGCTTAACCCCACACTGACCAGCACCATCGCCCGCAAGTCAAAAGCTCAACCGCAGGCAATTTAATTTCTCTCTTTTTTTTCACCAGCTTTCCAGAGAGATAGGGAGGAAATAGGAGAGAAAGATAACTAATTCGAGTTGCGTCTGCCAGTTAGCTTATCAAAAATTTTAATTGCATTTTTTTCCTGCTTTTTTCTGCTGGCTTTGTGCCTCGGCTTATCTATTTATTATGTGTTGTGTGTGTGTGGATTTGTTTGGCGTTGGTTCGATCTGGTCTTGAGCTCCTTTCGGGGCCAAAATCCACCGGGGAGTCTTGGCTCACGTTCGATATTTTGGCTGGCATGCCCGCCCTTACTCGCACTTCCGTTTCCGCTTTCGCTCCGATATTAAATGGTGCGCGTAATTAGATTTTAAATTTATTGTTCTGTGCCCGGGTATTTATTTTGTCTGCCTTGGTGTGCATAACAATGCAATGGCTGCAATAAATAAATAAACAAAACGTGAATGTGAATTCAATGGCGCTGCCTTGTTTTATTTTTCTTTTTGGCCTCTCTGTTTGTGCAGGGATAGCCGGGCCTCTGGGGAGCCAGCACTGAATAGGAGTGTCTGCACTTGAAATAAATCGAACTATGAGTCTTTAAGTCTTTAAATATGTATTACCATAACAAAATAATAAAATTACTGTATAAGCCATAAAATATATACTTAAATTCAAATTATACATCTACTTATTTATAATACAGATAGGATGCTTTACTGCTTTTACATAGTTTCATATCTTGAATATTTACTAAAATCTCGCTCTTTTTCCTGAGTGTACTTGCAGCTGTGGCTTTGTGCCAAAAATATTTCTCTATCGGCTGTAAATTGAATTTGTAAATTGATTTCCCCTTAACCCCAAATCAAATGCTTAAAGTCCACCTCAAAAGGCGGCTGATTTAAGAGTTAATTATCGCGCACATTCCACCTGAATCTGACCCCGTTCCCGGACTAATTTATGGTTCATCTTGGCCGCAAAACTGCGGCCATTCCGGCGACCGGTTCATGGACTGTCATCCCAACCGCAGACAAGATACTGGAGCATCGAGGCACTGCAACACTGCAGCACAGAGAGCTGATGGACAGACAGAGAGTGGGACAAATGGACAGGAGTTGGACAATGGGACAGAAGGACAGCCAGAGAGAAGGCCACCAGGACACAGGGCGAGTCACCTTTAAATTTACATAATTTTCCGCAATGGCGGCGTGAGTAATGAGCGCTTAATAAGCCGCCAAATGGCATATTTTTAAGTTCCGGACGGGAGCCCAGTGTATGTTTCATAATTTACATATTGCGAAAATATTTGTGCTCATTAAATATGCGCAAAATAAATGCGGGCGTGCAACTGCAGCTGCAGGACACAGGACACGGGACACAGGACACAGGAGGTATTGTTTGTAATTTTCATAAATCACCGCTGTTAAAACGCTGTGTGATGATGATGATGATGAGTGGCTGGCATTTGCCAGCGGCAATATCAGCTTGTATATCCTGTGAAAGGAGAAATAATACCAAGGCAGGAGGTCGGACCATCTGCCATGCCTTGTTTACACATGTTCAAAAACGCAAATGAGCCGTAAAGCGCTGATAATGCAACAAACTGACAATTGACAATTGACGCATTCAACGCACTTTGTCCCCGTCCTGCTTTAATATTTTCATACAGAAAGTAGCATAAGGTAAAGGCAGAATTTATTTTAATAATACAAATGAATTTTTTAATATTTTCTGTGGCTTCTCCAACTCCTTATTCAGGTTTCTGTGCCATTCGGATCTTTGTTTTTCCTTCTTTCCCTTCACTGATTGAGTCATTGCATCCTTGAGCTTTCCGTAACTGACTGACTGTCTATATCAGGAAGCTCCGTGTCCTGTCGGCAGCATTAAAAAATATGCCAATATCTCCTACCAGCTCTCGCTGGCAAAGGCAAATGATGCGGATTCTCGTTTCGGATTCAGATTCCGATTCCGATTCCGATTCTGATTCAGGAGATGGCTCTTGCATGTCCTTGAATGGGAGCCACGCCTTGCCCTCGGACAATGGCGCGAAATGTGTAACGGAAACCACACACAGCTGAGTGCACGAAGGATCGATGGATTGAGTCCAAGTCCGGTCTGCGGACTGTGGATGGCGGAATCCGTATCCGGCTGCCCTGCCTCCCGTAATGCGCACAATAAAATCTTAACGTAAATGTTATGTAATTAAATGTGCTCGCCGCACGGCAGCGTAAAACGAGATTGAGATTGTTTTTCCTTCCCGAATAACCTCCGTGCAGAGCAACTCCGTATTCAGAATAATGTTTTCCGGATTCTTTATTGAGGCGGGTAAACCAAGGAGGAGGCAGGCGCAAGATATGAGGAGAAGCACTTGGAATTCGTTCAAGGAGCACGCAGCATAACTCACTTGGCATTGAGGTTAATGGAAGAGGAAGTCTCTGGGAGCGAAAAATACAAGAAGATAGTTCGAAATGTTAAAAGAAGATATCTTTTGCATAAAATTTACAATGTAAAAAGCTTAAAATAACCTTAAAAGGCACTTTACATATATCATAAATAAAGATTTTAAATCGGAATACAACATTTTCTCATTTTCCATTTTTTAAATATCTCCCGATGGATCCCTAGACTTCCTCCTTGACCCCAGCTCTTCGATTATCCCCAATTAAAGTCCTTGGCCACCTAATCCCCACAAATACCGGACATACTTTTAAGCTTCCAGCAAGGAGGCGAGGCAACCACAGAATGCGCTGCGGTGGCCGAGCAAGAGTTGCCGCGATGTCGGCCATATCGATTAAGCCATCAAAACTTCGACCGCGCTTATTAATGCGCGTACATCAGCGCCAAAGTGCGGTCATAATTCAAATGAGGCGCCCCCGTGCTCCTCAGGTCCCCTTGGAGCCCTTGGAGCCCCTGTTCCCTGTTCCGGAAATCAATTGTTTGGCTGGCCGCGATGAGGGAAGTGAATTTTCTCAACCGCTTGACGTGGCACCTACTGTTCCTCATCGTGCTGGTGACCCAACTCTGCGGCGTCACCACCTTCGTGTACAGCTGGCGCGAGGAGCGCTTCCGGCCATCCGGTGTCCTACAGATATACTCCGGCCTCGTGCTATCCCTTGTATCCGTGGTGATGTTTATGACCGTAAGCCCGATGCTTCTCCATCTGAGTGTAACGTGGCCCCTAGTAGTGGCCAGCACGGTGATGCTGGCGCTTCGAGTTCAGGCCATTTGGGTCAGCAAGGCTACTCTGAGACTTCTAAACGAGACACTTGAGGTGATGGAACAGGTGAATGCCATGGCCAGGCATCCAAACATCTTCCGGCTGAGGCACCTGCTGCTCCTGGTCCTCGGTCTGCAGAATCTTCTGCGATTCCTGCACACGCTGGTGGATATTACTAGCGGCAGTGACGCCTTTCAGAGTTTCGCCAAGTATGTCCTGTGGACGCTTGTGCTGGCCTTCATGCTGTCCTTCCTGCTCCAGATCACCATCAATTTGTGTGTGCTTGTGGTCCTCATTGCCAGCTACAATGAGTTGCATCGCTGCACGCGCAGGATCTCCAATGATCTGGATTCGTTGGGGGAAACCCGGGTCCTGGAGAGTGGCCAGTTCCTGGTGTTGGTGGAGCAGCTGCAGGCGATTACCCATAGATTGATCCAGCTACGTAGAAGGGTCTTTTACTTGACTCTAAGGGTCATCGGGCACTTTCGTGTCCACTGGCTGTGTGCCTTTATCTTCGGCTTGATACCCTTGTACGGCTTCATAGCCATCCAACGCAGCCACTTCTATTACCTGGGTATATCCGCCTTGAACATTATATTCCACTGCACGGTCTTTAGGATTCTGTCCTGGGAATCAAGGACCACGAGAAGCTTTTGTCACTTTCAGATGAGCAACCATCACAAGGATTTTGAAAGAACCGTGAGTTGAGAAACAATATCACTTTAAAATATAATCAAGAAATAATTCTCCGATTCAATTTAAATAATATAATACCCAGATCGACGTCCTACTGCACCAGGAAATCAGGGAACAGCTCAAGGTCTCCATATATGGCGTCATTTTGGATACAAAACTCCTGCTAAAACTCCTCTCCCTGTGCGCCTTTTGGGTCCTGGTGAACCGCCAAGGATACCTGCTGCTGCATCGGAATACCTCTTAAGTGTTTGTACCTGCCACTTGGCTGTCAAATTAAAGTCCAAGACATTGTCTCGATTTCGATGTTGTACTATTATTTGCATTTTTGTCATTTCGAGGGCTTGTTGTTATATCATCGCAACTGATGTCAATTGGACAAGTCAAAAACTGCCTCATAGATGACTTTCGAGATACTTTGCCGGCAATTACGTAGCCGTTTCATTGTTCCGCCTCGGTTGAACCCCCGAACAGGCTTCATAATATTTTCACTTTTATGGCAGGCGACATAAAAGGCGACAGCTCCGGCAATAGCAGCAACATCATCATTATCAACACCATCAAAAGCCCGGGAAATTCCACCTTTTCCTCAGCTCCCTTCGTCCCTGATTTTCCTTCTACTCTTCGTTGTCGTAAAATCCTAGGAAAAAAGGGAGGATAGAAGTGTGAGTGCGTAAATTTCTCTCTGGACTTGTACTTGGACTCGGAGTCGCTCAAGTGTCCTTCTATTCAGTGTCGTAAAATTAACGCTTTATATGAAGGAAAGCATAAGGCGCTCGATTTTTATCACCAAGGCCAACAAGATGGCCATGAACGGGTCCGCAAAATTAAGTGGCACAGGGAGAAAAGTTAAGGCAAATAAAATGAAATATTTGCTAGGAAAATGTGTTTGAAAATAATAATTAAATCGATTTTTTTTTAAAAGCTAACCACGTAAGCCATCAAATAATAAAACAATTTGTAATATTTAAATAAACCAAATTCTTTTTATTTTATAAAGTTTTCCTTAAAGATTAAGCCTTTACTTTTTGTTGTTTTATTTATTTAAATCTAGCACTGTTTTTGAGTTAAAAATTATAATATTTCCGTGCATAATAATAATTTCCGTACAAAAAATGCAAAACGCCTTCATAGAAAATTCCCAAAATTTCCTCCCAGTGCCATAACTTGAAGCGACACTCTGGAGAGCATAAAAAGTTTAGAGTTGAATTAGAAAAGACTGAGAGAGAGCCCTGAACTGGAGGACATTGAGTGACGCTGGCTCAAGATGAGTGCCCCAAGATGGCCCAACGAGTGTCTAATTATTTACGTGCAATGAAAGTTATGAATTGGGTTCAACTTGGAAGCGATTAACTGAGTTCTACCCTCTCTGTGCCTTTGCCTTTGCCTTTGCTGTCTGCCTGGGCCTGGGATTGGCCTCAGTCTGGTTTCGTCCCAGGCCCCATGTAGACATTGTCGTGTTGTGTGTGTGTCTATGTGTGTTTAAGTAATTCCGAGAGCTCGGAAATAGTATCTCTAAGTTGCTATAAATTCGACCAAGTCTAGTAAACAAAAAATGCTCGCGGCCAAGCAACCCGATACGAAGCGCCAGAAGCTGGACTGCGAGGTGGACACCCAAACCCAGTCACAGTCGCAGCCGCAGGGTCAATCGCAGTACCAAGATCAAGAGCTAAAGCCGCTCAAGCCCTTCGACATGCGTATCAAGCATCCCTTGGAGCACACCTGGACGCTGTGGTATCTGGAGAACGATCGCAGCAAGTCCTGGGAGGAATTGCAGAACGAGATCACCAGCATCGACATGGTCGAGGACTTTTGGAGTCTCTACAATCACATAAAGCCACCGTCGGAGATCAAAATCGGCAGTGATTACTCTTTGTTCAAGAAGGGAACGCAGTGAGTGTCCTTTTCAGAGGCTTTTAAATCCCTTTTTAACCCTTTTTAACCCATATACACCCAAAAGGCCCATGTGGGAGGATGAGGCCAACAAATATGGCGGCCGCTGGGTCATCAATAGGGGGCGCGGCTCCAAACTGGAGCTTGACAAGCTCTGGCTGGATGTGGTAAGTGGCGCTGTGGCCATGTGCGGCCATGTGGCTTTGTGTCCGTTGGCTGTCGTATCTGTTGCAGCTTCCAGCTTCCTCTCACAACAACAACACAATCTCAACCTACTTTCCACCCGCTGACAGCTACTCATACTGATTGGCGAGGCCTTTGAGCACACTGAAGAAGTCTGCGGGGCTGTTATCAACTTGCGCGGCAAAACCAACAAAATTTGTAAGTATTCTACACTCAAAAAAAAACATACTTCGTTTTGTGTAAGAAAAATTTTACCAATAGAAAAAAATACCTTAATTAGGAAGCTTTTCTAAGCCAAAACATTTATTTAGAGGTTTCGTAGCAGCTATAAAGTATCTCCAGAGATTTATTCCAAACCTATAGTGTTTTATAATGAAATATTCATAATTACACTATATGAAAAGAACTCTTAATAATTTTTAAAATATTTTTTTTATGAAATTGCCATTTAATAACCAACTAGAAGTATTTTTCCCTGAGTGCCCCAAGCATTTGTAGGGCCTGAGCACTGAGCTCTGTCCTGATGATGACATGAAAACTCCTAGAGCAACTCCTAACGCAACTCCTCTATTCTGCCAGCGATTTGGACCGCCAACGGGTACAACGAGGTGGCCGTCATGGAGATTGGCCTGAAGCTGCGCGACCTGCTCGGCCTGCCGCCCCTCCAGCTGCAGTACCAGCTGCACAAGGACTCGATGTCCAAGCAGGGATCGGTGGTCAAAGCGGTTTACTGCCTGTAAGCCGAAAGAGTTCCGGTCCTGACTCCCATTCCCATCCCACCATCATCCACTGCCCATGACAATACCATCCAGAAGACACCCCCAAATCCATGGCCAGTTGCTGTTTTCAGCGCGTGTATTCCAAAAATCGTAAAAAAAAAAAAAATATGACCTCGACATAGGACGGGTTTTATGAATTTGACCACGTTAAAAATTTCAAAAAAAGCTGTAAATATATAGTGTTGAAAAATTAAAAAAAAAAGGTAAAAAAGGATTTAAGCTCCCGAGGAGCTCTTTCTTTTGGGGTCCTTTACGCTCCGCGAAATATTATGCAAACATATGCCGCACCAGAGCGCAAATAAAATGGCTTATATACACTTTCAGCTTGTACTTTTGGCCGGTACTGTGAGCGGGGTCAGGGATGGGGGCAGGAAGCTAGAAGTGCACAGTGACTGCAAAAGATAAACGTCCACTTGGCGCGCTTGGCTGGTCGAGCGAAAAACAAAGGACCGAAAAGGGTCAACAATAGGGAATTGTCCGTTTTAGCGAGGGTCGTAGTCGGTGCCCGGATCTACACTCTAAGAAAATTATATATTAGAGCGGACTGAAAAATATATTTATAAAATGAATTTTGTTTTTAATAACTAATATTAATAATTATTTTAAATATTTTACAGATCTTCAAAAACTGGGAAAGTTTTTTTTAACGAAACATCTATTATTTCTTTAATTCTTAAACTACACCACAGGTGCATTTTTAGATTGATTTCTACTAGAATTCTCATCGAGTTCTAGCTGCAAATTAGAATAGGAAACTGATGATGACATTGGCAATGCCTATACTTTGTAGTAAGCATTTTTTGGGAACTATAAATAATTGTTATATCAAAAAAAACTTCACTTGGGAAGTGATAATATATTTTCCCCATTTTAAATGAAATGTTAAAAAAATCTCCTTAATTTCCTAGTGTAATCTCTGCCAGTGGCGTCAAGGGCCTCCCGGTCTGAAAAATGCAAGCTGAAGACAATTGAATTTTGATGAAAGGCCGAAACAGCGATGGTATTCGCAGCATTAAAATTCATGCTAAGTGCTTAGAGTTCGAGTTCGAGTTGGGGTTTGGAGGACGCGCCAGGCGGCGTTTCAATCAGCCTCCAAAACACCGATGACACTGTCGCTGGCACGTGCAAAGCTCCATGATGAGGAACTTAAAGCTGACACAACTCAGCTCCATCTCCAGCTACGTTTTGCTCTCGTCAGGTGACTGCATTTTGGGGCGGGCCCAGGTGGCGGCGTCGACGGCAGCCATGGCGAGCTGTTAAACCGAAACCGCATCAAAACCGCACACGTCCCGCACGGCGTGCAGCTGGCTTCACCTGGCCCTTCACCTGGCTTGCCTGCACCTTTGACATATTGCCGGGATAGCAGGGCTGTGCTATGGGTAGTGGAAGAGGAGCTGTGGCAAACTTTTTGCCTTCAGTGGAATATTTACAAATTAGTTGCTCGAAACGTGACATCGAGAATGTCGGTCGGGGCAAAATTCCACTTGCAATTGGAGTTGCAATGTTACATGTTCCATGGAAGAACTTCTTCTAGAGCAGGCAGACTTAATTAGCAAATAAATATATTACGCCGCCATTTGTTACTATTTAGACACGTCTTCATGGGGTTTTTAAGCCTGTTTTTATGGAAACCTTAAGATATAAGGGACTCTTAAGGAAGAGTAATTATTATAGTTCCTTTATAAATTTTATAATTAATTTGGCTTCTTCTAGACCAACTCTAAAATCTAGAATCTTGATCCCTCTACTTCTTGTATTTTGAATCGCAAGTAAAACACAGGTAGCCCTTGAAGAATCTAAAATTACATTTAACAAACCCGTTTCTCACCGATTTTATGTGTTTTTTGTGGCATACTTATGTGTTCTTGGAAATTGGTTAATAAAAATCTGAACAGCAGAGATGGTCAGCCACGTCTATTAGCTCGCTTATAGACTGGAATAGATCTATCACCCTTTCGCTGCGCTGCGCTGGCTTCCCTGCATATATCAACGCTTTTCATATAGCCAGCACAAACCGCACAGAGCTCCAGCTTTGGTTTTTATGGCCACACCAGCTGGACAGCCAACACCCCCAAATTCTCCAACCCCCCCCCTAACCTCCCCCTAAATCCACTCACCCTTGGCCAGGATTCGAGCTGAGCTTTTGTTTATTTTGTGTATTGTTGGGGCTCGCGCGTTCGCTGGTTTCAGCTTTTTGGTTTGGTTTTCGTTCGGTTTCCTGGTCTTTTTCTCTCTTTTCGCCAGAACAACACTACACAACATAAAAATAAATTGCACTTCTGACACTTGAATACAGTGGAGGAGTTGGAGCTGAAGCTGGAGCTGGGACATGGACATGGAGGGCAGCTGGACAGCGACACATGATTAAGTGGAGTTTGCGGTTGGCTTTGTCCGGGGAATACGCATGTAAATCTATTTGGGTATACATTATCGTCGTCCAGTTGAAGCTTAACTTTTATCATATAATAAAATGTAATTTTCCAACTCGTAACTCGTAACTCCCTGGTAATTAGAATTTATAGCGAACTTAATCGCTTTTGGCACGCAGTCTGAAGGAGGATGCTCCCCTCCACATAAGAGACGAGTATATATTTCATTACTTCTGTGAGAGAACAGAATTTCATTAGGCATGCAACAATTTTTGTGCAATCTTAGCGAAAAAGGGATAACAATATTTGCCCAAAAAAGGAAGAAAACAAATGACGAACAACAAACCAAACGAAAACGAACCTCACCGCACCAAGCATTCGAAATGAAATATTAATTTGCGAAATTCCAAAGCAGGTCTCGCTCTTTGCTCTTCACAAATTTTTATTATAAATTAATAAGAATTTATGACGCCTGGAGAGCCAAGGCAAACCGCAGTCAGGAGCGTCCCCTGGATATACTTTTGAGTTTACCTTCAAAGAGGCCCCCTCAAGGGAGACGACAGCCAGCCAGCCAGCCGGAGATATTTGTCTACAAATATTATTGCTATTCGAAATGTGTACTAGCCCTGGCCCTGCAGGTCCTTCGTTCTACGTCCTTGGTTTCGCCCAAAAAATTCCTAGCTGGCAAATATGCAGGCCGGAATGCCTCCACCCCTCCAGTGGTAATGGCCAAATTCAGTGCTAGATAAAGGCCACCCCCAAAATAATTCTTAATATTTCGCTTCATAAATATGTAAATAAATGCCAAGACAAAAGAAATCTTGACTGTGCTCCGTTGTTGGCCATTTCCCAGGCGATAGAAACTATAAAGGACTAGGGAGTCCTGGGCTAAAACCGCATGGATCGCACAACGGGATATTAAGCACAAAAGTTGCCCACAAAGATTTCTCGGACGGAGCCAACTTAATGAAATAAAGCACTCGCTTAGCACACACACACCCAATGGAGGCGGGAGCACGGCCAAAAACCAGGACCTTAACCCGCAGCATAAGAAGTCAGTCGTGAAGAGCGTACGTGAGCAATGAAAAAGTCGCAAACACTTTATTATACAACGTGGCAGGACGTGGGGGTGGAGCCATCAAAACGCTACGCGCTGCGTATACGTAATAAGTCCTATGTAGATGCAGCTCCAGCGCCAGCCCACACTCAGTGGTTGCCCATTACTCATACGCCGCGTCATTGTGCCGCAGCCAGATAAAGACCGGGCACCGAAACCGCTGGCGAAAGACAAAAGATGGCCACAGGACACTGGTCCAAGGACCAAGGACGAGCTGGCGAATGCACATAATGGTGCGTGAGCAAGGTATTTTGGTATTTTAAGCATGTGCCCGCCGGCTAATGCATAGTTGATGGGCCTAGACCATGGGCCTTTGGACCAAAAAGTGTTGGTCCAACTGTTGGTCAGCGATTTGAACGTCGTTCTCCCTCCCCCGAGGCGGATGTGGGTCATGTCTTAAATAGAGCCAGCAATCAACTAAAATGGGCTGAGAAATATTGTTAACATTCAAATATGTGAGCAAAGGAACTTATTTAAATTACAGAACATTTTTGGGTTCTTAGTTAATAAAAAAATTATATAATTTCCATTCTGCTTTTAATTTGTAATTAATTTGACTTGAAAAGACAATAAAATCGAAGCTTTTCTATTATTAATATATATATATTCACTAAATACAAAATGTAGCCCCCTTACTTTCACAAAATATCAAAGAAAATATAAATTAGTGATTTACCTGGCTAACTCTTTTATAATCTAGATTGCCTACAGAATATTTATATAATTTGTAATTACAATATTCCTTTTGGAAAATTAGTCCCAGCTAAATAATAAACATAACACCAGTGAAAGGTGAAAACTTTCGCCGCAGGTTTGCTTTTAATTTCACACACAATCAATTTGTGTTTATTAGCTCATTATAAACATTTCGGCGAACGCAGGCTCCTTTGGCAGCCTGGCAGCTTGGCAGTCCCGGCACGTGGGTCGTATACTTAATTTGCTTAGTCAACGAAGCAAATCATTGACCAGGAGGCCAGGAACACCCGAATCCTTGGCCACCTGCAGGACGTGCGTGCGTGAAATGGCTAAGGATTTATTGACGGGAGGGGCCTCAGACAAATTTTATAATTCGAAACTACAAAGTGCACTAATTTGAGGTGTTGAAGGAAGGCCTGGAAGGAGCAGGACGAGACCAGGCCGCAGGCTTTTGATGTGCACTCAAGGGTTGAGAAAGGTGGCATAATCAAATCAACGTCTGGACCCGCAAAAAGGTTTATTATTTGCCTTTCCTTGGCAGTAGTCAGTCGCCTTCGCTTTGTTTGTCCCGTTTTGTGGTCAGGGTTTCTGGTCGGACACCCACACATCCCAAGTTTGAGTGGGATCTCGGATCTGTGAGCGTCTTGAGCTGCTTATTAACTGTCACTTGGCACAATTTAAATATATAATCCCGGGCGCGACTCATATTCTTTTTAATAAGTATGCAAATACAAATACCACTCGCTCCCCGGTTCTGTGTCTTTCGAATTTCGCGAAATTTGAGCTTGAGTTCCCTTTTTCTGTGTTTTTGTTTGTTATTTTCCGCTGTTCTCTGGCCCAAGTTTGTGTCTAGACGTTTTAAGCGCGCCCGAGATTATGGGAAATTCATAAGCGACATTTGGGGCAGGAGACTGGTGCTTTGGGACGTGAAATGCGAAAAACAAGGCCCAAAACGGGAGTGGTAAGGGCAAAAAGAGGTTCTAGTCTTATGGGTTAAAATACGCTTGAGTTCCTTAATGTTTAAGTCTGACTTCTTCATAAAAAATGTAAGCAAGATAGTCTTGGCATTAAATGGAGAAAAAAGAAGTATTTCCCTTGATCAATAGCTTCTATACTGTGATAAATCGATTCCATCTTTTGGCGAAGAATTATTTGAGAAGTATAAAGACCGCCATAATGTTATCCTCCATTTCCTGGCTCCCTTTCTTTTTATTCCATTTACAATTGCCAAAGCAAATTGAATTTGTTGCACTTCAGCAGCGGCCACAAAGTGAAAGGAAACAACGTGTAAAGCAAACCAAGGGGCGGGTGGAAAAATAGGGGTTTTCCTGTGGGAAATGATACGAAACACGGAGGAAAATATGTCCTACATTCAGGATAAAATTCGGGAATTAATTATATTTGTTGTGGATCTTGTATATTTTCATTAATAAATAATACGAAGAACAGTTTAATCACTTCACTTTATTAAGAGTCTTGGAAAGTTTTTATATTATTATAAATACACGCTCTTGGAAGCTCTAATATTTTTTTAAGTTGAATAGTCACTTAAGACTTCAATTCTATACATTCTATATATATGTAATTCATAACAAATATAAATTACTAAATAAATCATTTATATTTTAAATTAATGAACAAGATTCCCATCTGTTATTTAATTGTTTTTATGTAGTATTTTTCTCCATGTACTTGCAATTTATTGCTGTTGAAAAAGACCGCCAGCAAAATGGTTATTTTGGGCAGATAGCCGTAATCCAAGGATGCAGAAAGCTCTCCCCCGCTCCCCTGCCCCTAGATCCTGCTGCTTTATATTAAGTTAATTACAGCGCGAAGCTGGCATAATTTGCTACCTATGCATGCCTTGTGCTTATTGCATTTTTATGCGGAATATTACAGAAAATATATACTTACATATATATATAGGAGGGAGCAAGCACTTTTATATGTCTGCGTGTCCGCTGGTCGCAGCCGCCGTAGCCGTCGCCGACAATGGCCGCTTACTTAAGCTAAAAGCTTTTGTGTATAAATTTTAATTAAAATGCAACAATTAAATGCACAGCATTCTCTGGCCAGGACTCGCTCCTCCTGTTTCAGTTACAGTCACAGTCTGTGGCGGCTGCCGGTGCCGCCTTCATCGCCGATGGCCATGCGTGTAAGTTGTACTTACGGCAGGCGATGCATAAACCAGTGTTAAGCTCAAATTAATGGCATTAATTTATGGCCACGCCCAGCGCGACCTCAGCCGCGCAGACTTTGCGCCTCATTGCGTTTTAATAAGTTAACAAAAATGTATTGCCTACTTTGCCGGGCCCGCTAATTTGTATTTTGTAATTGAAAATGCGCCCACGCCACTCACACGTCCACTCGAATATCGACGCGAGCGCCTCTGTAATCAGTACTACTTAAAGCCAATTAGCCGCAAATATGGCCCGGTAAGCTACCCTTGGCTCTCACCCTGCCTTCAGCCTCCACCCCAAAACCCTCAGGGGTTTGCTCTGTCAATGGGGCATGAAACGCGTTTTGTTCGCATTTTGTTCGAGCCACGCCCGGCTGTCCACGTTTGCGGTTTGTTTGGTCGGTGCCGACAATTTTGTGATATGGTCCTTCGTCCTACGTCCTCTATCCGTACGCCGATCGTTTCCACCTCCAGTTTCACATTGTGCAAACGCCAAACTGCCGCGCCGAGTGTGCCGCTGCACTTGGAACTAAAATAGCCCTAAAATCCCACAAAATCACCATATAATTTGCCTGATAAAGCTTTTATATATTTTACACATGAAAAAAAATATGTTTTAGTTAAAAGAGAGGAATTATTAAGGGTTGCATACATATCTTTAATTTTTTTAAATAATATGTCTTCTCAGGAAATTAAAACATAACTTCAATGAACTTGCAACGGGAAATTCTTCGCTAAGATATTAAAAAAATATTATTAACGTTGGTAGTTGGTTGAAACATTTTTAATAAATAACCATGAAACAGCTTTAAATATTAGATATTTTTTGCAACTTACATCTGAAGTATAGAATTAATAGTCTAATAAATTTATTTATAAATTTAAGCATCGCTTACACATTATAAAGCAGCTTGTGCTTTATTTTACAGAAAAGAAGAACAATTCCTAAGCCTAATTAAATAATACAAAAACCAAGGGTTTCTTTAACCACTATATTCTATATTTTTTTACAAATTACAATCACATTTTCCTTGTGTATGCCGTTGTGTGTGTGCAAATAATTGGCAACATTTGCTGATGCCCACACACACTCAGACTCAAACCCAAGACCAAACCCAAACCCACACTCGCACAAGGGCGACCATAGCCACGCCCCGTTAGATACCGCTGAAAATGGCACAGCGAAATGAAATTTGCAAACTCACAAAAGGTGTTGACAATTATTTGCATAACAAAGCAAATTCCGGGCTGCCCTCCCTGCAGCGCCAATCGAAAAATATATATATTCCGGAAAATCAACATTAGAAATTTAAACTTAAAGTTTACATTGAATTAGTTGGCCATTTTTGGTTCAATTTGTCACCCAGTTCGGGGGTGGTACAATTCCAGGAAGCTTGAAGCCCCTAGAAACCACCTTTCAGTTTATTTGATGTTAACAAGAGAACAAAGCTCACATGCAGGTGGCAGGAGGCACACGGCGAGAAGTGGCAGTGCCAGTGGCCGTCGCCGTGGTGGCCCTTGGGCAACCGCAGAGGGGTGACGCTGATTAAAGACGCCCCGAGGACCGCAAGTGTAAAAATAGCCTAAAAGCCCAACCCCGAGATTCCCAAAATGGGGAGAGTATGTAGTTGGGGTGCACTGGGAATTAAATCTGGGAGAGACTTAAAGGGTAGCTAGTTAGCAAGATATTTATAGTACTAATTTTAAGGTTTTCCATATTTAAGAAATTTTTTCTGCTATAATTTGTTGGTTAAAACTAAACTTAACATATAATAAATAAAAATCATTCATGAGAACTTGTATTACATAAGTTATGGTGGGAAAATATGCTTTAATGACTATTTAAGTATTTACTTTATTTAAATTATAAGTTTTATAAAATTTACCTTCACTAGTCATATTTTACCTCTAGGAATTGTAACAATTCCTAACTAATTATTACTAATAATAATTAACTTAATAATATTTTTAAAATGTCTTTCCAACCTCTTAGGAAATAAATACAATTTTTTAAAATCAATAAAATTTTTCATAGTATTCAATTCAATTTTTTTTTTTAATTCAAAACCTTAGACTCATCTAATAAATCGAAATAATTTTCCCTAGTGTAGGAGCACCGCAAAAACCAGCGAAACATTGGCAGATTAATGGCGTGTAGCGTTAAGTGAATCAATTTGGTTTATGTATGGCCCAGTGGCCCAAAGATACAATCTCTGGAACGAGCCGACCCGAGCCGGGCCGAGGCGAGGCGAGCCGCAAACAAAGCAGTTGGCCATGCGTGATGGCAAAGTTTGGCGCTATCTGTTAATTACATAACATTCAAAGTTATAATCTGCGCCCATCATCAAAGTTCCGCCAAAAATAAACTGACAGCCAGATGGTCGAATGTAATTTTTTACAAGACAAGAGCTTTCTCCCACATACTTTCTAGTTCTTTTTTTTCTTTTTTGTGCCACGTCTCTGGGCTGCTCTTTTTTTTTTTCTATTCTGCTGAGACTGAGATTTCTTTTCGGCTAATGGAAGCCACAAATTGCGAGGCGAGAAGTGGCCGAGGTGGCGTCCTCCAGACAGACTACAATTTGACTTACACAACTGCCAATTTGCAGCACAAAACTATATGGCACAGCACCCACCTCCGCTCCGAATGGGGATGCCGCAACCCAAGGACTTGTCGCACGTTTATGGCCACGACGAACATTTTTGAGTAACAACTTTGCTGCGTGACACGAATGTCGAGCGCGGAGATGAGGCACTTATAAAATGTCCTGGCTTCTGATCAGCAGCGGTTCCAACTTCTCCTCCTGAGCCTGCCTCCTCCTGATGATGATGACGATGTCGGCGATGATTATGGCGGGGTGACAGGCTCTAGAACTGGAGCAGGAACGTGGCTGGCTCCGAAAAGGGTTGGGTTGGTTCTTTGATAAATTACCTCAAAGTGACCCTGAGTAATAGAAATTGTGAGAATTATTAAAGAAATCGATCAGGGAGAACTTAATTTAGACCAGAGAAAATTATATTGATGGGGGGTAGAGGTATACTTTCTGTTTTTTACAGAGACTTGGCCTAGGGACCTCCTAGTGGTGGCAGAAAATCTGAGTTTTTTAAAATTCATAGTAAATTCAATAATATTTAATCCAGCCATTTTTAGTTAAGTTATTATTTTTATTAATATTTTTATATTATTTATTTAGCATCCCTGCAGGCTCTCCTCCCTTCCTTTTTATTTAAATTCGCAGAATGCAATATACCCCTGGAAACTGCTTATCTGACCAGCCAACCAAGCCAAACCAAGCAAACCAACCAAGCCCTCGACGATTCCATTTATCAGGTGAGCAGGGAAAACCCATCAGGAGGGACTTAACCCCTCAACGCGGTAGATGTTGACAAATTCTTTATCGTTTGGCATACACTTTCGCTGATATTTATACAGGTGGCACTGGTTGTTGCTGTTGTTATTGCCGTTTGTTAACCCATCATCAACAATCGTGACAAAAGGCTCAAATCTGTCACATTCAAAACACGTGAGAGCGAACATCATTTATTTTGTGGGCTTCCCCGTTTTGGAATCGCCCTGTAAATGTTTTTATTTCCCTTTGACTAGGTCCTCACCTCTCTGTGTGTACGTGTGTATTTGCTCTTCGCACGCGTATTAGTGTGCGTGTGTGAAACGCAATTGGAATTTACAAATTTCGAATTTGAAACACAATTTTTTATTCGCATGTGATGTGTCTCTTTTTTATGGATCTTTATTTATTTTATATTTATGCGCTGCTGCCTTTACTTGGCAGACCGCATATAAATTGGCTTTGACAAAATGAATTATTTTGCTTTGAAGCCTAAATAATTGGTTATGTATATATGGGCTTTGTGATTCAAAATCTTGTACACTTTGTATTTTTTCATATTTTCCTCTGACTTTGTATGGTTTGGTAATTAGATTAAGCTTTGTATTTATTAACAGGGAAATGAAGATAGTTTTCAGTAAGCTTTGTAGCCTGAAAGCTAAATAAGTTAAGGGGTTAAAATTGGTACACTTTAACAAGATAAGAACAAGATAAATACTTTAATAATTTATTCAAGGCACAGTTAATCCTCTCAGACATTTTATATAAATCTAAAATATTTTGTAATATTTCACTGAAGTGTTCTTTATAAATAAAAGGAAATTTTTTGCTTACAGCTTGGATTTCCTTACAAAATATACTGAAACAGTCTCAAAACATACCTTGTCTTTTATTTAAATTATAAATAATTTTTGTTATTTTCACATAATTTTCACAGTTTTCTTACTACTTCAAAGCACCCCTTTATTCACATCTAGGTAAAGCCCAAAACTGACCTAATTTGCCTTCCTAGACCCGTATGCTAATGCCCCAAATCAAACCAGTTTCTAGGAATTAATACTCTGCCATTTATTAACACTTATTTACACTTTCTCTTCCAATGAAATCTGCATGGGTAAAGGTGCCCACGTGTAACTATCAAAATCGCTGGGTATTATTTTTAATAAGTCATGGCAATCCAAGAGCTTGATCTTCATGCCAAAAGTGCTTACTTACGATACACTCTAAGCCACTTAACGTGAGTCAGCAGCAAGGCGAATCTCATTAACAGGCTTTAATTTTGAAAACACACTTAAGGACGACGACGAGGCCCAATCTCCATCTCCATCTTCAGCCAGAGTCTCGACAGTCGACAACTCGACAAGCCGGCGAACCCTCATCAGGAATACAGTACAGACAGTGCAGGAAGAGGGACGAACAGGACGAGAGAGCCGGAGCGAGCTCATCATCAGCCGCTCCGTCCGCCGTCATTTAGTAGTCTACTTAACTCGTCTAAGGATGCTCGTGGCAGGAGCAGGAGCAGCAGCAGGAGCAGCAGTAGGAGCAACAGCTTGAGCAGCCGTTTGAGTTTCCAATTGGAGGCGAAGCAACAAGGACGAGCGATGTCTATGGCGATGGCATCTGCTGGACGAAAACCCCTTACACACCACCCCCGGTTAATGAGCTCACACAGGTACTGAGGTAGTGAGGCACTCAGATACTGGCCATGGAGGAGGAACCACCTCTCCCGCAGCACTATCTCCGGAAAAAGTCCGCAATCTGCTGGTAGTGACAGCGCACAAAGAGGGAAAGTCTTTGGCCATAACAGCAATTAATTGGCCCAAGTGGCTGACAGTAAATAAAGAGTTTCTTTTTATATTTGGCCGGCACAAAGCTTTGCCTCGAAACGAAACGAAACGGGACTCGTCGTCGACTGATGCTGAGTTGCCTTTTCTTGCCCCTCTTCAAATGAGCAATTACCCGGGCGAAATTGAGCTCGGAATTTAAAATTAACTTTAGGGCCTGGCAGGGTAATAAGTGGATAAGTGCCATAAAGGTGCCGGGTAAGCACTCCCCGAAAACCTTTCACTCTCTCATTCAAATTCGCCGGAATCCTCGCGGCCCCAGGACACGCTCCTCCATGGCCTAATCTAATCATTGTCACGTATGCGCTCTGGGCATCTCCTTATATTTGTTTTATTTCAGGAAATTAATCACAAACACATGAACCTACACCAAACTGCATTCGACACGAGTCTGTCCGAGGATATATTTGTGTGTGTTTTTTTCGCTTTTCTGGCACGCCTCCCTCTCCCTCTGCGATCGACCCAATGAAAATTTCAATTTATTTTAGCCTGCGGCTGCAACATTTTCTGAGGCATGCCACGGCGCAGTCTTTAATTTCCGCCCGGCCCCTGGTAGCAAACATAAATAATAAATCTGTATGTATGGATAATTATTTTGCTTATCAAAAATGCCCAAAAATGCTAGCTCGTGTGTAAAAATTAATATAGAAAATGGCCGGCCCCCCCACAAAAAATATTCCAAACAAAAATGGAGTGGGGAAAGATTTCAAAAGTTGAAGGAACAGCAAACAGAAAATAGCTAAGCTCAACGGGCGGCGTCAAGTGGGTGTGGCCACTAAAAGCCCACTTAAGTGGCAGGCCAGCTGTCAGCAGGAGCTGGAGACGGAGATGGAGCTGACCCGCATGAGTCGCCTCACTCTCAAGGCCGAAGGTCAAGCTCGAGTCGCTCTCCCTCTGTTTGCCTTTTGTTTTAGCCGCCTCGCCAAGTTTTTGCTCCATAAACAGCATCAAATGGCTAGACTTTAATGTTTTCTCAAACCCATCCACTCAAAACCATTTCACCAGCGCCTCCGCTTTGATCTTCTTTATTTTTTCACTCTTCTATACCTCCTAAAAGTAGTGTAAAAGGGCCATAAGGCATTCTTGGAATTATTATTAATGCAAAAGGGCTAGAACATAAAGAGACGAAGAAGTATAGACGGAGTTGTATGGCAGCTATAGCCTAGAATTTCTAGATTTCGCCTGTCATTATATATAATATAATATAATATATAATATATTTAATATATTAAATATTTATTACTTTATCTATAAACCCTATAAGAATTTTAATTACTTTGACCTTTGTCTAGCTTAGAAAAGATTCTTTATAAATTATTTACTATGCTAAAATTAACAAAATTATTTTTTAAAGTTTCTATTTTATAATTTGAAGCTATTTTCTATTTTATAAGCCCCCATAAAAATGTCCTAATTTCTATAGTAAAATTCCTTGGTATTTCCCATTCGAGGCCTGAATTTTGTTAAATAATTTCTTTTGATTTTTTCCGTCAAGTTAAAGGGAAACTAAGCTGCGGTCTCGCCAGCACTTTTGCTTTCGCCGAAAAAAAAATACTTGAATATTTATTTTTTAGCACTCAACCCACAGCCATTGACAAGTTCAACCTTTTCACCTCGCTGCTCCTTCCGCCAGGATGCCGCCCCTATACATACATATATGTGTGTAGACTCAGTGCAATACATCGTATTTATACGATTCCAGTTAAGTACTCAACTCGGTCGGCAAGAGTAATTAGGGCAGTCGGAGGCATTGGATCGGAGAGCTCAATTGGCAAAGTCAAGTGTTTTCAGTGGCTGGTCAACAGCTGCTTATCGGTCGGTCAGTCCGTCATCCTGGCAGCTCTCGGTTTTGTAATCCCTATATATAGTCGGTAGACTGTGGTGCCTCGAGGGAGCAGGGCAAGGGCGGAATTTAATAAACGTGTAATGTCGTTATGCAAACTAATTTCATTGGCCCAGTATTTGCTGTTTAAATGAATTTCCATTGTTTGTCGGCTGATAATTTACACTGCCCAACAGGCACCGGCACCGGCACCGGCCCTTTTGCACCCCCGGGTCCTGACTTGAAGACAATTGAATTGTTCGCTCCTAATTAGAACATGAACCCTCACTCACTACCTCTGTCCTGGAGACCGAGCATAGCTGATATGAGAAGCGAAAATCACACAAGTTGTTTAGGGGGCTTAGGCATCGCCAGTTGCCAGTTGCCAAGGCAGCCACCTTTCTGTATCAATTTCAATCCCAAATTCAAATTCAAATTCAAATTCCAATCAGACAGTCTCGATGGCATCCGACACATTAGCCAGCAATTTTCAACGATTTTCTCAAAGTGCCCTAAACTTGGATCATTCCGGGCATTTGCATATATGCGGAGTTAATGCCAGAGTTTACTCTGCGGAGTTCGGGTCTTTTAAATTAATAATACATGCTAACATTAGGGAGGTCTGCTTAACAGGGGTGGCTGCTTGGCATACTGTTCCCATTTAACAGGGGAAGCTTAAAGGTTAGCTGTTAGCAGAGTTTGTTTTGCCATTAACAGCCAAGAGGGTGAACATTTCGGTCAGGCTGTTACGTGTTTGTGGAATGTATGCTGTTACAGGGGTAAGCTGGAGAACTGTTAGCTGAGCAGGGGGTTGAAATATTATGGCAAACGATAACAGCTCTTCTAACTTAACAGAAATCTGTCAGGGATATGTAGGAAATTTATGAATAAAGTCAAGGGATGATGCCTTAAAATGTTAAAGGAACTGTTGCTTGTTTTATTCGGCCGAAAATAGTATTAAAAACAATTTAAAAGCGAACATTTAGAGAATAATAACCAAGATTTATATATTTATATACATATATATTTTATTTTATATAAAAATATAGTTTTTGGATAAACAAAAATTAAATATACAAAGATATATTCTTATAAATAATATAAAAATATATATGTTATAAAAAATATACTAATTCAATGAAGAATAAAAGTCAAAGACAAATCTTAGACAACATTAACCTTTTGTTAATTCATTTTTAAGACTGTAAAGATAACGTAGTCAAGTTACCTCAATCTCTGTAATTATTTTAATGATTTAAAATGGGATATATATTACTTATCCAACCCCTAGCTACAGTATCAACCATGAATACATCAACAGATACGGTTCCCGCAAGAAAATCAAAATCAAAATCAAAATCTGGCGCTCACAGCACAATGCCAATTGCCTCAATTCAATTGGGCGACATAATTGGAATATTAAATGTTTACAAAATGCAATATTAAAATGCGAATGATTACGGCAGGGGGTGGGGGACCGAGGAGAGGCATCAGTAACATGGCTACAATTTGCACTTAAATGCACACGCAGTGGGCATAAATCAAACGGCAATAATAACAACAATGCTAAGCCCCCTTCTCCTAAATCGGGGAAAATATGGCAGTTTTGGGGGTATGTTGATGATGGTTGGATATGGAGACAATGCCGCTGCTCTGCCGCTCCTCGGATGCTCTCCTGTGTGCTGTTTAGTGGCCTGTTCCGGGTGATTTGCATTCGACAACAATGACAGCATTTCGATACCGATATACCAACTCCGATTCCGATCCCGATCCCGATACCCCGCTGTCCTTGTTTCGGTCTGATTAAACCGAACATTATGTCCGTGGAGGTGGAGTGTGTGTGAATTGATTGACCAAATGATGTAAAATTGATACCACTTATTTCCCCTGTGCCCATCGATGGTTGTTTCTATTTTGATTGTTCAGCCGGGGACTCCCCGCACTCTCTGTCGCTGGTGCTTAAATGTCAACAAATTTCGACCATGTTTTGCCACCACTTCAAATGCGAAAAACCGCAACATCAATCCACGTATCCGTAACGAGGTAAGCACTCTTGGCACTAAATTAATTTTGGGTGCAGATAATGGAATATATAATGGGTTTTAGAATTGAATTATACGTAGGAGGAATTTCTAGGGGAAAGATAAGTATATATATATATGATTTTTAGACAGTATTATTAGTTAAAATAAATCATTTCTTCTCAATTAATATTTTTAAATTTATTTTATATTTATGCCTTACAGAATTAAAGAACGAGAAATGTATGGGCTCTTTCTGTTCGTTCCAAATACTGGCTAGTTACTAGTGTCTATGAAATATCAAAGCCATAATGAACCTGCCACGCCCACCTATGACTGGCAGGGGGCGCACCACATGTGCTGCTGACAAAAGCACAAGAACATTTGCAGAAAATACGGAGAATGCGAGAGCTGAAAAAAAGCGATTCGGAGCCAAGAAAATTGTTTGCACTCAAAACATAAATAAGGGAAATATAGAGGAACATAAAGGAACGTAGAGGGATATAGAGGAATATAGAGAATCGCTAGACCAGGCCTTGGTTTTTAGTTTTTGGCCAGCAGCCGCAGCACCAGAGTTCACTTCAAGTGCGGATATTTTATGAATTTTATACGCTGCTTGAACTGCCTCGGTCAACAGTCGCCGTTGCTCATAATATTCTTCTTTGTGTTTATTTTGGACTCGACGAGATTCTTCTCTCTTTTTTCCGGGACAGTAGTTTTGTCGCATCGCTCCGGGGGGTAAGTTTGCCGGGATGCGAACGAACAGAGGGTTGTACCTCTCTATTGGAAAATTCCAATAAATAATTATTAATTAAGCGCGATGCTTCAGTGCCTCTGCGGTATCCCCGTCAACCGAGGGGACATGCTGCGATTCCGGTAATTGAGGCTTAAATAATCAATTCGCAACTCACTCAATTATTGAGCCCTTCATTATACACACCCTCGAAAGCGAATTAACGCTTTAAACTGACCCAATGTCCGAGTGCCTCACACACATGCGGCTGGCTGGTGCTGTTGATATCCTTATTCAACTAGCAAGCAAGCAAACCGAGTGTATCATCCTCGTATCCTTGTATCCTCGGTATCGTTCTTCCCCTCGTATCGTCCTGCCATCCTGCTGGCCACTCAATGCTTAATGAGCAACAAATGTAATTTATTTATGTACGGCCCGCCAACATTTCAAGTCCTTGGCCAGGGACCTGCGCAGACCGCAAAATGCTTCAAGTTTTCAGCACAATTACCATAAGCACACACATAGAAA